>JAPXFQ010002998.1:1800000-2392500 GCA_028564705.1 Apricaphanius iberus
TTTATCCTTTTGAGCTTTCTATAACTGAAAATGTCAAATTTGGAAATGCTGACAGCCCTTCCGAATATTCTTTGCAATTTAATTTAATTTTATTGCAGTTTAAATTGCAAACAATTGAAACCTTTGAAAAAAATATACACACAATAAGCCTGCGATTTATTAATGCAAGCCATGCTAGCCAAACATTTACCATGTTAAAGACAGTTTAAAAACGTAACTATGAATGTATTTTGTAATGCAAAACTTACAACGCTTACAACAGCAAAGAAATGTGAATTTTTTGACGATATATGCTGTTTTTAGTTGTACTTCTGTTATAGTTCAGAAAGAAAAATCTGTTTTATCGAAAATTTGAATTTTAAGATAAAAAGTTTACAAAAACCGCAGATTATAGATTTGCCACAAAACTCTTATTTATGCATCTCTGTATAAAAAGAGGCAAAAAACCTGTGAAAGGTCAGAGTTTCTGCACTGTGCAAAGGGTGAAAAAAGCCTCAAGGGGGTCTGGATTAAAAAAAAAAGGTTATAAGAAGATTGAGAATTGCGTCTGGATCCCATAACAAACATCTACTGCTTATGTCGAAAGTACATTGTGATGTACATAAATAAAAAAAAAATTAGATAAGGAAATTACTACAATTAAGGCATTTCAAAAATTGTGTCCCTCAGAACAACTTACTGTATCCTAAATATGCCCTATTTTTCTACTGTTAGAGTTTGCCGCTGCATGTTCTGTAACAATCAACAGCTTTGAAGCGAGGTTTATAAAGTTGAAGGTTACCTCAAAATAAACGCATGCGTCCCCATTTAAGTCAGCCAAAATAACACAAAACTACATGACTTCACGACAAGAACATTTTACTAGTCAGCTTTAAGTGTTCATCCTCTCTGAAAACGGCTTCAGTGGCTCGCTTTGTGACAGATATCGTATTTACTTTTACAAGAAGTAAGATCAAAGTGGATCTCTGTGGAATTGCTTTCACTCAGCGGGCTCTCATGAGCAGTGCTGGGATGTCATCACAGATTTGGTAACAAACAGGCCTGGTACAAATCTTTCAAAGCATTTTCACAGAAACACAATAGCGAGCACTCCCAACATCTTACAAAAACAACGTATTTACCTTTTATGTATTTCATGCTCATCTATTTTTACCCACAGTGGGGAAGCTGCCGAGCCAGATAGGCGGCTGTGAAAAATGGAGCACAGTTAATGGCCGCCGATTCAGTCGCCTGGAAGTTGACAGTGTGGGAGGAAAAGTCTAATTGAGGGCACACACTCGCTGCTTAAAAGTGTAGGAGTAACTTATAAGCACACAGTGCTTATAAATACTGTTTACTGGTATGTTTTACTGTGTGATAATTAAACCGGGGAAGAAAACCAATCAGCTTGTCAAAAAATTGTGGAGAAAGTTATTTGAGATGTGGTAGCTGCCAAAAGTGCAGCAATGTAATGAGTTTCACTGACTATTAATTCCTTATGCAGGCCAAAGATGAAGAAGTTGGGCCTCCACTCTCTGAAAAATGACAGCTAAGCAAGAAGGCACCCTTCTAACCAATCAGCATCTAGAAGTGTCCCTGTGAAGGCTCGGAACATCAAAGAGAAAGTCACAACAGAGATATGGAAACAACAGCCTTTTAAAGAGTAAGAGCTGAAAATGTGGGTTTCATCATCAGACTGAGACTGAATTGAAAAAGCACATCTACAGTGGCAGCATGTTGGAGCAGCTCTGTTAGCCTAGTTCTGATTTCTTCCTTTTGTACACTTTCATTCGTAATCTTTCCCGTTGCATCTGCATGTTTAGACAATTATTCCCTATGATTTTGGATGATCTGTGGCAGGATGGCTTTATGCTCCTACCGTTTTACTTTTGGACAGCTGTTATGATGCGTAACTGTGGAAACAATGTATTCTTTTTTTACATCTGGGGGCAGTTGATTTTGATTAGCATCTCAAACGCTCAAATAATACCTGAACTACGACCTCAGATCCCAGAGTTGAAAAGGAGGGTGCATGGACGCAGAGCAGGACCAAAGAGCAAAGACAGAAGGAAGAAATTCTAACCGTCTCTTCTATCATCTATTGTGAAATATTTTTTCTGCTACCCAGATTTAGAGCTGTTCGCATGTGATAAAGCAACAGTCTTCAGTCAGAAGCGTCTTCTGATTCTCTGAAAGACTGATTCTACCGGAGACCCTTCCTGCTCAAAGCATCACCATCCACATCGACACTTTTAAGACAGTAGGATGATGTGAGTTACGACAACATTTTTCTTTTTCTTTGGGTTAAATAAAGTATTTTTGAACTGAATTACTTTGAATCAAAAACAGACTTAAGTGCAGCCAAAGGGGTTTCTAATCCATCTCTTAAACTTGGATAAAGAAAAAAAACAGCAATATTCAATCTGGAAGTCGTTACTGCGGGGGGGTTAGACAGAGACTGATGTTAGGAGCTGGTAATGCTAACCAGGCTAATCGATACAATAACATAATAACATTTCGCAGGTGAGATTGAAAATCAGATATAAATTTGTGATTTTGAGTTTCTGTAATACAACAATGAGAAGTGGAAACATAGAAAAATGTAATCTACTTATGATGGCAAATATTTCAACAAATATCATGGAAGGCCAACAGTTACCAGATCCTTTTACTAATGAAGTCTGCAGCAGCTTAGTAATCTTAGTTACCAACTTTACAGGAATCAGAAAAAGCAATCATCTTACGTTTATAAGTTCAACCCCTAAATCACTAAAGCAGACTTAAACTT
The DNA here is from genome assembly GCA_028564705.1 of Apricaphanius iberus. NCBI lineage: Eukaryota > Metazoa > Chordata > Actinopteri > Cyprinodontiformes > Aphaniidae > Apricaphanius > Apricaphanius iberus. Next base: position 1,802,768 of record JAPXFQ010002998.1, read on the forward strand.
AAAATCACCCTGGTGACATCATTTCAGAGACATTACCAAAAGGTCCTACAAGATGAATACGTTAAACATATGTTTTAGCAATCTTTTCACAATCGATAGACTTCTTTATAGATTGTTCTTTTTTCCTCGTTGACTTCCTTCATATGATGCTATAATATGTTGTTTTAGAAGGGTTAACATTTCTGATGAAAAGAAGTTGCTCCAAAATGTCATTGCTGAAATGTTTTTCTGTGACTCAATTATGAACAATGCAACATTCTAATGATGTAAATTAAACATTGTAGGTGTTTCCTAAAGTGAAAAAAAAAAAAACCAAACACCTTTTATGGGTTAGAGCCAAAGCTGAATCCGACAGGCACCTGTAACACCAAGCAATGTCTCTGGGCCCCTGGGAACAATTACAGTAATATATTCAGCTCATGCTATTGATTAGTTCATTAAGTCTGAACCCAGCAGGACTCACAGGGGAGGCCTGTTCTCACACAGATCGCCTGCTGAGACCCACTGATCCAGAATCTGTTGCAAGGTCAAATCGGTTCAACCTGTCAGAAAGGAGAATTTAATTATATTTTGCGTCTTTGGGGAATTCACGAAAAATATGATTTTAAGTGAGAAATATTTCTTCACATTTATATCAGTCCTTCACTGAATTTCCCTACATTTTTTTTTTTTTTGATGGAGGTTTTCTCCTCCCCCCGCGCTCCATCAAGAATCATCCCCACTCTCTAATTAGGATTAAAAAATGTCAGAATCACTTATTCCCAAACATCTTGGGATGTGCTCTTCTCCTAAAGCTCCGGATCCCGGCACACAGCATTCAGTATTTCGTCCACACACATTAACATAGAGAATGTAGTCAGAGGAGATAGAGGTGATGTGTTCTGATGGCGTGGAGCTGAACAGTTCCAGGAAGGTCAGGCGAGGAGCACACCTTTACGGATTGAAGAGGCAAAATTAAATCAAGCTCCCCTGCTGGCATCATTCATAAAGGATGAGTTTTTCACACACACTGCCAAATAGAAAATTTTAGTATGAGCTCTAAACACAAAACTTAACTGGATGAAATTGAACCTCTTTATATTTTTAATTCTGCAAGAAAACTTTTTAAAAAATGGGGAAAAAAAGTCCTTCCACAGTTTAAATAGTAATTCTCTAAACTTTTTGACCCTGAGTTTTAGATTTACTCTCATGGTGAGATTCATAACAGATGTCACCTCAAGGCGCTTTGCAAGGAATATAATTTCAGTTTAATCGTTCATACACATTAAGTTCACAAGAACAATGGAACAAGCCTTTAAAGAATCGTGCAGGTGAACACTTGAAAACGAACATTGCTATTTCACATCAACTGTTTTCAGCACCATTGAAACGCTCACGCAAATCAGTGAACTAAAAGAAATGTAAGAAACACAAAATGAGGTTCGTCTCGGGCTCGGTTTATTGAACAGGGGCATTCGAAAAAAGCTGCCTCTCACACAACAAAGAAGAAACCTGAGAAGCTGCAGGGCGTGCTCATCTCTCCGTCTCCATCTCTGCTCAGAATCATTTGCATTTTAATACTAAGGAGGCCACATGAAAAGCAATGAAGTACTTTGCCTCCAAAGTCTGCCCTCATATATATTTGCATATTTATCAAGCCCGCTGCCTGGTGGACACAACTTATTTTTCTGTTCCACAAAAGCAGCTTGGACACCAACCTAGAAAAGAATGTTGCATGTAGAATTTTATTGTGGAAAAAGTCAGAGCCATATGTTTAAACCCACAAAAATACCATAAATGAGTAACTATAATAGGTCACATACTATTGTTTTTTCTGTGACATTTTCCCCCTGAACCTTCGATTTATCCAGATCCATCAGCTGTGTGTGTTTCCACTGTGCTTTCCAATATCGTGGTGTGTAGAATTGTTCTCTTCTGAAGCTGATTGGGTCACCCCTCTTCAGCAGCTACTTTCTGCAGGATTTTCACTACTTTGAAAATCTAATGAAACTACTTTCCTGTCGATGTATTAAAGTCCAGCTTTAACAGTAGGAATATGAGAATTTTTTTTAAAGTACAATAATTAAATTCTTCATTATTACCGCTTCTGTGAACTAGAGAAAAGAATCACTCCCGAACATCTCCAGAATATGATTTAAAGAAACTGACATCAGATCGGAGCACTGATGGTTACGGATTAAAAACTAAAGACTATTGATTCAGACTTTGTAGGAATGAAAAAGTTTTCCCCTTTGATTAAAAAGAAAAACAGATTTTCAGCAGCAAAACTATAAACTGTGATTCTGTCACAGCAATCGATCTGAATATCTTATGAAAAGTCACACCAAACTCCATTGAAAGATAAAGTGATGGCAAACTTTAGTTTTCCCTACACTGTTAAGTTGCTCAGAGTAGAAGAGAGAAATCTCTGGTCAGGATTACAAACTGGGATTCCACAGTCATAACTTTCACAAAGATTTGACTATGAAACCAAATTTAAATGATTTCAAACCCAGAGGAAGTTTAGAGCATTCACATTTATTGTAATAACCAAAGCCTGCATGATGTGACCTGAAGGAAAAAATAATTATGACGACATATCTTCTTTAAAATTGGTTAACGATGCTAATTCCTGAAGGTAAATGTTGTAATCTTAGAACATAAACGCTGTAAAACGTTCTAACAGTAAGAAGCTTTAAAGTTTGAGGTTGCATACAAAGACACAACTCACTACCATTGCATAATTTTAGGTTCATCCAGTATGAACTGTAACAGAGCTTTTAATGGTAGAAGACTGAAAAATAACGAAGTAGTTAGAAGTTAGGCATAGATGTAGGAAGTAGTATCTCCTGAACAAGGCTCTTTTCTGGGCTGGGCTGGAGTGGAAAAAATGGGGGTAAAAGTAACAGCACAGAGCCCCAACTCCCAGTTGGTGCAAAAAATTTTCTGCAGTCAGAAAGAGACCTTTAGATCTGTCTCCTGAGACAACTGACGAAACAGCAGTTAATAAGGTATGGAAGGAGACTGAAGGTCTGTACAGATTACTGTAGAAGTTCCCTCAGGTTTGACATTGGGTATTTTAATGTCAACGAACACATGACCAAGCTTTGCTTTGACCAGTTCTGTTCAACACAATAATTTTCTTAACTGAGACGCTCGGAAACTGACAGTCAGTGTTTTCTCGCAGCCCTGTCAGCAGACGCAGAATACAGACGCACAGAATAATGCACACAGATGTGACTAACATGCTAAGGGGTGTGGATAGTCATTGAAGAATGATTTAAATCACTACTTGCAGGAGCATTTTGGTGTATATAGAGATCACTTCACCCTATTCTAAATCAATGTCTATAAACATTTATGTTTCATTTATAATCCCTTGAAAGCTTTGGCTAAATGTAGATAAACATTTGGGAGGAGCAGATGGCACAGAACCAATCGGACAAAGTGTTTTCTTTGTGTGAGAGGAATGAGTTGGCATATTAGCCCTCATTTTTATTTTTCGAACAAAGGGAATGTGTGTCCTTTTTTTTCTGTATTCACCCTCTTACTAAACAGTTTCAAACTGTTAAGAGGATGGAAATCCACAGGATTTGGTCAGCTTCATGTTTACGACTTCCACGAGAGATGTCTCTGTCAGTGGGCACAACAAATCACCATTGCCTGCTCTGTTAATTCAATAAAAATAAATGTCAATTACTTTTCCTAGTGAAAGACAGCTTGGATAGACATTTGTCACCAAAGAGGCCCACGAAACACACACTATATCAGTCACTGTGTGTGTTGTGTAAGGCAAAGGCAGAACTCCCCAAGGGGCAGAGAACATGTGTGTTGGCCTTCCCCCCCCCTTTTTTTTCTCCCCCCATGCACCCCGTGGGAAACTGAAAACCAGTACAGTACAGAGGGTCAGCAGGAAGAAACGAGGCTTATCGACCTGAAACAGACTGTGGCTTAACAAGACAAGTGTAGTAAATATTTGTGGGTAGCTGTAGTCTTGGCCAGCCCAACTGTTGTCACTATGTGCGCATGTGTTTGGGTCAAGTTTAGCTAATCTGAGATATGCATCTACATGTCTCACCATGTGGACATTGGCTGTTATGGATGTGGATACCAGGGAGTAGACAAGAGGATGGATTTGGCTAACACGCCACCCTTAGGCCTACCAACCCAGTTGCTAGGCTAAGCATATATAGCACAGAAAGCAAATGCAGCCAAAGTTGGCTTTCCCTCAGTCACATTCCTTAGTGATCTTATTCCAGACTCCAAGCACCACAACCCACATGTGCAGCCACTGTCAGGAGCTCCGAGAGTTACAACTCCAAGGGAGGCGACAGAGTCATTTATTTTGGTCTGCGGCCCGTATTCAGGTAGCGGGGAGCTGGATGGTAGCCGTGTACAGTAGTGAAGCAGAGTCATGGCAACAGGGATAAGTGGTGGTGTTTAACTTATAAAACAAAATGAAAAACTGTTGGATTCTATTAAAGATTTAAATATAAAATAAATATGAATATATATTTTAGACTTCAGCAGCAGTAAAACCAGTCGCACAGAAAACAAGGTCCAGAGGAATTTGTCCTCAGCTGTGAGCTTCTCTAAATAGAACCTATTCACAATATTCAATAACTTTATTGGGTAGTCAGAGTTGAACTTTTAGTTCAAATGGTCTTGCGCCAATTCAGAACAAATGTCTTCTTACGGAACATAAAAAAATAAAATAAATTGGTTAAAGCTTTTTGAGTTTCAAATCAGAGAGAAAAAAAAATCAATTTCTACTTGAAATCGATATTCTAAATTGGAAGGCCCCAGGAAACCCCAAGTTCCCTTTCAATGTAGCTGCATTGCATACAAAGGCCAGTTTGTGCTGTTCCGTTTTGACGGTTGCATCAACGCCATTATCGGTCGACGCAAGGGCTCTCCGTCACCTACGCAAGGACGTACGGAGTTAAGACCAATTTTTAAACAATCCGTCTCTGTCAACGGAGAGCATAAGCCAGTGATTGGTCAGCTAAACAACAGCCAGAGATCGCTTCACTAAAACTGGGCTCTACAGTAGCTGTAATCAGTAGTTAATGCAGCGTTTGGGCACTACATGCTTTATATTAAACTGATAATTTATTTCATCTGGTTTTTTGGCGATTTTGAACACAATGAGGTGTAGGAAAACAACAGAAAAGGCTGCTGTCTTTGCTTCCATGTGTTTTTAGAGTAGGCTATTCTATGAGCTGCACTTCTAGTAAAAAGCTTTACAGCTTAATCAAAACTTACTGTCTGTCGTTCATTGCTCCTTGAGGGGGAAATAGGTTCACAGGCTGAAGAAAAAAACAGAAACTATGCTGCAATGGTAGGCAGAAGCTGACATAAAAAAGTTAGCACCCCCTGCTTTCCTGGTTGAGAATTGCTTTAAACACAGAAAACTCAATGGAGAACGGAGAGAAACAATCAGAGAACCGTAAACGTCTCTGTCGAAACGTCTGCGTGTGAGTGCAAATTTGCTGATTGGAGAATTATAAATAAGCCTTAAGACATAGTTAACATTGCAGGAATAAACTAAAATTATATATTATCATCTGACATTTTGTATAGAATGGGGAGCCTGAGTCAACTCCCCTGTACAAATAATGAATGTAAGTAGGTAGAGCAAGAAAAGTTATTTTCTGGTCCGCTTTGTCCGTGTCTAAAACTCATTCCTTCATCCTGGAGGCTACAGCCAATTTTTCCCTTCTTCTTCACTTTTAGTCCGATAAGGTGTTTTTTTACACAAAACCTTATCTGCATCAAAATGTCTTTAAAATTCACAAAAATCATATGTTCGATCCATGGCGCATTTAAAACGGGATAAGAAAATGGCTTTTATCGTTCTAATGACTCTCATTCATTTTTTTGGCAGTCGGGGACCCATCGACCAGAAGTAGAAGGCATGACTTCGGCTCCCCGTGGATGTGTGTCAAAGATTGCAGCTGCAGCAATACTTATGTTATATATGCATGGCAGCCATATTGGATTTTGAGGTTGCAGTGGGTTGAAAAAAAAGAACCCTTCAACTTTCACGGCTGACTTTGGGATATGTTTTCGACTATTTTCCAATGTCTAACATGGAAATTTTAATATTTTGAGTGATGGAAGGAAGAACTCCACCATTCCCATCAGACAATTAAACAGGATTAATGGAAAGTAATATTTTTGTCCCTTTCTTTTTATTAACACATAAAAACTCAAAGTCCAAGTTATGTTATACTAAGGTTGTAAACTCATGTAATAGTAATAATGCTAATACATGCATTTTCATTTACATTTAACCAGCTGGCATCTATATCAAAGCTATGAAGGACCATCAGGCGTCCAAAGCTATTCCAAGAAAAAGCAAGGAGCACATAAGTGGAACTGAGCTGAAACCCGAGGAGGTATTCCAAAATTACAGCAGACGGTAAAGAGACACAGAGGCTGAGGAATAAATAGAGAGCAAAAGACACATGGGGACTGAAGTCAGGAGTTGAATCAATCCAACACACTTAGAGTTTTAGGAAACAAGTCAAGAAGCTGTTGACCTAAATAGTCATGTGCTGAATGCACAATGACCCTTTGCTCTTTAGAGCCGGCCACCCTCACTGCCACCTTGTCCAATAGAACTTGGACTATTACAGCAACCTATCTGCAAAATCCAACTAAAAGCTGCCCTATCCACACTGCTGAGGTCAGTCAAATTCTCCTTTCACTTCCTGAAGGAAACCGAGATTGGATTCAGAGAAGTCAAGCAAGAAATGGCATAAACGCAAGCTGATCTCCATAAACAGCCCTCTTAGTCTACTTCAGTGAATGGAAGGACAGAGACAGAACATATACTTAATGCTTATGTTTGTTTATAATAAAAGGTCAAACTTTGTCTTGCTGCATATTTAACATTATGGTTATGAAGGCCTTTGGGTTCATTTTTGTGGGAACTTTTGTGAGCTAATATTGCTAATATTATATGAAATGCAAAAAAGAAGAGCCGAGCTCATAAATCACGCACACAAACGTGTTGATGTGTTGGATGTGTTGTCATATTGCCTCTTTGCAGACCTTATTGGAAGGCTGAGCACATTCCATTACGGAGAAATTTAAAGTAGAACACTCTCCTACTAGGTCAAAAAAAGAAGAAGAAGGAAAAAACAGATTAAATCAGAGGTACAAACACAGCTTATCAAATTTAAAAAAGGATATTGTCCATAACCTTTATAATGTGAAGCATGAAAATAACAGCATTAGTCATATTGGTGATAATGCAATTTACATTCTGGTAACTTGCCAAGCTAAAACCGGCAATGCAGCTGGTGTCAAGCCTGAGCAAATTGTGCTGTGATGTTAATTCCAGTTTATTGGCCAATGCCTAGCCCCTGCAGAGCCCATCAACCTAATAAGCTGTTTATCAATCAGTGTGATGTGAATACACTCAAGCACAGGCTGAGGCTGGCAGGGATGGATGACACAAGACCCAAGTGGTAATAGCGAAAAGAGAGCCTCAAACACATGCTCTTTTTCAGTAACTGTTGATGCTGTGGTTGATAATAAGAGCATATTACAGCCCGTAGAGCACCAGGGAATACAGCAAATGAACCAACTTCAGCTGCCTTCAGCAGACAGAAGCACCAAAAAATGTTTAATGGTTACATATTACAAGGAGAGGCCAGGTTTGAGCTAATTGTTACTGTCAAAAATCTAATATTTTCCATTGTATTGTAAGTGGAGTTCAGTGAACCTTTACCTTGGAAAACAGTCAGGAATTGTTGTAGCTCTTCTAAAAGCGAAGATGAAACAGAGAGCTTTATGCATTTAAATATTTAATAAACATGTTTGGTCAAAACATGGAGGGACAGAGCTTAATCTTTCATCACCCCCAGCCCTTCTGGTTAAAACACCTAAAGTGGTATGAAACAATCACAGCTTTTCTTCTCCAGCACATCCTCTACAATCTTCTTTTCCAGCTCCTGAAGAATTTGCTCATGCCAGTCTGATAGTGAACCATGAAGCAGTCCATAAAGGCCTTAAGGTCCAGTTGATAGGGGAGTTTTTCCTCTCCACTGTCGCCAGATACTTGCTCAGTATAAGGGATTGCTGTGGTTGGAGTCTGCATCAACGGGGCACAACTTCCAGTCAATGACTCGATGGAATCAGCTGGGATTAAGAACATAGAACCTTATTAATCTGATTGTAATGTTTGTATTATTGAATTGCAATGACTTTTCTTGTAAATTACCCTGAAATAACATTTGTTGTGAATCGATGGTATATAAATAAACTGAATTGAAACCAATATCTTGCTGCCCTGACATCGGCCACCCATCTCTATAAGAAACATAACGACAGAACAACAAGCTTGTTCTCTTTAACCTGACCTCCTGCCCTAAATGCTTTCACTAAAACAGAGAATAAGTAATCAAATCCTGATTACGAGACAAATATTCCATTAGTATATATAATGAAAACAATCTGATAACAATAAAGGAGTTAGCAGCTGTTCAATATGTTTTTTTTGTGATAGGTACAATTCGGGATGTACAGATACCAATATCGGTTTCAGGTATCGGGACCGATACCGTTCTAATGTACTTCGTATTGGTAAGTTAACCGATGCCATGAACTAATCCTTAAAATGTGAAAACTCTGCAATATTTTCACAGAAATATTTTAGTTTTTTACTAGAAATTTTAGTTTTGGGGTCATTTTTATTGTTATTACTATTTTTTGATCTAATTCATCAGTTCTAACAAGCAGAGAGAAAATAAAACTCGTCCTCCTATTCATTACATTTTTTGTATGGTAGAAGTATCTGCATTGGTACTCAGTATTAGCAAGTACTCAGATCAAAGTATCACCATTTTATCGGTTTGAAAAAAATTGTATCATTGCATCCCTAGGTATAATGAATCCAAGTCGTTATAGTCACAAAGCTAGAGAAACAAGAAAGCCACAGTGTGGTCAGAGTAATCTGAAAAAAGGGTTTTGCTCTAACAGTCCCTTTAACAATCACTACTTAACTGAACATTTCTTGGATACCAAAAAAAATTTTTTTTTCTATAATTGTAAATAGACTCAGCTAGTAAAGAGTTAATGGGAAGGGTAATTGGGCCTTTCATAGCAGGAATGAACACAGAATATTTTTTTTCAATGCAGCTCTTTGATAATGTGTTATTGTAGCTATTACAGCTAAGTAGGAAATAGGAAGGAAAAAAAAAATGGTATCAGCAGGTTAAAGCTTTACAAAAACTGCCATTATGGCACCTGTTCTGACGTAAATGGTAGTAACAAGACCAAAAAGCAGTGCACATTTCAATGCCTTATTTCAGTTCTGTTTTTTCCAGAGATGTCAAACAGTATGGATTCTGGGTATGCTATCAGCCAAGAGTGATGCCCTATATCACCAGAAAAGGTAAACATGGCCATCTTTTAGCCAAAAAATCTGCTAAAAGTTAGGGCTATCGAAATTAACACATAAATTAATTCCTAGAATTGACACTTTTTTTTTCTTTTTTTCTTTTTTAACACAATTAACGTATGCAGAGAATACCGTCCTGTTTATAATTCAGCCCACACTACATGCTCTCCTTCCTAACAGCGAATTGTCGTGATTGTTTGTGAGGCTAAATGACATGTGAGTATATTATTATTATCATAATGGCTTTGTGTTGATAAGTTCATAAGTTGTCTGTGGGAATTTTCCGTCCGCTTTGGATATCAGCTCTCTGTGTGTTGTGCAGTTTAAATGATCCGTATTTATGTTGATTTATGCAAGTTGGCTCACTGTATAGCTTCAGTACATTTCATAGTGAGATACCGCTGCATTAAAAATACCAAATTATTAAGTTAAAGTGATGTTTTTGGACTTAAATTAGTGCTAACTATTAGCAGAAGTAGCTGTGAACATTTTCACAATAACAGCAATCATTTCCTGTTGTGATGAACCGGGGATTTATTTTGAGTGTTTACTTATGGGAAAATGTTAAATTGTGACATTTGATTAACAAGTCTATATTAAATTTGAATTATGTGATGTTTAACACAGACTGCTGATATTCAAATGTTACATTTATTCATTTATTTTGGTTAGTTCTACCTCCATTTGTTATTATTTTTCATCTGAGAGCACACATACATAGCGAATGTGATTGCGGAGTTCAAAACAAACATTCAATTGATTTCTCCAATATTTAATTTTAAAAAGAGCAACTGCATCTAGATTTGTCCTTTATTTACACTGAAAATTGTAGGATATTTTTTGTCATATTTAGGAAAGTGACTAATTCTAAACTATCCTGTAATTGATTAAATCAACTTTTTAGTAGTTTAACAGCCCTACTAAAAATATTTTTTTGTATTTATGTTTTTGGACAAAAAACTATGTATGTTTACCATTTTTTAAGCACCGCTTAAGAACAAGCACCATTTCAAAAGTACCGGTTTGGCACTGGTATCCGATAAAACCTAAATTATACCCATCCCTACCGGAGATGTGAAATCAGACTCAAATTAACATTACAGAAATTATTTTAAAAATTATACAAAAAATATAAAACATAAAACAATAAAAGTAAAACAAACATAAAAATCAAATAAAAAAGGCTACAATATTACAAAGACTCAGAAAGTCTTACAACAATTAGTCTTTGAACAATTACTAACCCTGCACAATGTTCTCCCTGCATTTGTGAGGAGGAGGATAAACAGAAATGCTTTGAAAGCTACCTCAGCTGCCTTCATTACTGATATATTTATTGTCTATTTCTGTTCCTGATATTTGCACAATCTTCCACCTTTACTCCCACTCTTTTAGATGAAACAATGATGCTGTGTTATTCAGTTAAAGACATTGATTAAAGAGAATTGGGGGGGTGATAGGATTACGAGTTTTGCTCATTAATACTCCTGCAATGCAAACGTCCTGCCTCTGATTGGCTAACAGCAATGTGACTCTTGTGCTAACTTAATGTTATACTTCAATGGTGGTGGTCCAAAAACAAATTCCATCACAAACCCTAAACCTTCGTTCTTGGACAACACTGATCTGTTATCTCCACAAATAACACAAGCCAGAACCTGTTCCGCCACGCTGTGGAATTGCTGATGGTTAGCTTCTACTAGCAGAGACGTGCTATGCCCTGTCCTGGCCGTAAAATTGATACAGCCTTCCCATGGGTGATTGCAAGCCGAAGTGGAAGAGACCATGAATGCTAAATTTTCTCTGAGATGTAGAAAAGACCGACTTTTTCTAACCTGCTCATTTTTAGCCATCTATTTTCTTTCTTTGGCTAATGCAGGCAACGCAGGTGGGAGAAACGTTTCATGTGCAGCATGCAACTCAGAGTGACAGATCACATTTAAGGATTCAAATGTTTTTTACAGCAGTAGGGCTGAACAATGAATTGCATATGCAATAATAACGCAATATGACAAAATCAGATTTTCTAATCGCAAAGGCTGCAGTTTGACTGGTCATGAGCATGAGATCTGGGAATGTCCAATGAGTTGTGAGCAGTTCAAACAATGCAGGGAGTGGAGGAAACGCTGTGCTTTAACCTGCTATAAAATGGTCTCAAAATTTTGGTCCCGAAGAGGAATAGTACATTGGAAATTATATTGCCTATAAAAACGCCCGGAGAGAGGCTTCCCAGCTGGGATTTTTAGGAAAAAAACTTGTTTGCATAACGACAAAAATCAAATTGATTGTGGTGATTTAAGTAGATAGATAATCTTGTTTATATTCAGCCATGCTTCATTTGCCTTTAATAAGTCTAGTTTATGGAATAGAATAAATTATGTATTAAAAAAATCTGACATTGTTTATAATACACATCAATGTTCTTCCTTGCATTAGTTAAAAAAATACACGAGAAAAGCCCCATTAAAAATATTTGCAAAATAAATCGCAATTACAATAATGAAGAAAAAAATCCAAATAAGATTACTTTCCCAAATCGTTCAGCCCTATACAGCAGTAAGTCAAAGTCTAATAAACACATTTCTTGTTTCCTACACTCAAGGAATATTCTGCCTACTTGTCTTTCAGAGGTGTCGGGTATTTTCATCGACTCCTCCCTGGTTCGTTTTTTGACTAATTCCTTGAGCAGACTATATGACAGCCTCCGCTCCAGCTGTTTTACCTCGTCTCCTGAAGTGGGTTGAGTAGCCAAAAAATGAAACTCAACTAAAACTACAGTATCTTCTCAATAATTTTTATTCAGTTGGTAATAAAAAGTAGTCCTCAAAAATAGAAATCAAGTGAGAAAAGTGAGACACCGCTGTCTGGAGGTTGGGAGCATTTGACTGGTACTAAGAGTCTGGCATCTGGTGTTGTGTTTTAGTGAAGAAGTGGTCCGGTAAGCTAACAAGAGAGCAGCAGTTGAACCCTGCTGTACTGTCTCCCAGATGGGAACAGAGACTTTCTGGATCCACTCTTAAGAGACACCTTTCACCCACTTCACCATGGGCTGCAGCTTCTGCCGTCAGGACGATGGCATAGGGGGCCACAATGCTGACTTGGAAATTATTAACATAGTCTAATAAATAAGCCTTCTGAATAAGGTTTAGCTTTTATTATTCATGTTTTTCTGAGATAATGTTTTGTAAGTGTGCCAAGTATAGTTCACTTTACGGCAAAGCATATTTATCCCGTGGATAAAAAACTGTTTATGTTGAGAGTAAAGAAAGAAAAGTTTTTTTTATAAATTATGTAAAAGAAAAAAAACAAAATAATGTGTAAGTTTTTATTTTCCTATACAAAACAAGAGTCAAACCTACATTTCCAAAATCAACTTTTTCCACAAAGCTCTTGAAACCATTATCTATTCTAGGTAAATGATATATTTTTAAACAATTCAAACTACTATGAGGGATGAGATATTCTTTTTACTGGATATTTAACAGATTCAGAACAATCTCAGCAGATAGAAAACATTAGGAAAAGGTGGCCATCGTACGTAAATGTAGAAGAAGTACCCACTTTCCCGTAAAATGTGTTAGTTTGCCTTGCCTTGCGTAGTTTGTGTCTGTTTGGTTAAAATGTTCTTTGCTACACTTGGTGAAATGACCGTGATCATGTTCAAGTTACAACAGTGGTACAGTAAAAACTATATAGCAGTAAAACTACTCTTAGAAGTACAGTTTTCATCAAAACATTACTCAGCTTGGCTCAAATTTTACTTTATAAAAACAGAAAAAAAGATGTAACGTGTTCTCTTAAAAATAAGAACATTCCTCCTCTCTATAAACCTGAAATACCCTTTTATCAGGCATCAACAATGCAAAGTTTCTGCTCAGCACAAGGGCCTCTTTCTTTAGTAAGCCAACACCTCAGTACTTTTAAACTGTGTGTTTATAAAACCTACAATGGAGTGTATGTGTTCCGTATGGGAGGACCACCTCCATATCTGAAGGTAGGTTTTTGTGGTGTGGTAGTGGGCGCCATTACAGCTCTTTCTGACATGCCTGGATGTATTAAGACAGACCTGCTCTCCCACCACGGACTTCCAGATGTGCCTCCCTGTGGGTCTTCATCTCTCGTGCCCAATAAAAACAAGGAACGACTGGGTCTAAGTCTAAATCTAACACAAAAATCCGAGAGACTCTATATTTCTCTGTGGGCGAGCAAACTTATAAAGGATTCGGCACTGCTTACTCTACACTGATGCTTTTGTAAAGCCGTGCATTGTCAGTAGGAGAGGTACTTAATGGCATAGGCAGCAGCAGATGATGGCCGACTACCGTTCTTACCAGCTGAGCAGTGCCGGTTACATTGTGGAAAGACCCAAGCCACAAAGCATTCAGCAGATGTTTAAGTATTCAGTGCTGCAAGTAGGTGACTGCATCCTCCACACTCACGCCTGAATGAACTGTGGACTGGTGTGAGTCAGTGCTCTGCTTGCCAATGGTTGAAGGCAGCAGCTCAGTGAACATGATTAGGTTACAGGTGAAGGCTATTTTCTGGTTATGATGTGTATTCGTTCAGATAGAGAACATTACGTGTTCCTGCTTAGATGACTATACAGGATTTTTTTTTTTTTTTTTAATCACATGTGAAGAGTCGTAATCTTGTTTGGCCAACTAATGATCAGCAAACGTAGCCAACTGGCATGCAAAAGGAAAATGTCGCAGCCTCTGTGGAACGAGCCAATTCGGTTGCTTCTTTGTTTATAGCTTTAGTGCGATTTGAAAGAATGTAGTGATGATTTAATCATGCCAAAATACAAGAACTAGTCCTGAAAATAACACCAGAGAAAGTATAAATCAGGAAGAGAGTTACTTTTGAGTTTCACAAAGCAATTGGCATTTAACCTTGGATATTTTTGAATAAGAATTTTTTTCTGGCTGTACTGTGGGAATTTAACGTTTAGCATGAACACATGATCTGTTCAGCATAAAGGAAACATTTTAGAACAAAATGTTCTCTGCCTTAAAATCAAACCCTCTCCCCATTCCCCTCGTCCTCTGCTCAGTTGTTTCTCTTCATCCATCATGAATCCCAGCACTGAGGCAGGTGCTTTCACTGAACCTCCGCATAGATCACCAGTTACACCCGTTCTTCCTCCCCCTCCATTTCTGCCCGCGCACTCCCCACACGCACAGCTCCCCCACAGCAGAAGGAACTCATCTGTTTTTGCATCACATCTGTAGGAATCTAAATTGTGTATTGTCAAACAGAGATTTACTTTTCTCCATCCGGCAAAAGGAGGGTAGTTAAATCAACTGGAGGCATAGAAGGCTGCGCGGCTAAGCACGCACTCAGAAACACGAGCACAAAAGAATCTCCACAGCTAGATGCATAAATATAACACAGTCATATACATTCAGTGGTAACACTTCATTCCATTGGGTATGGGAAAAAGCTAAAGTGTGGTGGGAATCCTCTGTGGAGATGAATTATGGCAACTCTGACATCATAATTCCTGCTTCTCTACACTGTTTGGAGTGCTGCAATGGCTGGAATGAGATGTGACAAAGCGATGGTTAATTTGAAACTCTTCTATAGGCACAAAAGAGACAAAAAAACACCCCCAAATTGCTGAGTCTACAATCAGCAAGTCGCAATCATGACACATCTGTGCGGGCCGGGGCCTCGTCGACCTGCATGCTGCGCGGAGCACAAAGAGTCTCATTGATTTAACAGGCAGAAACAAGACAACACAATGATTCCTTTTAGGAAAAAGTGGCTGGCAGCTCTGGGCAGAATCCTATCTGTGTTCTCTGAGAACTTGGGAACAAAGAAATGAACAGAAAGTTGGTGGGAGGGTCAGTAAACTCTGCTGACCTGCTTTCTGCACAGGCTCTGAATATGCAGAACATTATGGAGCAGAACTACACGACAGCTCATACACCACTGGGCACATTCAACCTGATCAGCAGCCCTTTTTTCACTTTTTAAAAAAACAAAACAGTGTTAGCATTTAACTAAGAGCATCAACAAGTACCAGTTTACACACCACTTCCCAGAGAGTTTTGCTTAGCTGGTAAACAGGTTGCTATAAAAAAGTAGTAAATATAGGCAACCGACATTGAACCCAAAAAATGCCTTTTACAGAATCTAAGCGTTAGCTTGGAAAAAGCTGCCATCACTTAAGATGCACGGATCAGAATTTTTGACCAATTTCTGATCATTATTTTATTTCTATTTTTTTCAAGCTTTGATACAAATTCAAGCCGATTCTGAGGTCTTTTTAATAACCATATTATAAGAAGAAATAAGAACTGCATCCACAAACGTTGTGTTCCGGTCCTCCTGCTGTATGGTTTCATAAGTTACTGGTATAAGAAGTAGAGACTGCCAACATGTAAGAGATCAGGTGGTGTAAAGTACAGTTTCATAACAGATACAGAGTACAACATCAAAATGACATCCACTGATGGTCTTGCTCTGTCTTACAGCCTAAATGAATGGTAGACTTATAGTTTCCCCATAAACAAGCCTTTCACAGCTCTGCCTTTTCTAACTTCATTCTTGAAGATGCTATTGATACTGAAAATAACCGTTGGAATATTTAGCCCACAGTAAAAGTACTGACTCCAAGCAGTTTTGCTATCAAAGGGACCTAGTTGCGTTTAGTATGGGGCATTCGTAATCTTTTTTGAGTTACTGGCCGGTCCATTTACACCATACACTCTAAGAAATAAAACGTTAGATTTAATTGATAAAGTTAAGGCAATCTTTTCAACAAAACTCTGTCAATTAAGCGTACAACAATATGGGTTAGAAATTTATTAAATCAAATGAAACATTATTAATTACACTCATACAATGAACAAAATAAGTATATTTAAAATAAAACTATGAATTAAATTTAAAAAACATGTTTGATTTATTAGAGCGTGGGTATTTGGCTGAAGAGAAGAGCTTCAAAACATCTTGATTTGTCTCGTGATTCGTATATATCATATGTAAATATGGCTATGACTTGATAAATTCCTCAGAAGTTAGTTTGCTGGTTGACTTGCTATAAGGGATTATTTGTTTCAAATGTAATTCAATTCAGTTTATTTGTATAGTGCCGATTGACAACATATGTCATCTGAAGGAAAAGTTGTGCTCCTTTGATGCAGACTCCAACCACAGCAATGCCTCATACTGAAGAAGCATCTAGCAACAGTGGAGAGGAAAAACTCCCCTTTAACAGGAAGAAACCTCGAGCAGAACCAGAACCTGGCTCAGTATGTGCGGCCATCCATCACGACTGAAAAAAGACCCAGAAAGAACAAGAAGAACTGATGTAAGAGTACGTTCTATATTTTATTGCTGGATATTTATCATAAGAGAGAACGATTAAGTGACTCATGTAGTCATGAGGTGAATGTTATTCTGTGGTATTGTGTGTAAATTGCACGGTCTATATTTTTCACTTTTTGTAAATATGTTGGGTTTTTTCCAATGCGCAAATATACCTGAACATTCTGCATATAAGTCTCAATTATCCTGCTCAGTTGCACATCCCTCAGATTTGAGTAAACCATTTTTTATTTTGAATAACTGCACCGCACTTTACAGCTGCGTTCTTGCCCTCAATCTACATGTTATTCTTAATTCTGCTTCTTTAATATATATTTTTAATGTGTGAATCTAAATGCTTCTATTTCCTGTCACTTTGGTGCTGTTGCAACTGAACCCTCCTCCCTCTATTTTTGGGACAGTAAAAAATGATTTGATTCTAAATAAATGAAAAAAATTATTAAATAGATGTAAACCTACTTATTGTTGATTGCCACCCACCGAAAAAAAAATAGCATGGCCCTGTAACATCCCTTGAAACAACACTATAGTTTATCGTTTCCCTGATCTTTATAGGCTCAAAAAAGGATATTGTAGATACTGTATATGAAAAGGCAGGAGGCGTCTTTTAAATTGCCTGCTGTGGATAACTCCCCTTATTACAGCGATCTGTGGATGGCTCTCCCTGGCCGCTCCGGTCTCACCATCTGCTCCGGCTGCACTGTGGAGTTTATTATGGCGCTGACAGCCCAGCGATTGTGCCCCCCTAATGAAATTGTGAAGCAATATGTGAGGCCTGATCCGCTTAGAGGGGATGTTGAGATCTTTCTCTGGGGGCTTTTACAGTAACAACACATACAGAGGAAGAGTGTGGGATTTAATAACTGCGTTGTGGTTTCAAGCCATTTAACTTTGTAAGGGTTCACCACAGCAAGATATCTCCAAGGAGGGGATATGGCAATATTACATGAAAAAAAAAACAGCCTGCATCCCTCTCCATGTCTTAGTTGCAGCTTAAATGATATGCATTTTACTGAGGGTAAGGTTGACACTAATGAGGGCGAGTGATAATAGCTGTTTACCATGAGCACAATTATTGGCCATTTAGCCAAACTAGCTCAGCTTTTGCTTTATAGACTTGGGGGAGAAAAATAAAGAACTCAGAGTCTATAAATACACACACTGACCTAATTATAGGTGGAGTAGAGTCATCTGTGATTTAGTTTGTTTGAAGTCAGCCAAAAGGAAAAAAAAAAGAAAAAGAAAAATCCTCATGAGTTGGCTGGGCGGGACTACTGAGATCTTCTGAAAACAATTAGAGCTAGATATAAAAAGATACCAGCCACTAGATAACAGAAGTTACTTCATAAACCGCAGCAGGGCAGTCTGTCAGATGAGAATTGTGGCAGCATACTTCTATACAATACGTCAGAATGATTTGGTAAATTTAGCAGGAAGCTATGATATTTATGTTGACTTATAAAAAAAACTTGGAGATGCAACATAGTCTCATAGTATCACTTAAACCAGATGGTTATACGCCTCTGTCCATTTTCTGTATGTGTTTTAAAAGCTCATAATCCATATGGATCCCCTGGGCACATAGCTGTAATGAAAGCTACAGAGTGCATGTGTGCAACTAATTAAGTTTAAATGGAATACTTCTGAAGTCTTTTGTTTAAGTTTTCCCAAGTCTTTCAACTTTTTCAAACCATAAAATCAGAGAATTCTGCACCACACCCCTCCAATTTAACCCAGATTAATCAGTACGTTTACATGCACATCTAAATCGTACCGCTTTTTGGTCCAATCGGACTAGGGTTTTCCCCCCTGGTAAGAGTCCCAGTTTACATGTCACTCAGAAAATCACATTATTAAATGAAGTACTTTAGACTCCAAGACGATAGATGGCGATGTGCGGCCCTACATGTTAGCGTTTTAGCGGTTAGCTTCCAGCTGCATTCAGGCACCAAACAGAGGCTGGTGGGAGTGAAGCAGACGAAGTTAAACCACAGTAACAATGCATCGCCTCTTTCTAAGTCCAAACATGCACTGATTGGCCGCTTATGTTTGACTTAGACGGCATATGCCTCTTATAACTTTGCATTCCTGCCTTTCAAAACTTCCCAACGGGGTACACGTAAGGCACGGGGGCTGGTAGCAGGGAAGTCCGATTCCAATCGCATTATCTGGGTAGAATAGCCGAGCTTCTGAAACTGTAGTTTGGTTCGACTCCAGCCGGACTAAGGTGTATACATGCAATAATTAATTCGATTCGACTTTCTCTTGCTGCATGTTAATGTACTGAATCTAACATACTGCTGCCTTTTGTAAAACATTTTAAACATTCACAGCAGCATGAACGCCTGTCTGTCAGTACATTTAAATGCAGCAAGAGGGGAGTGGAACGTACTTCATTTAAATATTCACTTTTCTGAGTGACACGTAAAGTGGGACTCTGCTCTCAACAGGGGGCAAGCCCTTAGTCCGATTTGACCAAAAAGCTTGATTTAGATGTGCATGTAAACAGTGTGAGAGACGAACCGATGACCAATTAGCATTAGCCACGTTGCAGACATCCAAGATTTAATTGAGATTTTATGTGATAGACATCTTTCCTCACTACAAGATTTCACCTTGATGGTATAAAACCACATCTCTAAGGTATGAATGTAAACTAACAGTTTTTCCTCTTCACATTGTGTTTTGCATGTAGGCCACAAATATGCACTATGTTTAGTTGGTCTATCATCATAAAAAAAAAGGCAAATACAATAAACTCATGTTTGTGATTGTAATATGACAAAACGTGAAACAGTTGAGGGGGTAAAAATACTTTCAAGAAGCACTTTACTCTCCAACACTTTAAGCAAAGCGCTTCCTCCAACTGGTCCAGACATCTGCACCAGCAGCTCTCTGGTGTCAAGCCAGGATAGCATGGTTCAAACTCGCCACAACCTCAAATTAGTGCACCACAGCTCAGTTTAACACCCAGGCAGCCGTCGGGTCGCAGAGCAAGATTAGGAAACATCCATAGTGAACTAAAATAGAGCTCTGCTTTGTACTAATCCAAACTGAACAGGTGATTCTATTTAAAGGACCCAAATCCTCTCCAATCCACCCAATGGTATCTCAGCGCTGTGCTTCACCCTATCACTCTCTATGGTCTTTTTTCCTATTACCCATTTTGATTTTCTTTCGTTTTTTCTACATCTTCTTAATTGGGGAAAAGGAAACAAAAGAATTCAGTCCTGAATGAGCTGTGGAAATGTGCACGAGGAAAAGCACTTAAGAAACTAAAGCTTTCACCAGCTTTACTCCTGGGAGGAAGTTCTACTGAGCATGCCATTTACAAACACAATAGTGAAGTGGTGCTGGTCATTTAGCACATGATTTCTTTTCTGCCTGCTTGTTGCTAATAATATAGTTCTAATCGCTAACCCACCGATAAGAGTTTGACTACTATTTGGGTATTTTCTTACTTTATGTTTTGATCCGCTGTCTTACAAAAAATGAAATGTTTTTTATTCAACTCCAGCGGTCTCATTCTCTGTATACTGGACTTTAAAAAAGTAAGGAACCCAACTCTGGATGAATACTACTACTGGATGAAATCAGAGGACAAAATTAAACATATATTTAAGTTTATTAAATATATTGAATGTAGCAATTTAAGTCTCAATGTGCGACTTCAAATGTTCATCACAGCCCTTTATAGGCCTTTAGCTGGTAAATTGGTAGGACACATGGACTTCATACATATTTTTCAAATGTTGTATATGTAAAACTGTAAAGAGCACTCTTGGGCGCAGTGGCCGTGCCTCAGTAGGTAGTGTTCTTGAATTCAGAGAGTCGTAGGTTCAATTTCAGGTTCCTCCTGTCACATGTTGATGTGCTCCGGGCAAGGCACTTACCCCCAAGTTACCTACCGAGCTCTATATTGGTGTGTAAATGTGGGCGCACTTGTGAGTAAGAATTTGGGTGAATATGGCTCCTTTGTAAAGGGCTATGAGTGGTCTAGTACCTAGTATTATTTACCAAATTAGTGTGACTAGAAAAGGGCTACAATACTTAAGTTACCATTTACCCAGGGAGTGAACAACTCTGTCAAGGCAGCTCACAAATTTTGTGATCCAGTTATAACATTTTTGATTCCTTTACCATGAAAAAATACCTTTAAAAGCTGGATTAGCACTAATATCATTATTAGTTTGTTAGTTCTTTTACTTTTTCAATACTGGCAGTTTCCTGGTTCCACTGCACACATTTCCAGAAACTTCTGTTAAATTCCACCAGGAACTTTTTGAGTTATGTTGCTAACTAACAAACAGAAAGTCAAATAAACACTGCTTGGTGGAGGTAATAACATGTTTCACATGTGATTTAAATGTTATCACATGGACTTCATATGAAAATGTCAAAGCGTTTCACAGTTCATCACCATAAAATGTTCCAAATTCACACGGAAAATGTATGCAAAACACAGGTGGGGAGGTTTTTCACACATCTCATATGGGTTTTTATATATATATAATCACTTGTGAATTTTACATGGGTCAAATATTTTTTTTAACTGGTGATTTTGCAAAAGTGTGTCTTTTTTTTCTTCCAAAAGGGTACACGCCTTTGAGGTTTTGTATTATGCTATTTTTCTTCACAAATATGAAAACTGTGGTGTATATTTATATTCAGCCATTCAATTCAAGCGCTAACCTGTTTTCTCTTAGTCTCTTCCTACAGTAGGTGCTCCTGACCCGCCCTGCTTGACGACCCTGACTAAGATGGCATTCCAGTGGAGGAACGTTCTCCACGTCCTGCTACCAACTTCTGCTTCTGCATCAGTTCTGTTGCTCTTTCTGTGTCTCTGCTGCTTTCTCCGAACCCCAGACGGTCTCAGCAGATGACCCCTTATGCTGAGCCTGGTTCTGCTGGAGGTTTCTTCGTGTTAAAAGGGAGTTTTTCCTCTCCACTGTCGCGTCATGCTTGCTCAGTGTGAGGGATTGCTGAGAAGTTACAACGCAATGTTCTGTGTTTCTCTAATTCCTAAATTAAACATTGTATTGTAATAACTGTTCTTGTAAAGTGCCTTGAGATGACATCTGTTGCGAAATGGCGCTATATAAATAAACTGAATTGAAATTGAATTAATATATTGTCGAACCACTGCAATTACAACCGCAAGCCTACCCATCTAAGCACACCCTCTTACTGAATAGTTTATCACTTAGCGCTTGGATTTATGTAAGACTGGATGGAGAATGTTTTTGATCATTTAATTTTCAAGTCTTGCCAAAGATCCTCAATTGGATTTAGATCTGACCTTTAACTGGGCAGAAATGATTTTGGATCTAAACCCCTCCATTGTAGCTCCAGTTGTATGTTTAGGTTTGTTTTTCTGTTGTCCCAAGCTAACATTTTATGGAGCCTGTTACTTGGTTTCATCAAGTATTCCCTTGTATTTAGCTTCCTCCATTTCCATCAGTCCCTGTGTAGGTGAATGTTCACATTTTTGGTCAAACACTATGAGATGTTCAAAGCTAAGGGCATTGTTTTCTAATCTGACCCTGCTTTTAACTTCCCCACAACATTCTTCCTGACCGCTTCATGTTGCTCTTTCAATGAAAATTTAAACTCAGTTTATTTATACAGCGCAAATTCACAACAGATGTAATCTCAAGGAAATTTACAAGAAAAGCCATTTCAATATAAATAAACAAACATTCCAATCAATTACTAAGTTTTCAATTTAAGGAATCCCAATGCATTGCGTCAAGTCATTGACGCGAGGTTGTGCCCATTGGTCTTCTCTGATGTTCTCTGCCAAACATCTAAGGCCTTCAAAGAATAACTGGAAATGTATATCCATCCATCCATCCATCCATTTTCTGAACCGCTTATTCCTCAAGGGGTCGCGGGGGGGCTGGTGCCTATACCCAGCTGTCAACGGGCGAGAGGCGGGGTACACCCTGGACAGGTCGCCAGTCCATCAAAGTGGAAAAAAAATTATATATATTGAGATTACATGACAAAAAGAGGAACTTAACTAATAATTTGGGACTTGTGGAGTTAGTTGATTTCAACTGATTTTATTTAAACGTATGAAACTAATGCAAATGCACACCACACTTTTTCAATTATATATATTTTTTTCCATTTAGCAAATATACACTACTTTGTGCTGATCTACTACATAACATCCAGAAAAAAGACTTAAGGTTTGTGTTTGTAATGTAACAAAATGTATTACTACTTTTGCAAGCCACTGTAGTACCAAGGCTGAATAAGTGAAAGACGTTGTCATATCAACTGCAGCCGGACGTCTTACTTTTGTGAAGTTTAGTTCCTAACTGTTGGGGTTGAAAAGCATATAGTCGGTGTTTCACAGACAGAAGACAAATCATTGGAGCAGAAAAAAAAAAGGAGAAGGGCAAAAAGAGGGAGGTGTTGCGGGTGAGGAGGGGTTTCTTCACACTTTACTGTGTTTGCTCTGACTCTCGGGCTTGAGGAGAAGCTGGAAGTTACGACACATGCTGGACATCAAGTGACAGGTCAACATGGTGCGAGTCTGGCTTTGGCAGCAGCCAGCAGGCAGATTGATCACACCCTTCTGGTGGAGAATTATCCTGGCACAGCTGAGGTACGACTAATCAAAGCTCACACTAAAAAGGGAGCGGAGCTCAAGGTCTGCTAATTTTATCCCCCCCCCGGCAAACCAAATGGTCTCAGTTATCAATACTTCTAAGCCTTCTCTATCAACCCCATAGAACACCTCAGGGCGATGTTTGAAAATGTTTGTCCGAGAACCAGTGGGGGGGTAGGGTCTCCATTCGGTCTTAAAAAAAGTGCAGGGATCAGAATCCCTCTGCTACAAATGGGAAGAGGAGCTAGTGAGCGTGCAGACAAGGATTTTATTGCAGCAGTCTGAATCTGTTAAAATCTTACGTGTGGAACATGGTTGACCTGCCCCGGGGCCAGACTTTGGAGCCAGCCATTCACACAAGCACAATCACGACCTTTCTAAATACGAATTTGGTGCAGCCAGGGCAGTCTAGGCTTTTGTTGTGAACACAATGTGACATCCATGGGCCGCGTCGGTTCAGCAGCAAACAAAAGGAAGTAAAAGGCCGGGGGTGTCAAGGATTGGGACAGCGTGAAACCTCCTTTACATCTTTTTCATACAGGGAAGAGATGAGTATGACATGAAAAACCATGTGAAACAAATCAATCTTTTACATTTTAAATGTATTTTTGCTGCCATGATGTCCTTAAATGAACAGTTTTCGTATTTTCTTCTCAAGATAAATTAAAAGCCTCTTTTCTGAAGTGTTTTAACTTTATTATTATGTTGTCTTCAATAAAACAGGAAAACAAAGTTCATTTCATTCATAATCTTCATTCCAAAATAAAGACTGGCTTGTTATAACTACAAAAGAGGATAACATCTTGAAAATGGTCCAAAAAAAGTAGGAATAGGAATGTCTTTAAAAGCTGTGTCTAAAATTTTAACATCTGTGAAGCAAAAAAATAAAAAACTGCCCTTACCAGAAGAAAAACTAATCCATTAGGGCTGAAGATTCACTCTAAGATTTTTTTTTTTTAAACCTGGCTCTCATCAGAGAGAACGAGTGGCCTTGCTTGCGGTAAACCATTTAACCCTCCCTCCGAGTTCCAGTAATGAATCTCAGTCACACAGAGCCCAGCAAACGTCCACTGAGAGAGTGAACGAATCAAATCGCTGACCACGTTGGCTTGATGTTATGCTGGGCTTTAAAAGAATGCAAACTCTGACAAACGCTATCAGGGGTTGCAGTGACAACAGAGTGGATTCCTTGGCTCAGATTTTGCGTTTGAGTTGCATCGGTCTCAACGGTAACTCTTAATTCTTCTCCCAACTGTCTTTGTGTTGCCCTTTTAGAGGAGTGACCAACATCAGCAGGTGAGTTGGGTTTTTAAGCTTTGACAACATAGCAGTACCAAAGGTGTTCAGTTTCCAGTGATGTAAAACTCCTAGACTTTCAGAATATTTGACTCGGATCGAAAAAATGCTGCTGGCCTACTTTTATGTTTGAAACAAAATTAAATCCAGGTCTGGGCTGCTACAATTCCTCGAATGACTCAATTCTTTTATTTTCTTTTTCTTCACATGACTTCATTTTTTTCCCTCCCCCACGCGGTCACATGTTTCACAACATACATTAACTCTCATCGAGAGACCGGAGAGAATGAGCGGAGGCCTGAGGAAAGAACCAATAACATTTCAAGCTATGGTTTGTATAAAGAAAAAAAGCAAACAGCACAACAACAATAGTTTTGCAGCCATATGTATTGGAGATATCCATATTCCAAACAGCATTAGCTGAGCTGCTGCAAATGCATACCGCTGATTGGGTAGTCCCTGTAACCAACTATTTGCTATAAATCCCATATATGTACTTAAAGGTAGTTTAACCATGTGAACAATAGAGAACAAATAGTGTCAGGAAATAAAAAATGGGGAAAAAAATAAAATACACGTATAAACTGTGCCATTTGAGCATTGCAATGCACCTCTGTACAATGGTTAGGCTACATTGAAGATCAATTAATCAAACTTTATTAAAAAAGCACTTTTTATAAAAAGATTACCACTCAAACTGCTTTACAGATTAAAAAAAAAGCCACATTCACCTTTTCTCCCCCAGAGATTTAAAAGTATGATCACATTTATACCCCTAAAGCCAACCCAACCCCCAGGTCATGCAATGTACAAGGTGTGTTCTCATCTGATTTCAAGGGTGTCTGACACACACTGCGTGCAGCGATCCGCCCATCGCAATCGCTCTTGATCAGTTCGCCGAAGCAAAGCCCGCCCCAGCACACGGAGTGAGTCGCTGGCAACACATTTCAAATATGAGCAACGAACAACAGAAAGGTCACAGAAAACGTGGTGCCACAAATAAAAGCAGCATCACTTATCCAGAATAATTTCAGCTACAAGAAGGATGAAATTGACCTCTCATTCTGAGTGTCCACTGCATTAATCAATACAGAAAAAAATAATTAAAACACTTGTAACATTAAAAAAAAAGAAGTAAGATCAGGGCAGTTTAATTGTCAACAAGATGCCAGGAGTGCAGCATGGACCCGGGGTGCGGATACATGCAGCATCCGTTAACGCAAGCGCTCTGCGACAGGCCCACAGACGGTGACGGAGGCATGCCTAATTCTTTTTACATTTCCATCAAAACATACAAAGAACGCAAGCCTGTGATTGGACAGCACGCTACTTCCTTTAAATTAGTCAACAGGAGCACCATTTTCCAAAGAACAGAGCGCCGAAGATATCAGGCAACAGACAAGGAGCAGACTGAAGAACTTCTTGAGCAAGACAATTTATGAGCGTTCAGCAATCACGAGAGAGGAGCTTTTTAATCATTCTTGAGCATGAACAGCTCTTTTGAATGTTAAGAGAGGTGGAAGTTGCTCAAACGAAAAGTTTTGGAGAAAAAGAAACTGTTGTCGTAGCGGTAAATTGGCTTGCAAGACAACGGAGACATTTTAAATTAAAATGTCTCAGTGGATTCCTTTGTAAACCTGCTGACGGAGATGAATAAACTAGGCTTGATTTAGTACCATTTAAGTCTTCCTGTTTAATTTTTGATATTTTTTCATATAGTAAGAAAAACACTGGGTTCAAATTGATTGCAATATCAGTTTTTCCCAATATTGTACACCTTGTCTTATCAGAATTTAGTATTTTCCTGAGTGATTCCTTAGTCGATAGCATTAGATATCAGAGACTCTGCTGAAAGGCATGACAGAATATTTTGCTCTGCCCCCTTTTTACATCAACATAAACCCAGTGCTACTCTTGTCAACTTTATGATGAGCCAAACTCACACAGTTCTGCCCACCAGACCTCTGAACAGATTTTTCCTTGTGATTATAGCATATAACCTGACACTGTTAGTATAACTCATGACACACTATCAGGGGGCCAAATATCCCACACGAGATTATTACCACAGGAACATCCCATGGTGCACGAGTGTTTGAATGATTAGGCAGTCAGGAAGCTCGTAATTTTACTGAGAAAAGTTGTATTATTGCTCCACCAACTTGATACGCTGGGTAGTCGCTTAACACGTCTAAGGAAATCTTTTTCAGCAGTCGAGATTTAATTTAACTAGCCCGATGATGGCAAAGGCAAGGTCAGGCAAACAGAGACACCAGTGAATGCAATCTGCTCCTTTTCTGCACCTTTCAACTAGGGCTGCAACGATTTGTCGAGTAACTCGATTTACTCGATTCAAAAAAGTTCTTGAGGCAAAAAGTCTGCCTCGAAGCCTGGTTAAAATCCTTTGGCGCGCACTATACGCGCAGGGATCTGATTGTTCCACATGGACCGTTGTTTTCTTCGCACCTGTGCGAAGCACAACAGTAGCGCGTGATACAGTTGGAATTTAGTTGGCGCGATGAGAGTAAAAATGCCCATAAACGGCAGAAAATGTGTAAAGTTTGGGGTCGCTACATTCTAAACAAAGAAAAGAACAAAGTATAATGTATTTACTGCAAAGTAGACCTGGCGTACCACAGCAGTACGAGCTCAATGATCCAGCATCAGAAAATATCCACGTGATTTTTCACCAAGCGTCACCGAAACAAGGTAACGTAACCTAAACCTGTAGGGTATACGTTAATGTTCACTAATTTTAATACTGTACATGATGCTGTTTGACTAGATAGGATGTTTGGCTTTCATATATTTGAATAGTAAACTTATTCATGCTCCTCACAAGAGAGCCTTGTCCAAGCGTACACAAAACGGAGATATTTTTCTACGGTTTGGCCTGTCATCCACACGTAAAAGCAGATTTTCGGCACAAAAAATGAATCTTAAAAAAAAAAAAAACTCTGGAGAAGTGGAGAACTGTGTTTTCTCTGTTTTCAGTATCTGCTTGTGGACGGATGAAAACAGTTTTAAGTTTTGAGTTTTAAGTGCCGTAATGTCTCTATCTGCGACAAAAAATGCTCCAACATCAAAGTTACAGCATCAAAAATCACCAAACTTCATGCTGCGCTGCAATCAAAGTAACAAAAAATATATATTTTCTCACTCTCTCCTGACACAGAGACTCCTGTGAGTTTTTAGAATTATTAATAATTGATTATTCCTAATTGTTCAGTGCTGCTGTGCAGGGGCGTATCCAGGAGGTGAATAAAGTGGGGCAAAAGGGGACCAGGGTGGGTCTGGGACTGTACCATCAAAGTAAAAGTAGAGATGCTCTTCTAGTGGGGACCCAATCTGAGCTGGTCACGTTTTAGATTTTTCAACTGTTAAAAAGGACATTCAGTGATTTTGTTTTGCTAAGGTTTATGTGACAATGCCGTCTTAAACGGCTTGCTTTTCAAACAATATAAGTGACTGGCGAAGAAGAAAATCACAAAAATTGCAATTTTTCACAACAACTGAGAAAGTTAGGACCAGGGCTTGAACCAGCAACCCTCCAATTACAAACTGAACGCCTAACTCATGAGCCACAGATGCCAGAGCTAAAGACACAGCTACAAAAGAATGGCTTTTAGTTCAAAGCACAATTCAAGAGTCTAGAATGGTCCAGTCAAATTCCAGATCAGAATTCAATTCAGAATATGCAGCAAGACTGGGCATTTGTTTTTTTTACTGAAATTATCAAATGTCAAATTTTAAAAATCAGTCTGTAGATGTGCAAAGGTAAAGACATAATTGCAGTAAATGGACTGAACTTATATAGCACTTTTCTAGTCATCCTGACCACTCAAAGCACTTTACATTGAAGCCACATTCACCCATTCACACTCACCGATAGCCAACATGGCTCAGTAGGACGATGTAGAATTTGTGGGGTTAAGTGCCCTGCCCAGAGGCACATCGACATATGACTGGAGGAAGCTGGAATCGAATCTACAACCCTCCGATTGTAAGCCAACTACTCTACCACTGAGCCACAGTCGCAGAGTAAATTGTGCATCTACACAGTATTGAATCATGAGTACAGAATAATGGATGGTACAAAAACACCCTTCAACAGCGACTTCTTCCAAAAATCCAACAACAGTTTGGTGAAGAACAATGCATTTTCCAGCACGATGGAGCAAAAGTGATAACCAAGTGGCTCGGGGACCAAAATGTTGAAATTTTGGGTCCATGGCCTGGAAACTCCCCAGATCTGAATCCACTTTAGAACTTGTGGTCAATCCTCAAGAGGCGGGTGGACAAACAAAAACCCACTAATTCTGACAAAATCCGAGAAGTGATTATGAAAGAATGGGTTGCTATCAGTCAGGATGTGGCCCAAAAGTTGATTGAGAGCATGCCCAGTCGAATTGCAGAGGTCCTGAAAAAGAAGGGCCAACACTGCAAATACTGACTCTTTGCATAAATGTCATGTAATTGTCGATAAAAGCCTTTGAAACGCATGAAGTGCTTGTAATTATATTTCAGTACATCACAGAAACTAAAAAAAAGATCTAAAAGCAGTTTAGCAGCAAACTTTGTGAAAACTAATATTTGTGTCATTCTCAAAACTTTTGGCCACAACTGTATATACATATGTACGCCATACGTAAAAAAACAAGTTCATTTAGGGACACACCCATCCCAATACTAGTATCGGGTATCGGAGCCGATACCATTCAAATGTACTTGTATAAGTATTGGTTAATTAACTGATACCAGGAACCGATACTTAAAGTTGCTATATTAAATTTCCAAAACAGGTTAGCTTAAAAAGTTTTTTCATGCATCTTAAGAAAGTTTTAACACAGCATAGGTATAAATATTTTGCGGACGATGAAAATAAAAATGAAAAAAATTAAATAATAAAGGGGTTCTGCTGCATCTGTCTAAAAACATCAGCCAATAGCATTGCTTGGTCTGAATCCAATGATTGGACATTCTGGATGGCTTGGTTCCCCAACACATTACATGCTGCCACATTCTGCAACAGAACACCACTGGTGCGAGAGGTTCTCTCAATAATGTCAGGGAAGGAGAACTTGAAGACAAACTACCGGCCACTGGTGTTTTGTGCCCTCTTGTCTGCTGTGGCTGTGTGTTCTCAAATCAGCTAGGCGTGGCCTATGGTCGGTAGCAAGGAGTGGGGTTGCGTTGGGGGAGGGGATGTGTTGGGGAGTGAGTGCTCTGTGATTGTGTTTCTGTTTTAAACTAGCTTGTTAAAAACAAAACAAAAAAAACAATCAGTATAGCAACTTTAAAATGTGGAAACTGCAATTGATTTCACCTTATACCTTTCTTGAAGAGACTAAAGGCACCAGACGTTACCAACTAAACGTAAGCAAGACAAAATAAAAGATGCAAAGTATAAAATTAACACAATAATAAAAACATTTGGTGAATTTATTAAAGATTTTTAACATTTTGAGTATAGGTTCATGGTATTGGTTAAATTTAACCGATACCAATACTTGTACGCTAGACAGGGCCTATACCCGATACCAGTATTGGTGTCAGTGCATCCCTAGTAAATGTTTATTTGTCACTTGAGATTTTAGTTTTGTAATCTTTTTCATTCATATCTTATTTTTGAACTAATTTCCCGGTTGTTGTAACAAGTGGAAAATAAAATAAAACCTGTCTTCCAAACCACTCCATGTTTTTTTGTGTAGAAGTATCAGCATTGGTACGCGGTATGGGCAAATACTCAGATCGCTATCGTATCGGTTTGAAAAAAGTGGAGTTGCTGTTTCCCTAATTTTACTTTGTACTGTCTTTCTTCATTTTACAATTATGTGCTACTTTGCACAGAAAACTTTATAGTTTTTAGTTATAGGGTGACAAATTCAAGAGGTATGGATACTTTCGCAAATCACAGACACAGACTGTTCTCCCTAGAACCATCTTATCTCTTCCCTTAATTTCCAATTACATCTTTAAATCCAAATTATGAAAAACACCTCTCTCTCTACGCATAAAAAGGGGTTTTCAATGAAACTGTGAAACCTACACCTATTCACAAAGATAAGGCCAAAAGCAGCCGTTACTTCTTTCAGCCTCCAGCTTCCTCCCTCGGCCTACTGAATGAATGAGGGCTCTATTGGGCCTGGATGTTCTGTTGCTTCAGCCCACAGTGGAAAATATGACAGCCAGCGACAGGTAGGGTGAAAGGGCCTTCTGACACGGCAGAAGGATATGATCCGCATAGACTGCTAGGGCGGTTCAGCTACACAGTATGGTTTTGTGTGTAGTGTTTTCAAAGCATATAGAGGGGGAGAGAGAGAGTAACACATGGAGGGACTTTAGGTGGAGAAGTTCAGTTGAGTGTCAGACATTTGTGTAGCCTTATTGAATCATACTTAAATGGTTTACAGAGTTAAGATTATTTCTGCAACAAAAAATATTGAATAACCCTATTTAAAGAAGTGAATAGTACAACTGCACCTTCTCTTTCTTTATATTTTCACACAACTCCAGACTAAACATCACTGAGAAAAATCCAAAAGTCCATCCAAGAGCCTAGGTTTTATCTCATCGGGGGCTAGCATAAAGTATGGATGCAGGGCCATATGGATGATCCCCAAAATCCTTTGATTGGGTAACACAACGTGTTCCTTTTAACATACATTTAAACTAAAATTGAACATCTCCACACCTTGTTAGAAATAGTATGTTGCAATTTAATCAAACTGGCAGAAATGTAACACTCAAACCTTTACAGTAATGCGAGAAGGTTTAGAGGGAAAACACTTTATTTTTCCAAGTGGCGTTCTGTTAACAGTTTATGAGCAGTCAATACATTATATGGTGTCAATATCTCCCTTTATGGTCTGTAATGTAAAAGATAGAATAAAAACTAAATACAATGAAAAAGACGGTGTTGTGCATAAAGCTCTTTTTAAAAAATATCTGAACTAGCCCTTTAAACACCAAAAATAAGACACTGACTAAGGAGCCATTTTGTAGTAACAGAATACCAACAACCTTAATAGAGTTTGAGGGTGCCATAATTTATATCTGCCTCCAAGGCAGCAGGAATCCCATAAACCTCAGAGATCTGTATAAGAAGAGAATACCTTTTGCTCAGCTACAAGCTTTCCCTTGCTCTGTACAGGCAGCCCTGGGCAGGTTTAAGATCTGCTGCTGTTATTCTCCAACCAACACACATTCATCTGGAGTCATTGCCTCTGGCTATATTATTGATCAGAGCCTCAAATCTAAATTTAATCTCTAAAATAATGTGTGCAACACCTCTGCAGTTAATTCTTCCACCCATCCATCATCTGTTATACTTATGCTCCCCCCATCTACTGCGGTCATTGGGCGAGTGTGGTCGCCAGTCTACAGTAACATAGAGACACACAGGAGAAACTACCATGCACGCACACCTAAGTACATTTTAGAGAAACAAATGACCCTGACAGGCATGGTTCTGGCCTGTGGGAGGAAGCCGGAGTGCCTGGAGAGAATACACACATGCACAGGGAGAAAATCTAAACTCAAACATGCAGAAAGACCGCTAGTTGAGATTTGAACCCAAAACCTTCCACTGTGCAGCCCTTAGTTCTAGCCCCTAGTCCATTTTGTAAAAAATACAATTAGAGAAAAAAAAATCACTGTGTCATCTATAACAACTCCATAATTTGATGTTTATAGAAATACAACTTTTAAAACAAATACATTCATTTTGTTAAGCCTGCATAATATATTTATGACGCAGCTACAATATTTTTGATATTAGGGTGCAAAGAATAATTATTTTGGTAGTCGACTATTCTATTAATATGTTCCCCAGTTAATTAAATAATCAGCATCTATTTTAATCCATCTCTGCTTTCTGTTGCCACACCTTCTGTTGCTGTTTTTGTTTTTTCCTTTGGTCAGTCTGGATTTAGCTTGCAAGCAGACAATGAAGATAATACTGACCTCACAACATCATCTAGCACATCGTAGCTATGCACGTTGAGAAAATTCCACTTTGGCAAAAATAAAGTGTTTTTAATATGAAATGAAGTAAATTCCTTCTGACTCACAGCCTCTTTGAATTCCGATGTGGCTTGTGTCAAAAGATCTTGATACTAAGATACAACTAGCTTCTCCTAAATCTTGTGTACATGTGCCAGTTTGCTTGTGATTCGATCTGCGTCACAAAGTGAGCGCAGTGCATTGTACATCGCTCGGGTAGGTGCAGCACATCCTCTACACTTATTGCCAAACTAATAAATCTGCCCAACTCTTTCCTAACTGCTTACTTTGGCTTGACAACATGACTTGATATAAGGAGTGGAGTGAATGCAATGGTTCAAAGAATCCTTCTCATCAGCTGAATGAGTCTTTTCCTCCCATCCCGTCAAAATATTGAGACAACCTCCTCCTTCCAGGGTCTTTAACTCATCAGAGATGTGGCAGCCAAGATTAAACATACTTGGCATTTATGAATAGCTGACACTGAAATGGTTACTCTTAAAATGCGATTGGAGAAATTATCTTTATAACTTAGGGGCATGCTTTTAAAAGTACCAATCAGTGGCCTGAAAAGTGGTCATTTTATGCAGGCAGCACAAACATTTCACAAAACAGATAAAATGCCTAAAAATTTACTGCAAATTTCTTGGTGAGGACTGCAAGGAGAGTAGTTGGTCTCTGCTTAATGCTCGTGGTAATAATTGTTCTAAAACAGCTAAAGTGTGATGCTTTGTTAAAACTGGGTATTCTGATAACTGGCAGCTTTATTGAAAAGCTTGTTTTGTCCCATTTTTCTCCCTCCTCAACCTACATTCTCCATGGTTCATCCACCTACACATTCACACAGAAACAGCTGTGCTTAAATGTCTAAAAGCCGGTTTTTCTCCGTGGAAAACAGGCTTTTAGATCAGTGTGCAATAACATTGCATTTTGGTGATAGGAGGTAAAATGTTTCTTTAACAAAAACAACAGCCCGAATGTCAGAAACTCAGTTTAATAAACAATGCACAAATTTAACTTGGGCGAGAAATCAGAATATTTTCTTTTTATGAGAAGTTACAGTTTACTGTTTCAGTGCTAGGGAAAAATATGTGCACATTTACCGATTTCTTTATTTCTTTTTTATCACAATTAATTCTCTCAGGTTAAATTCATTTTATTACATAGCTCGAGTGCATACACATAGCAGTTCTCAAATGATGATTTCATTTATTATGTGATCAAATGCTTCCATGCCAAACTTTGTTTTTGATTAGACAAAGACGAGGCTTTTCGAGCATGAAAGGCCTCTTTAAGATCATGTCACAGCATCTAATTCGTATTTAAGTCTAGGCCAATGCAAAAGCTTTCTTTTTTTTTTTGCCATTTAATGGTGGACCTACTGGTGCGCTTTGGCTCGTTCTCCTGCTGCATAACCCAAGTGTGCTAAAGCTTCAAGACAGGAACTCATGGCTGCATATGTTCCTTTCTGGATTTTTTATTGCAAGACAGCCTAATTCTTCTTCAGTTCCAGCATATCATCCAGCAAAACAGCTCCAGACAATGACACTACAACCATCAACGGCACCCTAATGGTGGCGCTGGAACTGCTCTGGCATTCTTTTAAAAGTGTTGCAAACTAATGCTGGGTCAATTTTTGGCACAAAGAAACGTAATTACTTCCTGCACTCTAATGTCAGTTTGTTTTTGTTAATTGCCATTGTACTTCTTTTTGACAACCAAGCACAAAATATATAACATTTGCCAAGTTTTTTGCCCCTCACCACGCAAATGTTGCTCGGTCTCAAATTGATCCCCAAAGTTGGACAATTTACAGCCATGCAGTGTAAAGGTAGCATAAATAAATTTCATTCAGTTTTATTTATATGGCGCCGTTTACACAACAGATTTTATCCCAAGGCATCTTACAAGAAAAGTCAGGCAATCATTCATACTTACATTCCAAGCAGAATCTCATTTCATTTACAAGGTAGGTATTGATTTTTTTTTTCAAATTTTCTCCCTCATTTCAGACATAACCAAGTGTTTAAGACCCTCACCAAAGTTTGTTATTTTTCTGAAATACTATTTGGTTTTATGCCAGATGAAACAGGATCCAATTCTATTAAAAAAATTGTCTGATTAGTCCACAGTTCCCCAAAGGTGTTTGGGGTATCATCAAGATCTTTTTTGGCAAATCTGAGAGGAGCTCTAATGATACTTTAAAACCCAGCTCACACTGTGCATTTTTCAACCGTCGTAGACAAATCTTTCATTGTGAATAGTGTCATGGGCAAAACTGTGCACATGAGCGTGGTTTACAGGCCTGTGGCTGTCCTGGCGTGCAATAGCCTATCAAACACTCTCGCGACTAATTCCAGCCTCTGACGGTCTTCAAGCAGAGTCAGAAAATCCATGACTCCCATCTGCAATTGAAAAATGAAAATATATACTGGGACTGCGAATAACTACAGATGAAAGTACAATAGCATTACATCAGTAACAGTATCAATCTTAGCAACAATGGAGGCTACACGAAAGAACATGTGGAGCAACAAAGAAGTTTAATTTATTGAACTTTGGTCGCAAAGAACGTGTAGAGAACATTTTACTGTCGCCATCTTGGGTATCTGGTGGCTTTTAGTGATGTTTGCTTATCGGCAACGCATGCTCGTGATGTTGCCGTGTCCTACTAGCCTGAGACCTTGTGAGCTTTCAGGAAATAACTCTCTGGCATCACATTTCTGCACATCGGACAGTGTACCGTACATATAATGATCCCGGGTGAAGCTAAATAGCAATAGATTTCCTAAAAAAGTTGCAAAATTCAGAGAGGTTTGCTCCATATCTATGAAAATAATCTACATACTACTTAAATATCACAGCAATGACCTGGCAATGACATATTATCTTATGGTGCGCTACACAGACGCTCTGCACCAATGAAGATTTACTCACCTCAGCATGCTAAATACTTGTGCCTTACTGTACAACACAGGTCTGTGCGAGCTGGTATGCTATTGTTTCAGTTTCCATTGTAAAAGTAACCTGTTAAACCAAATTGTACCGCATAATTCAATAGGATAATGGTACTGAAATCACATAACACAAACCATTGACTGGGGGAAAGAAAAATGTCACTACTTGCGAAAAGCAGGAGGCATCAAGTTTGTTGTTGCAATAAGATTTCGCGGACCTGCCAACCTTATCAAAATACTTTGAGTGTCACTTTTGTTGTGCGGCTTCTTTCACAGATTTATTTTGCAACTCTATTACTTTGCATGCCGTAATTTTCCCATTCTCTGGATGGAAATTGCTTATACAAATTTTATGTTACAACACTTTTAATAATAATAATACTGTACTGGCCACGATCTTTAAATCTTTTTTCCCCCCTCCCCATGGTGTCGACAGTCTGCAAAACACATACACACATTCATAGTTTTTATTTTATTAAGTGGTAGACATTTTTTACAATTTGACCTGATATCTGCACTGCAATGTATATTTTAATATTGAATAGTAAAACAAAAAAATTCCACTTGCTTTGATTATATGTGTGCTTATACCGAAAGATAACAGCAAGGTAACTGCATTTAATTATTTTGTTATTTAATCAAAATTATAAAAAATAAAAAATTATTTGTTTTCTAACTAAAATGGCAATAATTTATTTTGCACATCCCAGTAGGTGTTTTTGTTTTTAAAAATGTAATAATAATTGGCTTACAGCACATTTGCACACGTCAACTGGGCGGATTTATAATTTACCTGCAGCTCCCAGGTGGGCAAAATGCATGATGAAGAACTTTAGAGGGTCGCCAAGAATGGCCACTGATTTTGATATTAAACATTATCCCTCGCTGTAGTAGTTTCCAATACACACAGGGCTTGACTTATCAGTGGTTTGTGCTTGTTAGATACCGGCGCAACTCGCATTGCGTCGCAAGAAAAGGCTGTAGCTGATTTACTTACATGACACAGAGAGCATTGCACCTGTTAAACCGAGAGCAAGACACACACAATCCATTCAACTCTTTTCCCTATGCTGAATATGCAATATGGGTCTTTTTGTAATAAGACACAAAATATTGGGAAGATAACAGGCAAACAGGTAGGCGTTCCAGGCACAGTGTGATTTACAAAGCATAAAAATGTTTGCGCCTGCCATTTTAGCGTCTATTTTTAACACTTCTGAATGGCATGTCTTAACTTTGCGGCACATTAAACATAAGTTTATTACAGAGAAACGGAAAATTCCTTTCACACATAATATAACCTAATAGTAATTAGCACTCTCATGGCCATAAACCTGACAGTTATGTAGATATTTACCTGTTTTTCCCTGAAAGGCGCTTCATAACTCACTGTGCTCTCAGCGCGTCTACACCTGCTAAAGACGTCTGAAGTGATCAATAAAGTAAAAGTCAAGTCATATACCATAAGCAGACATCGTAAACAAGAATAAAACTTTACAACTTCACAAAATGAACTGTTAACTTTAAATTTGAAGCTACATTTGCTAAATAAATAAAGTACAATAAAATTAGGTACAGTCCCTTAAAGAGCTTGAAATTTAATAATCATAAACTTTTTGCTGTGTTCTAATTGAAAATGTCTCAGTCTCTACAAACATCTGAGGAGGAAGTTTTCCTTAAGTCACAGTAACAAAGTTTTTCTCTTCTACCCGTCTGCTTGGCAGCACGGTATATTTGGAGCTCCATACACCCCACAGTTTAAAGCTGACCTAACTTTAGCCGATTTTTTTTTCTCTGTTCTCCTCTCTCTCTCGCTATGCTACCATAGGTAGAGTTTCCATTATTCCTGGAGCCAGTAACCATGCTGCATTTATATTCAATCTAATGAAAGCACTTTGGATAAAAGCAGGACATTACAGCACCATAGAGTATGCGCCCAGGTATGAATGCTCTGTGTCTGAACAAATGGGGTTTAAATAAAAACATCCATTTAATACTAGATATATGATATAAAGCTGCATAGCAGGAAGGTGGTGTGATTATGTGGAGCTAAAAATCCCATCCAGGAGAGATAAAACTTAGAAAGACCAAACACTCCTTCCGCGGTCACCTTGCCACGACATCGCACCTCTTCATAGCCATGACTGGTGTCTCACTCCACAACAAAATGCAATAGGTAAAAAAAAAAGATGAATAGATCTAAATCATTGGTTAAGCATGGTGCCAGCTTTCCCCAATTGTTTGTGCATAGGCCGTTTAGTCTTTTCATGCTGTCAGATCTTCCTGTGAGAGAAATGTCACTCCACTTTTGTGCTTCAGAACTCATGTTGGTAACTCAGCAAAAAGGGAATGTTACGGGGTTTCTTTTTTTGTAACTGCTGATTTGACTTATCTGCTCACCTCAAAGCTTACCTCTGCCCCGATGGGTCACTTAAAACAAATATTGCCATACAAAGCTTGTGTCACGCTCCCTGGCCGGCTGACACCTTAGCAATGGTTTTCACAGTTGCGCTGCACCGAACCACTGACCGCATGTAACAATTAGGAGGGGTCAGTCTCTTTGCAGGACCCCATCAAATGTAATGGTTGCAGCTGAAAAGTGAACATCTTTTTTTAAAATCATATCGTTACTCAAGCAGCCATATGATTTTATGACTTCTGCAAAAGCTGATCTGAAGAGTGTCGATTTAATGTTAACCAAACTAATTGCTCACATAACTAGGTAACTGTAAATATTTTGTCTCGTACTAATAGATTGATTTCTCTTAAAGGTAACATGACGTCAACTTTCCAAAGCTCAGAGATGAGAAAATCTGCCACTAAACTCTGAACAGTGCATCTCTGGTTTAAATCATAATTACCTGCAGTAAAATTTTCCACTTTCTGTCTTCTGACGGTAGAAACCTCGTTCACAGTGAGAAAACGGAGAGCAAACTTTTTTCCCATGATCAAACAAATAAACTGCCATTCTATCTCAACTGATAGAGATAGAAATTGTAAAAAAAAGTGCTTGTGTTCAATCGGCTATTTCAACTCTTTATCTGAAGTGAAGAAAATGTTACCACAACGAGCCTCGTTCCACTATTCAAAGCTCCGGTCACACCAGCTGTCTGTGTTTTTCTCCCAGCAAAACCCGCTTAAGTAATGAGTAATGAGCCATCGGCGTAAACGTGTGTATAAATGCATGAGCACAGCATGGGGTGGCAACATGGTAGTCTAAATTACATATGGAGACATATGCCTTTTTTTTTCCAAGCTGTGAAGTGCTGAGATCATGGCCAATATTAGAGCACAGATCATTTTGTTAAGTGCACAGAATCAAGTATTTGTGGCACGCAGTGATGAAGGTATAGGCTGATCTCAATCTGCTGGGACAGTTGTCTGATGCTGAGAAACAAGGAACCATTAAACTGACAGGACCTGAGGAAATCAAATGCAGCTGTGATGCGTCAGGTGTAAGTGGAGAACAAATCACAGAAAAATACTTGAATACTCAAATCATTTAAACTGCCGTCTTTTAAATGTTCTGATTAGGCAAGCTGCCGCTGCCTGAGCACAATCACGATTACTGGTCATTCATTTTGGTCTGCAATGACTCGGCAAAATAAGCAAGTTGGAATAAACTGGGAAACATTGTAAATTGAAAGTGACGTTTTTGGGTTGTTGTTTTTTTACATTTACTGCAGTTGAACCCAATCAGAGATCTCTCAAATGATCTCTCAAAATTGAATATCTTAACATGAAAGAGTCATGGTTCAGCAAACTGACTGGATGAGCATTATTTTACATTTTTTCTGAACAAATCACATGAATAAGTTACAAACAACTGTTTCCTTTCACATTGCCTGTGTCATCGAGGCTTAGTATAGATTGTGCATCTGTGTTGTAGAGCTCTACTGGGCCCAAAACCCATTAAAAGCACATCAGTGAGCCACACTGTCACTCCAACTGACGTGTTAATTTATTCTTAGTCACTTGGCTTAAATCAATGCACTATAAATGCACTATCCTAGTCCTGCAAAATTAGCTGTTTGTGCCTCAACAAATGCACAGTTTGCTGAGTTTGGAGTAAAGATTGTTGTTGGCGTGGTGTTTTATAAAGAGAATAAAAGCTCCACGAAAAACATGTTATTCTTTGTTCCATCATTAAGTTTTAGAAGCTGTGTTCAGAGTGTGGCAAAAGGAATCATGCAAGGCATATATCCAAAATCTGCTTATCTTCAGCTTAAATGGTCAACACTGGTGACGAGCTAGTTAGAAACTGTGAAATCCGATTGTTTTCAAATAAACGCAACAGATCGTGTGACCTCAGCTCTCTTTGGTGTGGAAGCTGTGAGGAATACAATAGATGAAGGGCTGCACCGATATGAAAATTTGAGGTTTTCCAAGCATCATTTCACTCCTTTGCTATTTCTAAAATGTGCAGCTTGGGTTTTTTAACACCCCCCAAAAAACCCAAAGCCAATTTGAGCAGATAACAAGAATACTAACCAGATTACAGCTAAATTTCTTTGTCTGCTTTGACCTTTCAACTTCTTCCTGATATGGAATATGATGGATTTGGAAATATTGGCTTATCTGGCCAATACTGACCCAGAATAATGCTTATGGTTAGTAATGCTAACTACACAATTTGTGTGTGTCTACTGAAAGCTAATAAATAATGCCAAAGAGGGTTATGGCTTTATTTGAAGTTAATAAAACCCCACTTCACTGGACCTACCACACCCTGCCCACATTGTGATGTTGACTCTACTCCTAATTTAACCCCCTAAGCCTGCCAGCCCTCATTTTTTGTGGCACGCATCCTAGAGTAACATTTAGCATTCAACTTTCAATTATTTGTTATTACAGACACCAACAGTTGGTCTAAAGTCAATAAGAGTGAGTAGTTACTATTTATGATGAAAGCGAGTATTTTACAATGAAAGCGAGCTGCTAATGTGTCTTTATTTCAGGGAGAATTCAATTTTCAATTCACCTATTTATATAGCGCCATTTCACAACAAATGTCATCTCAAGGCGCTTTAAAAACAAAAGTCATTTCAATACAATTATACAACCATTCCAATCAGTTAAGTTTTCTATGTAAGGAACCCCAGACGATTGCGATGAGTCATCGACGTGAGGTTGTGCAAAGGATCTAATAATAATAATTTATATTTTCTCTCTTTTAACCTTTTTTACTCATGCCCACTGTGATTTTTAAAAGAATTTTCACCTTCACAGTAAGCCCATAGACCTTCCTATTATATGGGAGCATTTTGAAAATGTTAGCTGTAAAGCTGTAAAAAGCCTTCGAGAGTGTAGGTATGCCAAATTTGGAAAAAAACTGCCTCGGGCTTAGGAGGTTAAATATGAGAAAGCCTAGAAAGACATATTTTAAAAGTCGTTCATAGTTCTTTAGGAGAAGCTTGCTATATATGAGTATCGGAAGCTCAATATCACCATACTCTGATCGGTTAATTTCTATCCCTGTTTTTTCATTTCTCCCCCCCCCTAAGTTTGGTCAAAAAGAACAGTCTGCAGCCAGAAGAACCCTTCTAAATCCTTTGTCCTCTGTTTGGAGGAACAAACTGATTCCAGTCTGATACACGAAAATCAACTCATTATGCCCATCTGCTCGAGTCGGATCTGGTCGCCGTCTACAGCAGAAACATGCAGCAGTGACTCCACCAGGAACACTTGTGGTGAACAGGTGTCATCAAAAGAGCTGAAGAGAGCCCAAAGCCCTAAGCCCATCTGTTTCAGTCATACCCCCCACCCACCCCGCACCCCACCCCCGGCAAACAGATCACAGCCCGGGACGGGCCTTACAGGTCAGCTGATGAGCTGGGAGCGATGGAACGTCAAGCGCTGCGCGTAAAACTGTTATTGCCAAGTTTGCCAACTCTTGATAAGGTCCAGATCAAGATAACGCCATAAAAAGGGCTTTCTTAGATTCTTCCTTTTTGCACAAGCAGGGATGAAAAAGGAGTCTTTTGGGCATGGCTTTAGGGTAACCAAGAGCACAAGACACAACTGATATGCTTAAACTCGCTGCGGCAACATTTTTAGTTAAAAAGAACAGATTCTAACTCTGCATGACTGCTAATTTATTCTTTATTT
The DNA here is from genome assembly GCA_028564705.1 of Apricaphanius iberus. Classification (NCBI taxonomy): domain Eukaryota; kingdom Metazoa; phylum Chordata; class Actinopteri; order Cyprinodontiformes; family Aphaniidae; genus Apricaphanius; species Apricaphanius iberus. Next base: position 1,844,478 of record JAPXFQ010002998.1, read on the forward strand.
CCCAGTCCACTTCAATGTTTAGAAAAAGAAGCCTCAGGCAAGTTAAAACAAGCAATAAATGTCAAGCCTGCTGATTGACTACTACCTGCCTGATGGTCTTGTTACCCATTTCAATGAGAGATCGCTGTGCTCCAGTTACGGGGGGGGAGATAAAAATAGGCTTTGCTCAGTCACCACTTAGCCTGGAAACATGGAGAACAGATTGTAAATGAGCAGACTGAAGTGTCTGAATGGCAGCCCTTGTTGCTGGCTCTCTGAGCTTTAACACACGCTGACTGCAAAAGCAGCAACATACTGGTAAAGGCTGAGGAGAAAACACTTCGCTTTGAGGGCTCTAAATGCACGTCGGATAGGTACAAGGATGTCCCTGTTGCTCTACAGGGCTGTTATTCAGCCCAGCGAGGACTTGTTAATGCCTATAAGGGCATTTCAAAGATGAACAGTCGCAAAGAGTAGCCATACTGACAAGCTGAGTGAGGCAGCGTCTGACACTGAGGGGCGAATTGGTTCTTGGTGATAAGGAACACGATAAACGCTCTTCACAGGACGACTGCTGGTTAAACCGTACTGTGATGCTGACACATTCAACTGTTGAAATAGAAATGTACGTGACTGTCGGTATTCTACATTTAAGAAAATATTTACGGTATATTCATTAACTTTCAATGTGTGGTCTGTAGAGTTTAATTAATGTAGCTCCTGCTTCATGCATTGGAGGGGAGATCGACACCCTTGTTCATTCTGTCTGTGGTTCATTACTCCGCAGGACTGGGCTGCACCTCACTCACCTTGGAGCCCATAAGTGTTTCCTGAAGCACCTGTAGCCGCACCCGCGGTCGGAGCAGTAGACAGGTGGAGCCACATGACCGCTTCACTGCTGTGCTCTGCCTCAGGGTTAGGCTGGAGCATGTACCCTCTGTACCAGTGAAAAAAACATTCTAAAAAGGGATTATTCTATACTTTTATGGGAGGCTTTGTATAAATAAGAAGAAACCCCTGTAATTGTTATGTTCATGCTATGAACAAGAAACAGCTAGACCATGTGTGTTTAAATATCGTCATACCGTAAAAGTAGGATTCAAATCTGAGAAAATTGTCCATCATTCCATCCTGATGGTTTAAGAAGCTTCTAGGGTGATACTATAGAGCGTGTGCTGAAGAGTTTTCTTCGTTTATACGGAAAAAGCAGTAACGCCAAAAACACAGCAAATTTGAAGAGAAGAAACGAGCAACGAGCATTGAGGACAGTGGATCATAGTTTTCCATTTCAGTGGAGGACCATACGTACTCTTTGCCCCGTGAGAGGGAGGAAACCATACCACAGAAAAGAAAAAGAAATAACCAGGAGAAAACAAGAATCTACATCAGTGGAGCATTTACCAGATGGAGACTATTCATGAGGGACACGAACTTGAAGATGGACACGGAGGTTGCAGGCTTTCTGCTGGACAGATAAGTTAATTACATGAAGCAATGAAGTTTTTGTTAGCGTTATGTTTGACACAGGACAGCTTAATCCAGCACATACTTTATCTTCCGTTTAACTCGGACAATTTACTCCACGGCTTCCGTAATAGTAATGACGTGTTATAACGGAGAGAAGCCAGAGAACACTGCTCGGTTGTTTGCATTCATTGAACGCACCACTAGTTGGAGGTAATTCTTACACACGGGGGCTGTAAAGAATTGGGAATATCTGTTTCTGTTCCACATGAAAGTAATCAGATAATAATTGCGCACACTTTACAGATTAAGTGTGAAGTCGGCCTAGAGAGGATGCTCCCCGACCTGCTTCTCGATTGCCATTTTTCCTAAAGTCACCCAGCTCACACAGGAGATTGCAAGCTGAGCTCCCGTAACCTCACCCTGAGGTCCAGATTCTGCACTAATGTCAGCACTGAGATTTGACACTTTAAATCAAATCCAGTAGCCAGAAATGCAACACAACTCCATATGTGAATATTTTGTTTTAGTTTAAAACGTGCCTGACTCTCCAAATATGAAGTTTCTCAGAGGCAACAGGATCCATTTACAAAACTAATTGTGCTTAAAATAAATCAAGAAACTAACTATATTCAAAATTATATACTGCCTAAATAGAGAAATATAATACAGCAAGAATCTATAGACTAATGCATAGAGGCAGGGTTTTTGGTTCTCACTTTCCTCACAGGCTGATTTCTTCTCGTCTCCCAATCTATTTCCCAATCCAACTGTCACCGCGCCTCAACCCATGCCACAACAAAGCAAAGGCGCCAGCTGTTGTCACATTCCCTGTCACTCCCCCCAGGCAGAAGGACATCAACCAGGATTCCAGACCCCATCACCATCAGAGGTTTTTCCAGAGTCCAGGCTGTGCTTTAACATCTCTGCTGCATTTGCAGGGGCAAGAAACGTTGATACTAACAGCTGTAGAGCTGCCTATCTCATCAGCCTTGATCAGCTGCTTATGCTGGTCTCTTCTTTGGCAGGTGTGATTTCTGGCTGCTCTGCAGCTTTGTTTAATCACACTTCTTTCTTGTTATCCTCCCTCATCCCTTGTTTCTAGTGAGGAAACTACATCTTATTTTTCTAAATCAATTCAGCAAATTTTCATTAAAAAAAACATCTTTTCAGCAGTAACGGAAGATATTTTGCAGATATATGTTTGTCAGCACTGTAAGTCTTAAGTTACTGAATTATCTGTCTTTATTTAAAGGTCCTTTGATTTATGTATATATAAGCATAAGTCAAGATTTTGCAGAGAGGATTTGTTGAAAGCTTATAAGTCAGCAATATCTTACCTGCAGTGGACAGCAGATACAATAGCCTCTTCATTTAGTATAAATGCAGATCAATTGATCCCTGAGACTGGAGCTAATATTCAGAGAGGGTCCACAACCAAAAACAACTTCAGTCTCAAATACGTCAGTTGTTTGTGTGAGCACTCTTTGTTGGCCTTTAAACCACTGGTATTTTTGCATTGGGTGGTTGTTAATATAGAAGCCAATTATTTACACAGGAAGTGGAAGCAGGAGGCTGTGCACCCCCAATGATCTTCCTGAGTGAAACAGAGAACAGAGGTAGGCTACAGAGAACAAACCATTTTTTGGTTAGATAAATCATCTATGCGGTTAAAACAAAGTTTATTAGCAGCTAGCAGTGAATGTTCTCCCTGTGTTTCAAACAGGAAGATTATTGGAGGCACACCGCCCCCAACACCTACTTCATATGTATATAGTAGTTAGGTTCTGTATGAATAACGACCCAATGCAAACCTGGTTAGGATTTAAGGGTTTATAAAACAGCGTTAGCATAAATCGCTATGATGTTTTTAAGAATGGAGTTGTTGGAGTTCATAAGCCCCACTTGGACCTGTGATTAGGAACAGACAATTGTTGGAGTTAAATGTAACAGGAATGTGAATAATTAAAAACCAGCTGCCGTAAACATCTCTTTGAAAAAGCTTTCTGCCCCTGTTGTAGCAGCTAGCAGTGAACGCTCTGAGGATGTGTTTCACACAGGAAGATTATTGGAGACACACTGCCTCCACCATCCTCTCCCTTTGTAAATAATAATTAGGTTTTGTGTAAAGAACCACTTAATATAAATATGGTTAGGATTTAGGGGTTTATAAAGCAAAGTTTGCATAAATGACTGAGTTTTTTTGTTTTTTTTTGACTGGAGCTGCTCATGGAATCCACTATAAATTAATTGCCCTGTGAATTTGAAAAATGAAAAACGCTGCCTGTAAACATCTATCTGAATAGGCTTTCTGCCCTTAATTGGTTGATCACTTACATACCCTTTTTACTTGTTTATTGATTTTGCAAACAGTTTTCTTCAAAACTCTTTATATCACATGTTAAGTCTAATTGTTCATTTTTTGTGTAGGTTTATTTTAAAGACTCCAGCAAATCACTTGGGTGCAATCTGAGTTATTTTTTATATGTGCGCTATGAATGAACAAATAGAAATAAAGATCATTTCACACTACTCATGCAAGGTTAACCACAGTTTACACGGCATTACATTTTTTAGCTTATTTTGGGCAAATTTTCATTTTTTTATATTTTACTTCAAACTTCTTAGCTGATATGGTAAAAGCTATACTGTGTAAAATGTGACATCTCTCCAGGGAAGACCTGATAGGAGCTAATAACATTCTGCACACATTCTCAGGGGAAACTTCTCCTTTTGTATCACCCAGGATTATAGAAACAGGAAACATCAGGACCAGTCAGAAATAAGCCCCGCAACCCTAAGTGATGCAATTATTAAAATGAAGTGAGATATACTGTGTGCATGGTGAGGCTACGCCCACAGAAGGGTCTTTAATCTTCCTCAGGGAGAGGACAAAAACGAGTGCGTTTCCTAGACATAAGCAGAGCAAATCTGATACACTATGTTTGGAGTTGCTACAAACTTAAATGAGCTTTGCAAGCCTAAATGCTAATGACACATTTGTCTATGAGAAGTCAGTCATCTGAAGGGTCCAGTGACTAGTGTTAGATCAGGAAGATTTTAGGCAGGTCAAATCATCTGGAGAGGAGATCCTGAGTAGAAACAACATATAAAGTGACACAAGCTAACAAAACTCAAGGTGGATGAAGATATGCAGGATCTAAGTATTAAATTAATTAAGGAGTGTAGAAAGTGCAAAATTTGATAAGGCTAAACTATTTGTTATTCAGTGGTTATTCTGCTTGATAAGGGTTACATTAGTTCTGCTACATTAAAAAAAATGATGTTAATAAAGTGGAAGTGGGCTGTTTTCAGTTAGAGTGAAACTAAACTGACCTGACCTCTAAGACAACTTTCATGAAATGTATCAAAGGTAAAACAGAAATCAAACACGGCTCTTCTACAGGCTCTCCAGACACTCATTACTTCATGTGACATATCTAAAGTAAAACTAGCAGCAGGTTTAAGTCTTGATTTAATGGTCATGCAGTTAGTCCCAGAGTGGCAGTCATATCAGCAGGAACGACAATTAAAACAGTTTAAAGGATCAGCTAGTATTTGGCTAAGGGCCTAATAGCTCCACAGCACTTTAATACGGATTTTAGCAGTTCTTCCCGCTGCTCACAAAGCACATAGCAGTAGAAGCAAAGGACTGACTTAGATCACAAACTCTGGTCGGATTAAAGCTCCGACTAAGAACCTAATTTGGAGTAAAGTGGCTCTCAGCACGAGACCTAATGATTTGTTTTAGGTCGCTGTCTCATTTGGCCTGTGATACAGCGTAGTTTTTCCGAAAAGGTCAGACAGCAAGCTCTGAGGCTGCTTCCAAACTGGGTTATTCCAGTCAGATTCCTGTAAAAAAAAGGAAAAACAATCATAGAGTACACTCATCCTGAAATAGGGTGATTCTTCAACCCTGGGGCCCTGACTCAACATCTAACTACCTAATGTACTACATGACTACTGCTACAGCTAATACTCAATTACAGCTAATAATACTATGATAGGAGAAAAGGTTTTAAAGGCAAGGCAACTTTATTTTTTAGTCCACTTTCAACAACAAGGCAGTTCAAGGCGCCCTGGGTAAGAGGATAACAATAAAACCATAAAAAAGAACATTAGGGACACGTAACATATGACACAATTAAAACATATGACATTCAATCTATTATTAATCACTTACTTAAAGGCAGCTCTGAACTGATGGGATTTTAGCTTTGATATAAAGAAACGTTTGCTGTCCTGTGGAAGTTTTATTCCAGATAAGTAGAGCATAGAAACCGAAAGATGATTCTTTATGTTTGTTTCTGATTCTAAGGATGATTAATAGATCAGAGTTGGAAGATATGAGTAGTCTAGGGGGTTTGGTATAGTGACAAGTCTTCAACATATTTTGAGCCAAGCATTCCAGTTAATTATGAACAGGTAATTGTATTTTTAATTCTATTTTCTGAGCTACAGGGCGGCAGTGTAAAAACTTGAGACCAAGGATGATGTGGTCTACTTTACGGTTTCTAGTGAGGAGGCGATCTGGATCAGCTGTCAACTGATTGACTTTTTAGGGAAAACTGTGAGGACACTGTTGTGGTAAACAATCCGACTAAAAATAAATGCATAAATACATGGATGAGCTTTTCAAGGTCCTGTTGTGACAAAAGTCTTTTAATCCTCAAAAGGTTCTTCAGATGATAAAAGGCTGACCTTGTTATTGACTTTATGTGACCCTGGAAGTTCAGGTCTGAGTCCATTATTACACCTAGATTTTATGCCTGATTAGTACTTTCTAGCTGTATTAACTGAAGCTGTCTGCTGAGACATGATTGTTTTCTTTAGGTCCAAAGATAATTACTTCAGCTTTGTTTCTATCCAACTACAGAAAATTATGACCCACCCATCCAGTGACATGCTCAATACATTCATATAGGGCTTGGATGGGTCCATAGTGACCTGGTGACATTGTAATGTGAAGCTGAGTGTCATCTGCAAAGTTAGGGTTACTAATCTTATTAGACGTTATTGTCTGGGCTAGTGGGAGCATATAGGTATTAAATAGGAAGGGCTCCGTGGTGGAGACCTGGGGCACCCCACATGTGATTTCTGTCTGTTCTGATTAACATTTGCCTGCTGACACAACAAAGGTTGTATTCTTAAGGTATGACTCAAACCAGGCAAGTACTATACCAGAGAGTCTGACCCAGCTCTCTAGTTGTTTCAATAATATATCAACGGTATCAAATGCTGCACCAATGTCCAAAAGTAAAACAACGCTGTGGTTTTATCACAGTCATTATTTATGCAGATAAAAGATATACAACCAAAAGATTGTGTAAAATATACATTTAAGATAAAGTTGCACATAAATCTCTTTACCTTTCATTGCACATGAAGTTAATGATTAAATTCAATATAGGAACCGTACAAAGGCATTCATCAGATTTCTGACCTTCGACTGACTGCAACAGACATTGAGCAAGACTTCATGGTAGCCGCCACTGAGGTTTCAGCATCCACAGTAAGGCACCTTCTAAACCGTAAAAGTCATGTCTAAGCTCCAAGACATACACCTCTACTCACCCAAAAGCAAAAGAAAGGTCCACTCCAATTTGCTAACAACTGTTTTAATAACCGAAAAGGTTTTGGAAAATCTTTTCTGTTGTGCAATTAATGAAAACCAAAAAAAGCAAAAACTCTTGTCGTCTCTGAATCATATTTATGTCAGGAGGAGAAGGAATGAAGCAAAAGAAAATAGCATTATGTCTACAGTTAAGCATTTTGGTGGCTCAATGATGCTCTATGGCTGCTTTGCATCCTCTGACACTACAAACCTGGAGGAAAAGGGGGGGAGGGACGTTTGCAGGTCATCATAACATAATAAGTGTGCTCCACCAGGTACAACACATGCTAGCAATAAAGGTGTTCAATTCCGGATGGATTAATTAGGATACATTTGCATAATTTTCTTTGTGTTGAGCTTTTCAAATTGTTTTAAGTGTTTAATTTGTGCATTGCAAGCTGGTGCTAGTTTCTAAACCAAGTTTGTAGGGGGGGGGATGAATAATTATAAAAATACCATTGTTTTAGGCCCACTAAACTAATCTATAGTGATAAAATAAAACATTATCTTCCACAGATGTATCTAGGACAACCTAGAATTAGATTACATAAAGCTTACCTGTACCTATCAAACTAAATGTGACTTTGTTAGAAAGTGATCAGTCTAGCTGCTAAAAGTTACTTCAGTGCTATGACTAGCTAGTTGCACATAACCATACATTCACTTTCGCAAGCAAGCTAAACGTGATTCGGTCCTTCGCTAATGTGGTATTTTTATTTAACATTTAAATGTCCTGAAAAAAAGAGGAATAGAAAATGAAAACATCCTCATCCAAGGAAAGATAAGACATGATGAGGTCAAGGCATTTTGAAATGCAGCTGCATTCCAGTGTTCACTGAAATCTTCCAGAAGGTCTAGCTATCCTAACCGATTTCTAAAAATGTGTTGCGATTGTGAATAGATCCACATTCATACCTCCTTTTCTGAGTTTTCAAAGACATAACTACATTTTTTACAATATCCTAAAAGAGTCTAATTTCTGTCAGAGATGTGGTGAAAAAAACCCACCTTCAATCAACATAGATATTGTTTAACTGTGTAATGAAATGCCACAGATGCACAGAAGTGACTACAGGTATCTTTGATGGCCACCTGATTGCGGACTGGGGCAGACAAACTTTTTCAAAATGTTATTTCTTTGCCAATTTAGGCTGAACTGAACACACTGTCCAAAGGTAATATTGAAATTCAAGGTGCCTTTTACCCAAGAAAAACCCACCAAAAACATTAAAATCGCAGAGGCTTCCATTGTTATTATTGAAGGTTTACTGAAGACTAGTGGATTGTCACAAATCACTTTAGCAGAAAACCAGTTCAACAGAATTTAGAACAAGAAAAATAAGGTAAAATATTAGCACTGCATGCTTAGTTAAAGGGTTAGGTTTGATTATTCCTTCTATTTTTATTCAGAAGTTGAAATTTAAAACTTTCAGGTTCGAAAAAATGAAGAAAAGAAAAAAAACATCCATACAAAATAATTTCCTACTGGAAAAGTTGGAGGTTTCTCATTGGCTCACACCTTAATTGAATCCCAGTATGTTACATATTTATTTTATAAAAACCCTTCTGAGTAACATTTAAGGTATCCCAATTATCACTAGTTGTACTTGTACCATAATTGCGGGGCTATAACTTTTCCATTTGGCATTTTTAGCACACCCAGGGTACTCGTTCAAATAAAATCGACTAAGCAATGTGGCTTTATCTTTCCAACCATGTTTAGATACGAAACAAACGGATATCAAAGCAAGTTTCTATTTTAGATCAAATGTATTTAATATAGAGCAGAAGCTTGATCATCAACTGTTTGGAGAGTTGTTGTTAAAATAGAATTTGACAAGAGGCTGCAGGAATATGTCACCTCTAAAAAGTGAACTACAAAGGGAACAAGCTAAAGCTACAGTGGTGAGACTGACTGGAGCCATGCCGGATTCACGGCTTCATATAGTCAGAGCTTGTATTTATAAAGTGTCATTTTATACGTACAAGTTCAGTGGATATAGTGGTGGTATATCAGCTTAGAGTAAAAACTATTGATATACTTTTTCTCACACAAACATATCAATAGAACTGCAACAGCTGTTGTTACTAAGTAATTCAATGCTAAAATTAATCTTACCTTGTGTCTGACCACCTATTACGAGCAGACTGAGGGCCTGATTTATCAAGTGTCTTAATAATGAAAGCAATATTTTGTGCACCGCAAACATTTTGAGCCTATGGTTTGTCCTTCATTTGCGGGTGATCCACTAGGACGGCGTGAGCAATTAATAACAGGTGCAGGGAGCAGTACTCAAATGAGGAGTTTGCGGCCGCCATGAGCTATGCCACGGCTAGAAAGAGGAGGAATAATGTGCAAGGATTTATAATGTGTCTTTGGCAAAATAAAGGAGAAAAACTACACACGTCTTAATGATATGGCTATAACGGAGTTAATTAATATTAGGCTAATGTTGTGAATTATATTTCTCTTTTGTCAGGAAGAAACTTAATGCGTGCGTTGTACATGTGCTGCTCTCTGCTCCATTGTAATCCAGAGTCAGATTTATTAGAGCGCATGTCCAGAACAAAGTTGCTAATATGTCCATATTCTACAAATGTCATAAAAATGTACCACATTTTATCATGGTTTCTAATAAATATCAAGTTGCAGTAGAAGAAAAGAGTAATCTTGAAAATATGTAATCTGAAATGTATGAATGTGGTGGCGCAAAGTTACGACATGCCTTTCAGAAGTGCTAAATATACAAGCTAAAATAGCCGGCGGAAACATTTTTATGTTTAGTAAATCACACTGCGCCTGGAACGCCTACTTCCTTGTTTTTTTTCTCCTCCCAATATTTTGCGTCTTATGACAGAAACACCCGCAGTGTATATTCAGATTAGGGAAGAGTGTTAGATCGATTGCGTGCTTCTTGCTCTTGGTTTAACAGGCGCAATACTCCCTGTGCCATGTAAGTAAATCAGGTACGCCGTGTTTTTGCGACGCTGTGCTGTTTGCGCTGTTTTTAACATATGCAAACCGTTCATAAATCAGGCCCTGAGTGTACAGTATTATTTTATTATTGTTTATCGGCTATAATCACCGACCAATTGGGTAGGAAGTGTGCAGTTGTTTTGGAACTAGATCTCCTGTTTTTCAGTTGCTTACAGCAACTTGATTTGAGAACAGTGACAAGAGACATATCTGGTAACATATATTTGCTTTTGGAGAACTGTGAAAGCATGCGTTGTTTATACCCTTCCAAAAGCAATCACAGTTGGTTGAGTCCTCATGTGGGAAACCCTCCCAGCTGCAATAAGGCAGCAACATCTTTTTCCAGACTGCTAATGGGTCGCACATGTGCAAAGTCGGTACCTGCCAATCCTCTTACACTGATGTGGGAATGCAAAAAATAAAAGTAAAAATAAGAATGATGGGTGGGGCTTCAGTAGTTACCATACTAAGACTGTCAGTATTTTTATCTGATATGTCCAAACAGGGGCTGCACGGTGGCGCAGTGGTTAGCGCTGTTGCCTTGCAGCAAGAAGGTCGTGGGTTCGTATCCCAGTCCAGGGTCTTTCTGCATGGAGTTTGCATGTTCTCCCCGTCCATGCGTGGGTTCTCTCCGGGTACTCCGGCTTCCTCCCACAGTCCAAAATATCATCTGCATGATAGGTGAATTGATCATTCTAAATTGTCCGTAGGAATGAATGTGAGTGTGAATGGTTGTCTGTCTCTCTGTGTTGGCCCTTCAACAGACTGGCGTCCTGTTCAGGGTGTACCCTGCCTAACGCCTGATAATTGCTGGGATAGGCTCCAGCTGCCCCGTGACCCTTAAGAAGATGGATGGATGGATGGATGGATGTCCAAACAGCCAAATGTATCTTTCTTTTAAGGAGGGGAAGACGTCAGCAACCTTAATTCAGCCAGCTGAATAGCAGTGTGCACCAACAAAAGATGATAGTGGCGGGGAATAGCCCTACAGTTGTGCAGTTTTGAAATGTTAACAGTTTGTAAACCTCGATATACAGTAAATAAGAAAACCTCATTCCTATAGCACCTTTCAGTAACTGGCCCTTGTCTAGCATGCAGTGACAGATTTATAACGAAAAAAACTCTAATTTGTCTGCGAGACTTTCATCGTCTCAGCAATAAGTAACACAAAATATGGTAATACAAAGTTTGGTGCACATATCGCATTGTAATGCACACACAACTGCCTCATATTTGAATACATGCATTTTAAGAACAATTTCACTCATTTAACATGAAATATATACTTCCAAAAATGTGTGTTTGAGATTAGAATGTTGGTGTCTGGACCGACAATGGTTGCACTCTACTTTAATCCTGGATTGTCCCTGTTTGATGTTGGACCTTGAAAAATGTGTCTGAAAAAGAGTCAGAAATAAGGAAGACCCTTTTAATGTCAGATTCCAAAACCCCAAAGCCTCATCTCTATAGCCTCCATGATCTCTTAGAGCCCCTCCGGCTGAGAGTGTTAAGACTCGGAGCTCTGTTTCTGCTTATTACCAGTCACAATCTCCCTCTGGCAAAACAGCATGAGAAATAGGGTGGAGACACCCAAGGAGGGAGAGGCTGGAGGTCTAAATGAATCCCACATGTTCCCCAAGAGGAGAGTGAGGACAGCCAGGGCTCGCTCGGCCAGTGGGAGGGCAGCGAAGCGCAGCAAAAACACTGAGAGCACTTTGGTGCACTTTCCCGCACTTTTCGCCCACACACTGCTGTGCACTCAACCCACATGGATCTATTTAGCTCAACTATGGCATCACAAGGCACAATTTGTTTTTTGGCAAGCGCAGGAGACGCAGAAATCCACCGGTTTACAACAATTTAAATCAGTTTAAGCTGACTTTAGGCAAGAGGACAACCAGAACCTGCAGTGACAAAGAAAATCAGTGTAAACGCTCCCTGAAAGCTTTTGATCAGGAACCCACTGGAACACCTAAACAATGCTAGGACTCTTCCATCATGTTTCCAAGATGTGCTTTATTTTTCTGCAAAGCACATTTCGCAGCTTGGAATGAAGACAAACTAATTTTAAAAACTTGTCTTTTAAAAAGTGCCGAAAAAAAAAAAAAAATCAAGCTAAAGCCATTAAGCATATAAATTAGATTCTTAATCACCCGCAGCTTCAGATTAAGATGTTCTTATTTTTTTGTTTTGTTTTTCCTTGTTTTTTTAACAAAGTATGATAATCACCAAAGAATGATCTCCCCTGGTTCACATTTTGATATTCTCATCTTGCACACGCTGAGCAAAACATCACTCATAAACCCATGCCATGCTTGCTGATGATTAAATGTGATCATTTTTTTAAACAAATCAGTGTTACAAGCCAGTAAATGTGCTTATTCCATCCGAAGAATGATGCAACACGTGTGTTTAGAATAGACTGGCGTCAGAGGCCTTGCTCCACGATGCAGAGCAGAGAAGAGGATCAATCAGCATTATCTTAACCTAGTTGTCGAGCGGTGACAGGGAGGCTGAGAAGGAATTAGATTAAATGAGCTGCCCTTTTATTCTCTGGGTCTGTTTTACTCAGTAATACTAATGGTCGCACATTGGATGAATGTTCTGCCAGCAAGTCAAGTTTATTTGTATTACATTTCTGCAGGAAGGCAATTCAAATCCAGATCAAATATACCACAGCAAATACACACAAAAAAACAAACATTGTAGTGACCTGTCAGGGTACTGTTGCAGTAATCAATCAGACTAAAGATAAAAGCATGGATTAGTTTCTCAAGATCTTGTTGGGACATCAATCCTTTAATCCTAGACATGTACTTCAGGTGATAGAAGACCAACTTTGTAATTGTCTTTGTGCGTTTCTGAAGATTCAGGTCTGAGTCCACTATTACACCCAGATTTCAGGCCTGATCTGTAGTTTCTATCTGTAGACAAGTCATCTCTGAGTTGCAGGTACATGTGGTCCCACCGGTAAACCACTGTTATGACGTCTTTACTATGATTTCTATCTGGATCATTCACCGACTGTTATAGGCTTGATTAGGGAGTTTCAACACTTAATTATAATTGCAATCAATAAATCTACTTAGTAAAATGGAAAACAAAACTAGTTTGTGACTGTTTACTAGTCAATATGTCTCTTGAAGCTGCAAAACAATGTACTGAGGAATAAAATTAAAGCCTGTCAAACTGGATCTGTAGGGTGTAATCAAACAGAAGTTTAGAAGAATTTCTTTATTAATATATTCAGTAAAGTTAAATTCGTAAATATTACCTAGCCTCGATTATAGCCACTATAGTACTTGTGAGTATAAATCATCCAAAAGCCTTGATTCACTGGTGATCATCTAGAAGAGAAATATATTTTCACTGCATATTCTGCTTTTTAAAAACATTCCTGAGCATGTTTTCATGTCACAAACCACAAACTTCAATGTATTAATGCAATTTATATGTGTGGTACACAAAAAAACAAAACGAAAACAAAACTGTGAATCAGAAAGGCAGCAATGACCTAATATTGTGGTTGCAGTTTACCACAGGCCAAACAGGGACCCATGGAAACGCACATCAACCTGGACAAGCTCATTCCCACCCAGAAACATGGTAGTGGAAGTATCATACTGAGGGGAGGCAGGGCAATCCAGAATGAAAACCTTTTAGAGGTTGCAAAAGACCCTAAACATGCAGCCAGATCAACTGAGAATCTGTGGGGAAGACCTGGGAAGTGATGTTCAGGACACAAACTTCAACAAAGCTTGATCTATTTTGTAGAGCAGTGCTTCTCAATCCGTGTCCTCAGGATCCACTGTCCTGCATGTTTTATGCGTTTCCCTGCTGCAGCCCACCTGGAATACTGAGGAGGTTATGCAATCATTCAAATCAGCTGTGCTGGAGCAGAAACAAATCGTAAATATGAAGTAAAGTGACCAGAAATGTTAGTCTCTATATATGAAGAGCTGGTAGACAAAAAATATCTGCCAGGGAATTGTAGCGATATATAAAAAACCTCCATAATTTTTACATTTGTATGTGTAAAACATTTTTGAAACACCATGCATCTTCTTTCTTTTTATCCACTCTATCATTACACACCCCTTTGTGCTTTTCAAGCATAGAAAATCTAGATAAAGTTGGTGATTATAAACTTTTGGGAGCACGTGTACTTTAGCAGGGCACCGTTGTACCGCTGTATAGCTGCAGCAGTGAAGTAACACTGCAGACGCGGGGACCCCGGTCTATTCGACTAAAATTACAGAGCGGCAATGTGCCTTGTGGTGAGCCACAACCCACAATTAGAATGAAAATGAACAACAAACCACTACATAGACCGAATATCTACTATTAAAGGCCATTAAGAGAGTAAAGTTAAACAAGGAGCCTTCAACCCATTGAAGCCAGGGGTTGTGGATGAAAACCTATTTCTTCAGCTATCACTTCCTGACCCCAGTGTGCTGCGGTACAGCTGTCAACCTCCCAGCTCTCACTCCAAGCTGCTGACGAATAAGCAGCTGCAAAGGATATTACATCCTTATCTAATCTGTCATAGCTAACCCCTCCGCTACAACCTGCTGCTGCTCGTATCCCGCTAATAAACTACATCGGCTATCTCCACATATCTGTCAACTGCACAACACGGATATTATGAATTAACCTAAAGGGATATTTTTGGCTCTGCATGGCTATCAACCTATTATCCGAATTCTTATCTTGGGTATAAGATGAGCCAAGGATCGTCACAAATCTTCCTCAGTTAAGAAGCTTGAAGCTAAAGTGTGTGATGTTCTAACACGTTCGTATAAATTATGTTTTGAGACATGGTGAAGTTGAATAACCCCCCTTGGAGCACTGCTCTGTATAGATACAACCTGGTGGTGTATGTCTTTCCTGTCTGAATCTGCTTTATTTGTGTTTGACGCGATGATGTCAGAAGAAGCACAAGATTTGAACTGATTGACTCGTAAATATTACATTGTGTGAACTACTTTTGAAACATGTTGGCATAGATTCTGTCACATTTGAGTGGCAAGTAGTTTAAACCACTCAATGAAACTACCTGTAACTTTAACTGAATCTGTTATTTCTTTTTGCTTTTCGTCACTGGTAGTTCTAGGGGCCAACAGAGGCCAGTGCGCCTGTAAATCTTATACCTGTTCCATGGACCAAATTTTTCTTTCAGCTACACCGGTTCACTTTAACAATGTAAATCTGGCTCCACCCTGAACATCACCAAATTTGGTTAAAATCCACCAATGCTTTCCATATACACTTGTAAAAAATGAATGAATGCTGTATTCTGCCTGTATCATCGTAAATAGTTGAGTGACTTCCATGTGACACTGGTAGGATTGGGATCATTAAGGCTCTCTGCCCGGCAAAACCCCAGAGGAATCAAAACCATGCCGATAGAACATGTCGACCAGACATGATCTCTGAAGTTATTCGTAAAGGAAATCGTCCAGTCTAATCTAGTCGTTTTTTTTTTTGCAAACCGCTTATATGGTTGGTAAATCTGCTCCTGTACGGTTCAAACGTTCTGCTCTATAAAGTACGGGTAAACCCCTTTTAAATGTAGAATTTAAATAAGAAATTGAGTAAAACACATAAAGATGAGTAAATACAAAAATATGCAAATAGACACATCAAATATAACTGACCAATTGGCTAAAGCTTTGTGTGATGTCATCGGGGACAGGTGTGTATTGAAGCTTGTTTACGAAAGGGGAGATTTTATCTAGAATAAATAATAAAAAAAGCAAAGCTAATAAAAACACTGACCATGACATTTTGTTCTTCAGGTAAGAAACTATATCTAGGAGGAGTTTGGTTGATTTTGCAGAGAGGAATGGTGATCGGCTTTAATCATTGATGATCATCACATCAGAAGACTGAGTTTTTGGTAGCATTTTACATGATAAAGATAAATCCTTGTTCGTTCGTTCGTTCGTTCTTTCCTTCCAACCCTCTACCCCTTTTTAGCTGATGAGCGTGGTTATGGATTGATTAACTTCGTTGTTATTGGAAATGTTTTACTCTTGCCACGGCTTCGATGTCAGCAGCACGCAGTGATCCCGGTCAACCATTTAGATAAACAAAATGGACCCAAATTAGCGTCCTCGTCATGTGAGCAGTATTTAAAGCAGGCTAAGACAGTCTGGCCCCAACCATGCTGGCCTTAAAACCGGATTAGGTAAAACAACAATTCATTTAACTGCAGACAATCTCAGCATGTCTCAAAGAAATAACGTCCCAGAGGACGGACACCAGAGCCGAGGACCGCAGCAGCAATAATTACAAGCTTGTATCCCTTTGGCATAAAGACGGCAGAGGCAGATTAGGATCAATGAACAAACAAGACATTAGATTTTCATTTATTGCCCCACTTAAAACAATCTCTACTCTGTAGCCAGATGAAACAATTTGAACTGAGAAAGAAAAAAAGCTTTCATTCCGTAAGGATATTAGGTGAATGAAAAATAATGCTTTGACTGCAGTTCGATATCTCAAAAACATTTCTGTTCTCCCTTAACTAACATGCCCGGAAATAGCTTTCAAAATCTCTACAAGCAACTCAGATTGGAGGACAAACGCGAAACAACAGGCCGAGATGGATGTGAATGACGTCTGATTCGCTGGCTCTGCAGTGAAAAGGAGGAAACAGCTGTGGAAGCTGCAGATTAGATTCCTGCCGGGCCCGTCCTTGCGTGCAGCTCGTCTCAGCTCTCAGGCCGGTGCTCTAGGTAGGCTCCGGGCTGCCACCTCCGACAACCTCCCTCATAACTCACCTCTACACATCACAAAAAAAAAAAAAAAAAAACTGGACAGTAGCCCTGTCTAGATGATCTACTGATTGTTTCCACAAGGCACATTGGGGATTTTAAAATGTGTACTGTGAGGCTTTGGCAGCACAGGCCAAGCTGGCAGGTTGGTTTCCTGGATAATTTATCCAAGTGACATATGGTTTAAAGGCAGTGATTAAGGCATTGTGAGGAATCGCTAAAAGGTTTAGAGAGGAAAAAAAAGAAGCTTTTTCACTGCAGGAATGATGATGTGGAGCAAATTTAGCAGCAGAGACTGAATCTCTGTGAAGGTGCAGATAAAGTTGAAATCATAGTGATTATGCTGTTCTGCTGTGCAAGCTCTAGCTCCCATCCTCTCTTTACAATTTGACTCAAACTAGTCAGCTGGCAACACTAGCCTTCAATCTACTGCACAGCACCTTAAAAACGGATTCATAACGCTTCCGCATGTTACAATCTTTAAATCTGTAAGTACTTTTGAGTTTTTTTTGTGTGAGTGAAAGGCCAATACAAAGTGGAGAATTATGATGTAAAAGATTATGAAATATGTTTGTAACAGATTAAAAAGACTAATGTATACTTATTATTTTATATATTTTTTTATCTTAACACACTATCCGAGTGGTGGATAACGGTGGTGGCCGTATCATGCTGTGGGGGAGGCGTATCCAGGCAGTCCAAATGCAAAAACCATGTGGGCCAACTAAACACACACAATGGGAATATCCAGGTGCACCAGCACCAATTTAACAGGGAAACAGGAAGCATGCAGATTTACACTAAGGTAAAAACATTAAAAAGATACGGTCCAATAAGGGCAAATTCACAACATGAGAAAAAAAATATTGTCCAACTAAGTAGAGTACTTTTTTTTAAATGTTCGAATGTTATCATATATTAAAGCTTGAAGAATAAAGGTGGTGGCAGCATCATGCTGTGGGGATGCTTTAAGGAGAAGCTGGTGATGGCAAGAACTTTGGGACGAAACATAATCCCGCATGAAAACCTGTTGAAGGCTGCCACAGACTTGAGGTTCATACTTTATTTACTGTCCAATTCACAATTAGGCTCTAGTTTACCAATATTGTATCGGTGCATCCCTAATAAAATACCAGCATGCCATCCTGCTAGTTTTGGACTCATGCTATTTTGGTTCAAAGATTTTAGATAAAGGCCCGCTGCCGTTCTCAAGCTGTAATAGCGCAGCTTTCTACTTGTGCAAGAGAGAAGGCCTGGCCTGGTTCACTATAATGGACCCTACCAGGAGCTTGGGGGGCTTTTTCCAGCAGACAAAAGAGCAAATCACTGAAGTCTTAATCCCGAACCTTGAACCATCTGCTCCAGGAAGCATCTTTGAAAGACGGAACCCAACCAGACAAAGCATAATGATTTAATGAAAAACAAACGCTTGCAAATGTACGCTCTATGGGTGACTGAAGCAGAATGCACTCGTTTTTTTATAAGGAATTGTAAAACAAAGCATTTGTTTATGCAAAACCAGAGCAGCACACCAAGTTTGCAGGGATTTTTAAAGATGCAGTCCCACCTGGAAGCAAAGCACGAAAACAACATATGCTTCCTTCAGCCTCATCCACTGAGCTGAGTGTGAGAACACAGAAGCACTCTGGAAGCAGATGAGGCATTTTCTGGGTTTAGCTGATCGTCTTGGTGGGACAAATCCTGAACATGCGCTATTCCAGCTTCCCAGGAAGTTTTATTTCTCTCGTATCCAGATGTAAGATACATGTTGAGATATTTCCAGGAGTTTTTCTTGACTTTCTTAATGCTAAACAGCAGATATAAAGCAGAGCAGGATGTGGATTTCATCGACAATCAGACGAGTTTCACTGCGGGCAAAAATGTATGTGAGCGGGATAATTCAGACCTGTGGCATCGGTCAGTTTAGCATTGCAGTCACGTCACTGATTTCCCCATTCCTTGGATGGAGGAGTGTGCAAAGGCCTAGCAACAGTGTAACAAAGTGGTGATTGCAAGCTGTAGGGGCCCTGTAGGGCTGAACGTCTCAACCCATATTCCTGATGTAGAAGATGTTTCAAATTTAGTTGGGCTCCAGTGGTATAGCTAGCAGCCCAGGGTGGTCTTGGTTGGGTGGTTTTGGGTGGTTCAAGATCAAATTCTGAATTTTAATCTTAATATTTTACACAGAATATTGATTATTTAAAACACAGTTTGTGATAAACAAAATCCATATTTTGTTATACACATGCTGTATATAGAAAAAAATAAAGAAATCCATATATACAGACCGGTCAAATTTGAGCAAAATTATATTAAACTGAATACAGATTATATGAAGATATTTAATTACATCTTTCTTAGGTCCCTCCTTTCTTGCCCACTGCTAACACAACACTGATGCCAAATCTCCAGCCCAGTAGGTGGCGATAATACTGTTAAATATCCCAGAGTCTGTACGGCACTATTTGTGTAACTGCTTTAATGATCCACCATAAACCATTAGAAACACTATTAAATAGTTCACAGCTGGACAACGCTTGTTCCAAGTTTAGTATTTTCTGAATTTAACTGCATTTAACTTGAAATTCTTTGAGGAAAAACCCGACTTCTACCGCATTTTCCACAGAGCTTATCTAAAGTACTAGAAAGAAGATGCAGTTTGAAAGCTGAAATACCTTGGTGAAATACTACTTGACACGCTAACCGCTGCCATTTGCAAATAAGCCAATCCAGAAGCACCGTTTATTTTCCTTGGTGGTGATAGGCTGTACCCCAAAGACCGCAGAGGAGGAAGACTGAAGATACTGGCTTCTGCGGTAGCGCTAAAGCCAAGTTCAAACTTCTTCGTCTTCGTTGAAACGGACTGACGCAAAGGCATTATCCATTGACGCAAGGGCTCTCTGTCACCTATGCAACGACAGACAGAGTAGTAATAGGGAGCGTAAGTCTCCGCTCCTTCTGGCCGGCCCATGTGTCTCTTGGCTGAAAAAATAATGAATGGAAGTCAATGGAGTGCTAAAAGTTATTTTCTGGTCCGCTTTGTCTTAAGTCCTGAATCACACATATGTTGTACCTCAATTTAAATGATAACTAATGATGTGTGTTTCGACTGTGTTTGTCAAGTCATTTATGATTTATTTGATTGAAAAAATTGGCAATTAAAATGCCTACAAATCAGAAGTCACATATATGACGTCACGCAGCTAACCCTAGCTAGCACTAGCTATGGCACATAAAACATTCACCGACACCTCGTAGAACTCCACGGACTTTTTCTCCCCCAGCATAGCTGACACTTTCCACATGGTCAGATTTATAGTGGCTTTTTCCACAATTAATACTCCTTCCTTCATCCTGGAGGCTACAAACCTATGTCTTTTTCTTCTGCGGTTGTAGTCCTCAAAATCTAAAGTAACTTTAGCCTCCGTTTGAAAATCAGTGTTTTCTCTGCATCAAAATTTATCTTTAAAATTTGCGGACCTCATATGTTCGATCCGTGGCACATTTCAAACGAAATCAAAAAAATAACTTTTATCGCCCCCATTGACTCTCATTCATTTTTTTTGTAGTAGGGGACACATGGTCCGGAAGTAGAAGGGTGTGACTTACTGTAGGCTTCCCACATGGTATTTTAGTGATTTTGAAGACGAGGAGGTGTCGAGAAAAACAAAACAGACTGCTTTGTTTGTTTCTATATGTTTTAGAGTATTCTATGAGCTGCTGTGAAAAAGCTTTCCAGCTCAATCAAAACGTACTCTCTGTCATCCATTGCCCCTTTAGGAGAGATGTGTTCACAAGCTGAAGAAAATAACCTCCAGTTGACACTGCAAGTGTAGGCAGATTCACCAGAAAAAAATAGCACCCCTGCTGTCTAGGTGGAGAATTGCTTTGCAACACCAAAACACCAACGGAGAGGTAAAAACGTCTCCAACAATGTTTGCGTCTGGGTGCAACCTTGCTGACGAACAAGTATAAACTATGCTTAAGATGGTTTTTACAGTGTATTAATGCTTAATATAGCAGTCTAGATATATTTTTTCAAAGGGGATGCCAGTTATTTCCTATAATAGTTGAATTAATACTGAAATACAAAATATATGTATATATATATATATATATATATATATATATATATATATATACATACATTTCATGTGAGCGGCAGCCATATTAGAATTCAAACTATTTCATTCATTATTCATACTCCAAAGGCCGTTTTAGTTGTTTAAATCAACTTTGGAACCCTAACAGGGAGCAGAGGGAGGGGACCAGCTCGCCCAGGGTAGCATTCATGACGGGACCGCCCCTCCCCTGACCAACGCGCCTAACTTTGACTGTAGATACCAACTCTAATAGGATAGTGGAACTGTATAAAACAATACAGAGATCTAATACAAATGTCTGCAGGACAGCTAAACTGACTCGAATTATATCAAGCATATTTGGCCTATATGCCGACACCATCATGTGGCTGGCATATCTGCATGTGTGCTACTGGAAGTTTCACTGGAAAGCATCGCGGGTCCTACACCGATAAAGGTACTGGAGAAAACTGCCTCTCGCATCACGACTGCAGATCCGCAACAGGACTGACAAACGGTAAAGATGTTCTCCCTCATCACCA
Organism: Apricaphanius iberus; assembly: GCA_028564705.1. Taxonomy (NCBI): domain Eukaryota; kingdom Metazoa; phylum Chordata; class Actinopteri; order Cyprinodontiformes; family Aphaniidae; genus Apricaphanius; species Apricaphanius iberus. Next base: position 1,865,915 of record JAPXFQ010002998.1, read on the forward strand.
CTTCTCAGATCCAGTCGTTCCAACTTGCAACCACAATGGTCCCACTCGTGAATGGGCACTCTGGGGTGGAGAGGAGGGGGGCACGCACAGTTTGGGAAAACCTAGATCCGCACAGATCGAGTGGAAGGAGAAGGGTGCAAACTTACGTGAAAACGAAAAATAGAGTGGTCGATCCAACCAGGAGCGTAGCAGCAGTGGACACGGGGATGTATTTGGTGGGTTTAAATCTCTTTCCAGCGCTGTTGGGCATTCTGTATTCTCCACATTCCTCTATTATTTATCCCGGTCGGAGGCGCATGTAGAAAAGAAGAGTGGGCCCTGCTGTGGCTGTGAATGGCACAAGCGGTCCGCCTCTGCTGTCGTTGAAGCCGCATAGGTCCAAGACGTTAATAGGCAGGAATACACGGAGCTCTGTGAGAGCCTGGAAATCCCACCCTTCCAATCCAGCCCACTGCTGAGGTCACCGAGCCGCTCGAAAAGGTGGAGCTTCGCTTACAAAAACCTGAAAGCGTCAGAGCCGTTCACAACAATTTGGAGAGACAGCCTGCTACTTTAATTATTTTTATTTATTTTTTTCCAATGTTTTAAAGTCTGTTAATTCGCTCCGATCTGGTGTTTGATATGGACACATTCCTCCTTGAAGAGTGTGCCATCTTAAAGTTGATTTGGTTCATTTTGCAGCATACACAAACTTGGGAATGCACCATTTCTAACTCGGCTAGACAATCTGTACGGCGGGTCGATGTAGTCTGAAATCATTTCCACCTACACATTACTCTTTATTAATATGTAGGCTAAATGTTAATCTTGATTTAGATTTTTTTTTTAACAACCATAAATTTGTAACTAAAAATAGATGTAAATGTCAGAAAAGAAGTTCATATGTTGCTATATTTACTGATGCCTTTAATTTACATCCACCCGATTCGACTGATAATTTTTATATATTTACATTTTTTGACACTCTGTTGCTTATTTGTTCAGTGTAACTAAAAAGTGTTTTCTCTCACAATCATAAATATTTAGTACCAAGCACAGTGGGGGAAAAAACATATTTACAATTTAGTCTTAATTAAAAATCTCAAATTTAGGTGCCGCCCTGAGGTTAATCTACGAAGTGAGCTAATCTAAAAAATAAAACAGGTTTACTTTAAAAATCGCGGTTTAATGTTTAACCAAACATTATTTCTGTTAAAAAAACTATATGTTCTTTTTCATTGTTCAGGCAGCTCACCAGTTTTTATGTTTTTTTCCCCACTGCTTCACGTTGTTGTCCAATGTAAAACACGTTGCTTTGAACTCCTTATGTCTGAAATGAGCACGTTTATGTGTCGGCGAATATTGAAGTTATGGATTCAGATTGATCTGACAGGGTAAACATCCCGCCAGCAACTGTACACCATCTATTTGAGAAGATAACTCCTCCCACTCCGACATGCGCCCTCTTGTGTCACGAATCAACATCCCTGCCTTCTACACCAAACTGTCGGGGGGGGAGATAAAATAAAGATAATTTTTTTGATTAAATATTTTTTGGAGAAAATCGAATATTGGTTTTAGCTGGTGCTTTGTAAAGCTGTACCTGTTTGTTCCCAGTAAATGTAACTCAGTAAGGGGCTTCTACCATAGACTGTAAAAAAGACTGTGGATACAGGCATAGCAGCTCCCTCTTGTGGCGAACAAGGAGATCAGACAGAGCGGAAATGAAACTGTTATGAACCATACGGGCCACCGTATCATTTGTTGGCGCCTCTCTTGATAAGCTTGCTTTCACATTTACTCCGTTTTCTACTTTCCAGCTGACAGGGACCTCTTCTTTTCACATCCTTGATACCGCCACTGTTTTAGTATACAAGGCTTGAGATTAATTTAACAGCTAAACGCCATTCAGCTCAAGAAACGCAAAGGAAAAACAGCGTCGTGTTTTACTTACAGCGCGCAGCGGTTAAGCGCAGCTAATTAGCCCCACATTATTCGGCCCTGCGGGATGTCGTACCGGAAAACGTTCAAACTTATTTGCGCATTCGCTGGAGGCTCTGCTGCTGTTGTGTTCGCGGCTGCGGCCGCCGATTCCAGCGGGTACTTCGGGGAGCACCGCGGAGAGGGTGTGAGCCGGTGGTCGAGATTTGCCGTCCTTTATGCAGCGCAGCCGGCTTGGACCCCAGCCAAACACACGCCGACCCCAACCGGACCTGGTTGGGACTTCAACTGGGACAAGTAGGTTCTTCTACACTTTTTGTTGTTAGGCAAGGGTATATATGATATTCTTTAGTGTAAAATCCCAGTGTTTCGCTGTATCATTTGCACAAAGATATTAAACAAGGATGGATGAACTAATAGGGTTCCTTAAAATTACGAAGAGAATAAACTCGTAATCCATTTAGCAGTGATTTATTAGTTAACATTTTAATTGATCAGTTCATCCGTAATATAACAATCATGTGACTATAAAAATAATCACAGGTGATCTGACGGAACACCATACCTATCAGAATCATAGATATTATGTCTACGATCAGAATGGCATACATTCGGGTATTGAACGTGCGCATTAGTGCTTTATGCTCTGAAATTGCGCATGGGATAAAATTAAACCCATCATTTCCACAGCGATATGTTTATGTGTATTATCATACATTAATAGCGCATTACCTGATCAAACCTTTGCTGAGATTTTAAATCAGCTTTGTCCAACAGAAAATAGCAGTGCTGTAAGTGTGCTACATTTATAAGATGCTTATTTGGATCATTTTAAAAGGGTAAGTGGTTCACTTGATTCTTTAAAACTATTACTGCGCATAATTTTCCGTGACCATCAGATATGGTGACTCTTTACCCTCAAAAACTGTGAATTTTACAACTTATCTACAAACTCTCACCTAAAAAAGGCTAACACTTTTGTGATGGAGGGGTCACATAACATGATGCAAGCATTTGCTGTCAGAATTGGTGACCTATGGAAGAATTACTGAAACAGTGGCACTCGGTCACATAATCTGATGGTAGCAGAAAATTTTGTTTCAGAACAACTTATCCTGGGTTCAGAGTTGCTGTGAAGGCCTCTAGAAAATAGCACACATCTTTATAAAATGTATTTTCTACGAAGCAAGACCAATAGAAAAACATTATACCAGACCCTGTCACAAACACCATTAAACTGTTTCGATAAGGTTGGCTAAACTGACAGACAGTGCTATAAAAATTTACTTCTGGCATGCTATTCTAACAGGGAATGCCCCAATGGTTCTGGGGTAGCCAGCCTGCAGTCAACTGCTTGTTGCTTCCCTACTGCAGTTTTAAAGCACTCACCTATGGTTGTTCTCACATCAATGCGGTCTTGTTTTTTTGCAAACCTGAATTATTTCTGTCGATCTCACCAGCAAGGGGGGAATCAGTCTCTCATTTAGAAATGGTACGACAGAAAATGCTTGCACTTTTGAATGCATTTTTTTTTTTTTACACCTTGTTATATACTTTGATACTGGCAACTTGTCCATGCCTAATAAATATGATATGCAGTTATATTTCTTCATGATGTTGTATCGATATTAAGAAGCAATGTATTGATCTTTATTGTATTTTCTTCTGGAATTGGAATGGAGCCATTAATGACGGTAATTTCTGTAGTAAAATCAAAAGTATGACTGGTAATTGGTGGCTGTTTTCACCTTCTTCGTTACAGTGGATTGACTAGATCTAGTAATAAACCTGGATGTGTTGAGTATGAAACTGTGTGAATGTGTGGTGGTCGGCCGGGGGGTAGGTTTTACCGCAAGCATGCGACTATATCTAACTTTCTAACGAAGGCGCAATCGCTTGTTTGCTAAGGGTCAGGACCTACAGTAACAACAAGACTATGAAACTATTGTATTCAGAATACACAATATTTTATAGCACTTTTTAAATCTGATTGTGTGTTAAAAGCATACTTGCCAACCTTGAGACCTCAGAATTAGGAAGACATTCAAAAGGTAAGGGGGGAATAAAAAAGAAAAAATAGATACTTGAATTGAAGTATTTATTTATATATTTATTTTACAAAATAACAGTCCACAGCAATACCGTAAGTTAATAAACTAAACAGTCCATCCGCTTTTTTGTGAAAAGTTACAATGTTTTTATTTTTATTTTTCTCCGGTCACTTAAATTGTTTTAAAAGCTAGCAGAGTTTGAGACTACATTGTTACATAAACTGTAGCAAAATAAAATTACTTTAAATGTCCTTTTAACAGTTGAAAACTCTTCAATGTGACCAGCTCAGATTGGGTCCCCACTAGAAGAACATCTCTGCTTTTATTTTGGTGCTACAGTGCCAGACCCACTCTGCCCCCTTTTAGCCCCTCTTTATTAACCACCTGGATACGCCCCTGCTCAGCAGCACTGAGCGTTTAGGAATAGTCAGTATTAATCATTCTGAAAACTCATAGGAGTTTTTAGAATGACTTGTTTTTTGTTAGAAACTACAGCTTCTGTCAGTCACAGTGTTCTGAAAACTTGCTGCTGCGGCGTGCGCCACTAATTACTGCTGATTGTTTTCCTCATCGGACAAATACGAATCACGTAGGTGACCTATTTTGGATTCAAAACGGCAAATTTCGCAGGTGAAAGACTTTCATGCCCGGAATGAGGAAACTGTACCCCATAGCAACTGGCAAAGAATAAATGACACATGTTTTATTCTCCATCCATCTTACGTAAGACACAGGGAGTGTACATGCAACACCATCAGATATCGGGAGAAATTCTGGAGAATGGTGTCTCCGGGAGATTTTTGGGAGGGGCACTGAAATTGACTCTCCAGGGAAAATCTGGAAGGTTGACAAGTATATTTAAGTGTTCAAGAGATACCAACCTTTGCCAACCACTTAAGCCACGTATGATCCGGACAGACGGAGGGGAGGGGCTGTGTGAGCGAGCGAGAGAGAGAGACGCGTGAGTGATAGAGAGACGAAGAGAGAGCAGTGAAAGGTTAAAAATAGCATAAAATCAAACAACGAAATGAAGTATGTGACGGTCGGTGTTGAATAGTTTTTTTTGGGGGGGGGGGGTATTGGTCGTTGTTGATTCTGTGGTGCATCGCCACAGATTTGTCTGTGTGGGAAACACTAAAACACGATGGAGTTTTTAACGATGTAACATTTTTATAAAAGTTTAATTCAGTTTCAAAAACCAAAATATATGTTCTTACTCATAGCATAGCTGTATGTCATATCGTCCCCACTGTACTTTGATACATATCGTATCACCAGCTTCTTGCCAATACACATCCCTAGTCACCATCACATTACTAAACAAATACCAGATGACCAACCTCCTCCTGAAACACAAAGGCAACTAGCCAGAAATAAACGGTTGTTAATATCGGCCAGTTTTTGGTTATCGGACCAATGCCGATTGGCTGACGTCGATATGTTGTACCTCCTTCTTTAAAAACACTGCTGTAATCAGATATTTGTTGTCACCTGAACAAGAATCCAGCAGAAGATTTGTGGTTGTTTGAGGGCTGATGATGTAAAACTAGGCATGAGATAAGCAAACTATTGATCCCACCTGGGATGGAATGGGAGGGAAAAATAAGTCGAGGAGTAAATGTGTAGAGGATAAAAACTTTAGACGAGGCGGTGTACAAATAATCCTAAAAAAAACAAAAGAAAAAGTTTGGGTTTTTTTTACGAAGCAAGTGTTGCATGGTACGTTATTACTTCGACAGAAGTCGATTTGGTTAGATTTGTCTTTTTGTATGTTGCGCTTTTCCAACATGCAGCTGGGCTCACTATGTAACTGCTTCCCTGACATGTAGACCTGTCTTAAATATCTGTCAAGCGTTTAGTCAATATACAATATCTGTCTGAACTTTGTGTCGCAATCCTCATGCAGCCTGTCGAAAGACATTCTCTTCAAAGGCTGAAGCTCGGCATCCTGATGTTATCTGCCTCAGACTTTGTCAGTCAATGTCCGTCATATCAGACCGACGCTGGAGGACCATGAAATAACGTGCTGCTGCTGCTCTGTCACTTCTTCCTGTTTATCCCATCATCTCCTGGCTGATAAAACCCTGATTATCTCCCATTGTGGGTCTGATGTGTCTAAACACTGGGTCAGTTCGGACCTTAGCAGCTAATTCCCGACCCGGGTTCTGGACAAACTCAAGACATCATCACAGGAATTAGGTTAGTGTGGTGGTTAATCCACAGCATGGATTGTCAACTGCATGTAAGTCAATTTAAAGGGCTGCAGTTTAAGTCCAGTTTAGTGTAGGGATTTGTCAGGCCACATTAAGAGATTTTCTTCCAGGTGCTCATGTTCTTGAATGATTGTGAGGTCAACAGTGTTGTTCTTCACTTCAAGTTAAGCCTCAACTAACCTTAAAATCACCTCTCTTTTTTTTGGGTCAGGAGAGACCCATCTGTGCTGTCCAATGGAAGGAAGAAGGAGAGCGTGAGCGAAGACCCCAGCTCTGAGCAGGACAACAACAAGCCCAAAGCAACGCGTCACATTCTCCTCATCAGGCATTCCCAGTACAACCTGAGTGGGAATGGTGACACGGAGAGGATCCTCACTCCCTTAGGTCTCTGGATTTACCACGATGTCTGTTTATTTCCATGCTTGGATATATTTTAAGTTTTTCTCCTTTTTAAAAAAAACATTTTAATTTTTATTTTTATTTTTGCAGGCCGTGAGCAGGCTGAGCTGACTGGTCAGAGGTTGGCAGCGTTGGGTTTAAAATATGACGTTCTGATCCACTCCAGCATGACCAGGGCCACTGAGACGGCACATATCCTCAGTAAACACATCCCAGGTAGATCAGAGGGGAAGCTGTCCCTAATGCAGTTTTATTCCGTCTTCGGTGAACGGGACTCGACTGAATTATTAGATTGGATGCAGCAAAAGCAAAATTTGGGCTGATATGTCCCCACCCCCAAATACACAGTGCTGCGCTGCATCACTATCTAATAAATACCACATGTCCAGCCCCTCCATCTTCTGAAGCACAAACATCAACAGTATAGAAATAAACATGGACGTTTAGTTTTTCTTATCGGCCCAATCCATGTTAAAAAAATGACTACGATTGGTCGATACTGATGTCAGTAGTGATACATCGTGCATCCCTATGAGATAATACACCATTTCTTTTTCTTTCCTTTTTTTCCCCAACCAAATCTACTGTAGGTGTGGAGCTGGTGAGCTGTGACCTGTTGAGAGAGGGTGCACCGATAGAACCAGTTCCTCCAGTCACCCACTGGAAGCCGGATGCTGTGGTGAGTGATTCCCCCCCGAGCCTGGCCGTCTTTCTGTGTTTTTACATCCTTGTTGAGGCTCACTGCGTGCTGCCTGTTTGTGAGCGCTTGTTCAGGTTTGTAGCAAAACATCAGTGCACCGCTGCAGGGCTGGGGTGCAAAAAAGTCTGAAAGGATCTGGTAGCCGATCAGTTGGTTGTCTATTTAAAATGCTTTTGCAGATATATTCATGCAGCTTGAAACTTTTACATTTTGTCACTTTGCAACAAAGCTGATGCATGGTTTTCGTCATGTTCACTTTTAAAGATCTGAAGTATAAAGAGCTTTTATATTCCACTACTATTAGTTAATACATTGTAGAACCACCTTTTGCTGGGTTTACAGCCACAGTAGTTTAAGGGTGTGTCTGCCAGTACAGCATTTTTAAAGTCTTGTCCCTGATTCCCAGTTGGACTTATGTCTGGACTTATGTCTCACTGGGACCATTGTAACTTGTCTGCATGCTTTGATCTGAACCAGTCCATCATATCTCAGACTGTATGTTTAGGTTCGTTTTCCTGCTGGAATGTTCTCCTTCTCTCCAATCTTAAGTAATTTACAGTCAGCTTTTCCACTTGATTCATTTTCCAATAAACTGAGCAGCTTTCCTGTCCCCTCTAAATAAAAGCATGGTGTTCTGCATGTAGCCACAATTCTTTTTTCTTACCTAACCCTGCCTTAAACTGAGACTTTTAGGAAAACGTTAATGCTTCTTAATATGGAAAATAGTTTTCCTCAAAGGGAAGAAATTGATGACTGCTGTGGGACGTTTTAATAACGCCCTCACTTTAAACCAGAGTTAAATCAACTTTCTCCTTGACCTGTCTGTCCCTTGTTTCCTTGCGGTTTATCCTTTAATGTTCTCTAACATGTTCTCGCTTAGGCCTTCACAGGACACCTGTATTTATACTAAGATTAAAATACATTTTGGTGGAATTAAGTGACCTGTGAATGCAATTAGTTGCTTTGGATTTTCTTTAGGAAGTATCTGAAGGAACTGAATTCAAAAGCATGCCGCACTTAAGAGTTTAAACTAGGGATGCAACGATGCCACGTTTTTCAAACCGATACGATACCAATACTTGGATCAGAGTACTTGCTGGATACCCAATCGGGGGCCGATACCAGCATTGGTATCGGTGCATCCCTAGTTTAAACGGCTTTGAAAACCACGCATCAGTTTTCTTTCACTTCACAGTTGGCTCCAACTTAGTATTGGTCTATCATAAAATCTCGAAATCATTTATGTTCGAGGTTGTAATGTGATAGAATGTGGAAAGGTCCAAGGGTTGTGAAAACTCTTGCAAGCCACTGTATTTTCCCATGTTTCTAAGACCTGTTCTGTCAATGGATAGGTTAGAGTTTGAAAAGATCATTTTGTATTTGGTAACCCTGAATTATGATAGCTGTTACTGATGTAGGATTTTGTAAAATAACCATAAAAAGGATACCATGAAGTGAATTGGGCCAGATGTTTTCTAAAGACCAAAGCAAAGCAGCCTATATAGCCATTTTTTGAATGCTTAATCCATGTAGTCTGTCCCACTTTGGAACGAAACCTTTCATACATTCCAACGGCAGCAGCCTTGATTTTAGAGGTTCAGCCTGAACCGTTTCATGTGACAAAAGTAGCTCTCAACCTCTTTACCGTCCTCCAGCAGTACCACGAAGACGGAGCTCGCATTGAGGCAGCCTTCCGCCGCTACATCCACCGGGCTGACCCCAAGCAGAAAGAGGACAGCTATGAGATCATCGTGTGTCATGCCAATGTCATCCGTTATTTTGTCTGCAGGTTTGTGGCAGAGGCAGTTCAACTCGAACCAGAGTTTGGTTTTGCTGCTTTTAGCTTTGGCTAACCACTGTCCAAACAAACTATAGTGTTGGTGTACCCCACCAAATAGTTTTCTTTTTTTCCATCAATTTCATGCATTTACATGTGCTTACGAATGTTTAATAATTTTTATAATTAAAAGACAGGGATTTTTTCCATGAAACAATGGGCTTTGCCATTACTAATCCACCTGCAAACGCATGTTGGCAACAATCAAAGAAGAACAGAGGCTGGGACACAGCACCAACTGTGAGCCCACTTTGTGAAAACGTTTGTAACTATGGGTTATGAACATGAACACAAAACGGCATCGGGCATAATACAAAGTGTCCACTAATTACCGTCATGTCAGTATAAAAAACAACCGGGATATGCAAATGTTCACTTGCAGTGGGGCAAAAACATTTAGTCAGCCACCAATTGTGCAAGTTCTCCCACTTAGAAAGGCCTGTGATTTTCATCACAGGGATACCACAACTATGAGAGACCAAATTAGAAAAAAAATATCCAGAAAACACATGGATTGATTTAAAAAAAGAAAAGAAAAAAAATAATTTATTTGCAAAAATAATTGCTGGGTGACACAGACTTTCAACTCCCTCTAGAGATTTTCTATGGGGGTTGAGATCTGGAGTCTGGCTAGACCACTCCCGGACCTTGAAAGTATTCCACCCTCAAGCTTCATCGTAGATATGGTGTTCTTTGGATGCACCTCAGCGTTCTTTCTCTTCCGAACACAACAAGTAAGAGTTTTTACCAAAAGTATAGTATCTATTTTGGATTCATCTGACCAAATGATATTCTCCCAATCCTCTTATGGATCATTCAAATGCTCTCCAGCAAACTTCCGTCGAGCCTGGACATGTACTGGCTTAGGCAAAGGGATCCGTTTGGCACTGCAGGATTTTAGTCCCTGGTGGCATAGTGTGTTACTGATGGTAGCCTGTTACTTTGATACCAGCTCTCTGAAGGTCATTCCCTAATTGCTAGTACAGTTGATTTCTTCACACCAAGCTGCTTACCTATTGTAGATTCAGTCTTTCCAGTCTGATGCAGGTCTACAAGTTTGTTTCTCGTGTCCTCCGACAGCTCTTTGGTCTTGGCCATAGTGGAATTTGGAGTGGGACTGATTGAAGGTGTGGACAGGTGTATTTTATACCGATAATGTGTTCAAATATGTTATATTAATACAGGTAACGAGTCAAGGACAGAGGAGCCTCTTGTAGAAGTCTGTGAGAGCCAGAAGTCTTGGTTGTTTGCAGGCAACCAACTGCTTATTTTCCACCAAAATTTGCAAATAAATTCTTTAAAAATCAGATTGGGATTTTCTGGATTTCTTTTTTCCCCTCAGTTTGACACTTATCATTGAGGCATACCTACGATGAAAAATAGAGGCCTCTAATCTTTTCAATTTGGAGAACTTGTAGACTTGGTGGCTGACTAGATACTTTTTACCAAACTAAACAGAAATAATGAAGGATCTGATGCCTGGAAATTGAGCTGTTGGCATGTCACAACAGCCATGAGACTGGTATAAAGCACTGTGTTCAGTAGAATGTCTGTTCAGATTAGTTGCAAGACGGACTACAACCAGAGGTCCTTGATCTCCAGTGTTTTAAGTTGTTCACATTGACAGACTGGTTCTTGTTTCACACCTAGTCTTCAGAATCTGGGATAGTCTTGCAGCTTGTCCCTTGCAAAAGTTTGGTGTTCCTACTGCCTGGAATTTGTTCAATCATTTTCCAGGACTGGATAAGTGTAGGAAAATACATTTTATTATGGAAATTCTTTCCATATGTGATTGGATTCATTATTTAAAAATAGAAAATGGAACATTTAAAGTGTGACATAAATTTATTTTTGTCTTTTCTTGAATTTGCAACATGCCCAAGCTTATTTTTTCCCCAACTCTTGATTTTCAAGAGATCACCCTGGATCTGGGATTCGTACTCTGGATTTAATGTAGATGCCCCAAAAAAGATTTATTTCGACATAAAATAGATTGATCTCAAATCGTACTTTAAAGCAGTGGTTTTCAACCCTTTGCCAAAACCAATGTAAGTGAATTGGAATTATTAGCGTGCTAGTAGTTCCCATGCACTTACATTGGTTCATGCTAAACCAAAGGAAACAGACTCCTGCCAGATCAGAATGACTGGACTGATTACAAAATTCTTCATACTCATCTAACTGGGGAACATGGCAACACACATTTTAGTTGAATATTCCTTCAAATATTGAGTTTACATTTGGAAAGAGTCTGGTAACCGCTTTCAGTGACAATAGTATAAATCTAGTTAACTTTGTTCTTTAGTCAGAATTGGTTTCTGTGTTTTTTTTTCTATATAAACAAAGCTCATAGAGCTTTTAGAAATGCTGTGTGACAATACAAATGTTTCCCCTTGTAATCCCTCCTTTCCTCCCTCTCAGGGCTCTGCAGTTCCCCCCCGAGGGCTGGCTGCGTATGGGTTTGAACAACGGCAGCATCACTTGGCTCACCATCCGCCCGAGCGGCAGGGTGGCCCTCAGAACTCTGGGAGACTCAGGATTCATGCCTCCAGACAAACTAACACGGACCTAATGGCTCGACACAAAGCAGATTTCTTAAAAGGATTCAGGGTTAATTTTTTTTTATATATTTTTTTTTTCCCCTCAAGTGTCTTGAAAAGAAACTTTTGATTAATTCATTTTATAATCAACAATCATGATTGCGGTTGTGATCGCTTCATTGCCATCCCCAAGAGAAGTGATAAACCGCCGCATAACAACTCATGCTGAATGTAAATTACTTTTACGATAATGACTGATTTTTAAACCAAAAAGACACTAGCCGTAATGCATTTCATACCATTGGCTTTACATATTTAATGAAGTGATATTTGTTGTGTTGTGGTAAATAAAGAGTTTAAACCATCTCAGGTTCCAGTGTTTTTTTTCTTCCCCACCTAGAGCTGAAATATTCCAAGAAAAGCATAAATACACAGCAGCAGAGGGTGGGAGTGAAGTTTTATTGATTAGATAAAAGCAAATCAGGTCTTTACAGTTGTGGCCAAAAGTTTTGAGAATGACACAAATATTAGATTTCAGTTTGCTGCTAAACTGCTTTTAGATCTTTTTTTCAGTTTCTGTGATGTACTGAAATATAATTACAAGCACTTCATACATTTCAAAGGTTTTCAACAACAATTACATGACATTTATGAAAAGTGTCTGTATTTGCAGTGTTGGTCCTTCTTTTTCAGGACCTCTGCAATTCGACTGAGCATGCTCTCAATCAACTTGTGGGCCAAATCCTGACTGATAGCAACCCATTCTTTCATAATCATTTCTTGGAGTTTGTCAGAATTAGTGGGTTTTGTTTGTCCACCCGCCTCTTGAGGATTGACCACAAGTTCTCAATGGGATTAAGATCTGGGGAGTTTCCAGGCCATGGACCCAAAATTTCAACGATTTGGTGACTGAGACACTTAGTTATCACTTTTGCCTTATGGCACGGTGCTCCGTCGTGCTGGAAAATGCATTGTTCTTCACCAAACTGTTGTTGGATTGTTGGAAGACGTTGCTGTTGGAGGGTGTTTTGGTACCATTCTTTATTCATGAGAGAGAAAAAACATTTTATTACTAGCCTAGTCATTCTTCTAATCTGGCAGCACTCTGTTTGCCTTATCTTAGCATAAACAATGGAAGTGAGTGGGAACAACTACAATTTTTTTAAGCAAAAGTGATTAAAATTACTTTGTAATGATCCTAATTATTTTGGGACCTCAACTAGTTAACTAATTATAAAACAAATCATGAATGTTACAGCAGACACATGACAGGGAAAGGGGAAATAAAATCACAATTACAACTGTTTGTCATGATGGGACTGTCCGTCCCCATCGTGCTCTGTTTCTATGTTGTAATTTTTCCCAGGGGTCTCTAGTCTTCCCTGATTAGCCCCTGTGCATATATGTTCCCTGTTCTCTTCATGTCTTTGCGGTTTTGTTGTTGTCAACTTGTTGTCAAACTGTCGTCGTCTGGTTATCAGCTACTTGTCAACCTGTCTTCTACTCGTGGTTACCGGTACGCCAGTGTCCTATGTCCTGCTCACCAGTGAGCTTTGATAATTAAAGTGTGTTTTCATAATCTCATCCTGTATGTGCTTGCGTCTACACCATCCTCAAATCAGGACACTGTTAATGCTACAGATATCAATACAAATAATTAATTACATTTTTCTTTTTATGGAAAAACTCCGCTGGGTTTTTTCACGATTTTTGTGTCCATGAGACCAATGGGGTAATGGGATGCTGCCATAAACAGAAATAAATGAGCCGGCTATCTGCAATCCTCCACAATTTTCGCGAACATAGACCAATGGCCACTGGCTGCTCTGCTTTGTGACCGCATACCATGGAGGCCGGCATTGCTCCTCCATTGCTGTAGTACCTCTATTTGGCCGCTAGGCCCCCATTGAAAAGCATTGGACTTTAGACACGTTAAAAACAACTTTAATGCCTGGTGCCCCATTGTTTTAAACTTTCTATGGCTACATACTCTTCCTGAGATAATGCTGGGCTTGTAAAAATAATAGGCACCAGGCTGGTTTTCGTAAGATTGTTTTTTGAAATCTTGCATAATTAATGAGGGGGCCGAGCCAAGTTTAGCATCAGAGCTAAAGACGCAGGAAATAATGAGTTCATTTAACAGTCCAGTGTCCTTCATAGAGAGCCCTAAAAAGTGAGGTTGAGGAAGATCCCTTCTTTGTAAGACAGTCTGCAGTTGATCTTTTGTTTCAGACCATAGCACTTGATGTACCCTCTTTGCTTGGATCAGTTCCTTTATTGAACTGATTTCCAAACGCAGCCTTTTCTCAGCAACAAACTTTGTTGACTTAAGTGCATCAACCAAAGAGAACATATCAGTGACACAGATAATGGGTACAACGCAAGCAGTGGTACCAGCATTCAGTTCAGAAAACAAGGTTGACAGAAAAATGGCATTATCAATCCCCTCAGACATAGCGATTGTTTCACCTGCAAGTGTACTTCAGACCACCCTTTTGATTATTTTTGATTGCCACGAAATGGCAGAGAACTGCTCATTTTCACTCATCAAAACAATGAGATGCCCACCTTGAGTACCTCCATCTGAAAGATTTGCAAACGATGCATCATTGAATGTAACCATCTTTAAGGTACTGTCTTTCCCAGGCTGTTGAAAATTCAACTGAACTGAATTGGCCTTGAGTTAACTACCCTGTTTGCTTCATTATTTAGTCTGTACTGTAGCTTCTTTGAGACTAGATGCCAAGTTGCTTGCATCAAACATGACATCAGGCCTGCTCTGTCTCGCAACCCACACAAGTTGGCCTTTCTTTGACCTGAGCTGCTCTCTCTCCTCTTCTGTGAGAGGTGAAGCTGACTCTGCTGCTCATGAAGGGGTGATGTGTATGGGCTGCAGGTGTTGAATGTACGTCTTTTGGTGTATTTGTACCTTTTTGCCCACCGTCACAAAATCCACCCCCACATAGGAAAAGTCAATATGAGCTTCACGACCAACATTGAATTTTGACCTGAGGTATGGTATTATTCTTTCTGAAAACAGCTGTGAACCTCCCCATATGAAATCATCAACATGACAAGCAAGTACACCAATTACATTCTTTTCCTCACCAAGCCAGTAAACAACTGCAGGATCAACCTTAGACACAATACCTCCTGCTTCAGTAATAATGCCTTTCACTCTGTTATACCAATACAATGAGGCATCAGCTAAACCATACACGCATTTTCTTAGTTTCAAAGTGTCCCTGTGCCATTGGCCTCCGGTTGTGGTTTGATGAAAATGTCTCTGGTCAACTCTATGCCTTTTAAAAAGGCAGATTTTATGTCCATTGAGTGAAGTTCCCATTGTCTTTGGCATAACACTGCCACAAAGAGTCTCAGTGACTCCGAGGCACAAGTTGGTGAGTCCTTTTGCAGCTCAGAAACTTGTAGCTCTTCAAATCCTCGCGCAACAAGTCTTGCTCTGGGTACTAATCCATTTTCTGTCTCTTTCAGAGTACACACCCAACGAGTGGAAACACATTTTTGTCCTTTGTCCCGAACTTCTTCAAATACCTCGTTCAGTCTCCAATTTTGAATTTCCTTTTCTTTTGCTTCATTAAATGACACATCCTTAGTCACGAAAACATCCTCGTGTGTATCCGTATTGGGAACCTCATCCTGGACACGAAGATCCTCCAACTGCGACAGATCTGCTGATTCACTGTTACCTGCTACCTCTGCAGGCTCAAGAAGCTCCAAGTTATACCAGTTCTGCTTCTGCATTTTCAAGAGCAGGTAAACAATCATTCTCTGCGTTTTCCAAATTTTTCTCTTCTTCACTGATATCCACTGTACGTTGTCCTTGATTACTCTCCTCACAGGCGTTCTGAGGCTCTTCCTGTTCATGAGCAACTTTTCTTAACCTAAGTTGGTGTACTCTGACACAGGTGCCTCCATGTCTGACAAAAACAACTGCACCATCCTGTCCAATGACCACTCCAGGGCCTTTCCATTCTGGACAGTCCACTCGTTTATAATAGACTTTATCTCCAGGTTCATATCGCTTGTCAGTGGGCCGTAGCTGTTTCTTTAGAGGTCTGCGTATCCTCTCTGAACATTCAGCTTCAGTAATAACCTTTGTTGCAGCATGTAGGGCTAAAATGTGCTTAGCAATCCATTCACTTTGGGGTCTCCCCTCTAGAGCTGGTGCTTTTTCAATTAACACAGAGGGCAGATTAGGATTTTGCCCAAACACCAGCTGATGTGGGCTGTATCCCTGGACACTTTGCATACAGTTCTTTTCCATCAGGGCCCAGTCCATTGCAGTGCTCCAGTCACATCCAGTGACCGTAGCTTTCACTTTCATTATGATCTCAGTTAGGGTTTGATTATGGGGCTCCAACAGTCCATTACTCCAGGGGCTGTAGGCAGGTGTTGTCTTAACTTCAATATTAAACTTTTCGGCCATGTCTCTCACTCTGCATTATTAAAATCCCCACCATTGTCACTGAATAGCTTTTGTGGTGGGCCATGCACACTGATCCAATCGTGGATTAAACGCTTGACTATTTCAGAAGACCTCTTGGTGGTCAGGACACTACCAGCAATAAAACGATTAAACTGGTCAATAATGTGTAGGTACCAAACCCCTGGCTCAAGCTCGTGCAGATCTACAGCAACAGTTTCATTGTACGTAGATCCAAGTGGTAAGCCAACAGCAGGTTTTTGTTTACTTTTACTGTATTTCTGACACACTCCACACTGGTTCACAATCTTTTGCAGCAGGCTGCTGTATTCTGTGTCCTTGTTACCGGAATTATTCAAATTATTTGTCTGCAGAGGCATGCCCAAACTGTTTATGAAGCTTCTCCAAAACTTTCATCTTCTCACTTGTGTTCATTTTGTCTGTGATTGTCAATATTTCGGTCTTTAATATTTGCTCAGAGTGAATAGGACTTTTATTGTCATTGTCCACAATGTTCACACAATAATGTCCAGAGCTTGTAAAATCTAGTTTGACTGGCTGGTTGAACATCACTGCTATTTCATATCCAGAACAGTCCCTGCTCTTTCTAATGATATCTTACTCAAAAGCAGGGGAATGTTTACAGGTATCACTTCTGTTTCAATATTGCACTTTGTGTTGCCAATCTTTGCAGGAATCTTGAATCTTTTCCTTGAGTAGACAACTTTTCCATCTCCAAACTTGAAAGGCCTGTGACTTTGTGCTTCTGTTTCTTTCATCATCTTTACACTTTTCTTCTGTAGTACAGTACTGTAGTTGTCAAGCCATTCTTGCCCACAGACTGTCCTAGTGCAAGCAGTGTCTATTATCGCTGAGCATACCATTCGGTCATGAATATTTCTGCATCTGTCAGTGATTCTTTGGTGTAGAGTGTAATATTACACTCTTCCATGTCCGTATTATCTTCTGTAATCTTAACACTATCACCTTTATGCGGACAATCTTTTGCCCAGCGATATGTACTTTGGCACACTGCACAGTTTTCTGCTGAGTGCTTTGCTGCCAGGACTTGCCTTTTTGACGTCGCTGCTCCGTCGTAAACACAGACTCCTGGCTACTTTGTGCGACCGCGCTCGTTTTTCGGCCAAAAATTCTCTTCGTGGACTTCATTGAGACAAATGTTAAGTTTTATGGATGTAGTAAGAGGCAACTGCCTATCAGACATATCCAAACACGCAGTGTCCAACAGCTTGAAAGCTAAAACTGCGTCGGGTAGCTGCATGTTGTACTTTTTCATACGTGAATAGAGCTGTTCAAAATCAATAATAAAGTCCGCAATGGACATGCTCCCGTCTTTTATAATGCGGTCAAAATCTGAGTAAGCATCGTATATCCTGTCCTTTTCCTCTCTTAGAAACAACTCATCCAGTTTCTCGAACAAAGTAGTCATTCCATTGTCTTTATTTAGATCATCTACTGGAATTTCCATCGGCGTGTCCCGCGCCCTTCCTGATGGCGCCAGGGCGACGGCGAGGGCTTGTTTTTTCGTATCCAAATCGGTAACTCTGGTCCAAATGTTGACTTCATTCTTCCAGCTTTCGTAGGGTTTTCCCCGTTCAAACGTCGGCGGAACCCTGTAGTTACTAACCATCCTCTGCTACCAATGTTAGTCCAAAAGACAACTCCACTTTAAGTATAGGAAAGTTTATTCCATAACCGCCATGTTCAACTGCACAGCAACAATTGCTCGCTCCTTCTTGGTCCGCGACTCATACAACATACACAACAGTGCCACCTGGTGGAATGGCATGACGTTAACGTAACGCAGGAAAAACATAAATGACTATTTACCAATGCAATCTTTCAGTTTCAGGGCATTTTTTGACATTTTATGTAAACTTGTTAAATTCGACATTTTTTGTTCTACAAAAGTCGTATCGCTGCTGTTCATGGTCTACAGTCTATGGTGCTACGTGTGCACACAGAAGCATACTGAGCGAAACAGAGGAAGCTGAAATCCGTATATCACACTTTGGAGGACCACAACGTCAAAGTCGTTTAAACCCATAAATTATAACCCATATGTTTTAAACACACCGTGAATAAGGAAACAAAGGCTGAGGTAGTTCCATCCGAAGCTACTTAGCATCGATGCTAGCGCTAGGCTCTCTGTGCTTGTTTGCTACTATACGTGCTACTGGCTTCAGGCAGCACTGACTCAGCGCCCTGAGCCCACAACTCCAACTGATACGTCGTATCTATGGCCTCTGCGCTCCATAGAGCCTCTCTTTACCAATGGTGGATGGCAAAGAAGAGACCTAATTTCTCCCCTTACCATAGGCATATAGAGGCATCACGGAGCTCAGCGGCCGCATGCCAAAGTTCAGCCGTGACTGTATTACAGACCAGACCCCTGCATCCCCCCCATCGCGCTCATCCTCCATACTTGACCATGCCCCTCAGTGTCTCCTGACCCTGCCCAATTTGGTAGAGTTTTATAAACGTTGCCTGGGGGCGGGATGATGCTTTTTCATGGGGTTCAGTTACACTTCAAAGTTAGCAGCTAACACGCTAATAAGCTTAGCAAGGAAAATGTCCCTCTTCGTGGTTTGCCGCAATAGGCTTCCAGTTAATATGCTGGAGCATTAGCATCTTCGTGCCACGGTTAGCAGGTTGTACTTTGTGGATTTTGGATAACACATGCTTCTGCACAATTTTTATAAATACTCCAAATCATTAGATCCCCGTTGTCGGCTCTCTATGACAGTGTGGGTTTTCCGGTGATACGCTACGACTGATCCTGATTCCCACTGCTGCGCATGTGCGTCAGGGGCAGAGAGGTAGACAGAGAAATAGACATACAGCGTATTGACAGCAGTGAGATTTACATTCCTCTGCACGTTACGGACAATAATACTACAAATATATTTAAAAGCTGCCATGTTGCTGATATTTTAATTTCAGTGATTTTTGAGCGATGCGCCTTTAGGCCTTTAGGGGATGCATGTTTTCGGCGGGTATAGATTTCTCAGCGTAACACCTGTTTACACACAAGGAGCTCAGCCTCTTTGACAGGTTAGGCACGTGTGGGAGGGATGAGAATGACACGGGCCCATCAGGGTGTTTCAGATGGCCAAATTCTTTTGGCCCCTACCACAAAGCACAGCAGCAGTGACTGATTGTGCCAATTTTGTTTGCCTCTCTGGGGGGCATTGTCCTGGGTAGGGAACCCAAGGAATTGCCTGGTTTGCCTGACTGTACGCGACGCCTCTGTCTGTAGTCAACCAGAAACGACACTGCAATGGTAGGCAAACTCGCCATAAAAAGTCAGCACCCCCTGCTGTCCTGGTGGGAAATTGCTTTGTAACTCTGAAAAACCAACAGAGACCTATAAGCAAAAAACGTCTTCATCAATACCTCTGTGTCTGGGTGTAAACTTGCTGACAGAGAAGTATAAACTGGGCTTTAGAATAACAAACTTACAGTAATTGCAACCAATTCCAGGATGAACTCTTTAGTACCTGAGCCACAGCCATCCCACAATGTTATGCAAAGCTACTTTGTGTTGCTTTTAAACATTACATTTTTTAAACCTGTGGTAAACATGCTTACAACATGGAAAGAATTGAAGGTTACAGTACATACCAAAGTTCATTTTAAATCCTTTTTTCAGTTTAGCAATGGCGGAAGCTGCAGTTGGCGGCCCAACGTGCGTGGGGGGCGGGGTCGGCGGCGGGTTATTATTTTATGTTCTAATCGATTATGGTGGGATTCTGCGGCGATGCAGTATCGTTTGTGTCCGCATGGCGATGCATCGATTAAATGATTAATTTCAACACCTCTACCTGATCCTGCCTTTGTCTTTCTTGGCCTCTGACTTATTAAAAAGGTTTCAAAATTGCCTTTGAAAAGACAGAAAAAAATATGGGTTTGAGACAAGACATATTGTAAAATTTCCAAAATCCAACATGTTAGCACTTAAAAATTAAATCTGTATTTGTTTTTCATTCCAAATCTGATTTCATTCTGGTATATTTCCAACCTGTGTTTTGTTTAAAAAGAAATTGCAAGTAAAAAATATTTTTTGCAAAAACTTCATTCCATGCTAGAGCTGACCTTAATTTAAAGTCGGACTAAAAGCAAGCTTTGAAGTATCCTTGTAAAACAAGATGGATCCTAGGCGGATGGACATCACTCTGAGCTATGGAAGTCCAAAGAGAGCACGGACAAAACAAAACCAAAATCTCGACTTTCCAAAAATGAAATCTTCATACACAGAAAATGTGATTATGGATCAAATTAATTTATCACCCAGCCCTAGAACATAGTCATGAGAAACAGAAAAAAATGAAAAGCAATATATTTAATGTCTGAAATGTAGACTTAAGCCTCTCAAAGCTTACCTTTTCAGGGCTTGATTAACTGTTGTGGTTAAAGGTCGAGAAGTGTTTGTTGTTGTCTGGTTGGAGTTGATGTTGTGGCAGTGGTAGGTAAATTGCAGCCAATTTTCCTCGCAAGAACAGAGACTGAGATATATTTTTCACAACTTGCTGATT
Organism: Apricaphanius iberus; assembly: GCA_028564705.1. Lineage (NCBI taxonomy): Eukaryota > Metazoa > Chordata > Actinopteri > Cyprinodontiformes > Aphaniidae > Apricaphanius > Apricaphanius iberus. The sequence continues at coordinate 1,886,578 of JAPXFQ010002998.1, forward strand.
AGACAACAAATTATTTATTTATTTAGAGAAATCAAAACCTGAATAGCAGATTACTTAGCGATCATGGAGAAAATACATTAGCGCGACCTTTGGAACCATGAGAAAATTTCATGAATAGTTTTTCTAGTTGACTGTTTAGATACCAAGTTTACGTACCTTCATGCACTTCCCATTTTCAAATGGTAAATGCTCTTTAATTGTTTAGTGCTTTTTCTAATCCTGACAGCTCAGTAGCCCTATATAATATACTCAGTCATCGACAAAATCGATGTGTGACCACCACAAACAGGCAATAATGCTGATTCCAGGTTTAAGTCTCAGTGTTGTGCATTTTGAACTGATCTAGAGCTCATTTGGTTCAGGTTCAAAAAAAGTGCAAAAGTTACCCTTTATTACATTTTCACAGGTAAAATCAAGGTTTCACAAATCACAAATTGGTCTTATATGTTCCACAATTACTATGAAAACCATAAGAAGTCTAGGTGTGGTAGTTTTTAAACAGAAGCAGAATGAATACATGTTTAGTCAAACAATTAGAATGAGGTGGAATTGCCCTTTAAGCCAGTCCAAAACGAAAGCCAACTTCAGCTTGATACCGAAGTGGAGCTCCGCAAGCCGAATTTCTTGTCGGGTTACCTGGTGATAAATCTACTGATTATTTTAATGGATCAGGAAAATCTTGTCCTACACTGTACTGGCTTGTGATACTAAATACATGGACTTGGCTAATGGCTGCTATATTAGCCTAGCCCACACAGACATTAGCTCCTGCTAACAGATAAATGTAAGAAGAACGGAGTATTGCAATTTTTTCATAAACCCAGAGTGGTTTTTGGCTTAATTCATGCATGTCTGAGTAATCCTCCTGAATTCTGCTCTCTGAGCAGCTGCCCCTCCTTCTCCTAGAAATTGACTGAGTGTTCAACTAGTGACATCACTAGTTGAAAACAAGGGGGTGTTGAGGTGTCTGCACCGCCCCTGCAGGCAGAGCGGCTTACCTCTAATAGAGTTCAAACACACCTTCTCAAAAATCATTGCTGCTTCGGTTTTTGGCAGCTTAAAACACATTATTTTTAACTTTTACTTTCTCTGTGAAAACGCCGGTTTGGCTGCATGGATTATAGGATTTTATTCTACATTCCATAAGAACAGCAGCTGGATCAAAGATCAAGAATGCCTGATGGACAGAGAAGTGGCTACATGCTAATACGGGTTAGCCATTTATCAAGCAGTTTATGTAATCTTATAATTGCATTGTGTGGTGAATTAATTGATATGTAGCGTCTCAGAATGTTCAGTAAACGGGTCGGTCCAAACAACACCCATGGTTTTTGTATACTGAGCTGGAAAGATTTGCTTATTAGGTTCAGCTAGTTGTTTTCGGCTCTGTCTAATGCTGCGTTCACACCCCACAGTTTGTCTGGGTTAGGCAACGGACTCAAAGGATGAAGTTTGACGCATGTAGTTTTTGGCTTCTAAAGCTTGCTTCTGAGCAAAAAGGAGCACTATGGCGGATCGTAAGGAGAGTGGCATGGCTTTATTTGCTAAATAAAGCTAGACAACGTCGACATCGGGTGCCTTAGGGCTCTTTCTTCAGATGCGTTCTGAGTTTAAGGAGTTTAAACCATCTCAGGTTCCAGTGTTTTTTTCTTCCCCACCTAGAGCTGAAATATTCGAAAAACACATAAATACACAGCAGCAGGAGGTGGGAGTGAAGGTTTATTGATTAGATAAAAGCAAATCAAGTCTATACATACAGAAAAAATGAGTTTCTTTTAATAAAGTACAGACTGCTAAAAGCACAAGAAGCATGTTTAAAATATTTTTTGGTGCATTTTTGCAAAGTTCCACATTCAATAACATTCAGAGACCAGAAGTTGATCTCATCAACTAAGAGCACAAAAATACCGATACAATCTTCTCAGTGAAGTGGATTGTGCTCTTAGATAAAAGGTTCGATTAGAAAAATACATTCAGAATGTTTCTTGGTCAACTTGAGATGGTATCAATTCGGAAAATTCAAGAGAAAGTTGGTTGTTTCCCCTCATCTAGACACAACTTACTCGAATGATTCTGAAAAGCTTCAGCGTGAGTACACGGTAAACCACTGGGAGCCAAAACAGACAATTTGGTTGATTAGAATTACATTAAGCACATTTTTCCAAGGAGTCATTTTTTTTGCATTGTTAAAAGGGGTAGAAACGTTGATAATTAGCTAATCTAATCACGTAAGGCAGCTTCTGCTTAGTCTACATGTTATCTTAACATGGCTGAACAAGTCTGGGTGCTGGATGTTGGGTAACACTGCCCTCTAGTGCTTTAAAAAAAAATCCAGTTTATTCAGTTTTAAGGTGATCTCGGGCTAGGACAACCTGACTGATGATTGGTTAGTGCATATATGCACTGAAGGACATGCTTGTGAATTGAAAAAAAAAAGAAAAAGGAAATGGCACTGTTTAAGGCTGCCCTTAACGGGATAAAGAAAATGACAAGACATATAAGAATTATTAGGTATACATGAGGAAAAGAAAATATTTACCTACAGAACAAAAAATATGGAAGATCTCAGTTTTTTTCTCTTTTTCTCATACATTTCATGTATGAATTAAATTGTGTCGAATCTGACAGAACAGGTCCATCACTTCAGAAAATTAAGGCAATTCCTGAACTGAGGAACAACACAGGAAATGGCAGTTTTAACACCATTATTAAAAATGTTTTTTTTTTTTTGTGCTACTGACCAACATACAAAAAAAAAATATTTAAAATATTGACAATTTACTTGTTTTAGTCATCTTACCCACAACATTTTTCAGTGAGAGAATCCTGATGAGGATTTTTCATTTGATGGTTTTAGTGAGCAGCTAAACTGTGGGAAGTGTGGCTGGGGTTCCCAATATTCCGAGGAACATCGACTCCGGCTATGATAAATGGCGTTTCACAGTTGCCACAAAGACTTTTTTTTTTTTCTTCTTCATGACTTCCACATAGTCCATACCCATCAAGTACATAAGCCAACATTTTGGATTCTCCGTTTTACAGCCTAATGTGATGAGAATTCATTTTTCATGTAGTAGTACCACACATTAACACAAACCTTCCAGACACTTGTGCATATTTCTGTCAGCTTTGGGGGAGCGGGTTTCTGAGCTCTGTTGTTGTGACCCGGGTGCAGCTGGGGTTGGAGAAGTGAGGGAGGCAGTTTAGAATAGTGGCTCGCTCAGGTGCTTGTAGCGGAGGCGTTGGATGTAGCTGACGTTGGCAGGGCTGTACCGGCTGGGGCTGAAGTCCGGTGAGGCAGCATGACGGACGGGGCTGAAGCGACCGCTGGGAGACATCAAGCCGCTGTTGGGGGAGCCGGGGGTCTGATGCTGCATCCTGAGTCGGGGTTTCACGGCGGGGCTTGGCCAGCTAAGACAAACACAAAACACAGGTTTACTGTTTTTGAAAGCCACAGTGCAGGGCTTTGCCAAACTTTTTTACAATCACCATCGATGCATTTATTGGGATTTTGTGTGATGGACATAAAGTAGAAGAAAAAAAACCCCAATGTAATTAAATAATTTTATAGATACAAAACGGAAAAATGTGGCATGCATTTGTATTTGAATAGCCTGAAACCAAATACAAGACAACCTGTTGCCTTCAGAAGTCAATTAATAAGTAGTCCACCTCTGTGGAGTTCAATTAACACAAATCCAGCGGTTCTGTGAAGAACTCGGAGCGTTCTTGGAGAACATTAGTGAACAAGCTGCCTCATGAAGACCAAGGAACACAGCTGAGGGCCAGGGAGGAAGCTGTGAACCCATCTGAAGATGAATTGGGTTTTAAACAATTTTCTGAAGTGTTTAATACGTCACAGAGCTCGTATGGCCCAAATAAGGATTAAACTGTCTGTTATGGAAGGATTAACAGTCTATGTCATTCCCTGCTCTACTGCACATCTTAAGAAACAGATGCGATAACGTCTTCTTGTTCTGTACAAATGGTTTTGATTAAAAACAAGAATTCAAGCTACTCACACCACATTAAAAGGCAAACAGGACCTTCTAAACTGTAAGTGATCAAAGAGAGCCACTGGAATTATGATTAAACATGCAACAATCTGCAGCAATTACTTCATGTCAGGTAAGCCCTGGCTAACAAACACGCTAACATAGCTACCCAACCTTCCACTTCATAATGGTGCGTTACATGTTGGGCTATGAAATCTATACCCAATAAAACACACTGTTTGCTTTATGAATAGTTTTTTAAGGGCCTGTAGGCGACGTAGTCCTAAAGGTATTCAGTCGGTTTCATTTGTCAGAGGAGTTCAACTGGAATGACTGGGAGACGGTTGCCTAGGAAACAGTCCTCTTCATTAGATCAGGAGGACTTCTTCAGATTTGACAGTAATATAATCATCTTTGAGACATGGGTTACCTCTGCATGTCTGATGGAGAGTACGCCTTCAATGTGCTCCTCCACTTATGTAGGCTGGGATACTTGAGCGGATCGATCTCAGCGTCCTGCAGCGCCGACAGGACCTCGCTGTCCAGCTTGGTGGGAGAGTCCCTGTTAAAGCATGCAGGAGTCAGAAGCTGCATTAGGGTCCAAAGGCTCATTACTCATCTCTCCCTATTCACAGAGGAAGGAAAACTGGATCTGCAACTGCTGCATCACGCCTTGCTAAACTAAAGCCAAATATGAAGTGTTACCTGTTGCCTTTGGAGCGTTCTAATCCTCTGATGTCTATTAACATTTAAAGAAAGAGACGGGACTCACCCCTCAATAAAAAGTCCTCTTCTAAAGTGCGGAGGGGTCCTGGGGTAGAACTCTTGGGAGTTATCTAGAGATTTGTAGGAGGAGCCAGAGGAGCCGGAGCTGCTAAGGTCCCTCCCTCCATGGTCCCATGACTTGGATCTTGCACAGATGTTTCTCCCCCCTGGCACTGACCCCCTAGTCCTCCCCAGCGACTCCAGACCCTCCTCTGCTGTGAAGTATTCGTCAGAACTGCCGCCACTGCTGCTGCTACTGCTCTCCGCTCGATCCCTGCCGTCCTGGCGAAGCGACAGGCGGTTCAGCCCCGAGCTGAGGTCAGTGGCTGACAGGGAGCTGCACGAGCTCCGGCCATCCTTGTGCCGATTCCTGCCGCCGCCGCTCCTCCTCTCCCGGCAGCCCGTGGGACTGGCTGACGGCTCGTGGAGCGACATGCGCTCAAACTCCACCATCAGGTTGGAGATGGGCGACAGCATGCAGGAGGAGGACGGGGAGCTGCGCGGGGACACCTCGTCTCCATTGTGAGGTCCGTCCCTCGGGGACGATGAGGAGCACCCTCCATTTTTGCAGACGCTGGCCGGAGGCAGGAGGCCGTCGTCGCAGCAGCACAGTAGGTCCCGCTCTGCGGCGTTTTCGATCAGGTCCGCCCCGTGGATGTGGAACTCCCGTCTGCCTACGGCTCCCTCTTTGGACGCGACGGAGGAGGTGATGCTGGAGAGCGCTGCGTTCTGCCGGTTCTTCATCTCCTCCAGGCTTATGTCATCTCCCTCGTCCAGGAAGGCACCGACTGAAACCGAGTTGCAGAATTTTTTGGGCTTGCCTGGTAACACAGAGAACAGCGATTTATAAAGCAGTTAATACAGTCTACATCTTCTAAAAAAGAAAATAAATCAATCTGCAAATCCACCTGTAGTGGTATCTACTGTCATTCTGCAGGTAATTACACACATCCAGATAGTACGGCTCTGACAGGGCTTACAGCTTCTCAGAAAGTACCTGGAGACGGAGTTTTGAACCTATTGCTGGTTTCCTTAAGTCCGGCCCCTTCATGCGCCCTGTAGTTGAAATCCTTCTTGCTCAGATATTCCTCCAGCTTACGGAGTCCGTCAGGGGAGGAAAGGTCTACAAAGCAGTCCAGGAAGCCCCAATACTCGGCCCACGGATGGCCCTTCTCATGAGCCAGGTCTCTGAAGGTGAAGAATAAATCAGTTATTTTCTGGCTGGACTGCAGAAACCTTACACTGACTATTGTTAGTTTTCTGTCTACTGTCTGGATATCGCAACATATTTTAATTTGGATGCTAAAATATTCACACTGTTCAAAATACACTTTTTAGAGCCACATTAGTGGTACATTTTTCCTTGGCATATCATGAGCTGATTAGGTGCTCCCATTGCCTGACTCTGCCATCATTAAAAACACAAACCTCATCCTGTTAAAAATAGGAAGTTTAACAGTTTATCAAAAGGAGACCACCTGCTTCTATATAAGCTTATTTTCCTAATTTAATTTTCTAACTGTTGAGCTTATTGCATTTTGAGACCAAATAAATATACATATGGCACCACAAATTGTCACTGGAAGTACTTCTTTACCTTGTTCTAAGATATACATTGTGTATATATACACACGTATGATTCTGAAAAAAATGACATTCTGCTTCAAATGTACTTTTTTGAAACCGTGATTCATTTATATACATTCTTTTCCAAATTCCCAAACATGAATTTGCCTTAGAACTTCATATTTCTGTCTGACATGATTTAAATTTTTTTGAATGAGATGTTATTCAGTACTCAAGTCGCCTTTTTACCAAAAACTATTTTACTCCTACTGTTAAATTTTTGAATGGCTGCTTTTTACTTTGCTTTGATTAATAAACTTTATTTGATACTTCCACTTCTACAGAAGTCTTTTTAAACCCTAGTATCTATACTTCTACACTACTTGAATAGAGAACGAGATTACTTTTGACATGTCTGCTATCATCAGCTGAAGTAAATAAAAGATTCTCTCTTCATCACAGTGCCTGTTAGTGTGAGGTATATTAGGCAGATAATGAGCATTTTGTTTTTAAATTTAATGTATTAACTTCAAATAAGCTCTGACAGCAAGACGTTAGAATAAATATCCCACTTTATTGTGTGTGTGAGTCCCTATGCTGGTCGTAATGTTATGCCTAATCAGTGCAACTGTTAGATTTAAGATGAAAATCATACAGATTGGAAAAATCTAGACGGTAATGTTTAGGACGTACCTGCCCACTCTCTCAGCCCCTCGGTCTGGGTCAGATTTAAGAATGTGGTGGAAAAGCTCAGCCCGATCCCGTGGCGGCGTCTTCCAAGATCGACGAAAATCGTCCGCCTGCAGAATATGACAATAACTGATATTAATAGGTTTTTGATAGTAGAAACATCCAAGCTACAGCAGGGTGGTGAACTTGCTTTAGAAGGGCTGAGTGGGCCAGCGAAGGCTGTGACCGTCATCAAAGGATCGGTGGGGCTCCTCGTGTGTCGCTGGATCAGAGAGAGGCTTTCTGAGGACTCTGGCGACCATGAAGCACCAATGATGGGCTGAGAGGTGTTGTCGGTGGCCCTCAGTAGGGGAATATAGCAGCGATCTGTGACACAAGACAACTGAAACTTTAGGAAACTTGTGCAATTTCACTTCAAAGAACAGCTCACGCTTCAACTGTGGGTGCTGTCTAGTTACTGATTAACACAAGGAAGTGAGGTGGTGTATTTAGCTGCTAGTGGCTGTTTAGAAAATGGTACGCCCAGGTTTTAAAAACAGTACTGGTCTATCTCTATAATCAGCATTTAAAAAAAAAAAAAAAAAAAAAAAAAAAATCAATATTTTAACAACTCTCAGGGGTTCTTATTTGAATGGCAAACTAACGTATAAATAAGAACTATTGGGATACACCAATCAGAGTTTTTGGGCCTAAATTACAGATTTTGGAAGGTTTTAACCCTGGGCTCTTTTTGTTTTTCTTCATTTTGGGACCTAAATGATCCTTAATGCTTTAATAAAGATATTGGTTCTTTAAAAATGAAAATAATATGATATATACACAGCTGTGGCCAAAAGTTTTGAGAATGACACAAATATTAGTTTTCACAAAGTTTGCTGCAAAACTGCTTTTAGATCTTTTTTTCAGTTTTTTGTGTGCACTTCATACGTTTCAAAGTCTTTTATCGCCAATTACATGACATTTATGTATAGAGTAAGTATTTGCAGTGTTGGTCCTTCTTTTTCAGGACCTCTGCAATTCGACTGAGCATGCTCTCAATCAACTTCTGGGCCAAATCCTGACTTATAGCAACCCATTCTTTCATAATCACTTCTTGGAGTTTGTCAGAATTAGTGGGTTTTTGTTTGTCCACCCGCTTCTTGAGGATTGACCACAAGTTCTCAATGGGATTAAGATCTGGGGAGTATTCAGGCCATGGACCCAAAATTTCAAAGTTTTGGTCCCCGAGCCACTTAGTTATCACTTTTGCCTTATGGCACGGTGCTCCATCGTGCTGGAAAATGCATTGTTCTTCACCAAACTGTTGTTGGATTGTTGGAAGAAGTTGCTGTTGGAGGGTGTTTTGGTACCATTCTTTATTCATGGCTGATTCATGGCTTTTGGGCAAAATTGTAAGTGAGCCCACTCCCTTGGATGAGAAGCAACCACACATGAATGCTTAAATGCTTTACTGTTGGCATGACACAGGACTGATGGTAGCGCTCACCTTTTCTTCTCCGGACAAGCCTTTTTCCAGATGCCCCAAACAATCAGAAAGAGGCTTCATGGGAGAATCTGACTTTGCCCCAGTCCTCAGCAGTCCATTCACCATACTTTCTGCAGAAGATCAATCTGTCCCTGATGTTTTTTTGGAGAGAAGTGGCTTCTTTGCTGCCCTTCTTGACACCAGGCCATCTTCCAAAAGTCTTTGCCTCACTGTGCGTGCAGATGCGCTCACACCTGCCTGCTGCCATTCCTGAGCAAGCTCTGCACTGGTGGCAGTCTGATCCCGCAGCTGAATCCTCTTTAGAAGACGATCCTGGCGCTTGCTGGACTTTCTTGGACGCCCTGAAGCCTTCTTAATAATAACTGAACCTCTTTCCTTGAAGTTCTTGATAATCCTATAAATTGTTAATTTAGGTGCAATCTTGCCTTTGAAGCCATTTTTATGCAACGCAATGATGGCTGCACGCGTTTCTTTGCAGGTCTCCATGGTTAACAATGGAAGAACAATGATTTCAAGCATTACCCTCCTTTTCACCATTTCAAGTCCGCCATTCTAACCCAATCAGTCTGACATAATGATCTCCAGCCTTGTGCTCGTCAAAATTCTCACCTGAGTTAACAAGACGATTACTGAAATTATCTCAGCAGGTCCTTTAATGACAGCAATGAAATGCAGTGGAATTTTCATGGCAAAGAAGGACTATGCAATTCATCCGATCACCGTTCATAACATTCTGGAGTATATGCAAATTGCCATTATAAAAACGTAAACAGCACCTTTTCCAATTTCCAATATTTATATAATTCTCAAAACTTTTGGCCACGACTGTATGTATATATATATATATATATATATATATATTAGGGCTGCAGCTATCGATTCTTTTTGTATTCGATTAATCTAGCACTTGATTCGATTACTCAATTAATCTAAAAATTGTTTCACGTTTTTAAATAACCAAAACAAATCATGCATAAGGGAAAGTTTTGTTGCTGTAAAATGATCAAGCATGTTCCTTTTATCTCTCAAAAAATAGAGAACTCCAGCTCCAATATTTGGCTCCAAAACCAAGCCCATTTAGAGCATTTATTTCTTTATTTACTTGACAAAATAACAGTCAACAGCAATAATGTATGTTAATTAACTAAATAGTCCATCCACTTTTTTGTGAAAAATTGCAATGTTTTGTGATTTTCTTCTTCGCCAGTCACTTATATTGTTTGAAAAGCAAGCGGTTTGAGGCGGCATTGTCACATAAACCTTAGCAAAACAAAATGACTGCATGTCCTTTTTAACAGTTGAAAATCTAAAACGTGACCAGCTCAGATTGGGTCCCCACTAGAAGAGCATCTCTACTTTTACTTTGATGGTACAGTCCCAGACCCACCCTGGTCCCCTTTAGCCCCACTTTATTCACCTCCTGGATACGCCCCTGCACAGCAGCACTGAATGTTTAGGAATAATCAATTATTAATAATTCTAAAAACTCACAGGAGTCTCTGTGTCAGGAGAGAGTGAGAAAATATATATTTTTTCTTACTTTGATTGCAGCGCAGCATGAAGTTTGGTGATTTTTGATATTGTAACTTTGATGTTGGAGCATTTTTTGTCGCAGATAGAGACGTTACGGCACTTAAAACTCTGTTTTCATGCGTCCACAAGCAGATACTGAAAACAGAGAAAACACAGTTCTCCACTTCTCCAGGGTTTTTTAAGATTCATTTTTTGTGCCAAAAATCTGCTTTTACGTGTGGATGACAGGCCAAACCGTAGAAAAATATCTCAGTTTTGTGTACGCGTGGACAAGGCTCTCTTGCGATGGAGCATGAATAAGTTTACTACTTAAATATATGAAAGCCAAACATCCTATCTAGTCAAACAGCATCATGTACAGTAGTAAAATTAGTGAACATTAACGTATACCCTACAGGTTTAGGTTACGTTACCTTGTTTCTGTGACGCTTGGTGAAAAATCACATGGATATTTTCTGATGCTGGATCATTGAGCTCGTACTGCTGTGGTACGCCAGGTCTACTTTGCAGTAAATACATTATACTTTGTTCTCTTCTTTGTTTAGAATGTAGCGACCCCAAACTTTACACATTTTCTGCCGTTTATGGGCATTTTAGCTCCCATCGCGCTAACTAAATTCAAACTGTATCACGCGCTACTGTTGTGCTTCGCACAGGTGCGAACAAAACAACGGTCCATGTGGAACAATCAGATCCCTGCGCGTATAGTGCACGCCAAAGGATTTTAACGAGGCTTCGAGGCAGACTTTTTGCCTCGAGCAATTTTTTGAATCGAGTAAATCGAGTTACTCAACGAATCGTCGCAGCCCTAATATGTATATATGTGTGTATATTTATATATATATATACACTGTGTTCCAAATTATTATGCAAAAAGTGTTCAGGAGTGATAAGGTAAGATTCCTTTTGTATTTCAGTTGAACTTGTGGATTGTGATGTGTGTCTGGGCTCTTTATATCACTGAAAGCAATTGCAGACACCTGTGCTAATTAGTTTGGCAGGTGTGTCCAATCAAAGGCAAAACTACTTAAGAAGGCTGTCCCACATTATTAAGCAGCCTACATTTTCAACCAAAATGGGAGAGAAAAAGGACCTGTCGGCTGCTGAGAAGCAACAAATTGTTGAGTGTTTAGGTCAAGGCATGACAACAATCAACATTGCCAAGACAATTCATCGCACAATCAAGTATGTAGCTGATTCAGAGCACACACATGTGCGTGCTGATAAGGGAAAACCCGAGGACTCTTTCCAACAGGCAATTACATCGGTTTAAAAGAGCAGCTGAAAAAATGCCTTGTCCTAGCAGCAGACAAGTTTTTGAAGCTGCTGGTGCCTCCAACGTGCCCCGAACAACAAAATGCAGGGTCCTCCAGAGGTTTGCAGCTGTGCGTAAGCCATCCTTTCTACCTCCCCTATCCACTGCAAACAAGCAAAAACGGCTCCAGTGGGCCAAACAATACATGAAGACTGACTTCAAAACTGTTTTGTTCACCGATGAGTGCCGTGCAACCCTTGATGGTCCAGATGGATGGAGAGGTGGATGGCTGGTTGATGGCCACCCCATGCAAACAAGGCTACGGCGCCAACAAGGAGGAGGTGGAGTAATATTTTGGGCTGGAATCATGGGAAGAGATATTGTCAGCCCCTTTAGGATCGCTGACGGGGTAAAAATGACATCCATAAAGTACTTCCTGCCATGGTTCAAAAAGAAGAGCCGTGCCTTCCGCAACAAGATCTTTTTCATGCATGATAATGCACCGTCTCATGCTGCAAAGAACACATCTGCATCTCTGGCTGCTATGAGAATACAAGGGGACAAACTTATGATGTGGCCCCCATTCTCCCCTGACCTCCACCCTATTGAGAACCTCTGGAGCATCATCAAAAGCAGCGTCTATGATGGCGGGGGGCAGTTCGCATCTTAGCAACAGCTCTGGGAGGCTATTCTGTCCTCATGCAAAACAATTGAAGCAGATAACATCTAAAACTTGACAAATTCAATGGATGGGAGAGTTCAGAAGCTCCTTTCGAACAAGGGGTCATATGTGCAAATGTAACATCACCTATAATAAAGTTTTGATTTGAACACTGTTTGATTTCAGTTACCTTTCAGTTTGTAATAACCTGCTAATGCTTATAATTTCACAAATGACCATTTTTTGCTCTTAATAAAAATGAAAAGTCTGTTGTGCATAATAATTTGGAACACAGTGTATACACACATATACATAAACATACATATACTAGACTAGACATAAATCACCTTTTTTCAAAGGTTCATATAATATTTGCAGCTCTAATTTAGTGTTATTTTGCTACACTGATAAATGTCGTTTTGGATTGTAAATGTTGCAGACCGCTGTTCTAACCCGTCAGCGTCTTAGTCAACTGTAATCATTTTTTCCAAACACTACAACTAACCAAATACGTATCCTTTTCCACTTTCTGCATTGTTTGTAAATTGAAATGTAACAATAAAGTGTTCATAGCAAAATAGATTTCTCTGTGTGAAAAACTCATTGTAGTAGCAGACTGAAGGACCAGTCAGCAGAGAACAATTCTGTAAAGGTCTTCTGATTCCATTTTTAAAAATCTCACATATGCTGAACGAACGTTGAGTTTGTTTCCATCTGCCATGGCTACAGCACCGAAGAGTGTCAATGAGAAAATAAGACTGGATTGTTAATCGTTGATCAGCACCAGGACCTATTTACAAGCTCAAACATCTGATCACTGCCAGCTTTTGGTCCATAGCATTACTTTAAAGGGTCCTAATAGGGGTGATTAGGATTGATTGGCCACAGATAATTATCGGCCGATTTCCGTGGAAAAGTGTGTGATCGGTGTTCGCCGATCACTTCCTTTCATTCCCAATCCCAAGTACTGGTACTGACTTTATATTTATAGTTTATGTATATACTATGAAGCGCTTACTCTTCCCAGCCGGCAGATGCGCCGTAGTTTACCCTGCCCTTTCACTCTACTTAGTGCGCATGCGCATGGCAGCAAACACACAATAACAAAAACACACAATAACAAACATGTCCGTTGTGTGGAACTTTTTTTTCGGTCTGTGAGAATTATATTAATTTTGCATCTTGCAAAACTTGCAACAAAAAAAATACCCCCCGGAGGAAGCACGTCTAAAATATTCAACACAAGGAATTTGATCTGTTATTTAAAGTATAAACACTTGACAGAGATTGGTGAGTTTTCGAGGCTCAACGCAGAGAATGAAAAGAAGGCAGCTAATGCAGCAGCAGTCAAACGGCAGCTAACGCAGCCTACGCTTGGAAACGCTAGCCCATATGAGGCTGACAGTCAGAAAGCTAAGCAAATTACCCGGAAAATCATGAAGTTTATCGGACTAGATGACCAGCCTTTTACAGTGGTGGAAGACACCGGATTCCACCGACTACTAGCGCACTTGGAACCCCGCTTGGAACCATGCTTTTTCTAGATTAAGGAGATTTTAATTGTTCCATTTTCCGAGCCATGTAGCACATGCAGTAGCACTCACCATAACTAAATGAAAAATGTACAGCCAAACTATGTGATTGGTATCGGCAATTGGCATCTTGGCTGATCGGTATTGATGATCGGCAGCGTAAAACCTGATCGGAGCATCCCGTCCTAATAGTATCCCAGATGCAACATGGCTCATTAGCCTGCCCCTTGTAGGTTTATGTAAATCCATAGTAAGGAGAAGGAAGAACAAACACCAGAGTAAAATCTCAAAGAAAACATGCCACATCCTTACCCTCCAAGTAGTCACTTATTCTCTGTCTCACTTCTGCCGTTTTATTTTTTCTGCTACAAATAAGCTGCGGAAGGAAGGAAAACAAATGAATGATACAAAGTATGAACATGTTACCGTTCTCAGAATATTTTACCCAGCTATAATTAGCTCATATTATTTAGTCGGTGACTGTTGTCAACAGGTTTTAAAAAGGCCACACCCTCTGCAGTTACTCTCAGAACATTAAAGGGAGTCTGACAGCTGTGATGTGTGTATCCACATATTAACAAATCATTTCTATTTTGTAACCCCCAGCAATGGAAACCCAGTTAATATCAACTATGAGCCTAGCAAGATGAGGAAGTGTTTAACTCCTTACATCAGAAGGCTTCAAGCCTTCCCGGTTCTTGCAGTTCTTATCGGTGTCGGGGTGCGAGCACAGCACGTTGACCACATCTGGGCAGCCGAACTTACAGGCAAAGTGGAGCGGCGTTTCAAAGCTCTAAACCAGGAGGGAAACAGAAATAAAACTCTGCAAATGATATACGGTCAGCTGGCTTGCAAGTATGAAAATAGAACTGACAGCCTTATCTGGAGTGTTGAGGTAAAGATCTACAATGTAGCGGATTCGTTTCTGCAACATGACTTCCTGGTCATCTGGGTACATGAGGCGCATGAACTCTGGGTTCTCCAAGGTGTCCAGCAGCAGCTGAGCGATCCCTGCCTGGTTCTCCTTTGCTGCCACATGCATGACGTTGTACCGGCAACCCTCCTGGAGTAGAAAACAAAAAATATAACTGTATGGAAATAACACTTAATACACTCCTGTCCATCCCTTTTAATATTCAAGCATCTGAAAAAAAATTTTCAGCTGAAATTACAAATGCATCACAATTCTTTAAGATCTTGAAGTAAATTCTTGAGGTTCTTTATTTTCTGCTTTTTGTTTTTCATATTTATCACCTTCAGATTATATTTTTTAATTAATTTATCTTATTACATATCACCCTCCACTTATTTTTTTATATTAATGTACTGTTTATATATTTTATCTAATTAAGTTTTACAGATTTACCACCCTCTGTTTATATATATATATTTTGAATTTTTTTATTCATTTCCTTATTTTTCCTTTTTAATACAGATTTACCACCCTTCACTTATTTTTAAAGACTAAGGTTCGAGAACCAGCAGTTAGCTTTGCTACACCAGCTATTATTATGATTATTATTATTAAAATACCTCCTAAGGTGACAGTGACACTATATAGGAAATTTAAGAACTCAAAAAGAATCCTATATTTTTGTGTATCAAACACTCAGACGGTCGTGGCAGATGGCCGCTCGTACTGAGCTTGAGTTCTGCCTCTCCACTGTCACTAGATGCTTGCTCAGTATGAGAGATTGCTGTGAAGTCAACTATACAACCCAGGTGACTGTCTAATGTTGTGAGATATCTGTTCCGGAGAACTGAATGCTGCAAGTCAATGACTTTGCTGGGATTCCTTACACAGAAAACTTTTAAACTTACTGGAACACATTTGACTGAATTTAAACTTTGCTCAGAATTGCCACGATAAAAACTAAACTGCACAGAACTTTGATATTAAAATTGTACCTCACTAACACCAGCAGCTGCTCTATTCTTGACGCTGGCTAAAAGCATATTGCTGCTGAAGGCTGGCGCTGACAATGGAAAATATGTTTATGCATCAACACATGCCATGGTTCCAGGTCGGACTGAGTTTTTCTATTAATAGCAGAGACCTTCCAGAGTTCATTATTACAAAAAGTGCAAATGGATACGCTTCACTCTCAGAGTCACATAGGTACATGTCATTTCATTCAGATTTATCCTAACATGGATCCTCACCCATCGCCTACCTTGCAAAAGTATTCATACCCTTAAAAAATGTTCATATTTCTTCACATTACAACAATAAACATGGGACTTTTTGTGACAGCCAGAAAGAGTAGCGCATAGTTGTGAAGAAAAATCAAAGAAAAAAATCTCCATCTATATTCAGCCTCTCTCAATAACTAAATACTTTAAAGAACTTATTTTGCTGGAATTACAGCTGCAAGTCTTTTAGAGTCTGTAGCCGTTTTGTTTGTGTTTCATCTCAGAATACCTAAAGACTTCAACTTTAACTGGGTCTCTATCACATGAATTTGGTTGATCTAAATGGAGGTAATTTGGAGCCCTTGGTTAAACCTACAATAATTAGTTCATTACGATTAATTAGCTTCTTTTTTTTACTGAAAAAACAAAAATGGTTGTTTTGTAACTCTGGCTGCATGTTTGAAGTCGTTCTGTTGTAAGGTGCCATTTGTTCACAAGTTCTCAATCTACTGTCTCAAAATACAGCTTATACCGTAAACAAAATTGCAGTTGAGCTATTTGCAAAAATGACTGTGTTGGTTTATCACATAAAACCCAAAGATTGGATGTTGAATATTCAGCAATCTGTGGGCAGATATTGTTGCAGATTTTGATTTCTCAGCTAAATTCAACCCCTCTTCTGACTAGCAGCCCCTCCTGCTCAGGAGAAAGCCTGATGGGATGTGTTCCAACAGAAAGCCAACACATTTGGCCTTGGTTTAGGAAGCTGAAACATGCTTGTTATCAATGCAACTGTGACCCTTTCAAACACTGCCACATGTTTCATTCTTCCTCTTCTATAATCTAATACTCTTCATAAAAGATACAGGGCATTTCTCAAGTCATGTGTTCCCAATTTCAAATTGAATTCAGTCTATAAGTAGTACTGAGATTAGAATGTATTAATGAACTGATGAAGAAAACCAGCTTCAACTGTCTGACAGATTAGAAACAAACCAACTTTACTGATGAAAATGGTTAGTTTAAAAAGAACTTATCAGCGATTTCAGTGAATGCACCACCACAGAACCCGTCGCACTTTTATGTTGGAGAGATCAGGAGAGGCTGATGCGGCATAATTTTGGCATAATTGCCAAAAGCACAAATGTGCACAAGAGATGTTTTTCTGAGCTTCCAGTAAAGCAGTGGTCACCAGGCCTGATCCTAAAGATCTACTGGCCTGCAGGTTTTAGATGCATCCCTGCTCCAAGGCTGACTCAAAAGCTTACCTGGTCACCAGGTCTTGGTCAGTCATGCTGAGGGGGTAATTCAATCATTTGAGTAAGGGTCCATTCAGACCGCAAGCTTTGTCAGCTTCAAGCAACTCTCATAAAGCGAGTAGTTCGACGCATACACACAGAAGATACATTTTTAAGCTGGATGTTTTAAACACTCGCGGATCGTGGTCGGCTAGGCAGCGTCAACGTCGGACAACATCACTACAGTGAGACGCTCTGATTGGTTGTCGTGCTGCATCAGAGTGTTAGGACCGTCAAAAGTTCAACTAGCTGAACTTCTGCATTGCTAGAGTTATGAGCTTTGAAGCTTGAAACGCAGGAAAAGCTTGAAAAGTTGACAGAGCCAACTCACGAAGCGCCGCAGAGACTGTAAAACGCTCCTCCAACGGCCTCAACCATAGACTTAACATGTAATCTTGATGCTGCTGACGCCGACAAAGCCTGCGGTCTGAACGCAGCATAAGATGTGTTTGAAGTAGAGGTGACAATTTTTCGTGATTCCCGAGGGTCACGAGATTCCTGCAGGATTCCCGCGGGACGGGAGTGAATTTCACTGTTCGTAACATGATTTTGACGGGACAGGAAATAATCCACGTGATCGGACGAGAAACCAGAAATTATATTAAAAAATGTGTTTTGTTTTACATTTATCTTGTCAGATATTAGGGAATTACCTTTAAAAAATGTGCCAATGTGTGTGGTTATTAACTCCGCTGCAAAAATGCAATTCCATCGGGTCTACTACATTGCACCAAAACTGAAACTGCTACGCTGTTGCTACACCACCTGGATAAACTGGTAAGCATATGATATCCGACTGATAATGTGTGTATCTTAATAGTTTGGTAGTCAGACGAATCGAGTCCATTCATGGCGTGGTAAGTTGGCCAAACAACGAGAATGAAGGATACGGTTAAAGACGGCGGATAAAGCTAAATAGATGATCTTTGATACTGCTACGCTATGGTTTAAAGGGGGGCGGGGGGAGCGAGCGACATAGGAGGTAAATTACTAATCTACGGGATTCGAGTCAGGACGGGAGTCTTTCTCTCGGGATTTTTTCGGGACAAGATTTTTTTGGGGGGGGCTGTCACGTGATCGGGACGTTATGGGAGTATTTTTTTGGGATCGGGATGGGAGCGACAACTGATTCCCGTGTCACCCTCTAGTTTGAAGCAGGGATGTAAGAAAATATCTATACGGCAATATATTGTGATATTTTATGTCATGATATTGCAATGATATTCAAAAGCAATGCATCGATTTTTATTTCGATTTGAATGGAACCATTAATGATAACCGTTATTTTTGTAGTAAAATTGAAAGTATGACTGGTAGTTGGTGGCTGTTTTCAGCTTTCTCGTTATAGTGGGTACCAACACACATCCTTGGTGACCACTGCACTAAACCTTTGTAGGAAACTAAGGACCTAGAGCAGGAAATCTGTTTACTTCCAATTCTTTTGAGTCTCAGAAATTAATAACTACGTGTCAGCTTTATATTGTTACCTGGACAACAGTGGGGTTATCCCCTGAGCCAATGAGATAGCGTGGGTTGCTCCAGACCAGCTCGATGAAGGCTTGCTCATCCCCCTTCTCCACGGCTTTCCGTAGCTTGGCCGTCAAATCCTGACTCCTTGGGCTCTTAAAACTGTTGGCCCGTTCCCTGTTGATGGTGTCCACCTCCAGGTTTTCTACCGTGAATAAAAAACAACATACTGTTTTTTCCATCTTCTGGAAATAAATGAATAAAAATACACTGAGAAGAAAACAGAGTAAGTTCAAAGACTGGACTTTATTTAACACACAACAGGCTAAATGTTTTTCGAACCTTCCATATAACCTGATAGGTCCAATCTTTAAGCACACTGTCCTACCTTTCCCAACGACTAGCCCAGGTTTGATGGGTGAGATGCAGGCTGTGGACTTGCTGGGAGACGGGCAATAATCACAGAGTCCTTTAGAAAACCTCTCGGCATCTTCACGGCTGGTAAATGGTTTGAAGCGTGCGCCCTTCATGCTCTTTACAGCTTGAAGTGCATCTTTCTTGTCCACGTAAACATGTGCTCCCTCTGCAGTACACACACACACAAATGGGTTACCCAACTCTGTCCGGTGATAGCTACTTTATTGCTCTCAGACCTGTCTGTGGTCATGTCTTCTTAATATACAGTTCTTTGCTAAACTATTCAAACGCCTTTAGATTTTTTCACATTACAACTACAGCAGGTCTTTATGTAATAGAGCAACACAAAGTAGCACATTGATAAGTGGAAGAAAACGACTGATCTTTTTTTCCAAATAAAGATTTTAAGTGTGACATGCATTTGTATTCAACCCCCTTTAATCTGATATCACTGAATAAAACCCAGTGCAAGTTGCCTTCAGAGGTCACCTAGTTGGTTAATGGCGTCCAGCTGTGTGGAATTAAACCTCAGCGTAACGCCAGTTGTTCTGAAGAACAGCAGTGAGCAAACAGCATCATGAAGGATCAGCAGACAGGTCAGGGAGAACGACGCCCACTGAAACTGAAGGCCCAGACAAGAAGAGCACTGATCACAGTAGAGAACCCCATAGTAACTCTGGAGGAGCTGCATAGATCCACAGCTCATGGGGACAACTAGTCAGGGGTAAGCCTATCATGATCAATTTTGCCAAGCAATTAATTGCCTTAATTTATTGCATTAAATGATAAAATTGTCGTTTTGAGACCATTTTCAACTAATGCAATAATGTGTGTACACACTGAATGATCAATAAACTTTAATGTCTAAAGAACATTTAGCACCAAAACTGGGAGATAGTTTTTAAGTTAAGTAA
The DNA here is from genome assembly GCA_028564705.1 of Apricaphanius iberus. Lineage (NCBI taxonomy): Eukaryota > Metazoa > Chordata > Actinopteri > Cyprinodontiformes > Aphaniidae > Apricaphanius > Apricaphanius iberus. Next base: position 1,906,290 of record JAPXFQ010002998.1, read on the forward strand.
CTGATGTAAATTAAACATTTCCCTTCCCCCCCAAAAAAAGATTTGGTTTGTTCAGATAAGGAAAACATGCAAAACTACCACGAGATTTGTAAACAACAATTGCAAACTAATAACAAAAGCATTAGGTTAGAATAAAACAAGTCATCTAATTTTAATATGCCCAATATGTGTTTTTCCATCCAGTCTCTGATAAAAAAGGAGGAGGCACAAGGGGAAAATAATCGTGTGACTAGAAATTATGGTGGCTTATTTAAATTCATCAAACAATAAATTGATTTGTGACAGGCTAAGCCATGGGCTCCACAGATCAGGGGTCTAATTTATAAAACTTGGTGAAAAATCCTTACTAAAACTGTGCTTTAAGCTCAGCAGGAAGAAAGAATCGCATATTAAACGTTTTTCTGATTTGTAGAGCCTTGCGTACACGCAGCTCTGCGTACTTCCTGCTTTATAAATCCCACCCTCCGCAGAAAGGTGCTCAGGTGATGCTGGGTCACGCCCCGCCTCCTACACACCCACATTCTGCTTTAAACAGTCAATCCAAAGTACCAATCAATAATTCTCGTATAAATAAGACGGCAGATCCGTGGCATTTCATGTGTTACCATGGCAACCGAGCGGTTGCCAACATCATTTTACAGACTGAAACCTAGGTGCTTGTGGGTGATGTAAAACCACAAAAATCCGTTTTATTTGGGGATCACGTACGTTTAGATGCACATCTAAATCGAGCTGTCTGCAGAGACTGGACTAAAGCCAGAGTCAAGGGTCGAGTCCCAGATTACATGTTACTCAGAAAAACGACATTCTCCCTTTGGACTTGAGTCACACGTATAGTAACACACTCCTAAAGTCAGTGAAGCAGACAGAGTAAAAGCAAGGAATGCAATGAGCGAAGAAATGGACGACAACAACTCTGCAGCACACATTTAGTGAGTACTGCACTGTTTGATTGGGTTACACTTGTTGCTGCTGCTCCGTCTTGTTTTTGCCGTTCCCGCTTCAACAGTCCTATTACTTCCTGTAATGGGAATGCCAAAGCTTCTAAAAGCTCAGCTACTGGTGGCAAAAAAAGTTGATTCTCATATCGTATTATCTGGGTACCTTAGTCCGATTTCTCACTGCAACTCGGTTCGACTTAAGTTGAGCTATGGTGTCTACATGCATTTCTAACTTTTTGAACATTCCGACGGAAATGGGACTATGGCAATACTTCAAGCGATCTCTCTTGCTGCATGCAAATGCACTGAATGAACAGACTGATCTGTGGTGGAGATTTAAAAACAAGTGGTCCAATCTGAAGGTGGAGGCGTACCAATGCCACAGTGTGTCTGCGACAGCCACTGGGGGCGTCCATCATGAAGCATTATGCAGGAGAGTCAGGTGCATGATTTATATTTCTACTCAGTAATCACACTCTTTGCTACACACCTTATGACTTTTAGTGCAGCAATATATGGAACTGCTATAACCTGAAAAAGGAAGCATGAATATACTGTGGTATCTAGTCATTAAATGAAACAATTTATTCAGCTTTTTTTTATACGTCACAAAGTTTGCACTTATGCAAGCTTTATAAACGAGGCCCCTGTTTGTTATAGAAGTCCCAACTACAACTCTGGACTAGCTATGTGGTATACAGCTAGCGCTCACCAACATATCTTGAACTATCAAATATCAGCTTGCTCACTATTCATATTGGAAAGGAGTATTTGGAGTGCAATGACTGTCGGCTAATACTTTCCAAACGTTAAAAAGCGGGAATTTTAGATGCTAATGTAACATTTTGGTAGTTGGACGGAGGCTCCTGGTAGCAGATGTCCACGCCAGACACAACTGGCACTGACCACTGGGCTAAAGGTCACAGCGAGGGATGGAAGATGAGATGAGAATGAGACCAAAGAAAAATACAGAAATATATCACGCTCAATCTCATCATAACAATATTTACCGATATCCTCGGTATCACAAGGTTTTCATCAAAAAATGAGGAAGAATGTGCGACGGTCAAATCGGACCAAAATCCCTTTTTTTTTTTTCATTCATTCACCCTGTTATGTTGACAGTCTGGATGAAACAACTCTGAGCTAGAGCTATTCACCACGATTGTAGAAATGTAATTTTCCTGATGTGTGAAGCTTAAATATTTCAGTCATTTTATGACCTGTTTTGAATATGGATTTAGAGATTTAGAAATTATTGTATTATCTATCTAATTCAGAATTATGTGCAGTTTTCTTCTGTTCTATCACATAACATCCCTGTAAAATTATGATTCCAACATGACATAATGAGTAGACTGCAGAGTCCCTGCAGCATCGTCTCATCAAAGGCCAAAAAGGGTGACAAAGAACAGGAGCCAAATGTCCTGAGCTGCCTCACACTTCTTTGTTCTGTTGCTTCCTCAACGTTTTTTTTGCTCCCCCACCTATCTGTGATAAGAGCCTATTCAGACACACACAAAAAAAGGAAAAAAAAGAATATAAAAGAAAAGTTCACAACACATTGGTTGGTAAACAGTCAGAATAAACTCTAGGTGGACTTTAGACCCTGGTTAGTTAAAAGGTTCAAGCTGAAAATAGAGCCAACTCTAAGACAGATTTAAACTGTTATTTTCATATTGAGGCAAATACATCATTAAAAATTAACCCCAGTGGAATAACTCATGAGTGGCTCTTAACACTGCCTTACCCTTTTGTGCCAAGACATCGTCCCACAGGGGACAGACTCCGTAATATAACGTAGGAGACACTTGAGCTGGCTTTGAAGGCGTCTCCGTTTTGAACTGAGCGCCCCTGCAGTCAGCCGAGCTGTTAAAATCGGACTTTCCTGAGATTTGCTCTTCATCCGGAGGGTTTAGACCCACGCCATAACCAAAGTCTGAATCTTCACCGTTTTTCTGAGATGAGCTACTGCTGGCTGCAGTGGTCTCAGGTGAAACTGCTGAGGTGGCACCAGTCCCGGGTTTGCACAAACTGGCTGCTCCATCTGTGACCTGCGATGAACAGGCGCTGTCTGTTTCGGCGGCGGCGCCGTCTTGTCCGGCCAGAGCACGAGCTAACTTCCTCTCGTAGGTGGCTCGGGTCGTGGAGGTAATTGGGCCACACTTCAGGTGTGCTCGGACAAACTCCTCAGACAGTTCGGCAGCACTCAGCCCCCTCAGCCTGGTCAGAACCGCCTCCATGCTTCAGCTCCCTATAACACACAACACACACCTAAGCAACTGGGATGGGCTCCAATTCATGATGATGATAAAACACCGTGAATTAGAGATGCACCAGTCGAGATTTTCCCTTTTCTTATCCTCATTTAGACAAAGAAAATGTTCCTCAACTTTATCGGATTTTGTTAATCTAAAAAAAAAAGAAGTGCAACAAAATCAGTAAATGTGTTTATATACTGAAAACTGTTGTGGTTAAAAAAAAAAATATTTATGTTTATTAAGTATCTGACTTGGAGTTCACCAATCATCACATCAGAAATGCAAAACTCATTAGGGATGCACAGATACTGGTATCGGACTGATATCATTCTAATGTACTCGTTAAAGTTCAGCCACACCATGAACCGAAACTAAAATGTGGAAATGCAGCAATAATTTCACAAAAAAATGTTTCTTTTTCACTTGAAATTTCATATTTGTTAATTTTTATTCTTTTCACCATCATTTGTTGTAACAAGCAGAGAAGAAAATAACACCCATCTTGCAATTCATTGTATTTTTCTGTGTGATAGAAGTATCAGCATTGGTTCTCGGTACTGGCAAATACTCAGATCCAAGTGTCAGTATCATATTGATTTGAAAGAAAGAAAAAAAGAGTGATATATCTGCATCCGTAAAAATATGCTAATTCCACATTTCGGTCGAGTGATTGGTGCATCTCTATGCATAAATACATAAAATGTTTAGCACACAGAAAGAAAAAAATAGAAAATTCCTTTCTTAAAGTACATATTAGATAAACCAAAAGATCTAGGGTATAAAACAATGTAATCAATTAAACTGTAAGGCTATAAATAACTTATCTTCAAAAGGTGCACCACCTATTAAGATAATAAACTGAAAACAATGTGACACGGATTAAAAATGTATTCTAATCCCGTTTCTTTAAATTGAAATATAAAGTTCATCAATTTTCCGAACATCAAGTAGCCTTTGAAGGAACAAAATATGGCAGCCAGTTACACACACACACAAAAACATTTTTTTCTTTCTGATTATACAGGATGTATTAATATTTGTAAACGCTATCCCCGATTCGAATTCAATTCAATGCTATATTAATAAAAGTATGCTCTCATGCACTCATAAAAGGTGTACTAAAGTTAAAAATCGTTACTAAACACCTCATTTTAACAGATCAGACACTAAAGTTAGGCTAGCCTCGGCTGGCTAGCTTGCTAACCGAGAAGCCTCGAGCTCAAGAAGCCGGGAAGAGGGGATATGAGAGCTAACCCACGGCTCGGATTAAACCGCTCCGATTTGTGGTGACCGAAATTATTAACACAAAATAAAAGGAAAAAAACGTAACTCCGCGGCAAGCCGACTACAGGCAGCCAATATCTTTCGCATGCTGTCACGCCCAAGTATGTCATTTGAGACGGCTTTACGGACCTCGCCGTGATAAAAACTGATACGTGGTAATGATGCTGATAAATATCCACGTGTAAGCGATGGCATCTGCCTGCCATAAGGTTTCTGTACCTACCGTGGGACATTGCGCTGCAGGGATCCAGAGGCGTGGGGGGTTACCGTTTAGTTTTGTGCACAGATAAACTTAGACACAAAGCTCAAGACGGTCTGGAATAGTCTCATTGTTTACAACATGTCATGCGCATGCTCAGTTTGAAGGGAGTGCGCGCGATGCATTCAAGGCCTATGGGGGAATTCCCACCTTCCGCACGGCTTGAAGGTGTCAACCGCATAACCACAGAACGATTAATAAAACAAACTACTTTAATGAAAACTTCAATTCACGAAGAACTGGTTGGTATTATTTTTAACCATTCTAACATGTAATCAAACAAAATAAAAAGCATGCATAAATTACGCATAGCATTGTGACCACTGACGGGTAAAGTGAATAACACAGGTTTGTCTCAGCTATATGACACCTGCCAGTGGGGTACAACGTTTGCTCTCTGGGTTGTTTATAAGCAGAATAACGTGACCTACTACAAAGATGAATGGTTCGGAACTGGGAAGACTTTATTGAGCCCGATCCAGGTAGGCTCCACCTCGCAACTTTTACAGAACCTACAGGATTTCAGACCCTTCTCAGGTACTGATTGCGGTTTACGACTATAAAAACTGATTTGGAATTAGATTGGGGAGAAGGTCGAGATCCTGATTTATCCCGTGTTTTTTACCCTCGTTCCTGAAACCATCTACTCGGCATGACTTATTCGTCTTTCCCCCAACGCACCTGATTCTAATTGATAGCTGATTAACAGGTTTTTGCCGAACTGTAATCACCTGAAGTAGGCGTTTTAAAGCGGGGATGCATTTAAAAGCGGGGATGCATTTAAAAGCATGCAGGGGAAGAGCAATGTCCCTTGACGGAGCAACACTGGCCTAACCTGTGTATGAACATTACGCCGTGTTATACAACGCAAGACGTGGACGCTTAAACTTAATACCCAGTTTCTGTCGCTAATATGAGATATAACTGCTTATGACGAAACTTGTAGGGAGCAGGAATGCAACGATAGTCTAAAATATATAACTGACCTGTATATGAGCCAGCATATTAATAACACGTTTAGGCATACGCAAATACTCTTCAAGGATATGTCTGTGAAACCTTGTGTTAGATATAAATCGGGGTGGAAAAAAAACTTAGTGACATTAGTTCAATGATTTCATGCAGGGAACGGTTTGCTCAGCGTCACTAGCTATTTAGCACACGCTAGTCGCTACACACTACAAACACTCGAAACTGACGAAATTAATGCCTGTAACTTTACAGTACATATACTGATACACTCATACTATGCTAATAATGGTTTGCAGGATGAATATTAAAAATGAAGCTTGCCAACCTCCTCCTCCTCCACCTCTCTCCCCAGCTGCTAATGCTAGTCGGCTTCTCACCGCGACGCTTTCAAAAATGCTGAGCGTCAGGACCCGCTTTTGTCCAACAGACTGCCTGAACAAAACACATTAAAGCACATTTAAAAAACAACACCACATGCACTCACAGCGAAGGAACACAGGAGATGGAATTTGAATAGTGCAATTTTCTTTATCATGAATGCAACGATCTTTTTCCACACAAATGTTTTATCAGGAATAATTCCAGTCTTTGGGACAAAAAAAACGACAAAAAACAGCCAAGTATGAGGATGACAAAAAAGTTATAGTATAATTACATTTGCTGTCAATACCTTAAATAGGCATTTATTATTCACTTTTGTCCCTTTTATACTTTACATGAGTACAGTGGCATAGGACAAAGAAATAATAATCCAGGAGTACAAGGGCTGCAGCACAACTGCATGCAGAAACAATCAATCTACTACAACCCCCATATTGAAATCCAGGTTGATTAGTCATCGAATCTCTTATGCATTTGATATCCCGTATTTTATTTTTGTTCCAACAAAAACAGGATCAGTTAACAAAAAAGAACACATTTATATATTAACCTCTGAAAAAACAGTGAACCTTCCCATAACCCCAGAAAAAGAGTTCACAAACATCATTTGGCGAATCCAAGCTTTTTTCTTTCTTTTTGTAAATACAGTAAGTACCAAATGTAACAATCAAAAATAAACAAGTGATAGTACTTGCCATTATTAGATGTAACTTTTTCATTTTTACAGCTTGTTTCGTCAGTTCACCTCTAATCATCTAGTGTGCAACATCACTTCATGTTTTTACTTACAATAAACAGCTCTTTAGTAAGGATTAGTTTACCTTTACAATAACATCTCATTTTGCACACACCCTGACCAGAAAAGACACTCCAAACAACATAGTCCTGTACAGCATTTCAAACAATGCTTAAGGCTTTTTTTTTTGCATAAAAATGACCGCAGTCCATGTTAGAGACACACATAAATGAGAAATATTTCTACAGTTTGGAAATTAAAGTAGATGATTAGAGAGTAGAGAGAGTAGAGAGTAGATGATTATCTGACAAACACTGTATTTTAACAAGAGGCAATCAAATCAATTATCTGAGCCTAACTGTACATGACATCCAACTTCTGCAAACAGGAGTGATACAGTTGGGCTACAAACCAAAGATGTCGGTCAATTTGAGCAAAATATATGGGCAACATCACAAGAAAGCAGGCACAAATATGGAAGAACAGGATGTAGTTTCTGCCAAGAACACTTTTTAAAATGATGATTTCATCACTGAGCAGCACTGATGCACTCGATTTTATAAAGGAGGGCAACTTATTGGAATCTAGTGAAGAAAACATGCTAATTTGAGGGGAAAATATTCTCTTAACACCATTTCTGGAACTTAGAACAAACCCGAAGATGGGGGAACCTCTATTATTTTTCAAACATTCTAATTTCTTAAATTGTAATAAATAAATGTGACAAAAACATAACAGAAAATTAAACCCACAAACATTAAGCACAAACAAATAAAGCTATGGTATAGAAAGTATTACTTAGCGAAAGCACTTGTGTGCTGAAGGGAGGAATGCCAAATATTGGCAGCAATTATTTATTTTATTTTTTGAGAAAGGGAGTACGGTGCTCAAAGGTGCCTGTGTGGATAATACACCCCACCACCCACACACACACATCCTCTGAGAAAGGTTCTGTAGTTATGATTGCTGCTCTTCTGCTTCGTTATTATTTTCCACCACACGTTTTATCGAGTTTGGTGCATCGGAGATATCGTTTTCAAATCCCAGTTGAGCCAGTCTCTCTTCTGCATTTGTCCACGAGTTCATCGATTCATGTACAGTTACTGTGTGCTCCTCCATCTGCTTTTGGAGGCTGTCCATCTCCTCCCTAAAAGCAAAAAATAAATAAAAAAAGAATTCACTTTAATGCCAAAATGACGTTTTACACGACAGGTTTTACAGTGCCTTGCAAAACCTTTCATACCACTTGAACTTTTTAAAAAAAAAATTCATGTTACAACCACTAAATGTGTATTTGATTGGAGTCGTTTGTGATAGAGAACACAATAGTGCTACGGTAGTGAAGTGGTGATAAATGATTTCAAATGTTCCTAAATGTTAACAGAAATAACAGAGGAAAATGGAAAAGAATGGTTAGCCCTCTTGAGTCAATCGTTTGTAGCGCCAACTTTTGCTGAAATTCCAACTTTAAGTGGTTTGGGGTATTTATCTATTATTTTTGCACACATATAAACACAATTAAGGCCCATTTTTCTTTGCCAGATGACTAAAGCTCAGTCAAATTGGACAGCTAGCACCTCTGAACAGCGATTTTCACATTGTGTCACAGATTCTCAGAGGCATTGAGGTCTGGATTTACAGGTTACTCTACCACATTATATGACCTATGAGAGCGCGCAAAGAGCTGCTTAGGAGCTGAGATGGAGAAGAATGCAGGTTGAGGTAACGGCAAGGAGCAGAGATCTGGAGGAGCAGCTGCCAGGAGGCTCCGCCTGGCAACGGAAGGAAAAAAGATCCTAAAATATTTGGAGGACGAAACGCTGAACAAAGGACTATAATAGAACAAAAATCACATGAGAAATTGAAGTCTGTTTTTTTGGCCGTCTTCTATGTTAAATTTAGATCGGAATAAGTGCACTAGTCTATAGTGAGTGGGGAGTTAGTCGGACTGGGTCTCACTGGGGCCTCTATAAGGGTATGGCACTGACATACGATTTAACGAATGAATACTAACGCTGGTGTGTATGAATGTGATGAATAATCCAGTTAAAAGGAGTAAATTATTACTGAAAATGTGAAAATTGAAAACTAGTATTATATACTACAAAAAAAATATAGTACAGCATGAAAAACTGAATAATTTTGGATATAGTAATACATATTTCAGTGCATATAAGAAAAGTAGGGAAAGAGGGGTAGCAAATATTGATTCATCAATGCATTTCAATTATTTGTTTCTCAATTCAATATCTATTAATCAAATTATATGCATCGTTTCAGTCCACTGGCGGCGCTGTTGGCAACACTGTAGTGACAACGTTCAGCAATCTACAAAACATGCACAATATTGTACAGTTTGTTTTGCTTAATACAAAATGACAGGAAACATGAAAAGAAACAAGCTACGGGTCAATTTGTTCCTAAACATTGGTAATACTACTCACATTATTTAAAAATAATAATAAATAAATACTCACGTACTTAATTACTTATGTATTTATTTATTATTGAATCGATATCGAAGCTAATAAATCAATATCGAGTTGAATCAAAATCGATTCAAATCGAGGCCCCAAAAATAGAAATTGAATAGAATTGTTAAATTCCTAACAATACCCAACCCGACATTTTTAATCGCCGAAAGGGAATAAACGGTATGGTAAAACTTTAATAACAACTGTCAGTATCTGAAGGAATCGAGACTTTCATGTTTTTAAATCATAGGATTCACACAACTAGTACCAATAGAAGAAGGGGTAATTTGGCCAAAATAATCAAAACATTCATAAAGAAACAGGGAATAGTGGACGTCTGGAGGGAATTTCATCCTAGAAATGAAGAATATACAGTGCATCCCGAAAGCATTTACAGCGCTTCACTTTTTCCACTTTTTTTTTATGTTACAGCCTCATTCCAAAATTGATTAAATTCATTTTTCTCATAAAATTCTAAACACAACACCCCATAATAATAATGTTAAAAAGTCTCTTTGAAATTGTTGCTAATTTATTAAAAATTATACTTGCTGTGTATTCACAGCCTTTGACGTGAAGCTCAGAATTGAGCTGAGGTGCATTCTGTTTCCACTGATCATCCTTGAGGTGTTTCAGCAGATTAATTGGAGTCCAGCTGTGGTAAATTAAGTTGATTGGACGTGATTTGGAAAGGCACACACCTGTCTATATAAGGCCCCTGGGTAAGGGTGCATGTCAAAGCACTGAAAAAGATGCTTAAAATCCAGCCATCAAAATCCTACATCAGTAATAAAAATAATAAACCCAGTAAAGAGCAATAAGCCTGTGAATATTCTCATTCATCCAGGTCCTGGTAAAGAGCAATGTTCTCCCAGCGGATGTTGCCTAGGTGGTTTACATAATTTACTGTTGTAAATTATGTAAACCACATGCGCCTCAGTACTCTACGTGGTGGTCTCTGGTTAGAGCCCAGCCTGGTGGCCTTTAGCATCCGTCTTCCTCCACTTCTCTCTCCGCTTTCTATGTACTGTCCACTTTCAAATACAGACGACTGTGGCCACAAAACCTTAATAAAAGTTTTCTATTATGTCATTATTTAGCCCAAGTGAAAATCGTATTCCTCTAATTAAGCTAATAAATTTTTTCTCCAACAATTCAGGCTACAAAATGAATGTTTCCAAAGCTAAAGTATTTTCATTAAATTACACAACATCCAAAGTGATCAGAACGGAATTTAAGATAAATTGGGATTCAAAATCTATAAAGATACCTTGGTGTGACAATAACTGAGAAACTAAATTATCATTGTGAGGAAAATTATAATACTATTAACCTCCAAATGAAACAGGAGATTGACAGCTCTCACACTGGACCTAAATTCAAGTATTTCAGTAATTCAAATATACATCCTCTTTCTTCCTGTTAAGATCCCATCAGAAAGATTTAAATACCGGGTATAGATTGTCTCCAGATTTATCAGGAATGAAAAGAGACTATGAATACAATTCTCAAAATTGTAGTTACCCAGGAAACAGGGTGGAATGGCACTTCCTTGTCTGAGGGACTACTACTGCTAACCCCAACTGTGACCCTTTAATTAAATGGTGTGACAAAAGCTACTCTGCAAAATGGAAAGAGACTGAAATTGAAGTTGGCGGTGTCCCACTCTTGACGTTCTTTGGGTGATGATTACATTTCTTTTTAAGTAGTAGTACCAAATTGATCCAAGAATCTCTCATATTTTAGACTCACCCAGACAAGTTTGGAGCTAATTGGGAGTCCTTCGGGAGAAATTTAAATCCAGTCGCGATCAGCAGATATCCATATAATGGGAGTGTGGGGGCACAGTAAGTGCTGCCTCTAAATAAGGCATTACCTGCCACAAACGCCTTCATTTCACCTAAGTTTTGTTATTAAACAAACAAAACAAAAAAACGAAACTTCCCCTTTAAGAGGAAAATATAAACTGGACAAAACTGGCTTATTTTGATATCTGGAGCGCAGAGGTTATTTTGTTAGGGAAATCCAAAATTTTGAATCATACAGTAAAAATATGCCACTCTATACAGCATCACTGAAGTAACGTGTTAGACCTTCAACCCTTGCAGCCGCGACTTGCACTTTTTTCTTTTTATGTCAATGTTTCTACTGTATCAGGGGGCCTAAATAGGCCAACATATACTTCAACTTTTTTTTGATACACCATAGAAGTGTTATTGTTCTCAGAAAATGTTAATGAAAATTTAAGTAGGCAAAAAATCCCAATAAGTGACACTGAGATTTGAGGTTGTGATGTGGATCAGCTCAAGAAGAATGATTATAAACGGAGCATGATGATTGCTTTAAACCCATTCGTGCGGACATAACAACGAGCTTACTTGAGCTGCCGTAGACAGTTGTGCAGGTTGTTCAGAGGTTCCTTGCTTACAGAAGTCGACGGTTTCAGTAATTCGTCAAGCAGCGAGGCAGGCACCGGGCAGTCTGGGATCTTAACTGGGGTTACTGGGTTTGATGGGTTCCCTTCACTCTTTAAGTCCATGCGCTGCTGCTCCAACATCATCATTACAGAGACACGTTTAGTCACTTCAGCACACCAGTACCTACATAACATTACATAAAACAGTGAGAGGTGCTTTACCTTCCTGAGACGGCTCTGTTTGAGGTCCTGTTTGAGTTGCTGGTTCTGCAGCAGGACGGTCTTCATGCTGTTTCTCAGCTCGCCTACTTTGGCCTGTAGCATGAACTTGTCCTTTCTGGTGCTGCTCAGCTCTTCCTGCACGCCCTCCAGTTCCACCTTGATGTTCTGAAACCGACAGGTTCCCTTCAGTTTTAGATAACAAAAGGAAAGGTGGCAATACGGACACAGTGCAGAAACAATGGCACCTTGTGTCCTGTCAAATTAAGAGACTTTTGTCTGAAAGTAACATAAATTTGCCCTAATAGATTTGATTTAAACACTGAAGCAGCCACAATCCTATAAGGTTCTGTTCGTATATTATAGAACGACGTGACAGCTTGCCTGCAGGGCCGTCTGTAAGTTGTCCAGCTCTCTGTGGTGGCACTGTTCCATCATCTCCAGCTGCTGTCTCTGAGCGTCGAGCTCCCTCTGTCTCTGCTCCACCTCCCACTTCAGATCCTCAACCTGAATCAGCAGAAAATATTAGACATCCATGCAACTCAGAGATATTTGATCTACCGCGAGGGATGGGTCAGAGGGGGAAAAAAAATTAATCACAAAGGTTGAACATCCAAACCGGAGTATCGAATAAGCTACAAGAGGAACGGCAAAAGAAACGCTTATCTTTATTTTAAAGAAACAACACATTGAAGGAATTTATTTTATGTTTTTCTGATTTTAGGTCTTAGCAAGGGAAGGAGTTTGTACCTCTTGGTTGGTGAGTGGCTGCTTAGAAAGTTCCTCATCCAGTTGTTTGCGCAGGATCTGAAGCTGAGAATGAGCCTCAGCGAGCTCCTGTTGGAACCTGGCAACATCCTGAGCGTGCTGGTCATCCTGAGCCCTGCAGAGTTGTGACACAATCAACGAGAACGTAACAGACGATTAAAGCACGCGCTTTCTCAATTCGAGGCAATCTTCAAACTAAAGTGCACACGTACTGCAAGTTCTGAGCTTCGCTCTGCAGAGCTTTCACCAGCTCCTCCTTGGCCTGCAAGTCCTTCTTGATCTCAGACAGCTCAAGCATGGCTGCCCTGTAGTGCCGTCTGTTATGGGCTGCCTCTGCCTTCGCTGCTGCCACCTAAAGGACGCATCATATAATTACAACCTAAAAGTTTTAACAAAATACCAAAAATTCGAAATTTTTGAATGTGAAGTGACCCACTTTTTTTCCAGAAAGTTCTTACTGAGGTAGAAAATTAAACTTTGTTGGTATTCTTTAGAATAGTAGAGCTAAACTACATGGAGTTGTGTTAGTGTAGAGTTTGTTTCTTAATTTGACAAATGTACCGTCTATAAAACCGTCTAAATCTCACAGGCACCTTTCTGTGATAATTTTCACTTACATACTTAGCACCAAACTTATGTTAGGCATCAAATGAAGCCCATTGTCGAGGTACTTTAGGAGGCCATGTAAATGCAAGATTATTGCAATGAGAATATAGTGATTATGATTAATCTACATTTTCTCGACACTTTACTTTCTTGCCTTTCATCACATTATTCCTACTGATCTTTGTCCAGTGTGGTCTTAGTCACTAAAAACTCCCCTTACATGTGGGCAACAAATGTCCATCAAACAAAGTAAAGCTTTTATTGCAATCCAGAATATGCATGCATTCCACTTCCATAGAAGACCTAACCAAATGTTATATCATGGCACTTCCCCTGGCAGACTGGGGTGGCGCCCTATCTAAAAAAGTGGGCACTGTGTTCAAACTACAGGGGGTTCACTCTCTTAAGCCTAGTTTATGCTTCTCCGTTTTGATGGACACGGATTGACGCAGCGCCATTATCCGTCGACGCAAGGGCTCTCCGTCTTCTACGCAAGAATGGACAGAGTCGAGCCCCATTTTCTAACTATCCATCTCCATCCACAGAGAGTGTATGCCTGTGATTGGTCAGTTCAGCAACGGCGATAGATCTTTTCACTAGAATGGGGCTCTATAGTAGCTGTAATCAGTAATTAATGCAGTGCTTGGCCACTACATGCTTAATATTGAAAGTAGGGGTTGGCGGTATAGCAAAATGTTCATATCACGGTATTTTTTAAAAAACATATCGGTATTACTGTATTTAACGGTATTTTTTTCCATACGAGACTGTTCATATCCATATTATCTTAAAAGAATAAAGTATATAAAAATGTGCATTAAATAGCCCATTTTACTGCCATATGGACTGCATCATGTTTTTTTCAAAACACAGATGAATGATGTAAAGATTAATTAAAATGATTATGATTCTAGTGGGCATTCTTGATATTCTAAGGCTGAAAGTATAATTTTTTTAAATCCTCACATTGGCGCAAGCAACAAATTGCATCTTCTAATTGCTTTGCATGTAGTACTGAAGAATCCTGCTAGGGGGCAGAGTATAGACTCAGATCGGATATTGCCAAAGAAGAAGTAAAATAATAATGGCGACCGCAGGTGATTATTAGCTGGTTAATATTCAGATAACAACAGAAAAAAGACGGCAGAAGTATAGTAGATGGTATGTAAAACATATTTACCGCTATTAATGATTTCTTTCCTACTGGTTTTGCCGCCGTTGACAGCGTGTACCTACAGACGGTCAAATAGTGCTCAACACTCCCCCTACTGGTTGATCTTAATAGCGTTTGTAAAAGGTATGCCGTTCGGTTCTCGTCTGACCTTTTAAAGCCGATAAACTTTTTAAACTATAGATGAGATTCCTCTTTTTTGGAATTACTTCATCAGAATTGTGTGCTTCGCTCCTGCCAGCAGCTGTACTTGGTTAAAAACTTTATTTTCTACACTGTGGTGAAGAGCGTGTAGCAGTTTTTGGTCCTGGCTGAAACACTTCCCCTCATTAAACGTTCCGGAAGTTGTCCGACCTATTCACCAGTATAGGGGTATATTAAAAGTTCATATCATAACGAAAATAAACACCGGTTTTCGGTGTGAACTGGTATACCACCCAGGCCTAATTGAAAGCATAATTGATTGAATCTGGTCTTTTGGTGATTTTCAGCACAAGAAGGTGTAGAGAAATAACAAAAAAAGGCTGCTGTGTTTGTTTACATGCGTTTTTACGGTGCTTACACACCGATGTGATAGCCACGTCCAGAGAGTCCGGTTTACATGTAAAGTCAATGGAGGAGCGCAAGTATGACTGGGGATCCCGCGATACGTCAGAATCAGATTTGCTCAGGACGTGTCAGGAAAAAGCTTTTCTACCTGATTTACACAACGAAGTAGTGCGATTGGTGAGTTTCAGGCGCGACCAAGGCAGCTTCCTCAACCGGACACCCAGACCTTTGTAATATCTCCACCAAAGCACGTCCCGTTCCGCTCACTATGACTTTTACTAACAGCAGACAGATGGACCGCCGCTCAGCTTGGTAGTTGGTGTGGCGGCGGGGCAAAGCTTGGACCTTCGCGGCACAAACTGGGAGAGGAGCCAGAGTGTTTATTGATCCTTCCGCCGCTGCTCGACTGAGTCTACCCCCGCAGGAGCGGTCCCGACATTTAACGTGGTCAGCTCATAGACCAGAGTCCACTGGGAGCTCCCGGAGGGAAGGGAGAAGGAGGGAGGGAGGGAGGGAGGAGGAGGCAAGCGGAGCGGTCCCGGTCAGGATACTTCCACATTTCTGCTTCACGCGCGTGAAAATGGCATATTTTAAAGCGCGACCAGTTCGCTTTGGACACGCTTCAAAGTGCTAATGTGTAAGCGACCAGCTGGGGGCATGTCACGCTTTTTGGTCCCGTCTATCATGTTCGGTGTGTAAGCACCGTTAGAATATTCTAAGGCCGTTTCCACATGTGTGGCCGTACCAGAAAACGGCCAGAGAAAATGCTAATTTTTTCTGTTCACATGTCACGGATCTCTGCCCGTATTTGAATCCAGTGTTTTACTACAAATAAACAGCAGGTGGCGGTATACAAATTAGTCTGTAGTTCTCCAACAAACAAGGGAGTGAGAAGTACCGACGTCATAAAACGAGCGACAGCCTAGAATGTAAACAAACTGGTCTACTGGTCAGCTGCTGCCTGAAGCCATCTACAGGGTGAGTGTTGTAGTAAACTCGCCGTATTGTAATCTGCTGTGTTGCTGTGGGATGCTTGAATCGCGTTGTTTTGGTATTTTTATGGTCGCGAGGTGATTCTGTAATTTCGGCCGGCGGTGTCGTCATTTCCGCGTGGAGCGCGTCTATTGTCTTGAGTACAGCCAGAGCCATGATACGTGGCCGCTCGTACCTGGACTCGGATACTACCTCCAAGGCAGGTCTCTCTGGCCGTATCCTGGCACGGTACAGTCTGTGTTCACATGGTACGAAATAAGTGGATTTTGACCAAATACCGTACCCGAGTACGGACTCCCGTACCATGTGAAAGCGCCCTAAGAGCTGCACTTTTAGTAAACAGCTTTACAGCTTAATCAAAACTTACTTTCTGTCATGGACAGCCCTGTCTGTTTGCGTCTATCTGTTTCGACGTAGATGAAGAAGTATAAACTAAGCTTAAGTCAAAGACTAGAAGGCGTAAAGTACAACAAAAAAGCCAGCTGTTTTTGTTTGTCTGTCGGCCATTGCTCCTTGAGCAGATGTGTGTTTACGAGCTGAAATAAATAAACTTTGTTCAACCACAGACGACACTGCAAAGGTAGGCAGACCCGCCAGAAAAAGTCAGTACCCCTTGCTGTCTTGGTGGGGAATTGCTTCACAACACTCACACACCAATGGAGAAGTGTATAAGGAAAACGTCTCCGTCAATACGAGTGCGTATTGACGGAGCATAAGCATAAGCAGACAGAAGCATAAGCTAGTAGAGCCGCCTCCTCCACATGGAGAGGAGCCAGTTGAGGTGGCTCGGACATCTGATTAGGATGCCCCCTGGATGCCTCTCTGGTGAGGGAACATCCCACCTGGTCGAGACCCAATGGAAGACTCAGGACACACTGGAGAGACTATACTTCTAGACTGGACCTTGACATGCCTTGGGGTTCCCACAGAGGAGCTGGTTCAAGTGGCTGGAAAGAGTTGGGAACTGGGAATTCTGGGCCTCTCTGTTTAGGGTTCCCCCACAACATGATCCCAGATTAAGTGAAAGATAATGGATAGTGATGGATCATTTTGTACACAGATACTTTCAAATTAGTTAAAGTTCCTTTTTTAGTTTTAAATCAATAAATATTGCAAAACAGTAAAAATAAAATCTAGCATAACTAGGAGCTATTCTAGCTATTCAGATGAAAAAAAGGTTCCAACTATGGCGTCCAAGTGAAATTAAAGAATATAAACATCCTTACAAACAACACGTTTTTTTATCTACGGCAACTGTCAAACACACCCTAGTTTTTAAAATAGTATGTCTAACTTAAATGATACATTTGGGAAAACCAGAGAAGCTGTTAGAAAGCTTTAAGAAAGCTGTGATGAGTCTTGAAGAGACTAGAGGCCCACGATCCAAAAGTGGAACTCTTTTCACCACAGTGAATTTAAATCTTTAGGAGTGTACTCCCTGCTACACCCAACTACACCAGCTGCAGTAAGATTTTTAGCCACTTCCTTTCACACTTCAACCTGTTATTCATCATACCTGTTCCTTCAAGTCTTTCACTTTGGTTTTCTCTTTCTCCAAGGCAAGCTGTAAAGTTTCAACCAACTGCTTCATTTGTTGGTCTTCCTCTTCTTTCCTTTTAAGAACAGCTTGGACCTAAAGAAGGATAAACATTTTTCCTTTAGAACAATCAATACAGCATTTTCCCCCTCATGCATCTGTCTCAGCATTTCAGGCACACCAGGGAGAAGATGCTACAAATAGGATATCTCACCTGCAAGTTTAGCTGAACAAGATCTGCCTCCCTCTTAGCTAACGCGGTCTCCAAAATGTTAGCGTGTTCCCGCAGTGCATTATGGGACTGCGATAAACCAGCAAGTTTCCCTTTTTCATGTTCCAACTCAAGCGCCAACTTCTTGTTAGCGTCCTCCAACTTCCGGATTCGCTTCTTGAAACAGCGCGACTCCTGGAGCTGTGAACACAACCCATAGCATGAACTCCGTGGGAAGGTCTGGCAGCACACACGTCATTACGAGCGTGAAAAGCTGAAGTTATTTCACCTCGTCCTCGAGCTCCATAACCTTCTCTTGGTAATCCTCCAGCTCTGTGGAGGTGAGGGTGATCACTTCCTGCAACTCTTTTTCTAACATGGTCTTGCTCTTGGTGACAGTCTGCAGTTCATCTTGCAGAGCCTTGATCTTTTCCTGTATGAAAGATACAACTGAATGATGCTTAAACAGTTTTTAGACTAATTTATGTGCCCAAAACAATTTGAGGTTAGAAGTTCCAGCTTGTTAAGTAAAAAATATTTACACCAGATTTATTTAAAGGGCCTATATCATGCAAAATCAACTTTTTAGAGTTTTCATCCATCTGGTAATGCAATTTTCTCATAAAAAACCCCAACAGAGGGGTTTTTGGCTTCATTCACGCATGTTTGAGTAATCCTGAATTCTGCTGTCTGAGAAGCTGCCCCTCTCTCTCCTAGAAAACGACTGATGGTTCAACTAGTGACCTCACTGATTGAAAACAAGGGACTGATAGAGGTGTCTGCATCGCCCCTGCAGGCAGAGCAGCTTACCTCTGCTAGAGTTCAAACACACCCTCCTCCTTCTCAAAGCTCATTGCTGCTTTGGTTTTTTGCAGTTTAAAACACTTTTTCTGGGGGATATTTTTTACATTCTCTGTGAAAACGCCCATTTGGCCGCATGGATTACAGGATTTTATTCTACATTCCTAAAGAACAGCAGCTGGATCAAAGAACAAAGACGCCTGATGGACAGAGAAGTAAGTGGCTACATGCTAATGCTAATGTGGGTTAGCCATTTATCAAGCAGTTTATGTGATCTTATAACAGCATTGTGTGGTTAATTAATTGATATGTAGCATCTCAGAATGTTCAGTAAACGGGTGCAAACAACAACCACGGCTTTTTTATATACTGGGCTGGAAAGATTTACTTACTAGACTCAGATATGTTGCTTTCGGCTCTGTCTAAAACCTGGAGATTTAACAACTGAAATAGGCTTTAATGACTCTGTTTTTTTTTTTTACAAAAAAATACAAATAAACCAAACGCCTGAGCCCTTAATATAACAGAGTTTCATTGTTTTTCTCAGTCCGAGCTGCTGTGGTTCTGCAAGGGAAGGTGGGGCGGCGGTAATACTGAGAAACGAACCGTTTTACTTCGTGGTCCAACATTAAATACAGGATACATGTTAGGACAAATTAATTCTGTATAACACCAATGGTAACATTTTATCATATATATGTCTATCCCAGAAGTTAAACATTATAAAATAGCATGATATAGTCCCTTTAAGACCTGTAAAGCCCCATCAACTTTAGACATTACCTGTAAGGCCTGGCTGTTCCCGCCATCCGACACCTGGGCCCTGAGTTTGACCAGCTCTGCCTCTGCTGTCTCCTTGTCAGTCAGAGCCTCTTGGAGCCTTCTGCTCAAAATGCCAACAGCATTCTCGTAGGCTTTGTGTTTGGCTTTCATCTCCTTCTGAGCGCTGGTCAGATCTGTTCCCAGCCTCTTCATGCGCACCTTCTGCTCCGAGATGGCCCTGTTTCGATGCACATCGAGAATTAACTAGGCTGCCTTGCCAGCAGGACGTGCGGGCGCTGGATGCTGGTGGGCGGGTTGAACTTTTTCAAAGGTATATGTTTATAAATGCAAATAACCCAATTTGGATGTGGACACGCATGTTTTTAATGAATCTCAAACCCACCTACAGCCTCATATGGGATGACACTGCATAAGAATCATCCAGTATTTGTGTTTCTAAAAAAAAATGCTGGGATGTACATAAATTATTTCTGTGGGATTCTTCCAAACTCTTGAAATCTCAAAGCTGCACATGACTCACTTTTTGGCTTCTCCTTCCATTTGCTCCACCTGTTTTCTCAGGCTGTCATTTTCTTGAGTCACCGCGGCGAGCTGGCTCTGATCGAACTGTAGAGACTGGGTAAGGAGGGGACACGTCATATTCTCCTTTAAAACAGCATACTCAGAATAAACTGCAAATCTGCTGAAGGAAACCGGCAAGATGGCCCTACCTGAATTTGGGTTTCGAGCTGATTCCTTTCGGTCTGAATGGCTTGCAGATGGGCTTCCATGTTGTCCATCTGCTCTTGAACTCTTGCTACCTCTTTCTGTAAGCGGGCCTGCTCCAGTTCGGCCTTTTGCTTCTCACCCTGGACGCTCAGCAGCTCCTGCTTCAGGTCCTTCACTTCAGCCAGCAGGCGCTTTTTGGTGGATTTTAGCTCACTAATGAGCTGGTCCTTAGAGCTGGCATCCCGACGGTACGCTTCTACCATCACCTGTGAATTCAACAGCCTTTTTAGTCAGATTTAAGGGTCAGACTGATTTCAACAAATGGAGTTTGTTTCCATCTTTAAAAGGAAGTCAGTGGTCTGAGTTATATTTGCATTGACATGGAAGACATTATAATAAAACACTATTTATGTAACTCTGTAAAGAAAACAAATACAACCGTAGTTTCCACATTGTCTGAAATTACATTTTGGGCTATTAACAATTTTCTTCTTATTATGAGGAAATTCAATAAACCTGCATTAAAAGTTGGTCATGTCTAAACAGTAAAAAGGAGGCAAGGTACAAGATAAACTTTGATTATTTTTGTTTCATATAGATAACTATAAATTAAAACAAATTACACTAAAAAAATTAGATTATTCCTATGTTGTTTGTAAGATTGCAAGAAAATATCGACAGTGATTTTGACGTCACAATATTGTATCGAAATTCAAAACCAATGTATGTTTTTTTTAAATTTATATTCCTTTTTATAGAATATCAATGGAACAATTAATGGTGTCAGTAATTTTTGTCGTAAAATTAAATGTATGACTGGTAGTTGGAGGCTGTTTTCATTTTCATTGTCCAGTGAATCAACTAGATCTAGTACTAAAACTGGATGTGTGTTATGTATAAAACAGGTTGGAGCGTTTAGAATGCTGTGACAGCTTGTCTACAGTTAAGTTTTAAAGTTAGTCAGTTTTAAAAATCACAATTTAGTCGTACTCATTGTATCGCTATATATCGTATAGTCACCTTGTTTTGTGACACATATTAATCACCAGATGTTTTCCAAAACACATCGCTATTAGTAAGTAAATTCGTGATTATGTCAGATTCATAATGTATTATAATAGGAAGTGGTTATCTTCTTTGAAGGCTCTTCACACCAGAGAAACATTGATCACAAGAGTTAAATCCAAAACTCAGTCTCAAGCCTCCATGTTAGATTTAAAAGAATCAAAACATTACAAAAAACTAGAAAAATTATACATGATGTGGATAAAACTGCTCCTGGGGGCTGTGTAATGAGTGAAAAAAAACTATTAAAAAAACTAACCTAACTGTGGTGAATTAATCAAAAAAATATGCAGGTTGTTTTCTTTTCACCAGAATGCACGAATTACAAAATCATCACCACTGTTTAGCCACTCCTTCATATTGAGGTACTGCACCAAGAACAGACTGTTTCGCCACATTTGCAAAGCACCCTTCAGTCAGCGGAAAGCTAGTTTGATGGATCTGATCAGTGCTGATGCTTCTACAATAGCACAAACGTTTAAAGATACAGCGCACTGAACTTTTCTTTTTGTTGTTGCTCTGTCAATCAATTCCACCCACTGTGTGATGGCTTGTCTTAGCAATAAAGCGACCGCCGCTCCGTTTAGTGAGGCGTGTCAGCTAGCACTCAGGCATTCATCAGAGAGGCTGACAACCATTTGGATATACAATACGTCTTCCCACAACACGTCAGCATCAACCAGCTGGGAGATTTACAAGAAAAGTCTAGGAATTAAAGTGCTGGCGTCAGATTTAACAAAAGAAGGAAAAAGAAAAGAAAAAAGAAAATCCATGAACTCCAGAATAGAGTAAAAATGCCTTACCCTCTGCTGCTGGAACTGCTCCTTTAATCTCTGGGCTTGTTTCTTCAGGGAAGTATTTTCTTGTTGCAGAGTTTCAATCTACACATTTTACAAACATTTACGAATAGATAATTATGAAAATATTTAAACAGCAATTAATCCATCTCCTCTGTCTTTTACCTGGTTGCTTTTGATTTGGACCTCCTGTCTGAGCTGGTCCAAAATATCCGAGGCCACCAGAACGTCCTGGCCCAGCCGCTCGGCTCCTTCGTCCAGCTGGCTCTTTTCGGCCCTGGCAGCCTGCAGCGCAACCTCCAGGACGATCTTCTCGTTCTGGAGAAACTGGATGGTGTCGTCCTTAGTGGTGCTCTCCGTCTGCAGCTCAGCCAGCTGGGCCTCCAGCTCCTGGTACCTGGCCTCCAGCTGGTTGATGGACTGTTCTTTGGTTTGGAGGTTCTCCTGAGTCGTGGTGAGCTGGCGCATCAACTCCAGGTGTTCTTTCTGAAGTGACTGCAGCTGCAAGTCCTTTTGGCAAAGTGTCAACTTTACCTAACGGAGACGAATAGAAGATGTAGTTTAGAGCAGCTTACCAACTTTTTGTCCATATCAGGAGGATATTGCGTTTCTCTACCTGCTCTAGTTCCCGTTCCAGGCTTGTGGCTGTGTTAGCCAGCTTTATCAGGCGCTCTCGTTCGTCCTCAAACTCGTCCAGTTTGTGCTGCAGATCATCTTCTACCATTGTTTTAGCATCCTGAATCTGCTTGTAGGCGGCCTCCTGGGTCAGCATGTCTGCCTGCGTCACAGAGAATTCCGACCGAGCGACAAGTGTTTATAAGCCCAGCAGCTTTTCAGTCGGGCTCTATTTGCTTTTACATGGGAAGATAAGACGATATACCTCAATGCTTTGCAGCTGCACAGCAATGCGCTCTTTTTCTTTAATGGAGCGGTGTTGGGTCTCGGTCAGTTGATGGGAAAGCGTCACGTTTTCCAGCTTCAGGTGTTCCATGACCCCAAACTGCGTCATCTGCCCAGCCTTTGAGAGACAGAAACACGTCCCGGTCACCTGGAATCGCCATGACGATGTGCTCCTTGTTTCCTGCCACACTGCGGACTCCTACCTGCATGTTAGCCATTTCGCTCTGCAGCCGTACCCTGGCCTCCTGGGCCAGCGCCAGCTGCTGCTGGTACCACTGCCTGACCTGCTGGAGGGAGTCGATCTCAGCCTGTGAAGTTTTCAGTCGGCTCTGCAGGGTGTTGCGCTCCAGCTGGACCTGCTGGAGCTGACCCTGAAGGGCCGCCATCTGCTGACGCAAGTCATGAACTGCAAAAAAAAAAAACCCCTGATGACTTAAAAAACACAGGCAGAGCTGCTTAAACGTGCTTCTCTCTACAGCTCTCCACTGATCACCTGCGTTTTCCCTCGAGGTCGTGGTGTTCTGCAGCTCCTCCACCTTCACCATCAGCCGGTTGTACTGCTCTTCAGAAACTTTCAGGTCATTGCTAAGAGAAGTTAAGCTGGCGTTCTTGCTCTCCAAGCTGCCCTGGAGCTCCACCATGGCCTTCTCCAGCTGGCTGCAGTTCCGTCTCAGCGTGCCGACTTCTGTGGTGAGAGCACCCTGCTTCTCCTGGCTCATTTGAGCCTCTTCGTTTTTGGCCTGCAGCTGAGCATTCACTGTGGCGAGCTGGGCCTGAAGCTCCGTCTTCTCTTTGAGAGCCTAGAGGTAAGAGCAAGTGCTTTGGAGCATTTAAGCCAACTCTTCCCTCCTTATGGGTGCTAAATATCAGGTAAATAACTGGTTAACCTAAAAGCTCAAGCTTTACATACGACTGGGGAGCATTTAAGAACCCTCTGCTTTACAGTAATATATATTGACTTGTGTTTCATCTGATACTTTCTTAGGGCTCTTTCAATATCAAGCTTTCTATTAATTATATTTAAGTATCTTTACCAGAAGAACTATTCTACTGACTGCTTAGTTGGAAAATTTTCATCTTATTTTTCCGTCTGGTCAGTTAAACCCTCAATAACCAACCACAGCCATTAAGTGATGAGGTGTGAATACTAATCTGTAAATATGACAGAAAGCCTTAATTTTTTTTCTGCCACCTTTCTAAAAAAAAAAAGAAAAAAAAAAGATCAGTTAATACGACCCGTGATGTGTGTTGTCCTGACCTAATGTTTAAGTGGCTTATTGTCAGTTTTTCATGATTTGGGCTGAAAGTCTCAGCAATTTTTTTCCTGTGGTATAATAACTATGATGAAAGTTACCATATATAACATTTAATACTCTATTTATTTAGCTCAGAACTGCAGATTTAATGGATAAATACTTTGCATTAGTGATAGACCCATATTATGCTTTTTTTACATACATCGGCCGGTAAGCGGCTGCTGCGCTTGCCGATAGTTTTTTTCCAGCAGTATTGCAGACTGTGCACTTTATTATGCTGCTTACTTGTTTCTACTGTGTGCAATATTGTAATTATTTTATTTATGATTAAATATAGGGCTGGACGATACAGAAAAAGAGCATATAAATAAAGGAATAGTGATATTGATCGATATAGATAATTATCGATAAGAATCACATAATGTAAAAAGTATATTTTAAGGGCCTCCCCGGTCATTTTGTTATTCTTCAATGAACTAACTTTAACTAAAAATTAAATTAATACATTTTTCAAGCAATTCTTTTTATCATAAGTAAGTTTGTAAAACAGAAACAAAGGACTAGTCCTGAGTAACATCAGTAAGTACAAAGAAAAGTAATATTATTAACCATTATATTACACATATTTTTAATTATGTCACAAATTTAAACGAAAGGCTTATCTTGATGCTTTGTAATCTTTTAAACATTGTATGACATTTTATAATATTAATGGCTGAAACCTTTGGTTTAGTTTGTCAATAAAGTTTATTAAAATTCACTTCAGCTCTTCAGCTGTTGGCTAACGCACCAGAACACTGCAGTCAAAGCCATTCAGAGCTGAAGCCAGCAGGTCTTTCCAACCCTGTTGTGTTTTTAAAGCGTTTTCCGCTTCTGAGGACCGGGAGCAGAAGTGAGGGGACATTTTAAAAGCCACAGGTGTTGTTAGCAGCGCGGTGTGACCTAGGTAAATTATCTGTGTCTCTCTGTAACAAATTTGCAGCGCGGCGTGCCAGAGGAGGGGAGTCCTGCTTAAGATAGCTGATCGTAGTTTTATATTTAGTTTATTGCTACGTTTAGTGTTTAAGTGCGTTGAGGATTGTTTCAAAACGGGGCGCAACCTTTACCTGAGCCACTAACATTTATCCAGAACAACTTCCTCCGCTGCTCCCTTGCTGCGACATCTGACCGCGGCGAAGTTATGGCGATGGTTCGCTTAGGGAGTATCAAAAAAATTCTGCTTTTTGTTGTTTGAAAGGAGAGAGTGGTGGCTCACAGAGCTGCTTGGGTCGGCGTTAATAATTAGTTTGGAGTAAGTAATGATTGTTGTATTGAGCTACAAGATATAATGAAAAAATGAGGGGAACGTTTTCTTTTTCTATTAAATTTTTTTATCGACCCCTTTTTTTTCTATCACACTACTACTACTCACTCAATAGATATATATTGCTATTGAATTATCATCCATCCCTAATTATTTATTTTCATAATTTTTACTATGCAGTTTTTCAGCACTGAATTCTTTTTTTACTTGTCCTACCTGAAATGTTTTTATGTTTGTTAAATATTTTTTATCTACTCTTTCTTACTTGTTTCACCTCACCTGTGTTTACTATTTGTTAAATATTGTTTTAAATGTTGTTTTAAAGTCCAATAAATGTTCAATCGGGACTTGTAACATTTCTTATCATCATTGTTTTTATGATGTAAATTGATGGCGCAGAATCAGTATCGGCTCCAAAAATCAGCGTTAGAAAATCGGCAGCCCGTATCGCTCATCAGCTAAGGCTGATAGAAAAAACAAACAAAAAAAAAAACAGTATTGGCACTTAAAGAATATCCATATCAGCCGATCCCTACTTTACATGAAAGGAAAACCAAATCCGATTCTTGCCACTTTTAATATTACCTGACTGGCCTCGGATGACAAGGATTCCAGCTGACCCTCAAGCCTCATTTTTTCTTTTAGCACCTGGAGCATTTCATCGTGACCCATCACTGAACTCTCCAAAGAAACACTGAGTCAAAAAAAAACATTCAGAAATGCAGAAGAGTTAGCAAAAGAAAAATCTAACTCATACGGTGTTTAATAAAACATTCCTACAGTATTCAGTTGGAGTCATAATGCTTCTGTCCAGATGAAAACTACCTGCTGGAGAAGCTGTCCCTCCGGCTACGAGGCTCAGCCGTCCCCTCCCTCTCCTGCTCCATTTCCAGCAGATGCTGCTCGTCGCTGGCTGCCTGCAGCACTTCGTGTAGTGAGGGGAACTGGCCCATGGCCTCGGGGGCGATCTCCCTCCCCTCCACCGTGTACGGCCCTCGTTGCCTTTCCACTGCAGCAGACAGCATGCCGTAGGTTCCCTTTGTGGACACGCTGCTGTAGGAAGAGCTGTCACTGTCGTTGCCGTCGTTCCCCGGCTTCGTTCCCGCTTCACTGCCATCGATTTCAGATATATTGTCATTAAGCTGAAGTGAAGCACTCGCCTTTGAGTCTGTCTCACATGCGCCGCTCTCTGACACTAAGCTGACTTCAGAGAGTGTGGACACAGAGCTAAAGGAGGACCGAAGGGATCCCTGGCTGACATCTGCTGTGGTCCCGCCCCCACCGGCACCACCTCCTCCATCGCTCTCAGGAGACTTGTAGTCAGCTAAGGAATGAATTTTACTGGGACGTGGTGATCTGGATTTGTTCTCCTTGGGAGGAGGAATTCCCAGGCTACCCAGCTTGGGGCCACGTGGAACGCTGGTCCTGAGGAAAGAATACTCCTTGGTCATGGCGACAGTGTTAGCCCGGGGTAGCGCCTCAGGATGGAGCATCAGTTCAGGGTCTAGAGTACTGAAAAGCCTGCTTTTAGTGGCGGGACGATGAGCCTGGAAACAGAAAGAATCATACAAACTATCAATACACAAATCTTAGTTATTTTTTATCATTCTTCCCATTCCTAAATTTGAAGTAAGTTACAGTCGCTCACTAATGTAATCGCACCCTTTGAATATGGCGTCAGGGCACAGCGATGGACATCTATACACTTTATTAGGAGTTGTAGTTTTATATAGCAGACCAAAATAACAGAGCGGAAGGAGAACAAGAAGAAAAACAAGATAAAAAACAAACAAGAAAAAGAGGAGAATGAGCAGAAAAAGAATAAGAAAAACGTAAACAAGAAAAACAAGAAAAGAATGAGAAAAATAAGAAAAATGTGGACAAGAATAATACAAAAATGAGAAGAATAATTATTCTTTAAGGGGTTTTAATATTTATGTAACCCACAGAGTAACATTTTGTGTGAAAATAACCTCAGATTACGGACTAATTTCATTCAGATTTTTTTTGCAGAACATAAATTCTAGCAAAAGCTTAATGAAAGCACTAAATCTTTTGAGAGCAAGCCTGCGTTCATCCAAGATCACATAAATACAAAAGAAAGCGATCCAAAGCAGTGTCAGCATTCACTCACTCTCTCCTTTTGTCTCTGAACCCTGTACTGTTTGAGCTGCTCCTCCAGACGTCGCCGAGCCTCCAGACGAATCTTTTCCTCGTTTTCCATGTCTAGCAGAGGCTTCTGGTTGGCTGTAGTGAGAGAAGGTAAGCCAAACTGAAGACTGTTCCTCACCCTGTGACTTCCACCAGAACTAGTTCAATCACAATGAAGGCTAGAAATTCCAAGGAAGATGTTCTTCTGTTCATTCTGTAAATGTTGGTTATATGCGTTAAAGAACAAAGTTTCCTGGAATTGAAATAGCAGTTTGAGAGCCAAAAAACCCAACGTTTCCCCAGAGAAATGTACAGGGTTCCTACACATTTTCCATCTCAAAATTCTGTACAATCAAATCGGACTGCAAATTGAATGCACAGAATTACTGCCAACGTTTCTTCTTAAAAAAAATTCTAAATACTAGTTTTGCAAAAATACGCCTCTAATTCGCAAAAAATAGTACAATCTCCTCGAATTTAGTACTGCACCGAGGTCTGACTGACCACACCTCGCGTGACTGAATATTGAAACACGACTGGTTCAAGTCTGCTATGGACGACGCGGAGGCGGGAACCATTGCTTCTGCAAAGTCCATTAATTTCTGATAATGGACACCTCAAAGGGCATTATCCTGCTTATACCATGGTCACTTACGAAAGACAGCAATATTTAATCAATTAATAATACTTTATTGTGTTATATAGTTAAAATCGTGAATTATTTTTTTTTTAAGTCAAGCGCACAATTCAATATCTCCCGTATACAGGCATTGCCAAGCAACGTGGCCACTGAGCGAGCCGGCCGCGGCAGCTGATCAGTAATGTGAAGTGAGATGATGGCTTTACCTTACGTCACATGATACAAAGCATCGTTTCAGAAAGCCAGTGCACTACTTACTGCTTGTGTGTGTCCAGAGGATTATGCGAAACTTTGCGATGAGTCAACTGTTAAATAGCGTTGACTCTCCGTTGCCATTTTTGCCAGCGCAATAATTTAGAACGGTCATAAGGAAATTTGATAGGACGCCTTTCCTGGGTGGACATTATCACTTTTTAACCTACACCCTCCAGCCAATCAGAATCGATTATTCACCCAGACCATGGTATAAATATCAGTAAATATCAACCATATTAATTTGCGATATCCACATCGCCCATTTCGATTTGTGAAATATGGAAATCTCTTGGATACATTTGCTATCATATCATAATATATTAAAAAAATGATTTATACAATAATTAGGGATGTGTATTGGCAAATATCTGGCAATATGATATGTATCATGATACAAAGGAGACAATACATTGCGATATATCACGATACCATGATTATTACAACATATTTTTATTTTTACAAATGAATTTAACTGTAGAAAATCTGTCACAACATTCTAAACACTCCTCCACTAACCACCAGTCATACTTTTAATTTCATGACAAAAATTTATGTAATTATTAATGGTTTCATTAAAATTATTAAAAACTAAAAATCGATTCTTTGCTTTTAAATATCGACATGATATCTTGACATAAAATATCGCGATATTTTGGCATACCGATATTTTTTTACATCCCTAACAATAATACAGTGTAGTCCTGTGCTGTTTCATCCTCATTGAGAATTGAGGGGGGGGGGGGGACTAAACAGCGTAGGAACCCTGCATATAACATACTTAAAAAAAAAAATTCATGCTGTTCTTATGCTGAGGTTTTCCCCAGTAGAAGCTATAATGCAGAGGCAAAAACTAAATATCCAGCCTTTTCATAGCAAACAACAGCAACATCACCAAAGAAAAGCTAACATAATAACACAGGGATTAGTTCCAAAACACAATCATTAGCCCACACAATTTTCAAAAATCAGGCACCCACACCAAATACTGATCGAGCAAGAGCTGAAATGTAGGAAGACAACAGATCTAAAGAATTAAGGGAGAGCCAATTAGTCCTTAAAAATGTTATCACAATAAGATGAAAAATCAAAGCATTCCAAAGTAAAATGGGATTTAATAAGGGGGGGGGGGGTAGAAGAGGGCATTCACGCTATATTATTTTTGCTTACACAGTTCCGTCTCCTGCATAGGCATACTGAGTTTGAGGGACTGCAAAGCATCACCCTTGTGAACCGTGACATCAGCACTAGAGCCTTCAGCCTTCTCTACCATCATGGGGGGATAAGCGGCCACACCTGGGGAGGACTCTTGGCTCTGGGCGTCGATGCTCTGCGGAGGAGATCCGTTCGGAAGGGGGCCTCCCACGGCCCCGAAGCCATCTGTTGGTCCTTTTCCATTTGGCATCACATCTGAATTGAAAGGACCTAAAATGGATGAGAAAATGCATTTCTTTTTAGTGGTTTTGAACTGTTGTAGGCAATTGGTTTCTCTTGTGATTGAAGCTTCGGAGTACTTGTGGATACTCGTGGCAGAGATTTCTTTGGAGTGTTGCAAATATTTACTTTTCAGTTTTTTGTAGGATCCCAAATTAGATTCAAAATCTTATGATGTGAACTTCTACAGCAGGTGAAATTTAGCCATTGATAGCTCCAATGATCTATAGTGAATGTGACAGTCCTGATAAACTGGTTGAACAATTATGTCAAGCAACTGTGTCTTGATTTTTAAAGAATACTGGCAACACTCAAGCAACACCTGGCCACTAAAGCTTCTCTCTGACTGCGTTTACTTTTGTGCAACTATATATGTTTCAAGAATCTATTTGCTCCAACAGGCAATCAAGTGTTACGCCATAAATTAAGCCTTGCTTAAGTATGATGAAGATGTTGGCGCAATATTTAGTTTTTAAAAAAATGGCCAGAGTGTAGTGACATGCATCAAATCTTCACAGAAGCTTTCACAAATTCTTAGGATTTCTGAGGGATTTCTATTCAGTTTGCTAAATGGCAGACAATTAAATTTGATTAAACCCACAAAGTTTTGTTTTACAAGTTTTTTAAATGTCACAATCTCTTCAATTGTAACATTCATTAATACATTTGTTAACCCCTGAAATTTTCTGCAAATTTTATCCAAAATACTTCAAAATAATAATTTTAAAAACAACATGCCAATGGAAGTTACATAAAATCGTGACAAATTTTTAAGGTTTCTAGGTGGCAGATTTTGGTGGCTTGTGGACAGAAGACTTGTTGACTTTTTCATACACTGATAGGACCCTTGTAGATATAAAAAACTAATAAATAAAATTTAAAAAAAAGTTTGCCTTGGATAGCTCTCTTCTGTCAATGATATGATGATTTGAAAGGTGAGCTCAAAAAACAAGTGTTTATTGTGTCTTTAGTTATGATTGTATTCTTCATTGACATACACCATTGGAATCTCATGAATCTTAGCTGCTTTCTGGTAATGTATAATATGCATTTTCGCATAAAAAGCAGGGCTGTGTATTGACAAGAATCTGGTAATATGATATGTATCAGAATACTGGGGGGACAATATGATATATTGTCATATATTGCAATAATAGTAAGACTACATGTTTAAATTTTTAAAACTGAATTTAACTGTAGAAAAACTTTCTCAGCACTCTAAATGCTCCAACTTGTTTCATAATAAAAAATTGCTGTTTTATTACTAGGTCTAGTTGATCCACTAAAACAAAGAAGGTAAAAACAGCCACCAACTAGCGGTCGTACTTTTAATTTTTACTACAAAAATTACGGTCATCATTACAGACCCACTGTGTAACTTTTACACCATAAAAACACGTGTTTTCGAAAGTTTTTGGTGACACACCTCCATTTTGATGTTCGTTTTCAGGTCCTCCTGCTGATTACCGCAATATAGAACGTTTCACCCGCTGATGTACTGATTGAGTTTTGCTTTACAACAGTATGCTACGCACTACCTAATGATATAAACAAACCCGTGGTTTAGAAACTTGAGCCATGGCAGATCCACCAAAGAAACCAAAGACGCTGCTATCAGAAGAAGCAAGGAAAAGAAACTGGGCTGCAAGAGCTGAAAGCTGCCGGAGCTTCACTGCTGGAGCCTTGTTAACTTCTGATTCATACCAGGCAAACGGAAGCGCCCGGTGTGAGCCGCGGAGCTGGATGCTGAGCTAAACCAGCTTCTCAACCCTAAAGAAGACTAGGGATGGGTATCATTAAGAATTTATCGATACTACTACGCTTAATGATACTCCTCATCGATCCGGTACTTTATCAGTATCCTTATCAGTACTTTTTTTTTTTTAAGACAAAAACAAAGAGAAAAACAAAAATAATGAACTATAATTGTTTTGTTTTCTAACAATTGGAACAGCAAAGAACAGAAAACAACTACAAAATAAAAAGTAAGAAATTAATAACTTAATAAAAACACTATATAAACAAGTTTTATATAACAAAAACTAAAAATACTATGTTGTATTTTTTAAAAAGTTTAAGGTATTCAAATCAAAAATATCAAACATAACCTGCCCATAAAACAATGCAATTAAGAACCAAAATGAAAGATTTTGAATGCTAAAGTGTATATATAAGATCTGAGAAGATTAAGGACAACAATATAATATCCACCCATCAATTTTCTGTACTGCTGCATCCTGCTGCAGCACTCAGGTGAACAAGAACTGTGCATCTCTGTTTGTATTTGGTGTATTTTAGCAAGGTGTTTGGTCAAATTAGTCGTGTTCTGACCTTTGCAAGCAAAGCTTTTATTGCATTTGTGACAGCGTGCATTGTTGGCTTCTATTTTTATCAAATGAAGCCAAAGTTTGGATCGTTTTGTTCGCTCGGCCATCGTATCTGTGTAACTACTACTGGAGCTTCTGTTGAGAGCGTAGCAGTCACTCCTCCCACCATAAGTCCCCGCAGCATGCATGCTTGTTAAGGGGGAGTAGGCAGCTAATACAGTGTTTGACATGTGTTTATATTTCTCGCAAAAGATGAATACGACCTTAATTTTACCGTTAAGAGGGCCGATAAGGCTGAAGCTTATCGGTCCGGGTGGACCTTCAGAATCAGCCCCAGGGCTATTTTAATACCGGGTTTCTGTACTCATCCCTAAAGAAGACGTTAACAGAAGAAGCCAAGAAAAGAGACTGGGCAGGAAGAGTAGCTGAAAGTTGCTGGAGCTTCACTGCTGCAGAAGGCTCATTAATGTTTGGATATGGAACATGAGCATGATAGCGACATCTAGTTTATCTAATTTGTAGTTACAACAAGAGGAATTTAACTAAAAGCTAACATTAGCCAAGTTAGCAAGTAAGTTAGCTTACCAATCCAGGAGGAAAATAGCTGTTTCCCCATGTTCAATGTCATGGAAACGTTTTATGTGGCTCTATCTAGAGTAGGCTTCACCTTTCTTCTGCGGTCACTCCTGTCCTGAGACGGACCACGATATCTCCAGGGCTTTGAAGCAGCTGCTTGACTTACTGATTCCATTCTTCCTAGTACTAGCTGAGCTGCGACGAACACATGGTTGGATTATAGACCTTATGGATGCATGGATGCTGAACTAGTTTGGTAAGTAATAAAATGCTTGCTCTGTGGTTATTTGGGCATGATGATTTCCCGTCAAAAGGGAAAACTGTTTGACAGTTCACCCGCTGACACAACCTTAGTTTGATGGTTTGTCCAGCAAACTTGTAAAACCGTCAGTACACTACTTAGATGCGCTCGATAGAGATTTGGTTTTACGACAGTAACGTTGAACCACAAACCATGGGAGGGCGACAGAGTGCAGTTATCTCAATGTTAAGGAGTGTGTCTTTAATGGTTCCTTTTAATTTTTTTAATTAAAAATCAATACATTGCTTTTGAATATTGATAGTGTTGTGATATAAAATATTGTGATATATCAGATTGATATTTTCTTGCCACTCTCAAAAAAGGGTGTCGTTTAATGTCGTTGCTAAATGCTAACATTAACATCAAAGTACTTGTGTTGCTAGGTGTAATATTAACAGAATTGATGGCGATTTCATTATCCTTAGTACAATTCATGTGTTCGCTGTAATGTCACAAAAGCTTATATTATTTCTTTTAGCAATAGTTTACATATGATTTGAAATGGTATACTGGCTTGGGCAATGATTGGATGCCCCATGCAGACAAACCAGTGAAAACAATGGAAGCCCGGTTAAACCATGTGACTTCTGTTGATGCCAAGAGGAAAACATTGTTTGAAATAATTGTAAAACTTGACAAACCGTCAAAATCTGATAAATACCAGGCTGTGTATCAAAGGTGTCATAAACCTCAACCAAGAAGTTGTAGCACCAACACAAAATGTATTTTTCAATCTCTAAAAAACAACTATTGTATTGTATTATACGCTATACATTTAACAGAAATTCCATTAATTGCTCCAATGCGGAAATTGAGGCTAAAAGCAGCGGATGGATGGATGGATGGACTTAATTAGTCCCACAAATGGGAAATTTTGAAAAAAGAGAGAAACGGCACAGATTAAAAACCCACACACAAAAAAACCCCAGTGCCATTACAAATGAATAGATAATAGCAGTTACAAACTAAATAAGAATAAAGATCAGAATGTTTTTCGCTACAGCGGCCAGCTGCAAGGGCGTTGTAAAAAAGTCTGACGGCAGCTGGAAGGTAAGACCTCCATCGCACGTGCGACATACGGTATATGTCACATTTATTTAAATTTAGTTTGGTTTGAAATTAAATGTTCACGAAATCGGAACTGAAGGGTTCCTAAAATGTGAACACTGGTAATATTGGAATATATAAATCAAAACTGAGGACCCAGGAAGAAGAGCTTGTCTTGTACAAAGCTGTTAAAACAACACTTAACAAGCAGGAGCTTCTTTTTTTTAACGTTTTAAAGTTTTCCCCCCTCAACTACCTTGGTATCCACAGCTCAAAGATAAAATTATTATTTTTTTCTCCTGAAGCTTGCTTTGAGCAGAACCCCAACAAAGCTTCCACCTTCATGATGGCTAATGAGACGTTGGTTCACATAGCTGTGAAACAATGGAGCGGTAAAAGCTCAGCCTTGGTAATGATCACCAAAACAGGTCAGCCATGCCAGAAAACCAAGTTATAGACAAAGAAACTAGCAGTTATACACCTAGAGAAAAATCTGATTTGCAGAACAAAGTGCAGAGGTGAAACTAACCAAAGAAACTCTGATACTGAGCAGGGATGAGGAGGAGAGCCAATAAGAGTTCAGATTTAGAAGAGCCCATTTCTTCATAACTGCTCCAGTAATTAACCGGCGACCTCTTTCATGGCACTGACAAGCAGTGTAACATTAAAGACATACCATTCATTCAAAAGAAAGAACAGCAGCAGCACTCACCATTTTGGGTGTCATTTGTTTTCTGGCTACTCTCCAGCCCTTTTTTTAACGTGCTCCGTTCCACGATGGCATCCTCGTGTTCTTCGCATCTTCGAACGTTTTCTTCTTGACTGAGCTCCATCTCAACAGCCTCTGATTGGCCCAATATCCACTTCCACTGAGATGAGCTAACGGTTGCAGAGCGGCTGGTGCTTTATTGCAAAGAAGGTCTCATTTAAACCCTCTTCTGAGGACGCAGGCCACCCGGGAACATGCCAAGGAACCCTTTAATCTCGGATCACTGAGGAGAGAAAATTAGGACAATCAAAACTGCAGCCACCTTGCAGCTTTTTACCACTGTCCTCTTACAGTCATCGCTTGTACTATGTAACACCATAGCCTACTTTAAACATAAGCAGTGTAGCAGCTAAGTGGATTCTGTAGCCTTAAAATAAGCTTCAATTGTAAAGAGGACTGCTTTGACTAGTCGACAGACTCAGTTTGACATCAATGGACTTTTTGTTGGAGTTTGCGTTTTAAGCGTCCAACATCTGGGGGGAAAAAGGAGTTACAGATGTTTTCATCAACATTTCTATAAGTGAGGAGAAGAACCGGTCTGCAGTCATGAGTTCATAACCTGCTTGTTGAGATTTATCAAGGAAACCAGGAGCTGCCTGTTAGGGAGCCGATACAGACAAAGTCAAGGGCACTCTATGAATTCAAATTTGCGAATAAATGTATGAAGAAGCTTTTGATCTGCAATCGACAGGCAGCCAGTCCCGACAAGTGCTGTTTAAAAAAAAAAAAAAAAAAAAAAATGATTCAAAAATCGATTCTCAATCAATTCTTTTAGAAACCAAATCAAAACATCAAAAATGGATTTTATGTTGTAGTATAGTTTGCCGTTTTTACAGCTAAATAGGTCAAAAAAGTCCATTTTAAGGCTATTTTAAATCTTGTGTCTGAAAGGGTTAATACAGTTTCCCTGTTTGAACTGTTACTGACGTACTGTTAAGTCATTAAATTACAGGCATATAATCAAGGAAAGTTCAAAAAAAGTGTTCAATAGCACTGACTCATATCGATATCGAACTGGATCAGATTGAATTGAATCGGATCGTGAAAATCAACTAAATGTTGAGAATCTGAATCGAATTGATTCTTGCGATTCGAATTAATAACCAGTCCTGGTCCAGACCAACCCCTGACCCTGCAAGGATATGCAGTATGCAGGTCTAGATTAGAGTCGGGTTTCGATTCAAATTTCAAGAATGAATACGACTCTGATTCTCAAGAGTTACAATCGATTATTGGGATCCAATCCATTCTGATTAGATATTGATATGGGTCAGTGATATAAAAACATATTTTTTGGGCTGTTACCTTAATTGTATGGCTTGTAATGCAATGACAAGTAACACTGGGTGATTTACAGTTCACCTGGGAAAACTGTATTAACCATTTCAGACCTAAGCCTTAAAATGGCTGTCTGGACTTTTCCTTCCAATTTTAGCTGTAAAAAGGGCAATCTGTGTTAAAACAATCAAACTGATATTTTATGCTCGATTTGATTATCATAATTTAATAAAATCGAACTTGATTTTTTTTTTCAACACAGCACTGTTTTAGATAATAGACTGATGGAAACTTCAGGTGCATGTTTTCCTGATTATCACATTCAAATCCATTTTACTTTCTTACAAATCCCATCCAATTATGTAGATTATGTTGATGTCTCAATAAATAGCAAAGATGAAAGAAAACAATTCATAAGTCCTCTTTCTATGCTGCAAGGACATGTTGGTCTCCATTATTACACTTTAATTAAGCAGTCTACTTTTTTGTCTCATTATCTTGTTTAATCTCATTATATTTGACATGCAACCAGATCTTTTTTTAAGCTTTGAATACATAATGAACTTTTATTCTTGATTTTTTTTTAAACACCACCCGTGTTGCTTCATGCAATAATTTTATTCTTTAAATGGCTAATGTTTATGTTTTATTTCAGTGATATTAAACACAAATTTGAAATGTACCTGAACTTTCTGAGAGGCTTTTGTCATTTGTATTAGTCAAAACATTTGTCACTAAACTGCACTTTAAAAAAAACAAAACACTGCTAGTGACAGTACTGATTTCAATAGGGGAACACATTAAACCGTCGATCATAATGGGCGAGAATCGTATCCCCGACTTAAAGAGGAGAAGTAAAAGTATATGAGGTAGATTAGCAGTGCTTGCCAAACAACTGAGTCATCCAGAACATGCTACTACTATGGAATATCATTGAGCCGTTATAGCATGTCATGACAGTGCTGGAGCAACAGCCTTCAGCCAGAAGCCTCTTCAGAATCATTTCAAGACTGACTGCTACTGGAGATCCTTCCCACCCACAGCATCACCATCCACAATTATGTTTTTGAAAACAGTTAGATGATAGCGGTTAAGACAGATTTTAATTTCCCTTTAAGACAAAGAAAGTATGTTTAAATGTTGAACTGTGAAAGAGCAGCTACGTGAAAAAACGCGTAAATTCCAGCGGCTTCATTATTAAACCGGTTGTCGCAGTTCTTTCAGGAAAATTGCTTCAGTATCCATAGATGCACCATAACAATTGGTCATCGCACATTTACTGTAAATGCTTAAAACAAACATGGGTTTAGAGAATAAAATACTCTAGTTATGTTAGTCACTCTGCTAATATTTTACTTCTGAAATCAGGAGAACTGTCCCTGCAGGTTTGACAACAGAATCATCCAAACCTCCTAATGATAACCTTTGACTTGAAGGCTAATTACCTAATTACCGGGTCAGACGGCCAGCAGCACAATTCAAAGCCGCAACTGTTAAACCGAATCTAGAAGTTTCACTGAGATTGGTTAGCTTGGTTGTTTTGATTCACCGACACTAGCGAGAAGCAGCTGACAGACCAGACTGTCACTATGTGGCTAAAGCTAGTTAGCATGCTAACAAAAACAGCTATGTATCCAAAGGAAAGCTAGTGCTGCTAAGTTGCTAGCTAAAAATAAACGCCGCCACAGTAAAAGTGTTTTCTAGAATATTTTATGGAAGCAAAGCAATAGCCTATCATTGGTTAAGTATATTAACACACCCGAGTGCAAATCATAAAATGACAAATTCCCTAAATAACAATAAAAACTCACCCTTTCGGTGAGCTTCGCCTTTTACTACGTGGCTGTTTAGTTTCCGTCCCTCAATCCGTCCGAAGAGAAACAGGCAGAAGGTGCCTGTGCAAAACGGAACAAGAAAAGCTTACCATTCGGAGTTTAAATATTAAATAATGCATAAATTACTCAGATGTTATTCTTCAAATGCAAATAACACTGGCATATTAATTACCCGAACCATAACATGAGTTTCGAGTGTCTGGTGTGTCGTATGTTGTAAAATGCATAGATATAGAGGCAAGTAGAGTGCAACGGCCCACATATGATTGGCTGGTAGAAAGGACCTTCCATGTTGTGTGTGGCAAAAGTTTAGAAACACAAAATTATATATATATTAAATTAACATCTGCGAGACAAAATGTGACTAAACAAGCTACATGGAGCGTGATGTGGTTAAAATTGACCTTGGCTTAGCCTACCTAACCTACCTCTAAAAATATTTAAAAACATTAATAAACTTTTATAGCCTATTTGATTATTTTAAATAGTTAGATTAACTTTATTTGCAAAAGAAAAAATTTTTTGTTGTAGTTTTAGTGAAATAATAAAAAAATTGACATGGAAAAAAAAGCCTTAATCATTGACCCCTAAGCAGAAATGTTCAAACTCGCTATAGTCCTCTTCAGAAGAAATAGCCTACATACATTAATAATAATAATAATAATAATAATAATAATAATAATAATAATAATAATAATAATAATAATAATAATAATAATAATAATACACATGTAGCAGATTTTATATAGTAAATGTATTACATTTAATAATAAGTTTTATTTTGAAATGGTCAGGTGATGTTTGCAGCTCCAAACTAATTTTGTTTAATTGGACTAAGGGCAAAACTTGCTCTTTGGATTCTAAAGGCAGCAGACCCCTGGTCTAGGGGGCTCAAAGAAGGTCTACCATAACCTGTGAGCACTGTAAAAAATAGAGGCAGATGTAAATCAAACCATTGACAAGAACCCCCAGCAAAATCCCCCAGTTAAAAACAATATGTAGTTTGAAGAAGTTATAATATGCAGTACATATATTGCCAAACCTTCACATTTCAGGCATTGTTCTATGGGGTTTCACAAAATATAGTGCCACAATCCCTGATATCTATTCCATAGCAGGGATAATTGCTCGGTGTAAATACATCAAATGTATTTACATTTGATGTATTTACACATCAAATGTAAATACCGGATCATCAAATGCCGGATAGGAAAAGTGCTTGAAATGGGTGTTTCATGGAGTATAACATTTGTTATTTTTTTTAATATTGAAAAGAAAATTTTTTAATGAAAGTAAATGCAATCAATATCTTAAGTCATGATGTGGCCTGCAATTCAATAGAAAACTTGTGGAGCTGACATCAAACATGTGCTTTCTGAGAGAAAAAAAATTGAAATGCAGATAAATTACATAGTGATGTCTTAACATCCTGGGGTGGAATACCTGTTAGTAGGTACAAGACGTTTTGTCAACTCCTTGCAACACAAATGTGAAAAACTTCTCAGAGAACGTGATCACATAACTAAATATTATTAGGACTACATAAGTTCACAGGCAGGCTAAAATGTAAAATAACTATCTGTTTTTGCATGGAAGGTTTTTAAAGAGAAATTCATACATTAAAATTGTGTTTTTTTTTATATCTGTCTTTTGATTTACTTATTGAACAGAAACCACAATGTCACACAACTAGACATAAAAACCTTCAGTACTTCTGTGTTGTTAAGCTTTTTATTCGCCTCGTGGAAAAATGCCACTCGCAACATGGCACCGATGTTGACGTAAGAGGTGGGACAGTCATACACTATCTATTTTTATATCTCTATCATCAAAGCTTCATTCTTGTACCTAACAGCTGATTAATGCATTCCAGCTGTGAAAATCACATCTGTGAGATGGTTTTTAAACTGCTTCTGTCAGTTCATGAAAACTTAAACCAGACGGTTCATTGAGGTGCATGAAGTGGACTAATAGGCATTCTTTTTATTATTATATCATGCCAGCGCCTTATGTAATAAGATTAAACAGGATTCTACTTTGAGGATTTGAAATTAAGCTACATCCACCCTTCTGTTAAAGCATATCACATAAACAGTACGCATATTTTGAGCTATTCATCATTTATGTGCACCAAAACTGAACATTTGTAACTTGCGAGTCTTTATTTTCTGATAGAGCACCACAAAGTAGTGTGCAATATTGAAGGAGAAGCAAAAAAAAAACAAAAAAAAAAAACATATGGTTTGATGAATGAAAATTTTAAAAGTGTGGCATGCATTTGTCTTCAGATCCCCAAAGTCAGTACTTTTCAGAACTATGTTTTGCTGCAGTAACCACTGGCGGTCTTTCCGGGTCTGTCTCTGCAATCTGTGTCCATCTAGAGATTAAACTTTTTTCTCATTCGTCTTTGCAAAATAGAGATTCCAATTTTGATCCAGATCTGGAGTTTGATTGGGTCATTCTAACACACCTATGCCTTGATGTGCATGCAAGTGGCTGTACATTTAGGGAGGCTGTCCCACTGGAACCTTCGCCACAGTTATATGTCTTCTGAATCCTCTAATAAGCTTTCATCCAGGCTTACTTAATTACTTCCATCCATTTTTTCTTCAACCCTGACCACCTTCATTATATTCTCCTTATCGGTAAAGCATGATACTCCCGCCTCTATGTTTCATCCTAGACCCTATCTACAGAAAACGTTGAGAAATACTGATCTCTATAACTGTTTAATAACAGTTATTGGCTGCATCCACAGTAGGGGTAGTAGAGGAATATGTTTCAGCAAGAACACAAAAACCACACTCAATTAGTACTGTAAAAGCTAACTTTTGAATATAGATTAATTTTAATATAATGTCAGTACACATCTATATCATGCAGAAATGTAATGTGTAGATGTAAGTAAAAGTGAAATATTAGTTTGGGTTACACATCTGGAATACAATCATACCTGCAGTTCAGATTACTTTGTCTCCATCTACCGGTAATAAGATGAACAACAAATACAAAGTCCAAAAGCCTTATCTCCCTGTCATTTAAATCTTTCCTATTAAAAATAATAGTGGGTTTGTCTTTGTTTTTCTGAGGGATAAAATATAAGATGAGAGTAACTGACAAGATGATGGGTTTGTGTTATTTAAGCAAGGATGATGGTGAGCAAATTTTACCTTCCAGATGGGTTCTCGTGATGTCTGTGTTTGTTTCTGGACACAGTCTATAATGTACTCTACACATAGGTCTAAGATTTTTTTCTTCATTTGCAAACATATTTTTCTCACAATTGCTTTTGGTTTTTTTGACACTGATTGTGTAAGCGCTATAATGATGCTGAAGCTATTGTCTATGAGGTTGGGTTCTAGCCTCATAATTGACTGGTGAATTAAAGCTCTATTGCAGTGGTCTTTAAGGATTCAAGATTGCATTTCCCCCACCCCCCTCCATTAATTTTATTGCAATAATCTAACCTCAATGTCACAAATGCTTGGCTAACTTTTTCCAGATCAGCTGAAGAGACAATATGTTGCAGTTTAGAAATGTAGAAACCAGAACCACGGATTTTACACGCTACTTGACGCCTGAGAAGAATAAAAAATTACACCAAGATTTTGATTGCTGGACTTACGAGGTGGACAGAAAGAAGCAAGAGGCAAGTAACTTTAATTGTATAGCACAACAACAAGGCAATTCAAGTTGCTTAACATCAGTGGACAAAATAAAAGTAGCAACAAAAGCATAAAACACAGCAATAGAAACACATCACATATGACACATTTAAAACATATGACATCCTTGCTATTATTGATTGCTTACTCAAAGGCAGCTCTAAACAGAATGGATTCTTAGCTTTGAATTAAAAGAACTCAGTGATTCAGCAGCTATGCAGTGGTCTTTATGTTTACTCCATATAAGAGGTGCATAGTAATTCGAAGCTGCTTCTCCATGCCTTGTTCTTATTCTCAGCATAATGAGTGGACTAGAGTTGGGAGATCTGAGTGTTCTGGGGGGTTGGTCACAGAGCCATTGTTAGAACTTTAGAACTGGGGTGATATGCCCTACTTTTCTGGTTTGAGTGAGACCGCGAGCAGCAGCGTTCTCGATTCTTTTCAGCTGTTTGATTGACTTTTTAGCAGACCTGTGAAGACACCATTGCAGATTTCAATCTGGCCAAGATAAATGCATGGATAGTGTTTTAATCCTAGAAATGTTCTTCAGGTGATAGAAGGCTAACCTTGCTACACCTTCACTTTGGGCCTAGTAGTTTCTAGCTGTGTTAACTGAAGCTGTGTGCTGACTCTCGACTGTTCCTCTTTAGGTCCAAAGATAATTACCTCAGCTTTGCCTTTGTTAAAATGGAGAAAATCGTGGCACATCCATCCATTGATTTGCTTAATTCATTCCCTTAGGGCTTGGATGGGTTTGGAGTCACCTGTTGACATTGTGATGTAGAGTATGCTCTGTATAGGTATATTAATCTTATTGGTTGTTATAATCTGAGCTGGTGAGAGCATGTAAATATTACATAGAAGAAGGCCCAAGGATGGAGCCCTGAGGAACACCACATGTGATTTCTGTCTGTTCTGATGAAAAATTGCCTATTGACACAAAGACGTTGCTGTTCTTAAGGTAAGATCCAAATTAGCCAAGTAATTTATCAAAGAGTCTGACCCAGCTCTCCAGTTGTTTTAATAATATATCCTGATCAACAGTGTTGAATCGATGACCAAAAGTACCAGCACTGTCTTTCTACCACAGTCTGTATTTATGCGAATGTCTTTAAACACTTTGAAAAGAGCAGTCTCTGTGCTGTGGCGAGCACAGAAACCAGACTGAAAAATATCAAAGCTGTTGGTCATTGTTGGGAATCTATCCAACTGTTGAAACACAACTTTTTCAATAATCTTGCTGATGAATTGAAGATTAGAGATTGGTTTGTAGATTTGCAATATTGTCCATGTTGTTTTTCTTTAGTAGTGGTTTGTTAACTGCAGTTTTTAAAGCCTAGGGGAAGACAGGAATAAGTTAACTATTACTATTACTAACAGAGCCGTCACCACTCCGTTCTGCTCACTCCTGTTTAATCATTGTCTGGACCTGTCTCCAATCTGGCACACCTGATCCTCATTCCTTTCATGTATTTAAACCCTTCACCTCCTCACGCTCCCCATCAGATCATACCGTGTCCAACCCTACTGTCTCCGTTCTGGTCGTTTTGTGTCCACCAGGTGTTCCGTCTCATCGTTCCTGCCATCAGTATCATCATAATAAACAATTTTACATCTTGCATGTGTCTACATTTGTGACCATGCTGCACCCTGACTCCCGAAACTATTTGAATCAGATCAGGCCAAATGACATAGAAAACTTTCTAAAGAAAAACTGTGTGTAAAATGAACTTAATTGGATTGTGATTTCTTCAAGCTTTTTTTGTTGTTTGGTTTTGGAACTCGAGGGTTGGGTGGTGACATTGTTAATGGGTCGGATACTGATGTACAGAGTGACCGTCTAATTTGGCAAAATCATTGCAAGCCCTGGTGGAATTTGGTTGGGGATACCATCACAGGAGAATTAGTTAGTCCGTCAGCTGTTACAGATAAAGTCCACATACAGTATATTAATGTTTTTGTTAATGATGTCAGAAAAGAAAATTTCTCTTGCATCTTTATGAGTTGTGATTTTTGTTC
The DNA here is from genome assembly GCA_028564705.1 of Apricaphanius iberus. NCBI lineage: Eukaryota > Metazoa > Chordata > Actinopteri > Cyprinodontiformes > Aphaniidae > Apricaphanius > Apricaphanius iberus. Next base: position 1,949,975 of record JAPXFQ010002998.1, read on the forward strand.
AATCTTTCTTTGTAGATCTCACAGTGAACCTGGAGGTGAGTTTGCTGCCATTTTCTTTCGGGTCATCAACACTCCCTTTTTTCACTATGTACCAGTGGATCGCGAGTCCATGGAGACTTCTTTCAACCCAAGACTATTTTAACTTCAACTTGAGCAATGCTATCACTGATGTCTGAACATGTATAGAGAACATTATCTACCTGCTTGCTATTCACTTTCCTGCTTATAGAAAGTGAATAATAATGCACTCAGCACTGAGCCCTGCGGAACCCCACAGGTTAGGGAGGCAATCCTAATTCAAAAAACAGTTATGCTTAATAGGATTAAAGGCTGCAATGAGATCAACAAAGTTAATATAGAATCACATCCTGCATCAAATGCCATCTGTAAAGAATCTGTAATTTTCTACAACCTTTTCTAAAAAATGCTGAAGGAATTTAGATATTTAGATTCCCAGTCCATTGACGTGTTATTCGAAATGATGTGAAGTGTGTTACATATTTCATCAAAAGTAGCACTGGTGTTTGCAGATGCACTCTTGGACTGAGGTTGTAACTAATATATCTTGTACATGTGATTTTCACCAACGCTGTTGTATTTATTTTAGCTGTTTATGGTTTGTTGCTGTGTTTTTTTGGTTTGTTGCAAATGAGGCAGACTAGCAGTGCTTTCCAAAAACTGATAGTATCCTCCTGGTCCTGATAATATAATCTTTGCTGCCTCTGCTGATGTAGCATTTCATGACAGTCACCAGACCGTCATATCTATATATATCTATATATAGATATATCTATACGTATATATGGACATACCTTGGATTAACATGTCCCTTTGGTCACATTATATTCATTCTTTTCTAAGGGTACCATCATTTTTGTCCAGGCCTGTTTCATGCATTTATTTTTTAAATAATTCCGTTGAAGCATGGATGAAAAGCAATGTCTGACTTTCATTGGTCAACATTTATATAATTTTTATTTATTATTACTTTTGTCAGATTAAAGTTATTTCTGTGACCATTATGAGTTTTTCTTTGATTTAATGAAGGGTACCAACAATTTTGTCCGTATATATATATATATATATATAGATATATATATAGATATATATATATATATAGATATATATATAGATATATATATAGATATATAACTGGTCTTCAGTCAGAGGGTACTTCACATCCATTGCAATACTGACTGCTATAGCCTACTTTAGATCCTTCCTGTCCACATTGCCACCAACCAGAAACATTCGAACATTTGAAGATACTCGGGAGATTTGAGTTGCAAGATTAAAATTAACTTTTGGAATAAATTTAGTATTCCTTTTTTAGTCGAATTTAGTAGTTATTTTGCTTGGACACCGCTTTGATCCCCTTTTGGGGCGCCCCCTGAGCTGGAGTGTGTGTGCAGACTAAAACTTTTAGTAAGTTATGCAGCCTATTGAACATCAATTAATACACTATGTTTACCAAAAAAAAAAGAGGCAGATTTAACACAGACCTTTAACCGTGTGCCCACTCTTTAATATCAGATTTTTATTTAACCAGTTATGCCATGAATGAACTTGCGGGAATAAATACATATTTAGCAACCTAAGCAGCCAGGCAAAGGAGGCGGGGGGCGTGTTAAGTGACAGTAAGTATGGTGTGTGTGGAGAGGCAGGGGAGCTCTGGGGGTCTCCTGTTGGTCCATGAACGATGGAAGCGCGCCCCCGACACTTCAGGTGATTGTGAGGGAAGCAGAGGAGCGGGACGCTGCTCACGGTGCGCCGCGTTACGAAAACACAAACAACTGGAGGAAAATGACTTGCGTTTGGTCGCCTGCGGCGCACGCTTCACTGACAGCATGTCTGCTCTTCGTTGTGGGATGTGTTGCACAGAAAGTAAGTTAACATTTGTTTGCTGCAGTCTAATAAAAAAGAAAAGAAAAGTAAGTGATTCACAACCTTTCTCCAGCGTGTCCTTCTCATATGCGTGGATACACTGAAACCTCGATCCTCTTTCTGTGGAGCGTAGAATCGGCTGTTTGCGCCAAAGATTGCGCCTCTTTTTCTTTTTCTTTTTTGCCTCTGCGAGACTTAAAGTGAGTTGTTTTTTATTGTTTTGTTTTTTTAAAAACGCAAACTATTATTTATTTCGGGATAAATATGATACATGATGGGCCTATTGCGTCATCTGCATGTTCATTCTAAACGCAACGCTGTAGCCAACCACATGTAGTCCAGACCATTAGAAAAAAACCTAACAGATTGTTAGTTTTTACATTCATAAGTAATTTTTGTTCACCACAATTTAGCTCCGGTAACGAAGCAGATATACTTCGGGTTGCGTCCTGACTTGTTCTCTGATAGATGGAGTTTTGTTGATTGCTTAACAGGAACACGGCATGTGCCCGTCTGATGGTTTCAAAAAGATTCCTTGTCAAGCTGGAGGTTTTATTTACTCATCTCGGTTTAAGCTGGTTTACTCGACTTTCACCGTTTGGTATTCGTCCAGTCTTTTATGATTCATGTTTTTCTCCTTAAATTGAACTTCCAGATTCTGGTGCACATTATATGCGGCATGCCTTGTTTTGATGGTACAGGCGTGTTTTGATGTTCCTGCACAGCACTGGGTTTGGAGAATGGCATGCAGAGTCCAAACTGCTGAAATGAGAACCACATTGTGGAGTCTGGTTACCTCATGTTTTACGTTTTCAGTACCTAATCCCAAGCTTCTGCCTCTGTCAATATAACATTTCCATACAGGTGCAGACTGTCAGTTTTGTTGTTGGACATGCTTTGGCTTTTGTGGGATTCAAAGTCTCCTGTCAGGTCTGATTGTAAATGTAGTGATGCAAAGACATGGTGTCATTTGAGGGCCGAGGTGGACAACTACGTCCAGGAGGATAACTGATTGTGACAAAGCATAGCAGGGCTTTTTCCTCTGACCTAATTTTGTTTCAACTGGAGACATAGTTAGACTTCCAGAGCTCCTTTCAAAAGTATTCATACATGATTTTGACGTGTCGCATCAACAAACCTCGGTGTGTTTCGTTTGGATTTTATGCGGTGGGCCAACACAGATTACTGCATAAATGCAAAGTGATGAAAAAATGGCACGTGGATTTCAAACATCTATGTATGTAAAAACAGAAATGATGTGTTGTTCATTTGACTAGACGCTGATATTTTTGAATGGAAAGCATCACCTGACCACAGATTCTCTATTGGATATAGCCCAAACCTGTCTGCTTTGTTTCTTGGTCGCTGTGATCCTGTTTGTTCCCTAATGTCCTCTAACGGACATCTGACACCTTCACAGGAACAGGTGGATTATTGGTGAGGTTAAACGACACACAGTTGAACTCTCTTTACCAATGAAGTGCTTTGTGATGACAAATGGTTGCAACGGATTTGATTTAGAGGTATCGGAGTGAGCATGGAGCAACTCCAACCTCACTGTTCAGATATCCATTTGGATTAAAAAAATCTATCGTTTTTGTCCTTCACCATACCTGATGAGATCTATTAAAATTTGTGGAATGGACACAAAAAAGTGAAGGAACGTATGAATACTTTCTTTCACTGTTTTTTTTTTTTTTTTTTTTTCTCCTGCTGGGAATCACATACTTTTTGAACTTGCTCATCTGGCTTTTTTCCCCCAATAGATGACTGAATCATGTGTGGTCAGCGGCTGCTGTCTAAATTTAAGAAGCTTTACCTTTGACACACATATTTTAGGTCATCTGTCAAAAGTCATCCTCTTCTGTCTACGGAGCAGGTCGGCTCAGCAGCAGATTCCTCAGAACTTGGACGACAAGAACCGTTGGGGTATTAAATTGTTTGCATCTACTGCTTTAGTTCCTGTGCACATAGGGTGCACAGTATCTTTGCAATTATATGCTTGAGGGGACACGGTAAATGATGGCTTTGTCCTCTGTACCCCCTTTTGTATTAAGTTGATTTTCGGAACAGCATAAATAAGCTTGGAATTTATTCTATCCCCCCCAAGAGCAACTGAGGTGGTCGGTCCACAATTCAGCTTCTTTGTGGCAGGAGAGTGAATTTGATCGTTGTTTTAGTGCTCTACTTTGTGTTTCGGAAGGTTTTATTTTAGATGGAATGGGGTGGGGTGGGGGTGATTCGTTACTAATTGAAGTGAGTTGTGGGACAAGTGAACAGTGGATTCGCTTATTCTTCTGGTGAATTCTAAGACAATATGTCCACACAGCCTGTCAGCAGCTAAACATGTCATCGAGTGTCAGCGGACTGAAGTGGGAATGGGGCATGGGGGCCCACGCCAACATGTAAAATTTAGACACAGTTGAAAAAGACGGAAAACAGAGCCTTGTGTCGAAATTACGTAATCAAGTGGTCGAAAGGTGAAAGTGTTTCTATGTGAATATGCCTAATTATCTCTTAACCTGTTGGATTAGATTAAAATAAACAGTCAAGCCTGGCTTTTAACATCTATCAGATTGGACTGTGCCTAGGTGAGAAGTCAATTTATTACACTCATTCATTGATGGATAGATGGAGATATTTGTAAAAATAAAATCCAGCCTAATCATGAGTATGTATTTCCTAAACAGGTTTTTTTTTTTGTTCGCCATTTGTTTAAAATTGGCATATTCAGATAATTAGTTAATGGAATACCAGGTACGGAATGAATTCAGCGGACATCGTAATCCTTAATCTATAGTATTTTTTTTATTTTTATGTCAGGCATCTCCTCTGGGAAAGGCTTCCCTGAAGGTTCAGGAATGTGTTTACGGGATTTTTTGTATTTTTTTTTTTACCATTCTTTAGGAAACACTTTTGTGAGGTCAGGCATTTATGTTGGATGAGAAGGCCTTGGCCTTGGCTCACAGTCTCTACTTTAATTCATCCCAAAGGTGTGCTCTCAGGTTATGGTTAAGAGTCTGAAATGTTGATTATGTTGGAACAGGAAGGATTGAAGTACAAACCTTTCCCCACCAAGTTGGAAAGTATGAAATCGTCCAAAATTTGTAAATGCGGTGACGCATTAAGAGTTCCTTTCACTGGAACTAAGGGACTCCTGAAAAAAACAAACTTCATACTTGATGCAATGATGTTAGACGAGCGCCGTTCTCCTGGCAACTGCCTAACTCAGACAGAAAGGGATTATTTGTCACTCCAGAGAACACATCCCCAGTGCTCTAGAGTCCACTAGCTGCATGCACTGCACCAGTGCATCATACTCTTTGGATTTGCTGATGGAAGGTTTGGACCAGTGGCGTAGCCAGAAAAAAGACATTGGGTGTGCACCAGCAAACAATGGGTGTGCCAAATTTATTCTCAATAAATATATTTTTTTAATTACTGTGCGCATGTAATGCCCCTCTTAAGAGGGAAAATGTTGCCAGTTTCATAATTTGCCTTAAGTGGAGCGGCCTTCAGGCAAAACTAATAATTTCAGACTAACATATTCAAAATCACTGGCTGGCATTAACTTGTATAATCAAACACATTCTCAACTTCTGAAATACATCATAATAACTTTTCAACCTTTAAACACAAGTCTTTAACATTTAAATGAGTTGGTCACAATTTTCATGTATATTTCCTGCAATATAAATAAGTAAACCTGTTTATCTCATCCTATTTATTTCTTACTCACACTATCAAATGTACATTTTATTTAAGCATCTGAACTTTTGCAGCTTCAAAATGCAAGGCAGCGTGGCTTGGCCTTAAACAGGTTTGTATTTTAGACCAGTTTGTCTGTAAGCTCTTTTTCGAACGTGAACAGAAAGATGCTATTAAGTCTCTCAGTGAGCATAGTAGCTCTGCTGCTGGTTTTAACCTTGTTCACCACTGAAAAAAAGGCGCTGCACAGAGCAACTTGTAACAGTGAAATGAGATTGCGAAGCAAACTGTTCATCTTGGGGAAAATTTGGGGGCTGTCTCCACAAATCATTTGACGAATTTATACCTATTTAATAGTATCTGTTAAGTAGAGTTCAATCAAAACAAGCTGACCAGAGAACTGCAAATAAAATAAAGGCTTTAGCTGTCATTAGAATAGGCCTATATGATGCGATTCCTTCATGGCATGGAATGAAAGTTCTCGCTTTTCTTTTTTTTTTTTGTAATCTAATAATCAGATTATTGCAGAAGTTTTTGGCCTTAAGTTTTTGAAGTTTTTTTAATCATAGCTGTTGAACTGTAGGCAGAATCCGCACTTCGCTCCACTGGATATTGCAATTACGTTATTCACTTCAGACAAAAAGTTTAACATGTGGAAATATTTCTCCCATTGTAGGGACCATAAGTCAAAGACTCTCAGAACGAACCATTTCCCGACCTGTAAACTACGGGAGGACGTGTTAAACTGCATGCAGGCCCCACTCATCTGTGGCGCGCAACGGGCTGGAGCACGTCTACCCGGGCGCACTGGGGTGGATGGAAAGGCGACGTGTCCAAGGTGCACTGCGCCTCTCAACCGATAACCACTGGAGAAATACAGCAGACCCCCCGCAACCCTTCAAGGAGAAGCGGGATAAATAATGGATAGAATTTATTACCTGAAATCCAGGTCCTATAGACTCCGTGCATAGAGTTAAAAAAATCTAAATCAAATCTGCGCATCCCGTAAAGTGGTTGACCCTGGCAAACCCGTGGCTACGCCAATGGCTTGGACACAGCTGTTTGACCATGCAACTCAAGCCGAGGTTCTACATGAAGTTTGTAGATCTGTAGCTGTTGACACTACAGAAAGTTGGCAGCCTCATTAACTTTGTTTTTTATAATAAATTCTACTTTATTATATTACCACTAAAGGTTCATTAGAGACCAACTTTCAAAACTGGATTCGTTGCACATGTGGAATCTTGTTATCAGGGATAAGTACTGGCAAGAATCTGATGATTGGATATGTATCACGATACAGAGGGGGCAGCGTGATATATTGCAATATTATGAGTAAGACCATGTATTGTGACATTTAAAACTGAATTTAACTTTTAGAAAAAATGTCACTTCATTCTAAATACTCCCACCTGTTCCATACGTAACACATCCAGTTTTATTACAAGATGTCGGTTAGCAACTAGAACAAAGAAGGCGAATACAGCCATTAACTGGCGATCGCTAATGATTTAATTCATATTCTTAAAAATAAAAATCCTTAAAAGCATCCTAAATCCTAAAAATCCCTCGGTACAATATAGTGCAAATATTGCGATATATTGCTGTGTCAATATTTCATTTATGGCGCTTATGAGAGCGCGGGCTGTCACAAGTGTTTGCAAAAGCAGTTTACATGCCCAGATATCCTGAGTGGAAATAACCTCATGACAGCGTGCTACTTAAAGGCAATGCTTAACTATGTTAAAAAGCATCTTAAGTGTACAAATAAAATCAACTGAAATGTACATGCCTGTATCATTTCTTTCTTAACATACGTCACTCAAATCATTAATGAAGAATTAGGTTAACGCTAGCCTCTTTACTCCTTGTGTCAGTGTAAATTATTGATAATTTGACTCGTAACACACATTGTGATTACAATCATTTGTGGGAAAAATCATAAGAGTTGCTGCTAAGGATATGTATTGGCAAGAATCTGGTAATACGATATATATCACAATCCAGGGGGTACGATACGGTATATTACTATATATCGCGATACTATTAAGACTATATTTTGTGATTTTGTTATTTATAAAAAAATTGAATTTAACTGTAGAAAAATGGTCCCACCCATTTTTAAACACAATACTTTTAATGTTATTACAAAAATTGCTGTCATCAATGGTTCCATTCAGAATTCTAACAAAATAAATCTTGATACATTGTTGTGAATATCGATACTATACTGCAACAGAAAAATAGCGTGATATATTTGTATATCGATATTTTCTTACATCTCTAGTTGCTGTGATTTCTAAACTCTTTTAATTCAAATTCCAAAGTAAAATAGTGCTTTGTGTTTCATCTGCCCTTTATCTCTCTTGGGACAGCTGATGATGTATGGACAAACCTAGTTGGGTTTGTCGATACCCTTGTAAGTTGTGTAGAAACAGCTTGCAAGTGATTCTTTCACTTTATTATTTCATCTTATACATGCATAATTTAGCTTCTTGTTTGCTTGCTCACAGATGGAAAACCAGCAGTAAAGGTGATTTGAGTTTTGTAAGGTACTCACTCAAAAAAAGCGTTGAACAGCCATATACCTGGGATTGGGTCAAGAGATCCCTGATGCTTACAGTTACAAATCCCCCAGAGTACCCCTATTCATTTATGTGTCCCTGTTTGCAACTTCTGTGTGGCATAAAAATGGGATGAAACATTTCCTTTCACACCACGTCTGACATTTATTATCTGTTCTGTATTTTGAGCGTTAAATCATGCATCAACCTTATTTCCGATAGTGCTTACCTCGACTGGGGATGTACAGGCACAACCAGACAGGGACTGGAAGCAGTCTTTTGTATGGCCTGGAAAGTGGGTGGTCATCCTGTATGAGGAATTCCATGATTTCCTTTGTTATGACTTTACTTTTTCATCACAGATGCCAGTAAAAGATAGCAAAAGGTTGGCAGCTGCATGTGTGCTCTCTTTAGAGCATGTTCAGTCAGGTGGTGCTATTATGAGTGGTGGATTAAGTTTGTTGTCCCAATCTTACAAATTACAGGCTGCCTTCCGAACTCACCCTGGAAAGAGTTGTTATGCCAAGGACATGCGTGGGCCGTTCACAGATGGTGTTGCTTTCGGTATTATTCAAAAAGCATCAGTGAAAACATAAATAACCCAACCTGGTCTGCCAGTGTCTGGTTAGAGCAGTTGAGCGGAAAATGGACTGGTTCAGGTCACCAGCTATGTCATCAGCTGAGTGAATGAGCAGAAAGTTGAACAAAAGAAAACCTGTCTCCAAACTCTATCAGTTTTAGCCTCAAAGTAATGTTTTTGAGGCTAAAGAGAAGGATATCTATATATGTTGCTTAGTGCCGAGTATGAGTAACATGCCATTTTTGTTAAAATAAAGAATGATTGCATGTGACCTGATATGGGCTTTGCTATTTAGCGGCAGTATGACAAATTAATTAAATGGCAAGTTTAGTTGTTTTTTTCAACGTGGACCTTATTTTTTAACATTCTTTACGTTAATTTACTCACCCAGACAAGTTTGGAGCTACTTGGAGTCCTTTTGAAGAAGGTTACTTCCAGTTATATCCAGTCGTGATATAATGGGAGTCAATGAGAGGGGTTGATTTGGCGCCTGTAATAAGCCATTACCTGCCCCAAAACTAGTTTCATTTAACCATGTTTTCTTATGAATAGTTGGCGATATTCTCATGTCAGTTTGGACATTCCAAACTCTGAGCTGCTGTGATATTAGCTTCTCAGGCGTTTACAGGCTTTTAATGCAACCGATTCCAACTTAGACTAACAGGCGATTTCAATAAAGTCGCAGCTGCCATTGCAGCTGTAGTCTGAATAGGCTGCGGACAGGGGGGCAGGTGAAGTGCCGCCTTTAAATAAGGCAATATCTGCCCCAAAACTCCTTCATTCAACTGATTTTCTAATTGATATGCTCCTGTGTCCAACAACGCCTAAAAACGTAATTTCCTATGTTAATACTTCAAACACCAAATGTGCATTGTTATCATAGACTGAATATAGATGGATGAAGCCTCGGTGACGTCACCCAAGAGAAGAATAGAAACCCAATGGGCGGCTCCCACTACCGGCATGTTGGTTACGTCACCCATCTCGTCACTTCTTGAAAATTGAAAAAATGGGCAAAGAGGTGGATTTGAGGGTGGATGATTGAACCCAGGACCTTGTTGCTGCAAGGCAAAGGTGCTACCAACTCGCCACTGTGCACCCAAAGAATATTCATATCTCTGTAAATCCATCAGGTTTTATCCCTTTACTACTTTAGCTAGGATGAGGTAGTGGGTCAGAGTCGATGGAAAGATGCATTGAGCTAAATACAGTGGAATTGGGGCTGGACGATAATTCGAGTGATAGAAAAAAAAAGGGGTCGATTTAAAAAAAAAAAGATTTCCCCTCATTTTTTCATTATAGCTTATCAGTTAGCTTAATAAAAAAAAGTCACTACCTGTTCCGAACCAGTCATAAACGCAGACCCAGGCAGCTCCATCACAAATCTCTCTCTCCTTTTAAACCACAAAAAGGATCAAGTGACTTGAGCTGCAACAGAATTTGTTGTCCCTAAGCGAACCATCGCTGTAAAACAAACTTCACATCGGTCGGATACCTCAGCAACGAGAAATTTCTCCCCGGAAAATGTTTCAGTAGCTCAGGTAAATGTTTCATCCCATTTTGAGCCGATCCTCAATACACTAGAACACTAAATTTACCAATAACCAACCAAATAAAATACTACGGTCAGTTGTCATAAACAGGACTTCCCTCCCTCGGCTTGCTGCGAATCACTGGAGAGACACGGGAAACTTACCCAGGTCACACTACTAACAACACCCGACTCGTCAACTGGTCCTCAGAAGCAAAACTCTTTAGAAAAACAGAACTGGGGATGGATAAACCTGCTGGCTTCTGCTCTGTGACTGGACTGGAATCCAGAGTCCTGGGCCCTGTCTAAACTCTGGAATAGGTGAGTAGCTGGTTAGCTTTAGCAGCTGAACTGCATTTGAATAAGCTTTATTGACAAACTAAACCAAAGGTTTCAGCCATTCATATACTACAGGGTCATAAAATGTTTAAAAGATTATAAAGCGTCAACATAAGCCTTCAATTTAAATTACAAAAAAATAGTATATATAAAATAATTTTTGATATTACTTTTCTTTGTATTTACTGATGTTATCCAGGTCTCTTGATTTGTTTCTGTGTCTTGTAAACTTAGTTATGATAAAAAAAGTGTTTGAAAAATGACTTAATTTAATTCTTAGTTAAAATTAGTCCACTGAAGAATAAAATGACCAGAGAGGCACTTAAAATACCCTTTTCTATATTTTGTGATAGTTATCGATAATTATCTATCAATATGACTATTTCCTTTACCAATATGCACTTTTTCTATATCCTTCAGCCCTAAGAGTAATTCTGTGAAAGAAAGATTCCAGTAGGACAACTACACTACATAATGTCACCCCTTTACTATTCCTGCTGCGATGGCTCCCCTTCCTTGTCATACTTGGCCATTAAAGCTGATTCTGATTCCATCCAGTACAGAGTGCATTTTAAAATGTTGGTTTTAATATATAAAGCTTTAAATGATCTTGGATACATTCCCAGCAGTTCCTTAAGATCTTGTGATCAGCATCTGCTGGTTTTGATGAAACCAAACTTGAAAACTAAAGGTGACAGGGCCTTTTCAGTAGTGGCTCCCTTCCTCTGGAACTCCCTCCTCCTTAACCTGACTTTTTATAATGAAATCTATTCTTTTTTTTATGGGCTTTGCTTAATTTTACTTTTTGCTTTTAAATGTTCTCTGACTTTTGGCATGTTTGTATTATAACACAATATGTGATTACTTCTAGAAAGGAGCTATATTAATAAAGTTTGACTTACTCTACTTACTCAGGGAATCTGAGTATGTCCACCATATTTCTTAGATGTTGATTTGATAAAAGAAAGAAGAAATCCATCCATTAGTATCATTCCACTTCACAGTGCTTTGTGTTGGTTTATCTATGTGATGAATTCCAACAAAACTGGTTTAAAGTTGTGGTTATGGTGCAACAAAAGCGAAAAAGCTGTGTTGGTATGAATTATTTGCCAGGAACAGTGTATAATATAAAGTTTGTTCAGTTAGTTACTCTTTAAAATTGTTTCATACATTCAGACGCTGACTGTTGGCAGTTTATGCAAGATTAGCTGGTCTACAGGACAGCGCAAACTTGTAATTATAGTTAAAAGCATTTGTTGGATATTAAACCAAATTCTAAATCATTTCTTAAAACACTTTTTTTCATCACTGTGGAGAGGGGGAAAGGAGTCACCACAGAGTTTCAGGAACTTTCACAAACAACCACAGCTGCCGCAGCTCTTTTTTTTATTAGAAAATATGTTAATAGCTTCAAACCACAAACATGGAAAAGGCAGCTTGTTCTCTCACAAGCCATAATTCTGTGCAAAGTTTTATAACCGCAGCAATGAACCGAGCAGCATGAGCGCCCGGTGACAATTGCTCCACAAATGCTGTTGGATGTCGAGCACGCATTTTGGGGTTCAAAGAGGTCTTTCCAAAGTCCGTCGTGATCCAGACAGTAGCAAAAGCGGGCTGCGCTGGTCCACTCTGTGGTCGGAGGGCATAAATCAAGCTTCCATGGCCATTTGTTTAAAACCCTACAGTGGAGTGGTCTCGCCTCCACTGATCCAGTCTGGAGAAAGACAGAAAAAGTGAAGAATGTGTATAAAAACCTGGAGCTGAACATCAGGGCCTTTCCACAGCTGTTCAGAGTGATCTCAGGGAGCTCTTCTTCTGCAGACAGCTGTGCCAAAAAATTAAAAACAAAAACAATTTTTTTCCCCTTTTTTTTTTCTTTCTTTATGTTAAAGGCAACCGTGCATGTCCTTACAAACCTTTTCTTCCCATTAGATTCACTATTCCCTGGTTATGACAAAGAAACCGCTAACTGGAGAGCATCTTCCTCACACTTCAATAGAGAATGGAGTTTTTTTATTCTCGCATTTAAAGACTTTACTAACAGAGCCACTTTTAGAAGAACCTGTCAGATTTTTTTTTTGTATGATAACCAGGGAAATTCCTGTACGTTGGTTGAACTCCCAAGAAAAAAAAAAGCTTTTTAAAATTAAATTAGAGGAGGTCATTATCTTGTTACATTAACATAATTACATAATTATTGTCTTTTTCAGAAACCCTACTTTTTCGTTCGGAGAATTTTGTAGCAAAAATGCATCCCACCCCTTGTTTTTGTCTCAGTGTTGCATGTCATTTTGGTTCATACAGGGGCCATATTTTAAGTTGTCATGTATGTTCAAGATTTTACATCAACCCTCAACTTTTTGATTAAAATAACAAGAAATGAAAGATGGATCTGCGATTTAGTCATTTTTGCCATCTTCTTAAAGTATTAAAACGGCCAATGCTGGTCGTGGCCTAAAAATATCATGAATGATTGTAATGCCTCCCGTGTGGATCGCAGCTACTGAAGCAAAAGCCTGTGAGGCGGTGTCACTCTTCTCTAGTAAACAGGGCTGCTGAGGATTCCTGCCCCCTTTGAGGGGCCTGCCTGCCTGTTTGTGAGCCAGTTTGAGAGTGTTTGTGCATGAAAGCTGGTGTCAGCGCGCGTGTGTGTGCACGCTAACAGAATTTCAGCACAAGGCGGCTCATGCTGAAAAGTTTTCATGGTAGCTTCACATAGCCTGGTTGGTTGCAAGAAAAACAAGAAGCCTGCTGCAGCAAACATTGCAGCTTGGTGGTCTCATCTCTAAGGTGGTTTACGTTTAAAGTGCTTGTACTTTTATGACCTATAGTTGAAACCAGAAGTTTACATACACCAAATAAAGATGATTTCCATTTGCTAAATGCCCTGATAAGTAAAGAAATAATGTCAGATATTTATTTATTATTAAACCAGAATTTTACATACAAAATGATTGCTATCCAATGTGGGAACATCCAGATGATGATGTCGTGACTTGGGAAACCTCTTACTGAAACATTTGAATTAATTGGAGGCACAGCAAATGTACTCTAAAGGTTTTATTTTTATTTTTATCTGGACCTTATTTTTAGCATTTATCACCCACACAAGTTTTGGCCAGTTGGAGTCTTGCGGGAGAAGTTTATATCCAGTTGCAGTCAATGTATATCCATATAATGGGAGTTAATGGGGCCAGGAGATTTGCTACCTGTAAGAAGGCATTAACTGCCCCAGAACACTTTCATTTAACCATGTTTTCTTATGAATAGTTAGCGATATTCTCCTGTGAGTTTGGAATGTCTGAGGTACTGTGGTATTAGCTTCTGAGGTTTTTACAGGCTTTTAATCCACCTTATACTAACCGTCAATTTCAGTGATGTCGCAGCTGCCATTGCAGCTGTAGTCTGCATAGATTGCAGAAAGTGAACCTGTGGAAGCTAAAATTAGTCCAGTTTGTCATTCGGTTAGTGCAATTTTGAAACACGCAAATGTGAACCATGTTAATGTTTGCTGTGGCAAGTTGTATCTGACCGCCGTAGAGCACAGAGTGAAAGTCCTGCTCAGACTACAACTAGAATGGAGCACGACAGTAATGTAGTTATGTGATAGTCTAGTTGTATAATAGCCTCTAAATAACCCCGGAACTGAACTAATAAGCACTTGAGAGGCGTTCTGAACTCTGTGGGGATTCGTGCTAACGAGTTAAGGGTTAAGAGTTCCAACCTCTGCAAACTTCTTTTTCCAGGAACTTCTCCGCTCCTGATATGTTTCAAACCCGTCGTCTGCAAAAAGGAACTATGTGTCCTTACTGAGGCTTTTAACCTTCTGATACTATCCCATCTCTGCTTCTTGTCACTAACTTCAAGATTAAACTGATCTTCTGAACGTCATAAAAGAATAAGATTCTCCGCTTGTAATGCCTCATCTTGATACAGTATTTTGAATGTTATAGCAGACTCACAAAAATTTGTACGATAACAAATTCACATGAATTAAACATTGAGCCGATTAACTTTAGCAATCAAGCTAATTAAGCGTACTGGCCGAGAAGTAGCACAAAATGTATGTAAAGTTCTGATTTTGAAGACAATAAATGAATCTCTGACATTATATTCCTTTTTTTATTATTGTCACATTTGGAAAAGAGAACTAATTTTGGTGATTCTAACTAACCTAAAACAGGAGAAGCCTCGTCTGCTTTAACTGCAGACAATGAGGGAAAAAAAGAACAATAATTCTGTGTATGTAAACTTCTGGTTACTTCCACTAAGGAGGTAAAACATTTTTTGCCAGGGGTTGTTTGTTTGTTAGTTTGCAACATAACTCAAAAAGTTGTCAGTGGATTTGTATTAAATTTTCAGGAAATATCAGCAATGCGACCATGAACAACTAATTAGAATTTGGGGGATTCGGAAACCTGAGCTGTCTTGGTGGAGGTCTGCACTCTGAGTGCTTTAATTGTTTCAACTGCATACATACAAAGCTATTATTCTTTAGTGTATTCATGTGATAAAATCCATCCATCCATCCATCCATCTTCTTCCGCTTATCCAGGGTTGGGTCACGGGGACAGTAGCTTAAGCAGAGAGACCCAGATTTCCAGTTCCCCTGCCATTTGGGCCAGCTCCTCGGGAGGAATCATGAGGTGTTCATAGGCAAGCCGGGAGACATAGTCCCTCCAGCGAGTCCTTGGTCTTGTCCTGGGTCTTTCCCGGGGCCTCCTCCAGGTGGGAAGTGCCTGGAACACCTCACCAGGGAGGCATCCAGGAGGCATCCTGACCAGATACCCTAGCCACCTCAACTGGCTCCTCTCAACGTGGAAGAGCAGCGGCTCTACTCTGAGCCCCCTCCGGATGACCGAGCTTCTCACCCTATCTTTAAGTGAGAACCCAGCCACCCTGTGGAGGAAACTAATTTCAGCCGCCTGTATCCGTGATCTCGTTCTTTCGGTCACAATAGATTACCATAGATGAGGGTAGGAACGTAGATCGACCGGTAAATAGAGAGCCTTGCCTTTCGGCTCAGCTCTCTCTTCACCACAACAAACAGGTACAGCGCCCGCATAACTGCAGACGCCTTACCAATATGTCTATCGATCTCCCGTTCCATTTTTCCCTCATTCGTGAACAAGACCCCCAGATAATTAAACTCCTCCAGTTGAGGAAGGACTCCATCCCCGACCCGAGGAAGGCACCCTACCCTTTTCTGGGTCAAGACCATGAACTTGGATTTGGAGGTGCTGATCCTCATCCCAGCTGCTTCACACTTGGCTGCAAACTGCTTCCAGAAAAAGCTGTAGATCACCATCAGATGAAGCCAGCAGGACCACATAATCTCTGAAAAGCAGAGACCCGATCCTGAGGCCACCAAAACGGAACCCCTCAGTTGAGAGTGAGGAGTCACATGCCTATTTGGGCGGGGTCTGAATTGGTCGGCCATAATGTAAGGAGACGCGATCTGTTGTCAGGGCAACGCCTTCAGAACTTAACAGTATTGACGCGACTAACGTTCTGGAGCTCTTTAATTTTTGCGTGTGCATTATTTCGGGAGGATAGATCTGCAAATAGATGGAAAGTAAGAAAGTAGAGCTATGGAGAGGGTCAAGGCAACAGAAAATGGACCTTAAAGGTAAAAGCTTATATGGCAAAACAGCGGTATTTGGAGAAGCTCTCAGACATCTCACCCATACGAGCTCCCTGCAGTGGAATGGCACAGAGACCTGAACCATTTGCCTCTGTGCACATATATAGATATAGTAAATTACCTTGTTTTTGGTGTGAGTTATTACATGATGCAGGAGTTTAAAAGCCACAAGTCTTTGGAAAGCTACGAGGCTTTCTGCTGTGGCTGGGTGCAGGACTTGGCCATCTACAAGCCTCCAGGTGGCGAAAACAGCGTTGTACTGGCAAAGGTAATTTTTCTTAACATGCGTTTTAGTGTGTCATAATTACATTGCTTTTAGCAGACACTTCTTGACCAAAATGACAAAGTAATTTACTGCGACTGCTTCGTAAACACTAGACTGTGACGAGTATTCTATGTACACAAACATTTCCAACATGTTTTGATGTAGGCTAAAGCTGTGTACCGTATCTTTAGGTATTTAGTTGTAATTTGATTTTAGCACATTGACAAATACTGTACCAGGCATCGACTCTATGGCACCAGGATTTTGTGTTGGTGGATGATCACCCGGTTCTGGGTTGGCTAGGGTAGTAACAGTAATTGTGTGGTACTAGAGCTTTTTTTAAGTCCTGAGACCTGTTCCAAACCTGTCCTGCTTCCAAACAGGAAGGCGTGTCAGTGGGATGAGGAGGTCTTCAAAGTATTCCACCCACCGAGCCAAAATGTGTTTGTGGCAGACCGCTCGCCCCCAGGTAGTGGTCTGTGGATAGCTCCGCCCCTCTCTTCAAACCATGCAGTCTTCTAAAAACATCTTCTAAAACATGCAGTCACAGGTCAGATGAAACGACAACCAAGTCGATCATCTAGCGGTGGCCTAGGTTGTCCTGGTGCCAAGTGCACACATGACCCTTATTCTTGAAGATGGTGTTCATTATGGACCATGACGAGCACAGAAGTCCAACCACAAACCACCGCTCGGGTTCAGATCGGGGGGCCCCTTCCGCCCAACCACGTATCTCCAGGTCTCACTGTCATTGCCCACATGAGGATTGAAGTCCCCCAGCAGAATGAGGGAGTCCCCAGAAGGAGCGCTCTCCAGAACCCCCTCCAAGGACTCCAAGAAAGGTGGGTTATCTGATCTACTGTTTGGTGCTTAAACACAAATAATAGTCAGGACCCGTCCCCCCCACCCGTAGGCGGAGGGAGGCTGCCCTCTCATTCACTGGGGTAAACCCCAACGTACAGGCGCCAAGATGGGGGGCAACAAGTATGCCCACCCCAGCTTGGCGCCTCTCAACGGGAGCAAGTCCAGATTGGAAGAGAGACCAACCCCTCTTGAGGAGATAGGTTCCAGAGCCAGAGCCATGCGTCAAAGAAAGGCTGACGATGTCCAGTCGGAACCTCTTAACCTCGCACACCAGCTCCGACTCCTTCCGCACCAGAGAGGTGATGTTCCAGGTCCCAAGAGCCATCCTCTGGAGCCGAGGATCGGAACGCTAAGGTCCCCGCCTTCGGCCACCGCCCATCTTGCACTGCGCCCGACCCCTATGGCCCCTCCCACAGGAGGTGAGCTCATGGGAAGGGGGGCCCATGTTGCCTCTTCGGGCTAAGCCCGGTCAGGCCCCATGGGTAAAAGCCCGGCCACCAGGCGCTTGCCAACGTGCCCACCTCCAGTTCTGGCTCCAGAGTGGGGCCCCAGTGACCCGCGTCTGGGCAAGGGAACACTGAGTCCAAAATTTCCTCTAAACATAGGGGTCTTCAGGCTGCACTTTGTCTAATCCCTTACCTAGGAGGACCTAGGGAGGGGCATCTAATAAAATGTTCAAGATTAAAGCCATTGTTTACGAGGCCCAACTACTATCATACCCGAGTTTATGGGTTTAGAAAAAACTACTAATACAAAACAGCAATAAACCTGTTAATAAGATAAATTCGTAAATAACTTACCATCGGTTATCTTGGCTAACACAAACATTGTTACATTTGCGCGTCAAGCAAAAAAATGGTTGCTATCTAAACAACAATGCACTCATAACAGATGATGTGATTTTTCTGAAAACTGTATCATATTCGTCTTAAAAGTGACTGTCTAATTTAGGTTACATGTAATTGTAGGTTTTATGTATTGTAAGTTGTTTTAATGCTTTTTACAGCTGCTGGAGTATGGGGTGCCTGGCAGCATTCCCATGTCCCACCACTCTGTTTAAGTGCAAATTAGAACATCATGCAACAACACCACATTCGGGTGGGAGTAGAGAGGCTAGAGGTCTTTCCACGCCCCTCTTCACTACCGACTATCAGGGGTTGCGGTCCGGGAGGTAGATCAGGCTGTCTGGTCTGGGGCCCAAACGTTGCGGGGAATTTCATGCCAGTTCTGCTTTAACTCTTTTTACAGCTGCTGTATTGTTGTCACCTGTTGTTATCAAACCTGCCAAGAGACTGCAGGAAATTAGCAATATGCTATGACCTGGCATTAAGCATCTGTCCTTACTTTGTATTAGTCGATGTATTTATATGCTTGTCCCTATTATAAATAAATTAAATCCAAACCATTCCATTGGAGCTCTGGAGGTTTGCTGTTTGATCTTGGGTTGATGGTGAACCTCATCCCTAGCCTCAAATCTTTTGTGGTGTCCAATATGTTTTCTTCCAGGCTTTTGTATCTTCAGAAGAAAAGTGTCCCATTTAATTTAGTTTTCTTTAGATTTTTAGCTGCAAAAACTTGAGAAACCAGGTAGGTTTGCACAAAGAAATTGACATTGCTATTTCCTTCTAACCCAGTGATGTGTGTGTGTGTGTATGTATATATATATGTATATATATATATATATATATATATATATATATATATATATATATATATATATATATATATATAAATATAAGCATGTGTCTTGACTAACGTCAATGTTACAAGTACGGCTCTTTTCTGTTTTTGAGACTTATTGTGAGGGCTATTGTGATGTTGTGATGACAATATCGGTTGCCATATATGCTTATTTTCTTCTTTCCTCACTCTGTGACCTTTAGCATTTTGGCCAGTGTCATTGGGGTCTGGTGTGAACATTTGCTGGTCTAAGACTGTCCATCTGGGTAAATATTACATTATCATGAAAAATATAAGTTCCTAACACTTGGAATATATTAGCCAGCAGTTATTTCTCTCCAAACATTCCTTTGCGATATGATCACTGATACTGTGATTATCATATATTTGCGATTTTAGGAGCCCTAAAAAATATGAATCATTTTCCTTGTGCTTCACAATTATGCTTTGTGTTGATATATTACACGAAGTCCTAATAAAATATATTGAAGTTTGTGGTTCTAATGTGACAAAATACAGAAACATTAAATATGTTTGTGTGCCTTTGCTAGGGAGTGTATATCATTTTGTTTTGGCTGGCGCACTCAGTTCCTAGACCGGCTCAAGCAGAATCATAATTACTCAGAAGCGAATGAACCCTAAGTGGATCTGAAGCTACCGCCAACATGATTTAAATCGTTTTGTTTTTTTGTGTGTGTGTGTGTTTTCTTTTTTGTGCTTCCACAAAGCAATGACAAAACAAAGCCGTTTGTTGAGGGGGGGCGCCTCTCAGATAGCTGCATATTTTCTGATGTGCCCCTAAATGAGACATTTCAGACTGACATGTCCTTGGTTGAACTTCTACCCAGAGAGGCACATGCTAACAGTCCATCAGGGACACAGTGACTAGCTGGTTCTTACATAAAGTTTCAGCTTGCACCTTATTAGCATCACTTCATTAAAATATGATCCAGCCTACCTCCCCATTTGTGGAGTGGCTCACTAAAACAGGACTGCAGCCTCATTGTTTTGCCATGAGAAAAGGCATCCTGGAATAATTAGCGGCCTGCCAGTGGAATGGCCTGTGATGTAACAGAACTGAGATGTTTGGCATTATAAGAATGCCCCATTTCCATTCGCCACTGTGGCACTTCAGAGTCCTTTCATGTGTAGTCTAGCATGTACATCCTAGTGAGCACTGGACCTCCCAGCAGCATATTCCTAGGAGAAATTAGATGGTTTCATCACTGACACAGTTGTCTTTTCACTCCAAGCTGTGCAACATTTGCAGCCTCTTTTTGTCTTATTTTATTTTATTTATTGCAGCAAACAAAAGATGGTGATTCGTTTTTACTCGGAGTGGCAGCAGTCTGTTCTTCCTTTCCGCCAGAATAATGCAAAGTGGTTTCCCTCATTGCACAACTCTGCTGCAAACACCTAAATCAGCTTACCCTCTTTAACCTCAGCATGAATGGCATTTGGCCCACTCAAATGTCTTCCTGCCATATCACGTTAATTTCCTGTTCATTGGCGGGGCAAGCGAAGCATTCCAGGAACTAATGTAATTACTTTTCAGAGTCGGTTCTAAAGGAATAACAGCAAAAGTGCGACTGCTAAGTTGACAAAAATACACACACTTCTTTTTCAAAGTCAGCAACCGTTTCATTCATTTTAATATGACTCATGTGCCACACACAGCCGTCTACGACAACGGTACTACTGTCTGTAAATGCAATTAGTAAGATATGCACAGGAAGTAAGCTGGTCAAATGGTTGCACAGTTGGTCAGCCACACACTTTGTAATTTTTAACTCTTGAAAATGCAGTTGGATAAAACAAACATGTCTGATTGTGGCATATCAGCCTGCGTTGCTTGTACCTAGAACTTGTAAGGCCTGCACGCCATATTTTATAGTATGGTTGTAGTTTAGTACATGTTTATTTGCACAAATGATTCCCAGTGCCTCGCAAACCTATGAATTCTATAACGTTACAACTAGGTGTAACTAGGAGTATTATATGTAAGCAAAAAGACCAATGAAATAACCGTGTTTTGGAACTTCAGGGTAATTTTATCGTACCTTCACGGTATGCATGTGTCTCCACAACACCAGGCCGGCCTCATTTCAGGAATTAGCCAAGTACTAGCCTTGAAGAACGTACACAGAAATGGCCCATTAGAGTTACCGGCTGGGACTTGTGGGTAACTCTCGCAGATTGATTGGAACTTAGTGGGAAATGATATCAGCAGATAAGCCTGTGAATATTCTCATTCATCCAGGTCATGGTTATCTCAAGGAAATTTCAATCAAACACAACTGGACTTGGTAATTTGTCTTGGAAGACGTTTCACCTCTTATCCAAGAGGCTTCATCAGTTCATGCTCGCCGCTGACCAGGCTGGGACTGGTCCCATGAACTGATGAAGCCTCTTGGATAAGAGGTGAAACGTCTTCCAAGACAAATTACCAAGTCCAGTTGTGTTTGATTGAAATTTCCTTGAGATATCAGCAGATGTTCCCAAATAACTGACTTTTAGAATTTGAGGAGTTGCTGGTGAAACGGTGTATAAGAATCTGGCAAACAGAATGGAGGCTACATATCAAAAAGAGTGAAGTGATCCTTGCTTCTTTCTTTGTTGATCTTTTATTATCTTCTTATTCTCTGCCCCTATGGGCGTCCTTTGGTGCTGATGTTTCACGCCGATCAGTGGCAAAGCATATGCAGAGAATTTAGAAAATTCCTTAAAGGGGCTATTTTGTACAGAGACACAACAGCTTAGAGGTCAGACCTGCTGATTTATTCTATCATCTTTACCCTCCCAGAAATGTCCTAGAACTTGGCAAATGGAAATGGGCCTAATATAGTTCAAATTGGGCAAGTGATGGAAAGGGATACATTACTTTGAAAATATTCTCATTTGTCTTTACCGGTCTTTAATTTTATACACCTACATAAAATCCAAATGCATTCAATTGCCTGCAAAAGTCAACTAGTTTGTCATCAGTATCAAGTATTGGTGTAGGCTGTCATCCAAAAATGAAAAGAGCATTGCGCAAGACGTGATAACCTATGAAGATATGCCCATCTAAACTGAGAGGCTGGGATAGGAGACCATCAATCAAAGAAACGCCCGAGAGGTCTGTGTTAACTCTGGGTGAGCTGCAGAGAACCACAGCTCAGGTGGGAGAAACTATTTACAGGACAACTATGGATTTGACAAATCTGGCTTTTGTGGCAGAGTACAAAGAAAAGCATCAATGTTTGTACGGCCCGAGAATGTTTTACAACTGTAAGTACAGCAAAGGGTGGTTTTGTAAAGTTTTGGCCTATACAGTTTCACACCACACAACAGATATTTAAAGGTATAGAGGAGGGTATTTCTGAATTTCCGGAAAGAACCACCCTCTCCACTGAAAAAAAGAAAAGAGCCGTCGTCACAACAACAAATCTTCCCATGAAAGTTACCAATCGTAGACAACTACTTCTAGCAGTAATCTGAAAAGCATTTCTCAGACATAATGCAGAACTTTAGCCGGACGGAGGCATCAGTGGAGAGCCCGACCTGTGCTGTCAGCACACTCCATCATTGGAAAGAATCTCCTAAAAACACTCTGGTCTGGTTTTCTCTCTTCTGAGGCCTTTCTCTTCTTCTCATACACCTCAAAGACACTTTTTCTCCTGCGACTCACAGCCATTTTCAAAGGACCTTGTGAGAACTGCGAGGTAGAATAAATGGATGATGGCGTAGCGCTACACCTAAAAACCTGAGAATGCGCATGCAGACTCTCAGATTATTGACAATTAGGAGGACCAATAGTGTAGATGATTGTGGTGGAAAATATAGTAATGGGGATAATCATTGTTCTATTCTTGTTCTGTTTTGTTCAGTTCTTTTAATCACATGTGATGGGGTGGCTGGGCAGTCTATGCAATTGCACCTCCTTGCTGATCATCAAGTTGATATTAAAATTCTCCTGAACTGCTGAAGGAATCTACTCTCATTCTTTGTTGAATTGAATCGACGACATGATCCACCCGCTAGAAAGAGATCCTTCGCCATACCTTTAACTGGATTACACTAGATTTCTATTGAATCTCATGACATTGTTCAGATATTGTATCAATAAGGTAACTTTTTAATTCCACTCATTTTTATGGAAGTTGTGTGAGTGTCAACTTTAGTAAACTGTGTAGTCTAGGTGAAAAACAGCTTGAAACCCAGTTGAACAGCTCACACACATCATTCTAACTGTACTGTTATAAACCTTAAAATTTACCTCGCTAACTGAGGCCCTGAAGTACTTTATGAGCTTTGACCTCAGCATGAACTTGCTGGAATGACTACTCCTAGGATATAACTGGCAGCTGTCTTGAATCTTTTCTACTGGGAGGAAAAAAAATCTTTTTAGCTAAAAAATATGTTCACCGTAAAGACCTTCTCAGATTGATGGATAAAAACGTTTCCTTCTTTAATATCGCTGAAGATATTCGTTTCTGGCAGCGTCTTAAATGCTCCAGAGCAACAAACTGCCAAAACATACGTTTTACTAAAGGTTTTAACAGATGATGAGGTAGTAAGGCGGATTTGGTGAGTAGCGCCTGGCTGTGTTCCGATGGAAACATCTGGAACCTGGTTGGTTTATGCTTCATAAACAATGAGGCAGGAATATAGGTTATATTTCCTGACAGACCTGAAAAATGTTAATTTCCCTGAGCACTCGGAACAACAAGATAACCTATTTATCCACATGACATTATGGGGATGATTGTTTCATAAACAAAAACTAACAAGCTTCAATTTTGGAGCAGGATTTACCTTCGTGTGGAACTACAGAGCAACGTTGTCTATTTTTCTTCCTGTCTAAAAGCACAAATGTTGCTGGAGGGTGTTGAGTTTGTTACCTGTCTGGGGAGGAGAAAGGGTGGGGGAGGATCCTTGTGTGGGGCTTTCCCACAGTCAAGAGGTGAGGTGAACAGAAAGCCTCATAAATGTACAGGCCCCCTACAGAGGTCTGGTTTTCAGGTCCCTGGACCAATAAACATCTGCCTGTGCTCAGGGCCAGGGTTTCTTTTAAATCTCTATCCACCTGGGAAGAATTACAGCTGGCAAGTTGGAAGAAAAGCTTCCAAAGGTCACGAAGGCCTGCCACACAGGCATCAGACAGGCTTTGCTATAAAGGTGGAGTTGAAGAGTTCAATGTCAAGATGGTTTATGCAAGTGAGCTATCAAGACTAATCAAACCAAATTCATCAACCACCACTGACTTCAATTTCAAACAAAGCACTTTCAGAATTACAGGTATAAAATATCACTTAACATTTTTGAACATATTGTTGTGTAGCAATAATAAGCAGTATGAGAATCCTAATGTTTTAAAGCTAAAGCTATTTTCTGATAGTTCTAATTCAAATCAAACCCAACAACTTTCCCCTTTGACATCATATTTTGTTACTTATTCAGTCATGTACCTAACATAGTAAAATGTGTTTTTTTCAGTTATTTGTAGTATTTGAAGAATGTTTTGCTGAACCATATCCTAAAAAAAACCTATAATTTTCATCCAGCCAACCAATCTCCAGCTGCGTATCTCCAGCTGTCAACAGGTGAGAGGCAGGTTACACTGTGGACAGGTCACCAGTCCATCACAGGGCCATAGAGAGACAAGACAACCATGCACGCACACACTCACACCTAAGGACAATTTAGAGAGACCAATTAACCTGACAGTCATGTTTTTGGACTGTGGGAGAAAGCCGGAGTACCCGGAGGAAACCCAGGCATGCACAGGGAAAACATGCAAACTCCATTCAGAAAGACCCTGGAATTCTACCATCCTAGTAAATTTTTTTACCTCAGTGCTCCTTTTGATGTGGTTAACCACAGCGTTATTTCTCATGTAGGGATTAAAGTCTTATTCCATTGCTAGAAAAACATTATCTACAAACTCCTCTCCCATTTGGTGTACCTCAGGGATCTATTTTTGCACCTGGTCTTTTTTACTCTGTATTTTTGAGTTAAATACATTTATATTTTATTGCTATTCAAACTACAAATTTATATATTCACAGCTGAAGACACAGTTGAAAGCTATTTTTAAACATTTCTAAAATTCTGAATCATAGCTTATACAGAATCTTAGGAAATGAAATAAAGACAAAGTAAAAGTCCCTTTTTAAGCCTACAACCTCTGGTGAACTTGACCCTTTAAGCAATTATAATCATCAAGGCCCATCATTATACAAGGCCCTTTCCTGGAAACCTTTATAGAGATTATATCAGGATTCTGGACAGTAGTTCACGTTTTAGCACACAGAAAAAAAAGCTTAA
The DNA here is from genome assembly GCA_028564705.1 of Apricaphanius iberus. Taxonomy (NCBI): domain Eukaryota; kingdom Metazoa; phylum Chordata; class Actinopteri; order Cyprinodontiformes; family Aphaniidae; genus Apricaphanius; species Apricaphanius iberus. The sequence goes on from JAPXFQ010002998.1 coordinate 1,975,343, forward strand.
AGCTATCTTTTTTCGGTTATGTGTAAATGAGCGAATCTGCTTGTCGTTTAGTGACCTTGAAAAAGTAATATTTTTTTCTTCTGACTGGATTGTCATATTAAGCTTTTATGTTGGTACATGACTACCTAATGGCCTGGAATATACTCTGCAAGATTGGAATGCCATTTTTTACAAGCTCTTGTTTGGGAGTTCTAGGCACGTCATCTGGGAAAAGCTTTTTTCTCATGCGGTGTCCAACAGCTAAAAGAAATGGTGTCTATGAAGACTTTCCTAGAGGACTTCATTTGAAAATCTAAAAATATGAAATGTGTGGATCAGAACAAACTTTGTTTCTGTTCTTTTCACCCTGTGTAAAAAAACTACAATAAAAAAATATTTCTCGGTTCTTGCGGAGTAGTGATCTTTTAGTGATTTAAAAAAAACAAATTAGATAGCAAGGGTTACTTGAAGAAACTCTCCTTGTTGTTCCCAGGTCCAGATTAAAACAACGGAGATCATGTCTCTGTGCTAGCTAATATGAGACAATTTTCAGCAACTTCTTCTTCTCTTTTAGGACCTTCATAACATTTGAAATTTTCATAGCACTTTTTTGTATAAGTAGTTTATTTTTCCAATGAATTTTTGCAGTGATTTGTTATTGTTTTTATATTTGCTTTCTAAAAACATTGGGCTGAACTTAACAATGATGCTAATATGGAGGATATAGAAGTCAAAAGCTAGTATTGTGGCAAATGTGACATTCTTACGTCTAATTGAAAGCAGAATAGAATCAGCATCATAATGACTTGTATTTATTATCTTTCTAGGTGTACTTTGACTGTGGTGCCAAGGTGGACGTGGTGGATGTTCAGGGTCTCATTCTGTCTCCCGGTTTCCCCTACAACTACTCCTCTGGGACTCACTGCGTTTGGCAGTTTGTTGTCCCGGTTGATTACCAGCTTGTTCTGGAGATATTTGACTTTGACGTGTTTGAAAGCCATGACTCTGAAGCTCAGTACTCTGATTTTTCTAATTTTGAAGAAGAAGAAGCAGCAGATGAAAGAGGAAAGGTCACCGCTACCAGCTCATCCGTTGATGAAAGCTTTTCTGCAGCCACAAAACATACACTTCAGAGTGCAGGGGATCGCTCAAAAACTCAAAGATCATCCCAAGATGATGTTCCTAATCAAGTTGTGGTGCAGGAACAGTCTACAAAAATGGAGATTGCCAAAGTTTCAAATTCTGCCAAAAGATCTGCAGACCCATCCTCTAGTCAGTCTTCATCACCTCCATCTCCCCTCCTTCTCCTACCTGGTGCGTTGCCTCCTGCAGACACGGTCATAAACTCTGTCTCTGCTTCTCCCTTAAGTGGAGATCTAAATCCTAGTTTGGACCTGAACAAAGCTTTGGAGTACATCACCTTTGGTTCACCACCCTCCACAGAAACTCCTTCTGTGAGCCCTGAAACTCAACAGTCCATCCTTGACGCCTGCCCCCACGACGTCCTCTACATCTCAGACCTCATCACCTTTTCTTCTAGGTTCTGTGGGTCCAACCGACCACCCAGTAGCCAGCTGGTTTTCGGCTCGAGTCAAGAGATGGTGGAGGTCATCATGGAGCTCATCACCACCACCCACTGGGGACGCGGATTTGCTCTCCTTTTCCACTACCACAACCTGACCCAGCCGGGAGGGGACCAACGAGCCACCTCCCCCTCAGGCAGCAAACTGGACTCCCTCCTTGCTGCTGTGAGCGGAGCCGCCTTCTTTGCTCTGATACTCGCAAGTGTTCTCTGCATAATTTTCAGGTAATAGAAACAACGCAACAATTTTATTTTACTGGAAGTAACACCTAACAAAACACCTAATGGAATTTTGAAACTCATTTGATCAAGTTGTCAACTTAAGAGAAGGTGATTTGTGTTTGAGTAAGCAAGTTTTAAATGTTTTCATAAAATATATGGTAGTTATTTTTTTGTGAAAGCAGAGTAACAGAGCATTTAAGAAGTTAATATGAAATGAAGAACAGTTTGAGTTTTGATGACAAGTGTAGTATAGATGGCTCTTTTATAAGGCATTTTAAATTGGAAAGATGATGCATCGTCTGATCAGAATTGTATCACCATTTCAGCCTAAATGTGTTTTTGACTTGTCCATACCAATTTTAGCGAACTCCTAAGCAGGGCTGGGCATTTAAATACATTTTAATCGAAGTCATGATCTTAAAATGCCTGCTCGCGATAATCGCATGGAGTGTTTTAATCGTTATGCCAACTGACCAATCCGGTTGAAGCGCTGCCTTGCTGTCAAGCTGACTGGCAAATCAAATCACAGAAAAAAAGGAATATCAAGAAGCAGGAGCCTCTGCCGAAAGGTAAAACGAAAGTGCAGTGTCAAGAATTTTGAAGAAAAATGGACAACGGGGAAGAATATAAAAATAACCAAAATGCTAACACTGACCACAGTTGGTGGTTAGCATTAGCACGCAGTTTGGAAGTGATTAAGCGGTTAGCAATACAACAGGAACGGGACGCATGATCTGTATGCAACATTTATAGTGAAGGCTATACTTTTTTTAAATATAATTAGATCGTTCGGTATAGTGAAAATAATTGTGATTAGTTTATTTTCTTAGTCACCCAGCCCTACTCCTAATGTTTTAATAAATCTTAAGCAACATAAAAAAAACCAAAATATTTATTTTTAACCTGCCTAATTTACATTTTCATTCATTATTTAGTCTCTCACACATGGTGTGATTTTGAGGTAGCTTTAGTGTCTTACATTGGCGATTAGCGACATTGGCGTTACTACCATTAGCATATTTCTCCAGGTATATTCCCTACAGAATGCACAACCTTATTCTAACTTGTTTTTACAGAAGGCTGCAACACTCCAAACGTACATCTTGGTTCATGAAAGACGGAGACAGAACTCAAAACAATCCTTTCTGTTGCCTTTCCAAGTCAATTCACCAGCTTGACAAAACATCCCTAAGGCTGGTGTTAATGAACACCGTGTGGTAGATGGATCTGTTTTATACTAGAGAAATCTGGGTACTAATCAACCAATCCGGCATGAATACTCAACATGAAATGAATTAGACTTCTTTGTTTGTTTGTTTTGTGACATTTATTATAATAAAATAAAGAAAACAAACCATCGCACTCTGTTTTGACAATAAAATATGTCGCTGCACTTGACTGCAGTCAAAGACCATACAAACAGGAATACTGCTCTGAAAAAAGCAAACGAGAAAAAACTCCAACAAGCAACAATTTATAGATTCTTTAATGTTCATTATTTGGAACATCAGTTAGTACTAGTTTAAATTTCCCTGAATAATTTATAGATTAGAGGTTGGATATGGAACATGAACATGATGGCGACATCTAGTTTACCTAGGTTGTAGTTTCAACATTAAAAACATCATCCCAGCTGTTAGGTTGCCTGGTTCGCCCAGTGATCAACCTGAACTTTTTCCAGTGAGGAATGTATTTTAGAGTAGTGTAACTGACAGCTAACGTTAGCCAAGTTTGCGAGTAAGTTAATTTACCAATCCAGGAGGAAATTCGCCGTTTCTGCATGTTTGATCCCTTGGAAATGTTTTATGTGGGACCATCTAGTCTAGGCTTTACCTAAAACTGCTGTAGTGTCTGTTCTTCTGTGGTCACTCCTCTCCTGAGACAGATCACAATATCTTTAAATAGGCTGCCTGACCTCCCGACTCCACCATTCTTCCTGATGCCAGCCGAGCTGTGCTGACCATACATTTGGATCATAGTGACTGTATCTGTCAACCCACAACCCTCGGCCACTACTGGCTGGTAGATGTAAACATAACGTCATTGTTGTGCCCTTAAATTTTTATAAAAAAATATATACATATATATTTTTAAGGAGCTGTTTCATTCTGGATCCCTCTAAAAGCCCCATGGATATATAATTTTCTTTTAAATGTAGCTTTTTATGAAAATGTTTCACACACAACCTCTAATGTATATATCTTAGCCTAATTTGGGGTTTCATAATATACATTTTTTTTTCTTTACATGAAAGTTCCATTCTTTATTTCTGTTTCTATTTTTATTTTGAATGGAATTATAAAGAAATTTCCAGCAATGTGGCTTTTTTAATATTTGCTAGCTCAGAAGGATTCCCAACCCAAATGCACATGAAGAAAAAGAAATGGCTAAACAAATGCACAAGAATTCAGTTAAAATTGTGCACTAATTTTATTCCTAAAGGTTTGCCTTCCCAGATTCTAAGCCTGAAAATGTACTAATAAGTCCTGCGGGTAAAATCTCTACATGGAAGGTCAAACTTTGATACTCAGCATGGATGCTCTGCATTTAAAATGTAGTAAAAGTGTCAAGAACAAACTGTTTATGAGCACTTCTGATGGTTATGTATTGGTTAAACCTTGCTTAAAAATGCATCGTTTTTGGCATTTACAGCCAGTTGTTAGCATTACAACAAATAAGAAAATCTTACTGCAACTACAACACACTCTATAGCACTGATGTGTTATCATTGTCAGGTCTGAGATCTGACTAATGTGGGAAATTGAACATAGCGATATTACCCAGAGAAATATTCACAAAGGTTTAAACTTCTGCATCTCTCATCGCTGAAAATGGACTAGTCTGACAGAAAACGCACAAACTCTGACCTGCGTCATCGCATCACTGTAATGTTGACTCAGCTGGGCGCCTCAGTGCCTGATGTGGTGACCCTTGGTGATTAGCTGGCTTTGGCTGCAACGGTGCGGCTTCCTTGATGTTGTTCGTTCTCACCAAACACTGAGGGGGCATTCAAGGTGCTGCACCTGGTATCAATTCCAGCACGGAAAAACCAGAAAGGCAGGATGAAAGTACAGGGCGGCTGACAACCAGAAGCAGTAGAACCCAGTGTGAGCTTGGTAGCAGTACCATTGTAAGGCCATAAAAAGGTGTAAATTACATTTGTTCCCAGCCCCAAATAGACGGGGCTAATCTTTAGCAAATGTAATACTATCTGTTCTGTAGAGCTGATTGTTTTAACTCATTGTTTTAGATGGGTCTTAACCTCTAGAAGGTTTATATTTGTGCCTGTAATAATCCTCAGCTTTGTGACCAGCTCACTATGTCCATTCCCTATGTAGGCACAATAACTCTGTAGGTTCTCAGGTTATAATGCCAGCAAAATTAGAAACACGTGTTCCATAAAAGGAAAATGCATTAATACTCAACTCCAAACCCAAGCTCAGTAGTTGTCGTTTTTTTTTCTGATGTTCCCTTTTAATTTAAGAGTTCACAGAAACAACTGGCAAAAAGCCAGGCAAGTCAGGCACATGCAAGTTTGAAGTAGCACTAAGTTCACCTTCAAAGGTCCGGTATCATTAGGAGACAGCCAGAGGTCGATAAGGTTATCCGCAGGGGTTGCTCTTGGTTTACTGGTGACAGGTAATGAACTCACTCAGCTGTAATATTCATCTTTAATGGGAGCCTACATTCCCGTTTGTTTCACCCTTCACTGGTTCGAATAAATCTCTTAAGTGGAGAGGGAAGTCGTTGGTGACACTATGTGAGAGACAAATTCCCTTTGAAATTTTTCACATTTTCAACAACCTTCAATGTATATAATTTAGATTTTATTTGCAAGAACAACACACAGTGATGTATAATTGTCAAGCAGGAGGAAAAGATACTGGGGTCTTCAGCTTTTTTTCCACATATAAATCTAAAAAAGTTACTTTACTCTTATACCCCTTCATAAAACCCAGTGCTTTCAAGTGCCGATATAACTACCAAATTAGTGGGTAGGCTCCAAATGTGGGTGATTTAATCTCCGTAAAAACCCTGCTGTTCTGTGAAGGTCGCAGAAACCAGTGGGAGAAGATCAGTGAACGAAAAGCATTGTGATGATGAAGCAGATGGGTCAGGGAGAAGGTACGGAGAGAATTAAAGTATTCTTCAGTTAAGAAAGTACACTTGAACATTTCACAGAGCACTGTTCATTGCATGTCTTTAAAATGGAAGAGAATGGCACAAGTGAAAGCAAATCGAGACATGGTGAACCACTGGCTGGACATGGAGAGCATTGAAGCAAACGAGAGGCTTGTAAGGAATTTAGAGGAGCTGTAAAAATCTACATCTTAGGTGAGAGGAATTGTTGGCAGGACAACATTCTTGCGCTCCATAAATTTGCACTTTTGTGACGAGAAGACAGCAATTACTGACGAAAGCCATAAGAAGTCTTGTTTGGAGTTTATAAGTTATGTACGGCAGTGGTTACCAAACTATTCCAGCTTCTGACCGGTAAAAAATAAATAAAAAAGAAGGTATGAGTGTTGGGTTGAGCCTAAAAGCTTTCTTACCAAGTCAGTTAAAAGTTATTCAGTGACAGCACAATCAACATCGAACGCCAACATGTTTGTGTTAGGGTTGCAACGACAGCACTTTTTTCAAACTAATACAATACCGATACTTGGATCTGAGTACTTGCCGATACTTCTACCACACACACACAAAAATGCAATGAATTGGAAGACAGGTTTTATTTTCTTATGATGTTCTTATGCAGGGGACAAAGCAAACGGGGGAAAATTTGCTCTGGTTAGATACATTTAAAATTGAACTTTTCAGCCTGGACTATGGAGCTGGTCAGAGATTATGGGAACAATCCTGGAAGACCTGTTGGAGGTTCCATATACCTTGAAACTGGAGCAGAGGTTTATCTTACAGCAGGATAAGGACCCTAAGACTAAGGCTGGGAGCAATGAAATGTAAGCATTCTTGTGTTGGAACTGTCCATTCAGCCCTTGAAAAACTGTGGCAAACCGATGTTTATGAACTCTGTCAACTTAATTTGACAAAGCTTATTCTAATTTGCTGAAAATAACTAAACAAAAGTTTCTAAATGTGCAAAAAATCAGGTTACAAACACACAGAGCCGTTTAAAATTTTCAGAAGAAAAAAAAAACATGTATCGTTTTCCTTCTACTGTCTCATTATACTGTACACTACTTATGATGTTTTTCTATCACACTAAATGCCAATAAACAGATTTAATCTTGTGAGCAACAGAGCAACTAGTGAGTGAGTTAACCACAGGTATGTGGGAGTTATTACACTAAAAGTTAATGGAGGTAATTATAGAGCCAGAACGCTCCCATTTCAGCACAACTAGATGGGACTGTGTCCGTTTTAACATTTCTGGTCAAATTGTGAACATCATAGTGGTTTTTATTCATCAGCAGCTTCCTTAGAATACTTTTCCTCACAGATCTGTCTTTAATTAGCACTTGAATTGATTTGGTTATTTATCTCTTCCAGACCCAAACTGTGTCCAAAACGATCCAGCTCCTGCACATCCAGCAACTCTGAGGTATAGAAACAACTCCTGATCAACACAAAGAGAAATCCCCCCCCCCCCCCCCCCCCCCCCCCCCCCTTAACATCCTCTCTGGTAAAACATTTCATGCTTTTAAAAAAATTGTGCTGAGAAGACATGATGCATAAAGCAAATAGTTTTAGTAGCTTTCTTTTAGTTGAACTGTGTGGGTGGAAAAACAGGCTGTTAAATCCATAAAATTGGAGTCAGGAGCTCCATATTAAGCGCTGATTATAAGAGACTCCATAGGGAGTGAGAGGTGGACCTTGTCTAGTTTAAATCTCTGACGTCAAGGCGCCTGTTGTTTTCCTTTTCCATAGTAGTGCGTGTGGTGAAAGAATTTGTGGGATGCCTTTGAGTCTGGCAAGGCATTTTTTTTTTTTAAAGTTCAAGATTTTTTGCTATTGACAAAGCTATTTCTCTTCATAAGGTAAAATATTTTTGTAATATTTTCAGGTGGATCAACCTTTATCTAAAGACTGTTTATAAAAAGTGATCAAATGTTTGCTTGTTTAAATGCATTTGGTTTTCCTAGTTTATCCCCTACCTGCCTTCTTGTCTCTGTTGTCCGATTCATTCGTCAGACATTCCTCTGGAAATTGAACTTTAGCTAGGATCATTGGACATTTCTTTTAATATATTTTGCTGCTGAGCCCAACGCTGCCTACGTCTGTAGATCTACCTCATCCACTCCCCACTGAGCTGAACCAACTCGGGTTCACTTCAGGTCACAGACTTACAACAAAGGCTGTTTAGTAACATTTGTACAGGCCTGCTTTAAAGCCTTATTATCCTTATCTGTTTTGTTTTAGTGGCAATTAGACTTTGACTGATTTAGTTTTTCAGTCAATGGAAACTATGATTAACCAGTGAAAACAGAATTATTGATGTTATTGATCGTGATAATTTTCCACGTCGTAAAATAAGCGGGAACCAATCTTATCTTGAATAACGAGGCATAGCCTTTAAGACTACCCAATTAATCTGACTTGATCGTAAAAACGTCCTGAAACAACAGCTAAAATAAAAAAACACATAAATCATATAAATGTGGCAAAAAAATTTTTAACTGATTGGTAGCTAATACTCATCGGTCAAAATGTTCAAAGTTCAACTAACCCAAGACCAAGACTTGAGGGAAGTGAGACCAAGTCAACACCAAACCAATGAGAAACAATTTTGACGACTATTGTTATACTCATAATAATCTTTCCAGAAAATCTGCTTGTGGCATTTTATTAGCAAGCTAACCTATAGCAAGGCTCCAGACTAATTGGCTGCCCCTAGCTTTAGTGAGAAAAACCTGAAGTCATTTTTAGCAGACCCTCAACTATATGCCGCTTCACCAAGAAATCTGTCTAGAACGATGAGAGAAAATTCAAATCAGGACTGTGATCAAAAAGATCTCAACTCTTCTTTAAGCCCTACAGCTTATATTTTTTTTGCACAGTATGTCTAGGTATTTCCAGTATTTCCTCGGCTAAAACATCTCAAAATTAAGGGCGAAGGGCTTCATTAGTTGCATTAGGTGTGCTTTAGGCAAAACACTTCAAATACCTTTAGTGTGAATGCTGATGTGTCATTTTATGTTTGAAATATTGCTAAGTAAGGAGGATTGTTCAAAAAGTTCAGAGAATAGGCCATTGCCTTGGGGAAAAAAATCAAGAAAAGGGATACAAAAAGTTAGGAAATGCACTGAATTATACAGTTGGAAACATACTTTGCATGTTTAAGCTGAAAGGAAAACCAGCCATGCTATCCCGACATGTTGGAACCATAAAGCTGTCAACAGCTGCTACAGGTTGAAGAGGTAGGCAGGTGTTCAAAAATCCTGAAGACAGTGGGTCTTCCACTGTCTGCCTAAATATGAGCCGTGAAAGAACCACAGTGCTAGTACAGTTGGACCTCAGTACAGCATTTAACACTCAATTAAGTTTATTTATATAGCGCCAATTCATAAGAGATGTAATTTAAAGGTTCTTTACAAGAAAATCTTTCAACTCAATCATACATGCATCCCAATCAGTTTAAAAGTGTTCTACCTAAAGACTCCCAGCCGATTGCATTGGGTTGATAACAGGAGACGGAGGACGCTCAGTCTATGCCCTCCACTGACAAGGCATTCTAGCTGAGCAGGATACCAAACCTAGTGTAGCTTCTATGGAGAGAAAAAACAAAGTTAACTGTTGAAATAACAGCAAATATTGCAAATGGAGAATCGTAAAAACGTAGCAGAGTGAAGAAAAGTGGTCAGTCTGTGCTCCAACAGTCTAAGCCTTATAGCTGCATTATAACTACAGAGATAGCTCAGGAGGACCCCCCCCCAAAAAAACTGGCTTAAGCCTACATTATACTTCTCTATCACCGTCAAGACAACTTGATGCAACCCCAATATCCGTTGATGCAAGGCCTCTCCGTCACCTACACAAGAACGGACGGAGTACAGCCCAGTTTTCTAACTATCCATCAACTGTGAGCCTATGCCTGTGACTAATCAGCTCAACCACAACCAGAGATTGTTTCACCACGACGGTGCTCCATAGTTGCTTTAATCTACTGGTCGTCGCTAGAACCAAAACCAAGCATGGAGAAGCAGCTTTCAGTTTCTATGCTCCCAACATATGGAACAAACTGACGGACGAATGCAAAACTGCAGAGACACTGAAGTTTTTTAAATCTAAAATAAAAATGTACCTATTTAGACATGCTTATGAGTAAATGTTTTTATCCTAAATTTTTTTTAATGAAATACTATTGTTTGTTTTATAAATGTTCATTTATACTTTTATTGATTTTATGTTTTCATTTAATCATGTAAAGCACCTTGAATTGCCTTGCATTGAAAGTGTACTATACAAATAAAATTGCCTTTCCTTACGGTATAGATATTATAGAACGTATCTGCATTTTGGAACATAAAAATAGCGCGACAGTTACTTCGCTTAGTAAATAGTTGCTTTAACAGTGCGGTAACTAACTTACTAACTCACTCATTTTTATAAAAATGTATTACTTTTTTAATGTACGATGCCCAACACCACTGATAAAGCTCTACCATAATGAAATGTTTCTTCAGGTTCAGGATGGTCAGTTAAAATAAATGAAAAAGCTATCACAAAATGGACAGAAAAGATCAGGTAATCTTTCTCACACTTAAAGCTGTTGTACTGAATTTCCAAAACAAGGTTGCTCAACACATTTTTTTCAGCACCTTAACAACACTTTAACACAGTGTACCTATAAATATTTTGTGGAGATCAAAAAGCAAAAAATATAATAATAATAATTTATAATAATACATTTTAAACTTCTATAATGTCTATGCCATAGGCGAGCCAGAGAATGTCTAATCAGTTTAGACATAGACGGCCTCTGGGCGAGCTAAGCTGATGATGATAGCACTGCGATGTTCTGACTCATTTAGTAAACATTCAATGATGGCTACAGATGAAAACCAGCTGTGTGAAACTGCTTTGGCTGCTACAATGAACGAGTTAGACTTGGCTTTTTATCTAAAAGACGAACAGAAAACCGCGCTTGAACCGTTCCTTTGCAAGAAGGACTTTTTTGCTGTTTTGCTGACTGGATACGGCAAGAGTTTAATATACCAGGTAGCTCCGCTGGTAGCTTTGGATACGTCACACAGTGTATTGTTGGGATTGGTCGTGGCGTTATCCAAGTGCTTTCAGCAAGAGTTTGGCCCTTTTCATTACTCGTTGCCAGACCCTTAATCTTAATAAATTAAAGGTCTGGATTTTTACAGGCTAACTGGTGAGAGATTCTCCACTCAATAATGTCAGGGAAGGAGAAACAGGTGGCTGCTACCACTTCAAATTGAGGACAAACTACAAGAGTCCCAAAAGGAAAAAAATACAATTTGAAGTCACAGAAAACAAAAGGGTGAGTGAACTGGAACTGGTGTTTTGTGCTCTGTCGTCTGCTTTGGTTGTGCGTTCCCAAATCAGCTGGGTGTGGCCTAAGGCTGGTAGCTGACAGGAGGGGTGAGTGTTCTCTGTCTGCGTTTATGGTTCAAGCTATCTTATTTTACAAAAATTAAATAAAAATTGGTTCGCTATTGGTTATTTAACTGTACTACTGTCATTAATTTATTTCGGAGTATTCACTTAAAAAATGACAAGTCAGTGGATTTTTCCAGTCTAGTTTTTATCACTTGAGATCAAATTAGCAAAATGAAACCATATTTGCCACACGATGGTTTCGAAAAAGGGATGCAGGCTTTGATTACCTCTAGACTGGACGACCGCAACTGTCTTCATGCCGGGCTGGACAGCTCTCTTCTCTGTCACCTGCAGCTTGTTCAAAACCCTCCTGTTTGTTTGGTCGTGAGCAGCAACAGTCATGACCACATCACCCCTATTTTGTCGCGCTTTCACTGCTTGCCTGTACATTTCATGATTGACCATAAAACTTTGATTTTGGTTTTTCAACGTTCACACGGTCAGGTACCCTCTTATTTAATAGAGTATTTAGACAACCAAGGCAGATCAAGTTAAATATTTTCGGATCCCTGTCACAAACTATTTCCTCGATGCAGCTATACTTTGAAGATTTCCATATTTCTATGTGGCGCTCACTGTGTTTGCAGCATCGATACAATGAACCTGTACAGAAACTATCTGTGTGTCTTGTGTTGTAGGTCGCAGAGGGGGCCCAGAGTACTGCTGCTGAGATCAGTGAGCTCCAGCCAATGGCGGAGAATCAGGCAGGTCTAGAGACGACTATAGAGCAGGACAACAGCAGCAGCCAGCAACAAGCAGGTTGGGAGGTGACACACTTGCACAGACGCATGTATTCCCTCATTACGAAATTTTTACTGACTCAGCATCTACACTCTGCTTGGTTAATTTTTTTTTTATTCAAAGATTCAACTGTTTGATTAAGAAGAACTGGTGTCAATTTAGATTTATTCACACCAACGTTTTAGACTTTTCGCTGGAGTATTTCACGAATAATAATAAATACCATCAAGGATATACATCTTTCATCTAGTAATTTATCTAGGCAGAAACCTAGAGATCATTGTATTCATTCAAAAGTAAAAATATGGTATGTAAGCAATGTGTCTGGGTGGAGAAGCAGACGTATCAATTTAGCTATGTGGGAGTGGATTTCCTCATTTAAAGGGGGCTCCTTCTTTAATGGTTCGTTTTCAGCCATCTTACTTCATTTTACAAGTGGGCTTATATGCACACCTGCCAAATATGTGTCATAATTGTTAAAGAAAATTGTTCTGTTCTTATTAATCTTACATTAAAGATGTCCAGCTGTTTTTAATAAAATCAGCTTTGCCAAATGTTTAGCATCACAGGATAAACAAAGTAACTGAACCATTTATAAATTAATATTTTAGCCTACTCTTTTAAACTTGTCCCTGCCCATGGACCTATAATTCCTACTCCATTACTTCCCGTTTCTCTGGGGTATAAATATGATGTGACGCATCATACATCCTTTTCTTTCAGCCTCTGTTCAAAATAGGAAAGGCAAGAGAATGTGTCAGTCAAACTAATGTGTAAAAGAAAGCATGCGCTTGCCTAAAGTTGTCCATATCCTCAGGCAGAGCAATAATTAAATGGTTAAAGAACAGCATCTGTGACAAATGAGGCTAGATTAGGATCCAAGTTTGCTGTGCCTCCACACCCACCTTGGTGGCATGAGTGGTAAAGTCAAAGTGGCCTAAGTTCACTGCAGCAAAGGTTTTATTGTAGGATATTTAATTCAAACGGAACTTTCTGCAGGTTAGTATCGATATGAATATTAATATGAATCACATTAAAATTTGTGACTGCTATACAATTCTGACAGTTTATCACCTTAATTTCCTCATAGCTTTCATAATATTCCTATGAGCGGTCTGCGTGCTAACACTAGCACGATTACATTCTTTTACTTACATTTGTTTATAATTTGGCTCATGGCCTGTTTCATTGTGGTTCCAAAAAAGTTTGCGCATGTACAAATCAGAAAAATGTGTTTTCCGTCTTCATAAACTTAGAATGTCATTAAACTTGATGACTAAGGCTCTCCTGGGGCACAGGGAGCTGCTGCAGTATCCAAAGTTTGACACTGAAAAAGTTTGAGATCTTTGTGGACTCATGACACTGACCTTACAAAGCCCCTGATATGTTGTCTCATAGTTTTTTATTCTGTCTTTCTGTAGTCCCCGCTGATGGTGATGTGTCCCAGAATGCTGAAGTGGACCTCTCCTGCAGCGGTTTGACTGAACTTGATCTTGGTGCTGATGAGGTTTTCATTGTATCATCAACTGGCTGCCCAAGCCGGCTGCCCTCCTATCCTCAAGCTGTAAGAATCAATTCAATGCCAATATTGAATTATCTACTATAACATGCTGTATGTTATCCCATTACAGTCACACAGCAATGTATTTTGTAGGGATTTTAGGTGACAGAGTGATGTAAGCCATAGCTGTGAAGTGGAAGGAAAATGATGCATGATTATAATTGTTTATAAAAATTTGTAGAAAAAAAACACCTGTAATCTGTGGCGTGCATTGTAGTACTCAGTAGTGTTGGGCGGTATCCCAAATATTTGCAGATACCTAAATTTATGACTGTTACCGACGTTATTTTTCCATTGCCTGTAAATTTGGTATGTAAAAAAAATGTAAAAGATGTGGTTTAGTTAGTCCTGCCCCTTTAAGAAATGAGTGTTGCTTGAGTCACGTGACTATGGACAGTCATGTGACATACAGGGAAAGCGTTTGGCCACTGCCGGGCATTGAATATAGAAAAGGACACTATTAAAAACCCAAAAATTTAACGAAAAGGACTGGGGGGGTATGGAGGTGGTGATGTGGTCCTTGTTATCGTCCACGTACCGTTATCGATTTTAAGGGCTTAATATACCGTGATATTGACTTTAGCTCATATCGCCCAGCCCTAGTACTCAGCTTCCTAAATTATTACTTTATAGAACCCATTTTCACAGCAATTACATCTGAATCCTTTTGGGCATACTGCATGTGTCTGTCAGCTTTAACACATCTATTGTACAGTATGTCCACGTGCTGCAGCACCCCTAAAAATGGCCTAAAACCACCCCTGACTGCAATCATCTAAATGATTATTATTTATTTTTTTGAGGTGTGTAAAAGCAGGGAAAGCTTTGAGGACCAGATTTGGGAAACACGGATTGAGAGAATTATTTGTTTTAGCCTGTTCTTCTTCGTAGTGTAGCTCAAGCTCAGTCAAAAATAACTACAGAGCATCTGTGATGTTGGAAATGTCAAGTCTTGTCACAAATGTATTGTTGGAATTGGGTGTGGGCTCTGACTTGGCTGTATTTAGCTTCAGTAGCCCCTTAAAGGTTTCCACTATCTGAACTTCAGGGAAATTTTACTGGAACTTCATGGTATGTGCTTGTCTCCTCTTCGCCAGGCCGTTTTTGGGGGCATTTCAGGAACCAGTTGAGTACCAGTCTGGAGGTATGTACGTGGAAATGGCCCAGTAGAGTCAGTGGAAATGAGCAGATGGCCCTAAAAAACAGAATTTGTAAAATAAGAGTTACTGGCGAAGCAGTTTATAACAGCTCTGCTGAAATTTGCTGTATGTCTTGTCCACTTCCTTCCCTGTTTCCTGACCATCCACAATCAAATAAAGGCCTTTATGGTCACAAAACATGAAGAAAAAAAAATTACCTTTTCATGTGTTAGTAAGGTCCTCTACACTGATTGTGGTAAACTGCAAAAAGGATTTCTAATCTTCTCTTCAAAAATCATCAAAAGCAGTGGACACCAACCGTGGTCCTGTAGATTTTAAAGTATCCCTACGTCAACTGAGCTGAATCAAATGAACAGCTTTTTACCAGCCAAGCCAGTGGCATGCTGAAGAGGTCATTTAATCATCTGATTGAGCTGTCCTGGAGCAGGGGTTTATCTAAAACCTGCAGGACAGTAACTCTTGAAAACCATGGTTGGAGACCACTGATCTAAAGGCTCCACAGAACCCTTGCATTTATATATACAATGGGGAGAACAACTATTTAATACACTGCGGATTTTTGAAGTTTTCCCACTTACGAAGCACGTAGAGGTCTGGAATATTGTTTTAAAGGTACTCTTCAACTGCGAGGGACAGAATCTAAAACAAAAATGCATAAATCACATTGGATGATTTTTAAATAATTTCCTATTTACTGTATGACATAATTATTTGATACATCAGACAAACATAATTCAATATTTGATACAGAAAACTTTGTTTGCGATTACAGATATCAGACATTTTCTGTAGTTCTTCACCAGGTTTGCACACACTGCAGCAGGGATTTTGGCCTTCTCCTCCAAACAGATCTTCTCCAGAGCGTTCAGGTTTTCGGGCTGTCGCTGGACAACACGGACTTTCAGCTCCCTCCAAAGATTTTCTATTGGATTCAGGTCTGGAGACTGGCTAGGCCACTCCAGGACCTTGAGATGATTCTTACGTAGTCATTCCTTATTTGCCCTGGCTGTGTGTTTCAGGTAGTTGTCATTCTGGAAGACCCAGCCACGACCCATCTTCAACGCTCTTACTGAGAGGAGATTGTTGGGCAAGATCTCACAATACATGGCCCCATCCATTCTCCTCTTAATACAGTGCACTCGTCCCATCCCCTTTTCAGAAAAGCTTCCCCAAAGAATGATTTCCCCCCCTCCATGCTTTAAAGTTGGGATGGTGTTCTTGGGGTTGTACTCATCCTTCCTCTTTCTCCAAACACAGTGAGTGTAGTTTAGACCAAAAAGCTCAACTTTTGTCTCATCAGATTACATGACCTTCCATTCCTTCTTTCGATCATCCAGATGGTCATTGGCTAACTTCAGACGGGCCTTGAGATGCGCTGGCTTGAGCAGGGGGACTTTGTGAGCACTGCAGCATTTTAATCCGTGGAGGCAGAGTGTGTTTCTGATGGTTTTTGATGGTCATTGACCAGGTCCTGCTGTGTAGTTCTGGGCTCATTTCTCACTGTCCTCAAATACTTGTTCTCCCCACTGTAGACCTTTTTTTTAATTAACATAGAATCTATAACTTTTTTTTCACTTCTAAAGGTATTTAGTTGCATTGTATTTAATTTACCAATATGGAAATAGTGGTCCGTTTAATATTTGTTGTTGTACTCATGGTCGTGTAACACACATTAAAAGATAATCACTATCTCACTTCAGTTATTTTTATTTGAAAGCAATAAAACACAAGATTTTTCCATTACTTTTGATACCAGCGCAGTAGAATGAAGCCTAAAACCTTTTTCTCTGCCCCTGATTCCTTTTCCTCTTGTAGCCCCGGCACACCAACATTTGTTCTTCGATGTGAAATGATGAGAATAGTGCTGAATACTATCTGCTAAACAGGGACCCGTCAGCGTGCGATGGCGACGCTGTGAGTTCTTCACAGTGCTGCCTCACTTTGCACACTGGTTCAAAGGTTCCTGTCTGATTCTGCCTTTTCAATGCTGTAAGGTTTAGAGCAAAAAAAACCTTTATGTAATCACCATGGTAGCACACTCTCAATCATTTTTTTCCCCCCTACCCACTATGTGGAAAGGATCCCAGAACAAATGAACATCAGAGGTGGCAGAGCGTTCGCTTTTTTTGAATTGACCTCATGTTCCCAATAAGACTGATACAATTATGCTAACGTACGCAAGGTACAATCTCAAACTATGTAAACTATGAGGACATGAATGGGAAATGAGGATAATTAAAAGAGAGTATGGGCTTTGAGGAAGCAGGCACTTTTTTCCCTGCTCTCTTTTGTACTCTTTTGGAATAAGAGTTGGCATAAAACAAATCTGGCAGCTTTTTGAAGGACTGGCAGGATTTTCTACAGCCTAGGCTAATGGAGTATTATCTTCAGAGCCAGATTCCCAGCTCAAAGTGTGTGTGTGTGTGTGTGTCACTGTTGTGCCGCTGCACGCTTTGACACACAGTGTGTGGTCTGCCTGTGTGTGTCCTCGATTCAGAAAAACCGTGTAAATAATGTTTGGTAAACGCAACATAGAGACAGCTTGTTGGGCGGTCGATGCAAGGTAAATTCTCATTAACGGCTGTGTTTAACATGCTTAAGCTTACATTTAATATTTTTAACAGGGGATGGGGGAAGGAAAACCTTCAATCTGGATAATTTTGATCGCATTCTTTGTGAAAAGCTGCGATTTCCGGATGTAAATAGTTTGCTACTCACAGCCTGGACCTGGCTGTTCATCAGGTTCTGCTAATCTGTGTATGCTGAGTTTTTCCAAACAACCCCTCCTCTGAATTTTCTTCTGCTCAATCTGATTGACTGTGATTGCTGATCTCTTGCCTCATGTCAAATGTAAAAGTTGCCATTGTGTTTGCAGGGCTTAACCGAGCAAAAGAACAATTTAATTAAAGCCTTGGTTAATTCTAGTCTAGACAAAGCTAGCTGCTACAGACTCTGTGAGAAGGATTAGTTCTCTCTGATAGGCGAAACAACTCAAACCTCCGTTATGTGCTGATCAACAGCAGCTGAATGATCGAAAATGATAAATTGACCTTTCCACCTTTTAAGCTGTTGACCTGATTTAACGAATTTAGGTAGCTCCAGGAAAACACTAACCTCTAATGTAAAACAAAAATACTCAATAGCCTATCCTAGGTTCAAGGTTTTACATACCCGATCATCATAATATTACCTGGTATTGGTATTTTTTTAGGCCAAGGTGGCCTTTATTTGACAGGTGATTTTTGAAGGGGGAGAGAAGTGGGGGAAGACATGCGGCAAAGGTCGCCCAAGACAGGAATCGAACCGGGCATGGCTGTGTTGAGGACTGAGGCCTCTGCACATGGGGCACCCGCTCTAACCACTACACCACCATCTAGAAAAACTCATCCATTTGTTTATCTTTATTCTGATGGATTACTGCAAGAGCGTCTTCACAGGTCTGTCTTAAAAGTCAATTAGACAGCTGAAGCTGATCCAGAAAACTGCTGTTCGTGTCCTCATCAGAAACTGGAAAATCGAGTACATTACCCCAGTTCTATAGTCCTTTCACTGGCTCCCTGTAACTCAGAGAATAGATGTCAAAATATTCCTACTAGTTTATAAATCAATGAATGACTTGGCACCAAAGTATGCCGAAGATCTATTGTCACTATACCAATACTATACCAATACCAGAGGCGTCTCAGTTATCCTTACAGTAGTCTAGTAATCATCACTAGAATCATAACCAAACATCGAAAAGCAGCTTTTAGTTTCTATGCTCCCCTTATCTGGAAAAAGACTTCCAGAGCACACTGAGTTCTTTTAAATCAAACCAAACATAACATTTGTTTGGTGCAGCCTTTGAGAAAGTGGTTAATAACAGCTGGAATGTCATATGTTTTAAAGCGGAAGTACACTTTTTTTTGTTAACCTGGACCTTATTTTTTAGCAAATGTTACATTTATTTACTCACCCAGGCAAGTTTGGCGCCACTTGGAGTCCTTCGGGAGATGTTTAGATCCATTTGCGATCAGTGTATATCCTGGGAGTTGTTGGAGCTGCCAAAATGCAGCCTCTACATAAGGCATTATCTGCCACAAAACTCCTTCATTTCATCATATCATTACAGCTATTGCCCTCTGGGTTCGGTGCAACTCGGAGGTGCTTGTTGTTGACTCAACACAAAGTACAGCATTACGGAGGAAACTCTCTCATATTAGCAGTAAGTTATGTTGCCATGTGTATACCGTATATAGAAAGGACACCCTAAACCTAACTCTTGAGTTTTTCAGAAACTATAAAACAGCCTGCATAAACCTCAGGCCACACCCCTCGCTTATACTTACAGTCGAAGAACCTTAAAGCAATCCAAATCTGGTCAGCAGCTGATCTCTTTTCACACGTCTGCTTTATAGTCAGTTAATCAATGGGATTTGATGAGCAGCACCTGACTGCTACTTATCCTGTTCAATTCAACAGAAGCCGCTTGGTATTCATCTTTTTCCTTGTTCTTGCTTCATCTCTTTAAGTAGGGACAGTTTGAAATCTAAAATTGAAGTTAGATTTGAATAATATTAAAATAACCTGCAAAGACCAGAATAAAACAAAACTGGACTTAATAGGGGTACGTCTGTGTGTATGCGCATTCATTGTTGCCTTAGATGAGACTGAAATCATTCCAACGCACCTTCCATTCTCTTGACAGCTTTTATACCATTGAGATGTGTTTACGATTACCGGGCTCAGCTAATCAGCACCATTTTCTCTTGTTAATGTATTTTACACAGCAAAATGCATTCAGGTGTAGAGCTGCCATGCAGCAGGTAAAAATAACATACCGTCAGCCTGTTACTTCCACTGACCATGTTTGATAGCAAGTAGATTATAGGGATTTTCTTACTCTTAATTTTTTTTTGTTTACTGTCGATTTTTGACAGTTAAAGAGAGAGATTACAAGTCCTCCCCAGAACGAGATGAAGTAATGGTTCTATTGCAGCCTGAGCATCCTCTGTCAGTTGTTTCTCAACCAGTGATGCATGCTTGATTTGTTGACGATCTACCCACCCACTGCAGGTCAGCGACCTTGTTGCTGCAGCTGAGTGCTTAAGAATAATGCCACCTCTGATACGGAAGCTATTTATGTGGCGTGTTCAAACTTACTACTAATTTGTTTGTTTACAATCTTTGGCCAACGCTTGTCTTTTAACCCCTGCTCATGCTGGGGAGTTTATTTTCTGAATAGCTGAAGAGACAACAAAACATCAAAACAAAAAAATTTTTGTATTCTTTTTTTTATAATTCTCAGAGTCGGAGAAAGAGAATAAAATTACATCTTCAGTATGTCTTTATCTTACATGAACAATAACAGCGTATTACAATTCTGTGTCATGGAACAGTTCTTTATATATGGTCACGTTACAACCCCAAGTTTCAGTAGATTTTATTCAGAACCTTCATCCCAGCTTGAAGTCTTGAATATCAGTCCTCGTTTTCTTTCAGTACAGACCCAAAGTTTGGACACACCTTCTCATTCTCACTGAAGGCATCAAAACTATGAATTAACACATGTGGAATTATGTAGTACTTTTACAATAAGTGTGAAATAACCTGGCCTCCAAAGTCACCGGACCTGAACCCAATCGAGATGATTTGGGGTTAGCTGAACCGCCGAGTAAATGTAAAAGGGCCAACAAGTACTAAGCATCTCTGGGAACTCCTTCATGTCTGTTGGAAAACCATTTCTGGTGACTACCTGTTGAAGCTCAAGAGAATGCAAATTAGTAATCAGAGCAAAGGGTGGCTACTTTGAGGAATCTAAAATATAACACATGTATTCGGTTATTTCACCCTTTTTGTTTAAGTACATACAGTAATTCCATACATTATGTGTTCATTCAGTTTTGATGCCCTTAATTGAGAATCTACAATGTAGTCATGAAAATAAAGAAAAACTCATTGAATGAGAAGGTGTGTCCAAACTTTTGGTCTGTAAAATGTTGATCTGATCAGAGCAATGTCTTCCATGTTTGTGGAGTCCCAGGTTTGGCTTTGCAACAACCTTTTAAACTAGGTTCTTTTAGGATTTTTTTTTTTTTTCAATCTTGTTCCTCTTACAGGTCTGCCTCCCTGAGAAACCATGCAACACATGTTCATTGTGAAATATGATCAGACACTCTGAGCAGAATATTCATGCTGTGTGAAAATGTTCTCTTATCCGTTTTACCTGCATTAGCCATAGATGACAAAAGTGAGCAGGTCAGAAAAAACCATTCCTGTCTACGTCACAGAGAAAATTAATATTTATGGTCTTGCCAAAGTCGGACTTCCCCAATATCATCCGGCCAGCAGCTAAAAGGAAGTTTTGGTTTGTAAATCGGAACACCCCCCTTAAAAAACGAAACGCCTCCTTCTTATTCGCCCCTGAATTGTAACTTCATATCTGGTCTCAATAGATATTTCAATATAAGATATTGTAATAATTTTTAATAGATTAACGTTGTTTAAACATAAGGGCAACTTTCAAAAATCCCAACAATATAGTGTGTAAATTTAGGTTTAGGCATAACATCAATGTTTGTTCTCTTGTGACCTTTAGGGTTAGAACATAAAGTCTTGGCATGGGTTTATTTAGACAGTTGTCAAGCAGTGGAAATCATGTATTTTGATGCCCATTCTGATCGGTTGGTGAGATACTACTCTAACCCCTACTAAGGCGTGTTTGTAGCCCATCCGAAATGCCCCCACAGCTATCCCGACCCTGCTTGACTTCCCACTCCGAGTCAGAGGTTTCTGTTGCTTCTTCTTTGACTTTTATTATGGCCGTTCCTCACATCAACAATAGTAGCTGTTTTGGAAAAAAATTCTATTTTATAAGACACACTTATAAGAATGTGTGTAAAATCCATCTTAGAGCCTGTAGAGCCTGCAACTCTAAACCCCAAAAAATAAAAGTCATGTTTGCATATGAAAAGCACAGCTTATAATGATTTTTGTAAGAGGTACTACAACTATGGCTACCTGGTTCAAGTCAACTAGAACACTGTTTACTCAGGCAGGCGTAACAATTAGACTTCTGATTGTGTGTCTGACCCCACACTCATTCAGCAAACTGCAACCTCATAAAACAGGAGCGCCAGAGCATTTATTTCCACTGAAAATGTCTTACAGACATTTAGTCACAGCAGATTTATTAAAAAAGATAATGAGACCTTTAACAGTTAGATTTTGGGGGGGAGGTGGATGGCTGCATGTTGGAAGGGCTCTGTTAGCTACATATTGAGTTTTGTTTTTTCGGACATTGCTTCCCCTTTTTTCTCAAGGAAGAATTTAATTTTTTGGACCTGTGTGCCTGTGGGTTTTGTCCTGTGAAGTTGGAGGAAATTTTCTGTTGATTTTTCCCTTTTTGCTCATTTGTTATAATGCATAACCGTGGCAACAGGGTGGTTAACAGCCAGCAGCAGCTGATTAACATAGCAAAAGATGAAATAATACCTCAACTGAAGCCACAAATTCCTGATGAGTTGAGAAGGAGGAGGCGTGGATGCAGAGCAGGAGCACAAAAGGAGACACAGAAGGAGGAAATTCAAACCATCTCTTCCACCAATCATAATGGGAAATGTGAGATCACTAGCTAACAAGATGGAAGAACTCCAAGCCCTGACAATGACTCTGCCTAAGTATCGGGAATGCAGTGTTATGTGCTTCACTGAGACGTGGCTACAGGATTATATCCCGACTCCAACGTCTCTCTGCCAGGCTGTCTGACTGTATGAGCAGAAAGAGATCTAAAGAGGAGCGGGAAGAGAAATGGAGGTGGTGTAGCAGTGCTTGTTAACAACAGATTGTGTCATCCAGGGCATGGATGTACACTTCCAACACTTCAACAGTTTGTCGGTTGCTCCACAAGAGAAAACAAGACCTTGGATTTGTTTTATGCAAATGTAAAGGATGCTTATATGTCCAAACATGAACTCCTCTAGGACAATCAGATCATAATCTTGCCCTGCAGGGTTGTTTTGAGTCCACAAACTGGACGACTCGTTCCCAGCCACATGGAGAGGACATCAATGCCATGACTGAGTCTGTGACTGACTACATAAACTTCTGTTTGGACAACATCATCCCCTCTAGAACAGTGAGATGCTTCCCTAATAACAAGAAGGACTGGATTGATGGAAGTCTTGATAGAGCCAATGAACTGAACACATTCTTCAATAGGTTCAGTTCAGGAACAAGTTCAGCATCCTCCTGTCCTGTTTCGAGCCAAAAAGACATCCCTCTCTCCTCTGACCCACACCTGTCCTGTCACACCTCAGCTCTTTTTATCTTCCATCTCAGTCACAAACTCTTCTTCTTCCATAACTTAATCTTTGACCAAGTCAGGAGATGCTGCTACCCCCTTTATCTCACTCTCCCACCTGTCTGTCTGTCTGTCTCTAGATGTCAGGTGAAGAGGCAGTTGGAGAAACTGAACCGGAACAAGGCTGCTGGTCCAGATGGTGTCAGCCCCAGAGCCCTGAAGGCCTGTGCAGAGCAGCTCTGTGGGATTCTGCAGCACCTCTTCAACCTTAGCCTGACCCAGTAGAAGGTTTGAGTGTTGTGGAAGACATGCTGCCTTGTTCAAGTACCAAAGAAAACTCATCCATCAGTCATCAATAACTATAGACCTGTTGCCCTGACATCCCACATCATGAAGGTCCTGGAAAGACTGTTACCCCACCTGAGTAAGCAAACTAGAACCATGACCCCCTGCAGTTTGCTTATAGCCATGGAGTTGGCGTTGAAGATGCCATCATCAACCTGTTTTAACCAACTCCCTGTCATCTGGACAAAGCAGGCAGCACTGTGTGGACACAGAAGACTTATGTCGAGGCCTCAACAATCAGCCGGATCAATGACTACCTGACAAACAGACCACAGTTTGTGAGCTTGAAGGATTGTGTGTCAAACCAGCTGGTCAGCAGCACAGGAGCACCACAAGGGACTGTACTCTCACCATTCCTTTTCACTCTGTACACCTCAGACTTCCAGTACAAGACAGAGACCTGTCATCTACAGAAATACTCAGACGACTCTGCAATACATGGGTGTATCAGACATGGAGAAGAAGCTGAATACAGAGAGCTGGTGGACCGCTTTATGGCATGGTGTGGAAACAATCATCTTACCTTGAATGTGAACAAAGGTGATGATTATAGATTTCAGAAGAAACAAGGATGGGTCAAAGACTGTCTCCATCATGGGAGAAGAAGTGGAAGTTGTGTAGGAGTACAAATACCTTGGAGTTCACCTGGACAACAGACTGGACTGGAGAATCAACAGTCTACAAAAAGGGACAGAGCAGACTGCACTTTTTGAGGAAGCTGAGGTCCTTCAAGGTTTCCAGCAAGATGCTGCAAATCTTCTACAAGTCTTTTGTGGAGAGTGTTATCTCTTCGTCCATCATCTGTTGGGGTAGCAGCATCAGAGCCAGGGACTTAAAACTGCTCAATAACGTGATGAAGAAGGCTGGTTCTGTTCTGGGGACATCTGTGGAACAACTGGAGATAATGATGCAAAGAAGGATTCTTAATAAAATTAAAAAGATTATGGACAACCCTGAGCATCCTCTTCATGAGACTATCCTACAGCAACAGAGTATCTTCAGTCAGAGGCTTCTTCAGTTTCGCCGCAACACAGACCGCTACAGGAAATCGTTTCTCCCCACAGCCATCATGCTCTACACCAACTCCTTGAAAAATTAATTACTAGTGAGCTTCAACAACATTTAATTTTCCTCTGGGATCATAAAGTATTTTTGAATTGAATCTCCCCTATCTGAGCTGTGTATCTCCGTTGCTCCTCAATAGTTCTTATGGGCCTCTTGGCTGCTTCTTTTCTGGCTTGTAACATCAGTCTAGATGGAAGATCATTTATCGGTAAGTTTTCTGTGCAAATGTTTTTATTTAAGGGTATCAGAGTAAATGGAGCTGAAAACAACTGTACATCACATTTTTTAGATTTTTATTGGTCATTTTTCTACCACTATATAATTGTGCAGTACTTTGTGTTGATTGATCAAATAAAACTTTATGAAACCCATTCAAGTTGATTGTTTCAATAAAGGACAAAGAAGCCTTGTGAATTTCTTTTACAAGGAGCTATACGTCTCTGGTTCCTAAAGTCTTGTAAAAAAAAAAGATTGAGAGATAGATAGATATTCTTCTTGTTGTAATCCTTCCAGATATAACATGAACAATAACAGTTAAAAAAGTACATTAAATTAATTCAACAAGACTTCCTGGCTGGTGTTTTGTATTTTTCCATGAAGTGGACTGACATGTCCGTTTTGTTGTTTGGTTCATGCACGTCTTGGTTTTACTTTTTATGACTTGTGTGTTTCTTAGCAGCGAGAGAGGTTTCTGCGCCACAGCGACACGGGCCCCGGTCCTTCATGCGACTGGCCCTCGGCAGAACCCGACACCTCTCCTACCGCTGCAAGGTCCCTGAAAGAAAGCATCTGCTCACGGCCAAGAGCATGGAGCGTACGCACCTTCCAGGACCTCCTCCCTCCGCTTCCGCAGCTTCATAAGAAGTGGTGCAGCTGGAACTCCACCAGCCCCTTCACCAAGCTAGTGGACAATGTCAGTACTTGACCTTTCTTAGTGATCGACATTCCAAGGGTTCTATTGAATCCTTTTTCTGTTTTTAATTAAACCTTTGAATATCTCATTTTCAGGCCCCTGCCAGTTTGATCCCCGACTGCAGAGGAGCCAACAGCAGAAAGGTGTTCTCTGATGCTCAGCTGGAGGTCCAGGCAGACACCAGCGTCACCTCTGACTCCTCCATCAGCAACGCCTCCTATCCCCTCACGCAGCCCGCACAGAGGCAGCGCCGCCTAAACTCCACCAGCAACCTGCGGCGCTCCCGATTCACAGGGCCTTGTTTCGGCCTCCTCACGGAGACGAATGATCCGCTGAAGGGGGGCGGTGTCCCCCTGGGCTGCCCCTCAGACCCCGGCCCTGGCTCCTCCTCCACTCAGTGCCACATTGAGAGCGTTCCCGCTGGAAAGATGCTGGAGTTCCCAGGTGAGGATGATCACATTAGTGTGCCAGTTTTTGCCATCTCCGAGGAGGAGGACCGGCAGCCGTTGGTCTCGGCTCAACACCTGGACCAGACCTTTGCCTCGACTGCGCAGAACGGACTGGTCAGGGCCAAATATGAGAATAAGAGGCCTCCTACAGGGGGCATCAGCCCCAAGAGGTCCAGGCCAGAGTGGAGGCCATGGGGGAGTCAGGTATCAGGAGGGGCTAATCCACAAGCTTCAGGTGCATTTAGCGAGTCGAATGCGCTGAACAAGAGCCAGCCCTCCGTGAGTCTGTCCTCAGCGCTGTGTTCCATCACAAACCACATTTGACGAGGCGCTGACCTAATTCTGAACTAGTGGCACTGTTAAAAACCCATACATAACCACTTCTTCTATTCTGAAATGAACATTTACAAACTCACTGTACTCTGTAACTTCGGGTTGGCCATTCGTTGTTGTTTTCAGTTTGTATTAAAAAAAAAGGCCCAGAACAAAGAAAAAGCTGCTGATTTTTACCAGCCACTGTACTTTGTGGCTCAACCTGTGGTGTCGACAACCTGCTGCCAGGGGCCGGCTTCCTGCCTCCTGCCGTAGTTCTCTGTGCTCATCATTCGGCACTGATCGATTGAAGGATCATTCTGTTGTTTTTTGCCAAGTATTATGTAGGACGTAGATTATTCATTTATAATATCGTTACATCAGTGTATGCATACTCCTAAGACTGATAATGGATTATAAAAAGGGAAGTTGAAATACTATAAGAAGCAAGAATAGAGACATGTAGTACAGAGCACTTAAGTGAGTTGTGTATATATAAAATAATAAAGGCTCAATAAACACGCTGTCGTTAACATCTGGTGTTCTGTTTATTTGACCATCAGGGGTTGGGGTCCGGGAGGTATATCAGGCCGTCTGGTTGGGGACCTGGGCTGGTGGTCTACTCTTACCATGGTGGGGGCTTTGGCGGTCTGCTTGTCCCCATCCTAGTGTGCAAGGGGTTCATCTCAGGGACCATTTGCTCTATTGGGGCATCAGTGCCTGGGAGTATAGAGTATGTATGGGGCGTATGAATGAGTGTACAGCGTCTTTTCTTGGGTGTCCTGATGTGTTGGTGAGAATGGGTGTGCGTAAGAGGGAGGGTACATGTGATTGTGTCTGTGTGTCTCCATTTACTTGTCAGGTTGGGTCTTTGGCTACCATCTTGCCTCTCAAGCCCCATATCCAGTGGGGGCTTTTTTCCTCTGTCACTCCCTGCCGCTGACTGGGGCCCCTGCCAGTTGGTGCATTGGTGGCTCTCGATGTCTGGGGGCCCGGATGCGGTGCATGCCCGGGTGGGCCGGGTGGCCAATGTTTCAGGCCAATGTCCACCTTGAGTTGGTTGGGGAACCTCTTAAGAAGGTGCAAGTTTTGAATAGTAGTTTGGTGCCGTTCGGTGGATCGGCGGGAGTCTGATCTGGTGCCCGGACCTGCTGCCAGTTCTGTGGGTTCTGCTACCTGGTCAGTTCATTTGAGGGTTTGGACATATACATGCCCGTCCTGTAGGACGGATTGACGGCTCCTTACACCAGCTATCAATCACTTGCATGGGGAAACCTTATTTACACCTGCATGCTCACATACACACATTAGGTATGGGGACAATTGTTTGTACGGACATATTCTTGGGCAGAAGTTTTCAACCGATAGTTGTTGCCAGGAGTTTTCCAGCAACATTACTGCTGTATTTATTAATCACTTTTTGTGTGTTGTGAATGTGTAGTTCTCAGTTCATTTTACTGGATCTGTTTTGTTAATGTTGTTCTTTTCTATTAGTTGTTTTTGTCAGTTTTCTTTCATTTTTTCACTACTCTGCCGTCAAACAGAGGTGGATGACTGGGATGTTTTCTTGTGTTCTTGTTTACCTCCCTACCTTGTCTCATCAGTTTACACTTCCACCTGTCTTGTTTCTCTTCATCTTATTTCTTTCTTCTTTTGTTTTAGTGTCCATAACTTCAAGAAATTAAACCCACAGTAATATTTAATAAGAATCTCTTACACATATATATTAAGTGGAGTAGTATAGCAAAGCTGGAATGCTCTGCTTGAGAAAGTAAATCTGTTGGGCTTGTAATAGGTACTCAGACACCAATTCTGAGTAGCAATCCGCAAGACGGAACACTTACAAAAAACAAAAAAACATCTGGTGTTCTTAATTTGCCAAAAATCTGTTGGATTTCTGACTCAAATGAGAAAACATGAATTGCTGTGCAAAACTCTGAACATCGTGTGAGGGTTTAACCACGTTTTTTCTCTACATTGCACACTTCAGTGTGTTATACTAGGATGTTGAGAGAAGTAGATGCACAAATCTGCAGCTGACAATACAGAAACTGTTAACAGAATGGCAACTGGTCATCTAGTCACCATGAATCAGAAAAAAAGCAAATTATTATATACCATTTAGACATGATTCCTCTTTGTCACTCTTCCACTCACCAGTTTTTAAAGGTTCTTTAAACAGGTTATTCATGACTTTCCTGCCATTGACTAACAGTGATAGATTTGAAACCAGATATTTACATTTAAAAAAAATCTCCAATGTCAAACAAAAATCAGAATAAACTTATTTGTCCAATTAACTAGGATGGACTCTATCAAAATTGAATCATCTGGAGTTCTCTTTTTGCTTCAAGACAAACTTAGTTTATGTGTACTTTTTACTTTCAAAGTAATAAAATAGATAACTCTTTTTACTGACATTTCACATTTACAAAAAAATCTTAATGCTCATTGATCAAAAACAAAAGTTTACTATGATTTGATGTTAAACAGTGTATGTGATATATGTGTGTGTGTGTGTTATATTTACTACTGCAGGGATGTTTTTTTCCCCCCTATACTTACAAGCCTATTTTAAAAGCAATATTCTTGACCTTAGTTTGATAGTGAGGGCCCGGTTCTGCCCCCCTTAGTGCTGTGTACCAGCACTAGTAACATATTTGAAAGCTGGTATGCTTTGTTTTTAGAGCTTGGTTTGTGAAGCTTACTGTACACAGAGGTATAACCAAAAAGGAACATTTTGAAACTGTTTTTGATTTGATCACAAATTTATCCAGATAATTTTTGGTTTGTATTGCCCAATGCCATTAGCATGCTTTGGGGAGAGACAAAGATGGGAGGAGCCAAATGCCACCTAACCATAGGAGGGCATCTTCTCATGGCTGTCAAAAACCATTACTCAAACATGCACTACTTTGTGTTGGTCTCACATATGGAATTAATATACAGAAGTTTGTTGGTGTGAGATGGAGTAAAACTAATTTATGAATACTGGTGCAAGACATTTCATCCGAGAATATAAATAGTGCAGCTAAACATTCAAGTCTGAAGTTATAAATTTGTTTCCTAATCCAGATCCTGAAATCTCAGTTGTGCATATTTACTGTAAGGTGCGTCTCTGATCCAACCACCCCAATACAAATAATTAAGGAGCATCTTTTGCATGCATTAACTAAGTTTATATGAAGTGTCTTGAAGCAGAAAAAAAAAATCTAAATATGAAATGGTAAGGATGTAAAACAGACCACTTTAGTTTTGAACAAAACACATCCTCTGAGCTACATCAACTTTATTATATTTAAATGAAAAGACAATTCACAACTAAAGGCATTTAAAAAAATGTTTTTTACTGCCAATGAAATTAAAAACATTTCTAAAAGTCCATGACTAATTTCTGCATGTTCCTAATCATCTATGATTTGCCTAGAACTTAATTATAATCTAGATTCATTCTTAAAATAGTGCAATGCATACAAGTGTGACAGGCATTTATAAAGATTCACATGGAGAAAGCACATGCAACTTCTCATATTTCCTTTTCAAATCTGTTGCAAACACCTTCCATTTCTGTGTGTTGTGATGAGGTAGAATGAAACCTGCAGAGTTACTCCTGAGCAGCTTTGTCCAGACTTATTTTTGTAGAAAAAGTTAACATTGCCTTGGTATAGAAACAGACCCAATACAGCGTTACATAAAATAAATAAGCGCACAGCTCCAGGAAAGCTGCTAATGCCAATTCCTGATTGGAGCGGCTTGGGATTGTTGTTAGCTTATGGCTGCCGGATGTCCTGCAACGAATAATTAAACTTGTCTGTGGGGGTGGGAGTTAGGGAAACAGTTAAAAATAATTAGTCGATCAAGCTTCCGCGAGGGGCTGAGCTCCTAAAGAATGCCCACCTAGACAACATGGAAGGAAAAAAAAAAAAGACCCAAACGCCTCATATGGACATAGAAACAAAAGGAAAGTGCAACATTGTTCCTCTTGATTTGACATTAAAAAATTATTTAGAACAGTTATGTTTATTAAATTCAAAACTATAAAGGATCTTTATTTGAGCTGAATTCCCCCAATTAGATTTTGAACTAATCTTATTGTATGATTACCATCTAGATACCTTGAGTGCACTAAACACAAAGTCTTAAAGGTGAGAAACGTGCAAAGCTAAATCATGTACAATGCAAAAATTTTAACTACAGGAAGCTGAATTAATGTAGAAAAACAATAAATGGACACAAAACAACAGAAGCCTTCTTTAGGCCAGCATTACGCATGTTCTACTTTATATCTGTGGCGTTATTTCAACATAGGCTACTGTATAGAGTTTTAACTTGACTGATTGAAACTAGAAGTCATCATGGGTGATCTGTTCAGTTTTTACTATATTAATTATCAAAGACCATGATAGTTTCTCCATCTCTTCTCTCCTCCCCCTCCCATTTGAAAAGGTTTCGACCACCAAATGTGGCAGGTCTTCAGTTTGTTAAAGTAAGAGCCGTGTTGTGTACCTGAGGAGCAATAGAGGGGGGAGGGGAACAAACAAAAATCAACAGAGATCAACATGGTGATCAGAGGTAAGAGTTATGTGGACACCCGGACAGCTGAGCGCGCTGCTGCGCCTCTTCTCCCTAACAGCGTCCGCTTAATGCATTTACAAGTAGCAGCTGCTTTGAGTACGAGTAGTTTTTCCTGAAATTTAAAAGAGAGAAGCTGTGCATTTCATCACAGATTAGCCCTTACTACCAGGCAACAAGAAAGTGCCCGCTCTGCACTGCGTCAAATCCCCTCAGAGATGAATATCCAGAACAAAGCAGTTTACAGACTGTATATGAGCTCTAAATTACTTCACCACTACTGGTTTGGTGATTCCCCTTAAAGTACGCTAAATAAATTGAAAGATCACAGATATTATTTTCATTTAATTCCAAACAATCTTCATAAAGACGCCACACTTTTTACTTCTACTTAACTTTCCCTTAGATGAGCATACAGCATCTTCTGGATGATTTTTCTGTCACATTAGGAAATTAGTAAATATTGCATAGGATATAAACTTTAGTTTTTTTCAAATAACTGGAGAATGTTTTACATTTTGGGGTTCCATTAGATGTGAAATGCACCCACTTGTTGAATTGAATTAGTGAAACAAATGAACTTATCAAATAATATTCAAATTTACTAAGCATAATACTAAATATATTTTATGTGACTATGTGAAAGGTGATTTGTTATGGAAAGCCCTGAATAAACGATTCAGCATATTGTGAAAATGCTTAAACTAATTCTGTCAGGTCAAAAAAGCAAATCCAAACCCCCAGAGAGACGTGCGTAGAAACACACCACAAGCAATGCTTCTATTCACCAAATTCAAGTTTTTGCTGCATGAGGGGATATTAAGAAACACCTTTAACCATTTCACCACCTAAATAAATGATTCCCTTTACCAAACGGTGGCTGGCTGTTTCA
Source organism: Apricaphanius iberus (assembly GCA_028564705.1). Lineage (NCBI taxonomy): Eukaryota > Metazoa > Chordata > Actinopteri > Cyprinodontiformes > Aphaniidae > Apricaphanius > Apricaphanius iberus. Next base: position 2,007,005 of record JAPXFQ010002998.1, read on the forward strand.
GCCTGGTTATTCCCAAGGGTTTAATCTGAACCTGCATAGAATTTATTCTCCTCAAAAACTGGGAGAACATGATCATCTTTGTAAGTCGACACTGATTGTTTAATATGTGCATTAGGAAATTGCATAAGGCAGTTGTATAGGATGGACAGAACACACACTCATCGAGATAGGGTTTCACAAGTGCAGGAGATGCTGAATTATCTACATCGGACACCATTTGAGAGAAGCAGCAAACCTCCAGCCTTCTTCAGCTCTTGAAACGTGTCTGTTCACATATGTGGTTAAATTTCCTGAAATTATGAGAGAAAGAATTAGGTCCGCATTCAAAAAAGCACTTCGGAAGAAAAGCAATGTTTAAACAATGTCTCCCTCTAGTGGTAACATGCGCATAAAACATGCAAACCAAAAAAGAAAACCCTGCATTGCTTCCATTATAGAAACAAGACGTGATAAAACGGGAACGGTTGCCATCTAAGCTGCAAGTGTCTGATGTGGTTTTTCATTTTCTCCTGTCTGAAGGAACACATTCTGGCATTCAGCTATGTGAAGATGGAAGCCATCTTGTTTTCAACAGAACTTACACTGCGTGATGCGCCTTCACCTGCGTGCGACAGTTACGCCCCCAGTAACAGTCCGGACGAGATGTGACAGAAGCTGAGGAGAAACAAACGGTTTTAGGAAGCTCTCACAGACGTTTGGATCAGATTGTGAGGGAAAAAAAGCTGCAGCTTTAAAAACGGCCTTCCGCTAACACAAAGCACGAGGCTGATTTGTCCTGACCTGGCAGCTCGGACAGAGGGATGTTCTGTCTGTACTTGTAGGCCAGCTCTTTGAAGGTGCGCAGGCCGCAGCAGAAGCAGACGATGGTGTTTGCAGAGATGCGGCAATCTTAAGACAAAACGAGAGCACTAATGTGTTCTTGAGGAGGTTTTTATTTTTTATGAATTTCTACGAATGCTGCTTTGAACAAGGATTCTTCACAAGCTTCAATGTGTGCAGTGGGGATTTCAGGGATTATATTGAACAATTAGCGCCACTACAAGGAAGCAGTGACTTTTTTGTTTGTTTTTTTAAATGGAAAAAGAATATACAATTTGAAAAATTTGAAAAGTGCGGCATGTATTTGTACCACCTTTCCCTGGAATTACAGCTCAAATCTTGTGGAGTGGACTATTACATTCCCTCCATCCAGAAAATTTAGGATCAATTAGACCAGATGAAGGTTGTAAAATGAGAAAAAGTGAAAAGCTCAGGGGGAATAAAAACTTGTCCAAGGAGTTTAACAAAATGGTGTGTTGTATAGAGATTAAGGCGCTTCCTTTGATGACATGGCTCACCTGTCAGAAGATACTTCCCCTGCTGTAAGCCTTGCAAAGTTTCCCGGAGGAGATCTTTCCACGTCTTCCCCTTAGCAGAGAGGTAGTTCTGGTGGAAACAAAATGCTAAATATTATAATAAATTAATACGCAGATGTAAAATGAACAATTTATAAAAGCTCAACGCAGATTGGAGGTTGGAGTTTCTATTCTGCTCACGTGCCAGTTGGAATTAGCATTTAAAAATGGCGCCTTATAAAAAATAAATAAAAAAAGCTGTGATTTACAACCATCAGTTGACAGGTAGCCAAACAGAGCAGAGTAATAATGGAAGTAATGGTTAAGGGGGAATTGCTTACTTGCAGAACCTCTGACTCATAGTTATTGCTGTTTAGCACACCATCCAGACACTTCTCAGTCAGATTAAGTTCTGAAAAAACAAAAACCCTCGGTCAGAGAAATGGAGAGAAAAGCAGAAATGACAACAAAACTTGTTTGAAACATTGATGGTCCGGTGGAGAACTGGATTTTCCCAAGTGTCAATTTATCTCTCATCAAGGACCCTAAAATCACACAATATTGTAGTTAGAAACCCCTTTATTCTTTATTCTTCAGGCTTAGGGTTGCTTAGGATCAAGACGGTAAGGGAAATTTGTCATAGCTGATGTGTCTGTTATAGCTGGTGTCACTCTGAGATTAGCTTCATGTGATAGAAGTAGGTAACCAGAAGCATGAACGGCTATGATACACACCGCTGAATGGAGCCAAGCAGCCATGACAGCCGATCCTCTGGCAGCCCCAGTACATGTGACAGAACGGTCTTTGGCACAGCATACCTGCCAACACACCCAGCCTTTTAACACGCACAGATGAACTCGTATTATACATGGCTAATGCATAAGAGGAATACCGTTTATCACGTAAAGGACTTACTGTGTATTATGCCATCAGAATACAAAACTTAACATATTTTTCTGGGAACAAGAGGGACAAACAGGCAACCGGACAACTCACATTGCTGTGCGATAACTTGCTGCTGGTTGTGGAGTTCGGCCCGTCTGTCAGGCATTGGCTGAAGGCAGCAGGTGCAGATAAGGTGGCAGCTCTGCGGGGGGCAGCAGTACTCCTGAGGTGCTGTACAGCAGAAGGAAACAGACGGATTTCAGGCATGTTGTTCACCCTACTTTCCCATCACTTTTCACATATCTATTGGCATTTCTGATTTTCTTCCTCCCACAGTTATCTGTTATCTGCATTATCATGATTATTTGTAGTTTTGTTTACCTTTTGGCAGATGATCAGTTATCACAACACCACTTTTCTCCATCCCTTTGTAAATACATCATCAATAATTGTTGAGCTATGTACATTCATTCTTGCTGGTTTGGTTATCAGGGGAAACAGACCCAGATACAATGATAAAGTCTGTCTTTCAATTATTTACATTATTCAGATAAATGATAAAGTGACTTTATCAGTAAATTCTAGATACGACTTAAGCCTAGTTCATGCTTCTCCGTTTTGACAGAGACTGATTGACACAACGCAATTATCCGTCAATGTAAGGGCTCTCCGTCATCTACGCAAGGACGCACGGAGTAGAGGCCCATTTTTTAACTATCCTATCATTCGACGGATAGCGTATATATGTGTTTGGTCAGTTTTATTAACAGCCAGAGATTGCTTCACCAGAACGGGGCTCTATAGCCGCTGTAATCAGTAGTTAATGCAGCGTTTGGCCACTATAGGGTTTATACTGGAAGGATAAATTATCTAATCTGTTCTTTTGGCGATTTTGAACACAAGGTGAAGGAAAACAACAACAAAGGCTGCTGTGTTTGTTTACATGCATTTCTAGAGGATTCAATGAGCTGCAACTCTAATAAAAAAAGTTTACAGCTTAATCAAAACTTACTTTCTGTCGCTAATTGAGGAAGAAATGCGTTCACAAGCCTAGAAAAAAACAAACAGCGCTGTGTGATAGTAGGGAGAGACGCCATGAAAACTTAGCGCCCCCTGCTGTCCTGGTCGAGCAACGCTGAAAAAAAACAGAATGGAGTGGAAGAGCGGAGTAGTATAAACAGAAAACGTCTCCGATAATACGTCTGCGTCTGAGTGCAAATTTGCCGTCGGGGAAGCATAAACTAGGCTTTATGTGTTTTGTCTTCTCAGAAATTATTTCGATTTCCATTATATTGTTGATGGAAGTTGACATGTTATGGATGACTTTTCAAGTTTTTACATCCATAAAGTGCAACACCACCACTTTTATTTTTAAGATTTAGGAAATAGATCTCATTCCCATCTATTTGAACTTCCTTAATAATTCTCCTCTTTTGACCATGTTTCTGTTATTGTAATAACATTTAATCTTTTTTTATTTTGTGTTAGATAATCTACTTTATAATAACTGCAATACAAACTTCTACGGTTAGAGTGGATTATAGAGAGTGTACCATCAGAACAGTATCACTTAATTCTTGATCGGTAATATTTGCATTCATTATTTCCATTTATGTACAATTATTTATGCACAATTACTTTCCGGGATCCTACATTTGCATTCTAGTTCCTCTTGTGTACATAATGTTGCATCCATGTGCTTGTTGAATGTGATTACCTGCATTTCATTTATGTAATTAGTTTTTATGCAAATTTTTCTTCTATTTTCAAGGTTTACTGAGTTTTTCCAGTTCCTTCATTACCTTAGCCTGTGAGCATTCTTGTTCTTTAATCCATACACTCCCATTCCTTGTCCATGTAGCTACAAATTTTTCTGCTTTTTTAACCTCCGTGCCTCTCTAACTATTGTCCCATTTTTTTGTTAAATGTTAATTTATATACACATTAGTGCCTCTTAGCTTGTGTAATGATTACACTCAGGATTTTCAGCTATGTATTGTCATATTTTCACCAAGTTATCATACTGAGAATATCACACCTAATCTAAACTCACCACCTGCTGAGAGCTGATTGGAGGACGTTGAGGGCTGCTCTCCACCTGGCTTCACTGCCTCCTCTTCACATGCAGGTTTGGGAGGAGGCTGTACAGGCGGCAAAGTTGGAAGACCAGCAAACCAAAAGTTGGAGCTCGTAGCAAACAGAACTTGGCCCATTTCTCTCATATAGCCTGGACACTGCCTGCATGTCACAAGAGGCTGACTGCAGGCAAGAACAAAAAAAAGAAGAAGCACAAAATGGATAGATGTCCAGAAGCAATACCTTTAGAGCTAGAACAGATATACTGAACCTTTAGAGGTGAATTTAAGAACCATGCTCTTATATTCCTTAGCTAAACTGTTTTAGTTAAATTACTTTTTTTTAACCTAATGTCTGAAGAGTCGCTGTCATTGTCAGAGAGCTCAAAGAGGTAGTCTGAACTGCCCTCCTCATCAGAGAACGAACGTTCTACTTTGGGCTGCAACATGTCCTGAGTTATCTTGTTCCGGCTGTCCATGCTCTTCAGGTCCTCCTCACTGCGACACTTCTCTGTGGGACACAAAGAGGCACGCAGCCGTTTAGGAAGGGCCTTAAAGTTTGGCTCGTCTCCCTCTCTGTTGTACTACAGTGTCACGATCCCACCTGGATGCTGGATGAGGTAGGCCTCCACCAGGTTGTTCAGAATGTGGTTTTTACAAATCCTCTCCACAGGGCAGCGGCAGGTGGGACACAGCGAGGAGCGCTCCATCCAACCAGAGTAGCAGGCGGCGCAGAAGACGTGCATGCAGGGCTGTAAGCTGAAGGCACAAACCATGAGAGCCAAACATATTGGGAGTGTTTCTAAAGAAACATCAAACCAGAAAACAAAAAAAAAGGATTCAAATGTCAAAGACTTTTCTTCTGAGTTCTCACCTGATGCAGTCATGCAGAAGGTCCTGGCAAATAACGCATGTCAGCGACTCCTCCATCTTGTCCGTTTTAGCCTCTTCCACAAGTGGTTTAGACAAAAGACCCCCCGTCGCTGACCCTCTAATCTCTGTACAAAGGGTGTGTGCTGAACACAAATCAGGGTCTGTAAAAACAATATTTGCACTTGTCATTAGTCACTGATTGAGACATTTCAGCAGTCGTCTGGTTTCACTAACAAAAACATCAGAGATAAGGCGCGGGGAGGAACTGGAACAAACATTTGCACAGGTGAAAAGAAAGAGAGTTGGGAGCACAGAAACCAACCTTGGCCTGTTCTCCTCCTTTTGCATTCTGGCTCCAGGCTGTCCGTGTGCTCTCCTAGTGCCGACACTACAGGCTTAGCTTGGCCTGGTAAGATGGAGGAACGAAAGAAAATTACAGGTTCGTGTTCATTCGTGGTGGAGGAAGCGAGAATCTGGCAGGTAAATGAAAAGTTGTTCTCACTCGTTTGCCACATTTTGTCACATTACAACCACAAACTTCAACATATTATGTTGGGATTTTATTGGATAGACAAAGGGTCACGACCTTTGCAATCCAACTATTTTCCCCTCTGTTCTTCTAAATAAAAACTGTTTAGAGCCACAAACTTTTTTGGGAAAAAAATCATTTTGGATAAATATTTACTATAGGATTTTTAAAGAACCACAATTTTATTAATTTGGTAGTTCATAAAAGAAAGAAATGCACAGCTCTAGCAAAAAGAGAATGGATACATCTTCTTTGGGATATTTCTGGAAAGGGATTGAGATATATATATATATATATATATATATATACACACACACATACACACATTTCCATGTAGAAACAACATAAATAGATGTAAAATAAGTTATGGTACCTTTGGTGTCAAAAAACTATTAAAATCTTTGGATCTAGATTTTAAAACATTTGTTGTTTCTTTGTCGTTTTGGTCAAAACTATTAGGAGCCCTTGTTTAAGGTCCAAAGAGCCGCAGACTGCAGAGCCCTGTGATAGACTGACAGTGGAAAGTACAAATATGAGGTGGCAGCATCATGCTCTGGGGTTGCTTTGCTTTCAGGAGGAACAGGAAAGCTGGTCAGTGTTGAAAAGAATCTAAATACAGAAGAATGCTGGAAGAAAACCAGTTAAGAGGTTAAATGACTTGGACCTGAATTCAACTGATCATCTGTGGTGAGATTTTAGAACACCCAATTCCACACGCTTTCCAAGCAATCTGAGCTTGAGCAGCCAGTAGATCAGCACTGTTCAAAGTCAGTCCTAGGGATGGGCCATATGGCTTAAAAAGCAATCTCTGTTTTTCATACCATATGTGATTTTTATTTTTTCTTCTTTCCGTCTTTTCTTAAAAAAGTGCAAGTGACAAAAAAAACTCTTTTTTTTCAATCACTCCATTAAAGAGCTGATCTAAATTCAAAATCCAACTAAAAAACAACTGTAAAGTATCATCATAAAGACAAGATGGGAGGTCCTGGGTGGATAGACAGTCTAAGCCAGAGGTTCCCAAACTACTTCTGCTGGGCCTCCTTTTGGTTTATAAGACATTTTTCACGTCCCCCCGTGTAATTAGTCCCTTTTTTATTTTATAATTATTTTATTTTTTCGTTTCTATTTTTACTGTGTAGCTATATCTAACATTGCTTTCAATATATTGTTAAAGCCTCTTATGTGCACAATTTAAGACATAAAAACTGAGAAAAAAAAACAATACTAGAGACCGTTTTACCACACTGAGGACTTCAATCATCATCTGAATCACTTGTTGTGTTTCACTGAACACTGCTTTTAGAAACATGCCACTGTATGCGTGTTTCATTAAAAAGTTGTTACAGTACATTTGTGGCCAGGATGTCCTGGTCTCTTCCTATAAAAAGATGCTTATCTTATCTCACAGTGACCCTGAAATGCACATGACAGTTATCAGGATTCGCTGTGACAGAACGGACGTCTGTCGGAGCCCACTTTCTCACATAGTTCAGCAAAAACTGGGCGTTCAACAGGTTGCGTGTAATCAGCTCGGGACTTGGCTGTAGGCGGCAGAGCGTTGCGGTGTATAATGCAGCGCGTGCAGGGGAGATGCGCTTCATGAACCCCTTTAGCCCAGTCCTTGTCTATATGTCTGCTGACGTATCATAAATACATCTTCCCATGGTATTAATGGACAGAGGAATAACTCATAGGTCCTGATTTCTTTTAAGGTTTGCGATTGTTAAAACTATTTGCATTGGCTGTGTTTTGCCCCTGAAAAGCAGGTCTTTACTTCGCGCCACCATTAGACAGGAGTTTATTAAAGACAAATTAAAGAACATCCACAGACATTCTAGCTTAATAGTAATTAACAGTCGGACGGTCATGAATTTAACAGTTGTTTTTTTTCCCTTTTTTTGCTAAAGATGCATCATACTTCCAGAGGGCTTCCTCTCCTTTGGTTGCTGTCAGGCTGACACACCCAACAGAGCAAACAAATTCCTCATTTAAACACTGCTCTTTCCCCCAGTTATGAATTGTGCCTGCCATCTCAGTAGATTGCCTGCAATATAGGAGCAACCCACTAGCACATTTTTATTATTTTATTTGCAGAGCGTTTGCAATTTTGCACTTTTTATTTCGCCCGTCCTTTATACTAGCATTTATTTTTATTTTTTTATAGCTGGTCCAATTAGTGAACTGATAAAAAAAAAAATATTTTTCAAAAAATGAAATCTTCATAAACAGAACATTTTATTAATCAGCCAGCTCTAGTCCTTTAAGGCTGGAGCTGAAACCCCATTCTGTAGATGTTAAACATCCATCAAAGGAGATGCAGCCGCAGCAAATGGTGGCTCTACAAAAGACTGAATATAAAAAACGTATTACAATTATTAATGCTAAAATTGATATTACAAAAGGACTGTTTAGAAGATAATGATTGCAATGCCCCCAAAAAAGGCAGCTTTATCGGCAGTGGTTTTGTCATCCAAATGTTTTACGAATAATATTGTCATGTGACAGAGTGTAAAAGATCAAATAAAAAATTATAGTTTTGTAAGGCACTGTGCCTGTTGTCTGCAACCACACTACAACTCAGGAAAGCCAATCCAAATTGACCAAATCGAGCTACCCAAAGCTGAAGTAGTTGATGATGTGGGGCCTTTAGGTGAGGGGTTCTCAATGCAAAAGCGCGAAGCAGAGGTGGAAGGCTGAGGTTCCTCCTGAGATGGATCCAAAGGAGCTTTTGTGAGCATTAAGGGTTCCACAGAGAGGGGCATCTCTGAAGCCAGAAAAGGAGAGAGACTGCAGGCTGGCCTCTCGATATCTGGAGCGTGACATAAGACGGAAGAGGATAAAAAAAAACTCAAAATATAAAAACTGTAATACAACAGGGTAGATTTGATAAGATGTTTGTAGCAGCTAATCAAACTACTTACTATAACTGTCCTCTGGAGCAGCTTCCTCCGTGTTTAATGAGTGGTAAACGTAGGCGATGTCTATGGAGTGCCAACAACATTAAAAGATCTCTAGAAATAATTGGTCATAAACTGATTCTGTGAACTTACTTTGCTCTGGCTCACTCTTCCTGTACACAAAGTAGATAACATCCCTGTTCTGCAGCACGTGAGCCTGCTTCTTGACCACTTTGGACAAGTTGATCACTGTGCCATTGGTGCTGCAGAAAACAGTAACAAGTTCCAACAGATCACCACATACTTTCTCTCATCTCATTTTATCGAAAGTAAAAGATTTAACACGTCTTTATGTTGTTGGTTTTTTTTTTTAACCAACTGAGGGCCACAGAGTTCAGGTAATATTCAGCTTTATTTTAAAAACAAAGGCTGGTAATACAGTTACGATGCCTTACATAAGGCGACAATTGGCCCGTCCACTGTGACTGCGGATAACTGAACCCAAAAATTATGTAGAAATTTGGAAAATTATCCATTGCAGTTCTTTTTACCCCTGAAAAACGAAAAACAACCAAAATAGTTCAACAGAATGGTACTAATATTCAACCATGTGTTTTATGTCATGAAGTTGGAAATGTGCTTTTTTTTTCAAGGCTGAACCCCATTAAATAAGGGAAGGATTCAAACTGCCTTGTTCTAATCCAGATAATGTACTTTAAAAAAATAATAAATAGGAAGATATATTTACATTTTTTTTTTCCTGTGAAAGGCAAGTGGGTTTTACAAGTCTAGAACAATAATGTTTTCCCTTATGAGTCAGGCTCATGGAATCGTGAAAGTAGCAGATCCATGTGATTCTCAAATATAAAGTAGCACACAATGGGGAAATGTAAGGACTTTTTATTTTTTTTACACCATTTTCACTTTATTTAAAAATCGGAACCTGAAAAGCGTGACGTGCATTTGTATGAAGACACTACAGCTTGGATACCCTGAAATGAAACTATTTCCAGTCCATAGTTATTCATTCAAACCGAATCCCCCCTTTGTGTGTAATCTTATCCAGGGGTAATGTGAAGGCCTCCCTGGTTTGATACAGACCATTGGAGAACAAATACTATGTTCACACTGCAGGTCTTAATGCTCAAATTGGACTTTATGTTTAGCTAAATCCGATGTTGTGTTCGTTCACACGATGACTGAAATGCGACAGCAAACACACCAGTGCAAACGGTTCATGGCCCTAAAGTTCCCCGCATACGCAGAAGGCGGTAAGACGACAAACAATGGGAGTAAAAATGGCAGCTACAGAGTTGAGAGCATCAGTCGGACTTGTTCAGACGTTCGCTTCCTCTGGCCCAGATCAGTGACTGTCTCATGTCAGTGACATCATGTGACATCAACGTTTCAGACTGAAATCGCTTTCAAAGACAACTCGTATGTGGGTTTGATTTGTACCATTCAAACTTAATAAAAAAAAGAAGTCTTATATGGGACACATATGTAGCTTGGGGTCAGATTTAATGCATAACGTAGAAATGATATAAATTTAACTGGACAAAATAAAGAAAGAACTTCCACTCTCTTGGTGCTTCCGGGTTCTGAACTGGTTGCAGTTCCACTCTGGTTCCATATGAGGGCGCTCTCATGACGAGTACAGAATAAATGGGGGTCAATGGAGCAATACCCCTAAATATCCACTTTTCTCAGGATATAATTTTTGGTCTGGTAATTTGAAAAAAAAAATTCGAAAGTAGTAAACCAGAGATGCTGCTTTACAGCAATCCTTGTTTTTCCTATTTAACTTCACACTATATACATAACAGTAGGCAGATAACAGAGCTAGCAACCCAAAAAAAGTTGTTAGGTTGAAGAATAAATAAAAACTTGGGCGAAAAAGTCCGCCTTAACATTCTGGTACCGCTTCGGATGTCACGATGCCGGCAAGCGGTACATCTGGTTTTAATCAGTCCTTCACTGACCAATCAGCGGACATTAGCAAAATGCTAGCGAGTTATAGGCAACAACTCAACCTGTAAGAAAACGAAAGGACATACGTACTCGTTCATTCAACTTTCCTCCGATAAACCATATTGAACTTGCGAAACCTACAATCAAATCTGATGGGTTTTTTTAGCCTTTATTCTGGTGTTATCAGTCATTTAAAATAACCTTTTCTTGATTTCCCCTAGATCTATAAAAACATAGAACCAGTGGTTTTGAACCACAATGGCTCTGTTCTGTAAATACTTTTGGTTATTGAACAATGTGTCCCTTGTTGAGTAATTATGAGTTCAAAATAACGGCTAACAGAAATTAATCTGGGCCGACCAAAAAAAACCAGAAAAAAAACACAAAACGATCACATGTGTTCTCAAATCCACCAGTGGGTACCACCATTGACCTTTTTTGACCTAGGAGAAACCCTGAGGAGATGCAATCATTTGAATAAGTTGTGCTGGAATTAGGAAACAACTAAAACATGCAGGACAGAGCCCCCGAGGACCAACGTTGGGGACCATTGATGTAGGACACAAGGCAAACATGTGGAAGAAGGTGCTCTGATCAAATCTGATGAAATTTTTTTTACTTTTTTGGGGCTTATTTGCTAAAGGTTATGAGTGGAGGTAAACTAATTTTAAATAACCCTGAACATACAAGCACCATGTTCAAACATGGTGATGGCATCATCATTTTCGTTGTGTAGCTCCAGGGAATGTCGTCAGAAATAAGGAATTAAAAAAGAAGCCAAAACAAGATATATACTTTTCAGGAGCCCAATATAATTTAATTGGAAACTCTTAGGGTACGGTACCTCGTGTCTTCAAGCCAAACCCGCCCTGAGTCTTCATCTTTCACTATCTTGCAGTGCTCCCCTGAGACAAGTTTACTGGCTGGAAAGGACAGATAGCAGCCTGGAAAAGACAAAAGAAAAGTAAAATATGTTGTTTTTAGGGAACATGTTCTCGTTTTTTCTACTTGTAGTTGGCATTTTGTCATAGATTCTGATATAGCGACACAGAATTATCAATTTTGCAAAAATAAAACAATAATCTAAAACTAGTTGCCATGGCATGGTTGAATCGTACTACCCAGACACTAATTGCTAATAATTTAAGTCATGCAAACCCAATGGCTTTGCATTGTATTAAACAAAGATTCCCATAAGCTTTTAACAACAAAGCACACACGGGGGCACAAATGGCACCAACTACCTCTAAAGCAAAACCCATATGAAAAAAAAGAAGAAAAAAAGAAAATCTACTTAATATTCTACACGCATGTTGTCAATAGACATCTTTTGTCCTCTTCACAAGGGCCTGTCTACGTTTGGGGCACTAAAGGAGGCTTTGTGTTTTAAAGGGGGAGGTTATAAAGGCTCCAGACACCGACAGAAATGTCTACAGCACAGAAAGGACCGTCTTTCCTCATAATAGGACTTTTCCTTCAGTGAGCGCATTTTGAAAACTGGGAGAAAAACAACAACCTTTTTCTAACACAAAATCAAAACATTTTTGCATCTGCTCAAAACTTTCCCCACCTTTTTTTCTGCCGACCGTGCATTCTTTACTGAAAAGCAGAATTGTTTCACTTGAGTCCACTTTGACCAGCTTCCCCCATGGCCGACCATTGCTGTAGTTCTCCATGGCTCAACGGCTGACACCTGGGGAATGATCCGAAAATAAGTTCAGGATGACCAAATATACAACATATTTCCTATTCATTTTTTGAGCGTTTATTGTTTAGAACATAGACTACTCTGACAACAAACAGAAAGTGAAATTAAACAACTTACTAGAATGTAATTTGAGCAAAATATAGGTTCTTAATTGGCAACCTAGGATTTAATAAAGCAAAATAAGTATATAGCTTGTTATTTATTAGGCTTATCAGATCAAAACAGCATATATATATATATATATATATATATATATATTTCTTTTAACCATGCAGACATTTTTAGGTCATGATCTCCTAAACAATAACAGTTCGTTAGGTTTTTAAATTTTTTTTTATTGACATTTTAATTCAAGTTTAAATAGCCGTGTGTGTTCTGTAGTAAAAACACAACGCAGGGGCCAGTTTAAAGGAGACTTTAATTCAGCTGCTGCTATTAAATTCATGGAAAGATGAGTTTATGAAAAAAACTTTCTGGTTTGAAAAAATTAAAATCCTGAAAACAGAGAAATTAGAGAAAACAAGAGCAATTTACCAAACAGACTCGCATATCTTAAACGGAACAAAATATGAGGGGCAGTTAAGAACCTACTTTATAAGAAGACTAGCGTCGTCACTGAGTCTAAACTGGATACTTCACAGATTCCTGATAGCTTCGCGTTTCATCCGTAGCCGTTTTACTTTTGTGGCGAACTTAAATTAAGTTGCAGTTACTAAGACTGTCTGACACCAACCCTTCAAATATATATATATATATATATATATATATATATATGGTTTTTTTTTAACAACGAACGTGTTTTGTTAGCGCAGATAACAAAACCCTCACAACTCTGTTCAATCATAAACACTAAGCTAACCAGACCGCTACTAGCATTAGCATCCGCATCCTAACATAAACAGACCAGAAACGTCCACTCAGACCAACATGTCCGTGCCGTGGCGTTTATACTTCACAGTTCTTACTTTACCATTAAACGCTTAGCGTGTTGTCCAGGCAGCTGAGCTTTAAGCAGCTTCTCCTCCTCATGTTCCAGGCTAGCTCTGAAAAACACTGAGCACTGAGCACTTCCTGACACCACAGACCGCCGTCAGCTGATGGAGGGGGAGGAGTGGGGTTAGGCGGAAGCTTTTTTACAATCTATGGTGGAAGCTAGAGGCTATGGCAAACTAATTTCACATTTTATCAGAACACACACCCATAGATGTCCATGCACACACCTGCCTCTGAGATAACTTATACGTAATTTAGCTATGATTCCCCCATCGAAAAAAACTTTCTAACCATTTAACTTTGAAAATAAAGATATCAAGTTTATTACTAGTAGAAGGAATTCGATTTTAAGACACCTAATCAAATTGGACACTAAGAAAAATAGATATAGAATCGGTTGTCTGTCTATACAGTGGGTGTACGGAAAATATCCAAACTCCTTTAAATTTGTACCCAGTTTTCTTCACACATACCACTTAGAATTAATGCCAAAAAGTTGAATCTTGGTCTCACCAGATCAGACAATCTATATGTCATAGTCTGGGAGCCCTTTATGTGTTGTTGTGTTTTTGTGGCAAACTCTATGCAGGCTTTCATATGTCTTGCACTGAGGAGAGGCTTCCGTCAGGCTACTCTTCCATAAAGCCCCTACTGGTGGAGGGCTGGAGTGATAGTTGACTTGGAACTTTCTCCCATCTCCCTACTGCATCTCTGGAGCTCAGCTTTATTCTTTACCGCCCTCACTAAAACTAATCTCCAACAACTGCTCAATTTGGCTGGACTGCCAGGTCTAGGAAAAGTTCTGGTCGTCCCAAAGTTCTTCCATTTGAGGATAATGGAGGCCACTGTGCTCTAAGGAACCTTGAGGGCTGCAGATTTTTTTTTGTAACCTTGACCAGATCTATGCCTTGCCACAATTCTGTCTCTGAGCTCCTTGGGCAGTTCGTTCTATCTCATGATTCTCATTTGCTCTGACATGCACTGGGAGCTGTAAGGTTTTATAATCAAGTCCAATAAGTTTATTTAAACACAGCTGAAATCCAATAAAGGAGCTGAACCATTTCAAGGAGGATCAGAAGAAATGGAAAGCAAAGGGTCTGAATACTTATGACTATGTTTCACTTTTTCTTTTTCGATACATTTGCAATAGTTTTTAAATTTCTGGGGGTTTTTTCTGTCCAGATTGGGTACTGAGTATACATTAATGAGAAATAAAATGAACTTTTTTTTGTTAGAAAATGGCTGCAACGCAACAAAGAACGAATACATTTAAAGAGGTCCGAATCCTTTCCGTACCCACTCTTTACTTGAGTAAAATATGTTACTGTTGTGCTACTGTTACTCAAGAACACTTTTTGGGCGTTTTCCATAACTAAAATCAACATTTAAGGAATAACTCACCTCATACATCAAAGAAAGACATATGAAGTTCACACCTATCGACAAAAGCATTCTTCCTATATATCCTATCTAGAGTAAATGTATGTATATGGATGAAATATAATTTTTACATGGATAAACTCTCATTTCAGATATCTATAAATCAGTTATTGTGTGAAAAAAAATCTTCAATGAGTGAAAACGTGTAGATTTTTACAAATACGATGTTTTATTCTTCTTTATTTCTTCTTTACGGTTTGTACTTTTAAGAAAAAACAAATTTACATCAGGTCTAATTGGATATGTTTGCCGAGGCCATGTTTAACTCTCATGTGTTCCGTGATCACAGGCCTCCTCCAATCCAATACCACCAGTGCCAAAATTAATCACAGTATACATACAGTACCTAACAAACAAGCAACACAGCTGTTATAAAATAATCCCAAGTGAACCTTGGTTTAAAAACAAGCTAGTTTGCCTGCAACAAAACCACAAAAGAACAATAACAGACGGGAAACAATGTATGTTTCCGTAAAATGACTAATGAGGGAAAACCCAAGTCATTACAACTCGAGAAAAAACTGATTGCAAAGGCTTTTGCTTATTGCTGCAGGTTACATATAATTTGAACATAATCCACTCTTTAAAATGTTTCCTTAATGGTAAAAAAAAAAGCTGTGATTTTGTGCCATGTTACACTGTTTAGTGTTCACAGTTGAGCGTGATTAAACTAAGACAACAGAAGAAGAAAAAAACTCCTGAATATTAAAACCTATGTTGCTTGGTTTTTTTTTTTTTTGGTTACTGATAATCTTGCATGGTGTATTTTCAGACTTACTATTCTCAGTTTTCTCTTTTCATATTTTGTTAGACAGGTACCTGTATTTTGATTTATAGCTTCATTTATGTTTTTTGTTTTAAATATGTCTACTATATATTTAAATTGTTTTTTCAGGATTGCTCAATAGTGGGGGTTGCAGTGGCTGTTCCAGACTGATAACTTTAATAACCTCAGCCTTGCTGTTGCATTCTTGTCCTCACGCACCGAAACTTAGCAGGACTGGACAGTTTGGTACATCCTTCTCTGCATCGGAAGTCTAATTATGTATAATCAGTGAGCATTTTAACATTTAATTCTTCTTCCTGTAATAAGAAATCATGAAAACAGCATTATTGAGTGACATTATGTTTATTTCCCTTAGCTCAACCAGTTTAGCTGAAGGAAGCAGCATCTTGTCCTTTGTAACGGCATAATTGTCTGTAGCAGTGTTTTTTTCACCCTGCTCCGCAAGGCACAATGCCCTGTATATTTTAGATGAGTCCCTGCTTTCAGCACACCTGATTTAAACCGATGTGTGGTTAAAAGGCTTTTTGCTGAACTGTGGTCATCTGAAGCAGGCGCGTTAAAGGGAAACAACTAAAACCTGCAGGGGAAAAGGGTTTGAAAACACTGGTCTGTAGAACAGCTGAACCGCTGTTTGAATGCAGTAACCAGTTATTGTAACTGGTGGAATCAGCACCAAAAGTTCCAATAGGACAGAACCATTGCCAGCTTGCTTTTCACGACTGTGGCTCAGTGGTAGAGTAGTTGGCTTGCAATTGGAGGGTCGTAGGTTCGATTCCAGCTTCCTCCAGTCACATGTTGATGTGCCCCTGGGCAAGGCACTTAACCCCAAAAATTCTACATCGTCCTGCCGAGCCATGTTTGCTATCGGTGTATGAATGTGAGTGTGAAGGGGTGAATGTGGCTTTAATGTAAAGTGCTTTGAGTGGTCAGTATGACTAGAAAAGCGCTATATAAGTTCAGTCCATGTACCATTTACTACATGAGAGAGTTGTGATTATAAGCTTCCTGTTGATGGTAACAGAGAAGGCTCAGCCAGGTGAGCGAAAAAAAATATAACTGCATCCCTATTTATGTTGATTTTTGTACCGTAGCCAGCCAGGTTCTATCTATCTATCTATCTATCTATCTATCTATGGCACAGTTCAAAGAGCTTTACAGAATAAAAATAGCCCCACATATATGACCCCCCTCTCCCCTCCCCTTACAGAGGTTTAAACATGATCACCTTTTTTTAACACCAGATGTGAAGAGGCATTCAGGAGCAACATTAAAAGGACATTAAAATAGACTATTAAAAGGACAATGGGCTGAGTACAGATGAACCAGGTTAGGTAAGGAAACACCATCAACCATATTCTGCCCCTGTTGGTCTAACCAAAGGTAAAAACTGTTATCTTATATTATTTTCAATAACGTTCCTTATTACCGGTTCATTACTAAATTTAGGGAAAAACATCAACCAATATTGCACATTCATAATTATTATAATTGATAATTAAATAATACTTACATTATAACATAAATTAGAAGTGTAACGAGAAAAATACAACTGGATTTTTACGCTTATTTTTAATTTTAGTTGAACACCAATACCCCCCCCGGCACCCCCGCAAAAAAATACACATACAAATGCCGGCTGCATCTTGACCAAAACAGCTTTGATGCTTTAAAGAATGCAGAAGGTTTAGTGCAGCATAAATGATGAAAAATTAAGTCACATGGTGTTCTTTCCTCAAATGAGCCTGGCTTAGACAGTAAGAAATGTTTGTTGTGGAGCCGAGAGAAATCCCTGGAGGAAAAAGCACCTTCACGAAGTCCAGCATTTCTCTCTCAGGGTAGCCTTTCTCATCCATCATAGGGGTAATGATTACATCCAGGTGCAGCCAAATTTCAGGCCTGTCTTCCTCAAGGTACCGCAGGGATTTCCTGAAAAACCTCAAGTGCAGCAAGGGGAAATGTGGAAAAATAGAGTCATGAAGATGGAAAGCAACAATGCGCTGTTCTATTCCATCACACATGATAGGAAACGCATAGTTGCTCCAAGGTTGTGTCTTTTTTTGATCCAGCTCAGGTCATCAGGAGTACAGATGACAGTGGAGGTTCTGCTGGCAAGAAAATACCATCTTCATCATGTGGCTCTTTATTCTGAGAGAAACCAAGATGACACATACGTATGAGCATCTTGAGGTTTATCTGTCAGGCTCACGGTTGGTTACAGCTCATCAGCATAGCTGAAGAGGTCATTTATCAATATTCATGATCCTCCAGCCTCAAAAAATACTCCTAGTCTGCTTGAAAAAACTAATCCCTGATACAGAACAGTATAAGACTTCTCCTGGATAAAGTATTCCTCCAATTCCTCCCAAATGTTTCAGGGCACTAAGCTGTTAGTCACTGACATTGACATTCCACAAAGGCTTAAGTACTTGCAAGGCAAATGGTTTTCTATATATTATTTTCATTGATACTCGTATATTTCTGACTGATTTATGTCATCAAACTATCTATATCTTCCAAAAGTATTCATACCCATTGAACTTCTAACAGTTTACGAAATTCCAGGCACAAACTACATTGTATCGTCTTTTTTTTTATATGACAGACAATGGTACGTGCATAATTGTGCGGACTGGAAAAAGTGGGAAACGATTCATGTTTTTTGAAATGTAAAAACTGAAAAAGTGTGGCAGTTATTAGTTTTTTGCCCACATAAGTCTGTAATATGTCAAACCACATTTCGCTGTAATTACAGCTCCAGGTTTATTGGGAAATGTTTCTGCCCAGTTTGTAGGTCTAAAGACAGACATTTTACCAGATAGACAGCATCCATTAACATCACTATTTAAGCCTGGCTAAATATTCTCAATGTTATTGAGGTCTCTACTTTTACATGATCTGACATAAATATGCTTTGATATTCTACTGTAGTTTTGGCTGTGTGCTGCTGGAAGCACAACCTTTGCCACAGTCTCCAGTTTTTTTCAGCTTATAACAGGTTTTCTTCCTATGTTTAGCTCCAACCATCCTATCATCAACTCTGAGACACATTTCTTTCCAACCCAAAGTTTAGAATCTTTAGGATATCAGCAGGATACTAAAGAGGGTCAAATACAAATACATGATATACTCTTCAGATGGCCGACAGAAAGTTAGTTTTAATTGAGCTGGAAAGCTTTTTACTACAAGTGCAGCTCATTGAATACTCTACAAATGTATACAAACAAACACAGCGGCCTGTTTTGGTGTTCTCTACACCTCCTGGTGTTCATATCACCAAAAGACCAAATTAGATAAACTGGTCTTGCTATATCAACCATTTTTTGCCCAAACGCTGCATGGACTGCTAGTACATCAAATGTAGAGCACCATTCTGGTGGTGAAATGATCTGGGGCTGATGTTGGGCTGACCAATCACAAACTTGCGACAGATAGTAAAAAAAAAAAAGGTCTCTACTCCATCAGCGCCTGCTTGGGTGACGGAGACCCCTAGCATCGACGGATAATAGAGATGTTTGTCTCCATAACTACCCAGATGGAGACATTTAAACCAGGCTTTAACTACAGCTCCCTCCCAGTGGCTCTACTGGGCCATTTCTGAGAACATAGCCAAAGAATGGTACTCGGTTGGTTTCTGAAATGGCCCTGAAAACAGCCCTGTCAAGTTCCCATAAAATTCCCCTGAAGTTCTGATAGTGGAAATGTGTGTTTTATAAACTTCTGTATGAATAACACTATTCCAACCAGTGAGATGCTTCCCCAGTAACAAACCCTGGATCATCAGTGACCTGAAGAAACTGGTAAACAAGAACAAGGAAAAAAAAGCCTTCAATGTGGAGGGCATGGAATTATTCACGAGTATAAAGAATCAACTTAAAGTCAAGATTAGAGAAAACAAGAAGACCACCAGGATATGCATTCCGGGATAAAAAAAAATTTATAAACCAACTTTTAATAATTTTTTTTAAATATGAGTTAAAAAAAAGCATTTGATTACACCTCTTGGATAAATAAAGTATTTTTTAATTTGAATTGAATTTTAGGTACATGACTTTTCTAAAATTGTCCAAAATAACAAAAACATGAATGTCAGGTTATTTTGTGATTTCAAAATTACATTAAATGCATTGTAAATGTGTGCAGGTATTGGTTTGGTGTGGTCATGCAAAGAAGCAATTGAAACTTGCTCTTTTGAAAAAAGTTTACCCTCACGTACTTGACCTTGCCCCAAAGACGGATTCAACCCAAGCAGTAAGCCAAATCACCCCTACCCAAAACCACACATGTCAAAAAAATATCTCACCCTGTTTTGTCTGCTATTTTGCTACTCTAGCTAAAATGCTACAGTGGAGAGATAAACTACTTCTCCTGTGACAGTAGCCAATGAACTAAGATGGTGTGGGGCGGCATTTTCCCCCCACAGTGACAGTGAATTGACAACAGTTATGCAACAATAAATATAAAAAATACTCCTAAAGTAAAATCTGCGCCACTACATCTCCTTTTATAACAGAATTTCTCATTTAATGGACTATTCACCACATATAAAGGCTGCAGGCGTCTTTATTGTCTACCCTAATGAGGTTTAAACTCACAGTCATTCATTTTTTAGACCTACAGTCATAAAATACGTGTAATAAATGTGCATGTTGAATTAAAATCTGTTGGGTTCTAGCTATGTTTTAAGCTAGAAAAAAAAAAACAAAGGATTTTTTTCAGTTAAATTACAAGAGAAATGAATCCCCAGCAGACCAACGTGTTTCTCTAATAGAAATAGCAACGAGTCTTAATGCAGGCCTAATGTCAGGAGGCTCCCATCTACTCCCTAGCAGTGCATTATTAATGTTCATTGCTCAGGCTTTAGAGCACAGGGGCCTCCAATCACTAATGGCTTCATTCCTCAATGTAAGATGTCTACACGAAGCTGCTTCACACACACACACACATACATACTCACAGATGCATCCG
This sequence comes from Apricaphanius iberus, assembly GCA_028564705.1. Classification (NCBI taxonomy): domain Eukaryota; kingdom Metazoa; phylum Chordata; class Actinopteri; order Cyprinodontiformes; family Aphaniidae; genus Apricaphanius; species Apricaphanius iberus. Next base: position 2,027,462 of record JAPXFQ010002998.1, read on the forward strand.
TGAAGTTTATATTTTAGGCACAATTATTAGCCTCCATAGTATTGAGTTAAACATCCCCAGATCCTCTGATAAGGTTACAGCAGCTAAGTGCATGCGCCTCACTGAAAGCCACGCCCCCGCCAACGTCAATCAGCGTTTCCTAATTGGATCATGGATTACTCGTGGCAGCTGTATAAAACATCAAACGAGTGATTAAATGAAATAATGGGAAAATAAACCTTAATGTTGCCAAGTGGGAACGGAGGCAAGCCGAGGAGCGTGATTCCACTGTGTTCACTGAAATTATCTCTCGGCGGCTCCAGCTAATTGCTGGAGGATGTCCTCTTAACTGAGTGTGAAAAGCTGTGTCTAATTACTGCAACATTAATCAGGCATTAGCATGTTATCACAAGGTTAACTTATCTGAAGGGGGCCCAGAAGCAGCTGGAGGTGCCATTCATCCGCGGTGCACCGGGCCAACTGTGCCACCAGGGGTAGCACTTGTTCTTCCCTAGAATCACAGCTCTACACCCCCCCCCACCACCACCACTTTCACCGGGAGCTGAAATCAGAGGCAACCATGTTGGAGTTCAGTGAGTGAGCGCTCAGACCCGAGATTGCTCAGTGTGGGTTGGGAATGTCCACAATCAATGTGAGCTATTTTCCTCCTCGGCCCGGAGCTGACATGGGTACATTTATGCTGAGGGTGGGCTGGGATTAAATTTTAAGGATGTAAACTGTTAACGTGTGAGTTTGCACAGGAACACGCACACACACTCGTACACAAAAAGACAGATCTTTACCAAACGCTGCATGAAGAATTACATGGACACAGAGGATCCGCTAAATCAATGTCAAACAATTGTGGGCTTGGTGGAGCAGCTGAGTGGGATGTAATGAAGATTGACTGGCTGCTGATTGCATCCCAGATTACCCCCACAAGTCAAAATGTGAATGCAGACAAAACAGCAGCGATCATGTCATGTTCTTGGAAGATATGAAACATGAACTCTTTTGACACTGTTTGTTTATTTATTTTATTTTTTGCTTTTGAGTTGTTCAAAGAGCAATTCCTTTCCATTGAGGTCCAGAGTTCTCAATTTGTGGTACGTCAGCACGATTCAGAAAAATGAGCATTGATCCAGTTAAATAGGAAACTAACCGACTTGTGAAAATGTCAACATAGAGAATACATTGTTCTCGTATATTGTATTCGTGGATCCAGACAGAAATGACTGGTGCAGTAATACAGTGGCTCTCGGAAGGAGACACACCTCTACTCAAATCTCAGTATTCTGAGAAATAAATAAATCATGGAATCAAGCAAACCAATTTCAAGCTTTTTCCACTTTCAATTAGCCATGTAGCCTGTTTAGTTCAACAGAGAAACAAACAATCCTGTTGGATTACCGGATCATGATTTGGTCATATTTACCCACTCTACTTTGCAAAAAGTTCCCCGTGTGAGCAGAATGTGCGGGCATATCTTGTCCACAACCATCTTCAGGTCATTGCAAAGCTTTTCTCCTGGATTTCTTATTGGACTGGCTTTCTGGACTCTGGCTTGGGCTCGGCATGGAGGCACCTTTCTTTTGAAGTTAATCTTGTTCATTTGGATTTGATCTGAAGCTGATCAAGCTTTATCATCAAGGGTCCAGATTGACTATTTGAAACTACTCACTATTTCATCCACCTTGACAAAAAAACCCAACAACAACCGAGTAGTAGTCACATATCATCATGCTCCTACTAGGTTTCTGGCCTCCTTGGACTGTAAACATTATCCCACAAGGTTTTAGGAAATGTTATGTTCTTTATTTTTGATGTTCAGAGGTGGAAATACTGATATGTTTCTGAAGTTTGTCCTGCTGCTTAATCCCTGCACTTAAAGTCATCAAATATTGGTCACATTTTGAGACTCCAAAGCTTTGGAGTCTCATTTTACCCTATCCATCAGGATTTTTCTGGTTGACGGAAAAATTTATACATTGCGTCTACATGCAGAAAGAGAAAATTGATTTATGACCTTCGTCCGAATGACATCAGTCTTTCGATATACATTTCTACATCTTATTCCGACTTCAATCAAAATAAACTGGAGTTTCATGAATTGGAAAAGGAATGCGATCGGAAATCACGTTTTTTTGCAACAAACCGCCCCTAACACATACCTGGCACCCCCTTTGGAAGTGATGGGACGCGGAAGTGCAAATCAACAACAACACAGCAGTGATATAATACTGCGTTCACACTGGTCAGTGCGTCCATGCGTCAAATCACTCAAACGGACGAGAATTAAAGCCCAGCTGCTTGCACACTTGGTAGTCCGCGTTGGTACATCAGCACGTCACGTCAGTACATCAGTGCGAAGGCGGGGATTTCTCTGTTGCTAGTTGTTTATGTCTTCTTCTGCTTTTTGCAGACAATGGGAAATATTTAGTACCGTAGTTGCCTTAACTGGGTTTGGCTAGCGTTAGCTAACATAACAAGAAATTTAAAAGAACATATTTAACTGCTTACCTGGCCCTTCAATATCCTCCAATATCTTCCTCCACATAAGGTCCGATCCCTCCCTGTCTTTGTAAAAAGACAAAGAGGCACGTTGGTTGTGCTTGGACGGTCCATCAACGCGTCCAAGCAGCAGCTGCATAGATGTGCTGATGCCCGCTGCACCAACACGCTCAATTTGCTGTGTGGCAGCTTAACAGCCACTTGTTGCGTAGATACCATAGACTTTGTATGTAATCTAGCTACCCTGCTGCCTGACCAGTGTAAACGCGGCATGAGAAGAATATGGCAGCTGAGACAAACGTAAACAGTCGACCAGTGCTTTTTTTGGACTGCCAAAGAGACGGTGCATTGTGATTGTGCATATCTGTTTCACTATGCCAGCCTCTGTTTACTGCCTGTGTACCTTTTTAAGGCTAAGCGGTAGAATGCTAACACGAAAGTGTGCATTACGTCACCTACTGTAGCGGAGTCAAACATACTTCATTTAATAGTTTTTCTGAGTGAAAGGCAAACTGGGACTTGACTCTCAACAGGGGGCAAGCCCTTGGTAAGATTACTCTAAAAAGCTTGATTTAGATGTGCATGTACTGTAAATCTACTGATAGTTTGTTTAGGTGTAGCAAAATCTACCAGGTCATGATTAAGCAAAGCAGCCCCAGACCATCACACCATCACCACCATGTTCCTAAGTTCAAATGCCAGTATCTCCTCTTTTTGAAATGCTGTTTTACTTTGTAATCCTTTCCAGACTGTTAGATGTAAATTATGCATTCTCTTTTTTAAATTCTTTTGTTCAGGCTAACCACCTTCATGTGGTCAGACTGGTTATTTTGAAGTGATTTTCTGAGGCTCAAGCCTAGTTTATACCGCTTCGTCAGCAAGTTTGCACCCAGACATAGACTTATTGACGGAGACAGTTTCATTCACAGTTCTCTGTTGGTTTTCCAGCGTTGCAAAGCAATTCCCCACCAGGACAGCAGGGGGTGCTGAGTTTTTCTGGCAGATCTGTCTACCATTGCAGTGTCTTTTCTGTTTAACTAGAATTTATTTTCTTGAACTTGTGAACGCATTCCCCCCAAAAGGAGCGATGGACGACAAAAAGTAAGTTATGATTGACCTGGAAAGTTTTTTACTAGAAGCCCAGCTCATAGAATACTCTAAAAATGTATGTAAACAAATACAGCTGCCATAAAAGATCATATTAGATAAACTGTCCTTTCAATATATAGCATGTAGTGCCCAAACGCTGCATTGACTACTGATTACATCAACTAAAGCACCATTCTGGTAAAATTATTTCTGGCTGTTGTTGAGCTGACCAACATGGAGACGGACAGTTAGTAAATGGGGCTCGACTCCATCTGTCTTTGCGTAGATGACGAAAACGGAGAAGTATAAACTAGGCATCAGGCAGATGTGTTTGGAAATGAAATGAAATTTAACATAGAATGTTACAAAAAAAAAAAGAAAAACAGACCTATTTTTTAAATACAGTTTGGTCATCACTGTCCCTTTAATAAATTAAATCATGATTTGAAAATGTATGAAAGGCTTCAGAATGACGAATGTAGGTAATATGGTTGTTAACTTGATGTGAGTGATGCAATAGTAGAACAATGTTTGCACAGGTCTGAGTCACTGCATGGCAAAATATCAGCATGTATATGGATTAAAGGTCATTTGAGGCAGCCGGTTGGTCCTGTGCCCTGACTTCATTACCAGTAGCTCCAGACTAATCTCATCTGGATTCCAGCGGGGCAGGGAAGCCATACCTCCAGCAGCCCTGCCAAAGGCGCTCATTTGTCAGAGAAGCATGGAGATCACAGGCTTATGAATCTCCCTCGTCTCCCAAACTGTCAAGATCTTCGCCTGCGTATCAGAGACAAAAGAGTAGGAGCAGGAGCATATGAGAGCAGAAGGGCAATTCTGTTAAGAGACTGTCTGTTCAACCCCCCCACACATGAATATGCCCTTTGAAAACGCCTATTAGCCTGGGTGAGCGAGATTACAAGCAAATAAAATTACATTCATTGTGATATTTGATTTCATAATACCCCCGGAATTGTAATTACAGCACAGTCGCACGTTTCATTTAAAAACCATTCGTTGACAACAAAGAATCAGAAATGGCAATGAGCAGGTTGCGCATCCAGTGGGTGAGTGCGCATTATCAGCCATGTTTCACCAGAAGTGACAATAATGAGAGAAGAATGGGGAAGATAATACGAGCGTAATCAGGTGAGAGAGTGGGATTTAATGATATGGAAGTCAGGGCTTTAGTTTCATCTGTCATTCTTTCAGTGCAGCAGTCGGAGAGGGTGTTGAAAGGAAAGAACATTCTGATTATTACCCTAACCAACTTTTGTGTTTAGAATTTTGTATTTCTGGGTCTGGTTCTTACAAGGCATCACAAGGGTTAAATCACTGCCTCCACCCAATCGCCGCAAAGCTTCCACACATCTGCATGCAGGGTTACACCCGAGGTACAACAGTTTACTGCAGGGGGAATGCGGGCATATGCTGTCTGGCTTAAACCAACAAGCAGAAGGGAAGAGATAAGAGACATTCTTGAACGGCACAGAAACGAGACAGGATAAAGAGCCAGCATGATAGCGGCGCTTGTTGTTCTGATTTGTTAAATAGCTGGCCTTCAACACCCCAATCAATCGCTGAGTGAGCCACTGTGTAGCCAAGGGGCTGAGTGAGATAGCCAGATGGCTCAGCCAATGGAGCTTTGCCTCATTCTTTTCATGAACATGGACACACACACACATTGGACAAGATCCATCAGGTTTTGGAACATGAGATTTTTCCTGCCTGGAAAGGTTCAAGTTTGTGTATCTTTGATAAGGAATTTGTGCTAAACTGCACCTGAGTAACACCAAGTCTTCTACAAAGTATTCAACAGCACTGTTAGCTCTGACAAAAGGCAGCATTGCAAAGTTTGTGTCATGATTTTAAATTTGAGTTATTGCCATTTGATGCAAAAAGACAGGAATGCGACAAAGTGTGCAAGCTATATCCGTGGGACAATACAAGCATTCCGTAAGGGCTGCAGGACCTCTACGGTTCTGCACTGACTAATCTGAAAACCATCCTCTCTACAAGCCCCACTGGAAGTGGAAGAACAAGTCCCTTGAACAAGCTGTGACATTAACGAACACAGCAAGATAAGATAATGCTTGTTATCTAGGAGATAAGAGGCTTTTCGAAGTGTGTTTGCTGCCAGACAAATTTCCAAAGAAGCATGGGAGGTGAGGGCTGGAATGGTGAGAAGGCTTGTTGAAGCTCATGTAATGAAGAATATGATACGTCTCTCCTACAAACTTTATTATAGGTTCCTTGTTTTGGGTTTTTTTTGTTTTTTTTTTTGCTGGGAAGCTTTTTGATAATATAAAGGCAACAAAACAAGTCCTCACTACCAGATGTAATAAAAGTAGAGATGGAGAGATCAGCTTTTGTCCCGAGTCAGGCAACATTCAGTTCTGATAAGTTACTGTTCGGATGAAAACACAAAAAACAGAGACTTTCTTGAATTGATAGTCCTTTTTCTAGGTGCAGAAATATGAAATAAAAGAAACTATTTTCTATCATACATTTAGACATTCCGTGTTTCTTTGAGGGTGAGACAGAGCAAGACATTCAGCAAATTGCTAGAAGTCTGAAAGGAGTCTGTCATGACACATGCTGAATTTGGAAAAGTTAGAAGCTATTTGGAAAATATGTGAGGTAAGGATCTAAACGAACATATACAGAGAGAACATTCTTTTGGTGATGCTAACCAAGCTAACTGCTAATATTAAAAAAACGCACAAAAATGTGAAATGGCATATGTAATATCTATCTAATCTTCAGTGTTGCTCTTCAAAGGTCATTTGTCCCGACCAATGGACGCTCATAATGTGCACCTGTTATTACTGCTTATAGTAGCTTTATCTATCTATCCATCTATCTATCTATCTATACTTTAAAAACAATCAGAAAATCTACTTTTCATTATAAAACAGTGGAAATATATTACCTTTGAGAAGTTTTCTGCTTTTACTACTTTTTATACATATATAGCATGAAACATGGCAACAGCTTAATGTCCAAACCAAAGAGAGTTAATCCCTCTAGCAGCGGAAAGTGTCCAAGGCACTTCTCTTGAGGTTGTCCAGGCTTTTCATCTGCTACACATCCACATCACTGTTGAACACACAGTCTCCACAATGTGGTTAGTTAGTCACACTTCAAACCCAAAAAAATGGGCTGCTATTTCCCACACCATCATTTCGATCAACTATCTGGCCTGTCAGATTTCACTCGAATTTGAAACTTTGCAGATAGAGGAAGTGAAGGTGATGTATTTAGACAGACTGTCCAAACTAATATTGCCCAGTGTGTGACGTTAGTATTTTCGTTTAACATTAAAGTCTGTACAATGATGAATGCTGAACATTGTTTTGTTTTCCAATCCTGTGAGCTGTAAGGAATCGCAAACCTGTCAACAAGTAAAATGTCTACCTTCTTTGTAATTATTATGCTCTATTTATATTTTACAAATACTGCACTATACTTTTATCAGGGGCAAAGGACAGTTTAATGTGCGAAGGTAGTGTGTTTGATTTTTGATTCCATGATTTCCAATAAGCACAGTTAATGTTCCCTCATGGCTGCCAGAAGCTAGATGTGCCAGTGTCAAACTGAGTAAAAGCTTGTGCCACCAGAAGGCACGGGCTACAACGAAATTCTAATTTTGTGGCTCAGGAAAACTTCCGTCTGTCCCAGGTGCCAACGGCTCTGAGGCAATTCCAATGATGAGCCAGGAACGCTCTGCTGAGCTAGTTATGGTGAAGAAAGAACAACAAAAAAAATGGTCATGGGGAGATGCATATTCAAATAAACTTCACTCTTGGCCTGTGCACACAAGCCATGTTGTCACCAGTTGGCAGTGCTTCTCACCGCCCCTTCAAATGCTGAGCCACTTTTGATTAACGTCTCTTCGGTTAATCATGTGCGTTGGCCTTGCCAAATTGGACAAGATGCATATGGCTTCCATTTCCCTCCGAATCTCTCTAATTTTAAACCAAGACCAAAGCGTTGGAGTCTCAAATTTTACCCTGCATACCCATTCCTTAAGTCTGCTTTTGTCTGGTGCCCATACATAGAACGGGGGAGGGTGGTTCGGATGGCATCCTGCCATCCGGCGAGTCCTTGAATGAAAAGCGTATCACTGCCAGATGCACCCAGCTGCATAAATGTTATTCATCTTTCACGGCTTGTGTACATAATATGGCCAGTGTGGGGAGATTGCGAGGCTCCGGTAAAAGCTTGAAAAAAAAAATCCTTATAATTGAATCAAAGTGGAAAATCTATTTTTCACCAGACCTCCTCCTTTTCCATCCGTCTTAGCCGTGCTCTGCTTCCTCCTGTCTTGTTTGCTTTTCCGAGATCCTCTGTGAGTGACACACGGTAAATCTGTCCTCCTGGTCTACGAGTCCTTGTCCTTGCATAGCCTTCGTGATGGTGGTGTGAGACAGCTGGGATTTTTGTCATAGGTCCAGAGGTGCGAAGACATTAGACAGCACTTTGTCACCAGAGTATGGAATTCACACCATTCAGTTGTGTCCAAGTCAGCTTCTTACCCAATGAGTGGCCTGGCTTCTGTCAGATGCAGCTCTGCTGACACCAAGAGCTAAAATAAAAGGAGGGTGGGGGGCAACATGAAAGATGTGTGCTGCTGCCCTTTTTAGGCGGTCAAAACAACACCCACTCGAACACAGAGAGCTGTGACAGTGATCCATTGCCAAAAGCCCTTGACTCGCTGCTCTCTCACCAAAATTCACTCTGTTCAGATATAGTTTAGCGGTGCGAAATAACTGTCGTCAGGGTTTGCTAACCTTCCACAGAGAGATAGGCTTGAACACTGAGAAGAGCCGCCACCTCCCAAATCACCAGGCCCGGCAAATACCCCGGCAATCCAAATGTGATCAGGGCCGGGGCCTCCCGCCTCATTAGCAATTTCCATTTCAAGACAGCTTTAAAATGAGAACTAATGCATTAAGTCTCACTAGGGGAAGGAAGTCAAGGGACCCACTACATAGTGGCTCAGAAAGGCTTTCATACATGTTTTATCAGTCGGTGGGAGGAGGGGTGGAGAAAAAAGAAGCTCGGACTGAACCATTCATTTCTTGCCCATCCTATTAGCTTGGCACTGTGTTATTAGCTGCCATTGTGCTCCATAAAAGTCCCTATGGCCTGTTCCACTGCTCGTTGAATCCGGGGTGAGCTCTGTGCCAGGCGCTTTTTGGAGCTATTTGAGACCATGAAAATTCAATCCAAAACCCTCAGCATCGAGGTTTCGCTCAGATGAATGAAGAGGATTACTGGAACAATAAAACAATGTCTTACCTCAAATACCGCTTGTATCCTATTATTTGGGATTATAAGAAAAATAAAAAATGTGTCCAAAAAGAGTGGCTTTTTTTTTTTTTGTCTTGCAATGCGATGAAATGAGAAATCCTGTTACGGCAACAATGAACATTAATGACAAATTATTTGCACATAAAAATAGAAAATCATGCACAGTGCTAGTAAGAGACGGAACAGAAATATCTTTAAAAAAGCAAATCTGCGCCAGCACATGAGCAATGACTTTAAAAAGAAAGCGACAACTGATAATCCAACTTAGGTTGGATGTGTTAGGTAAGGTGTCAATTGTTTCCCATCTGATGATAGACTGTGTGCTGAAATAAATTGACCTTGCCAGACGATGAGTGAAATTGATGGAGCTTTTCATCTCTGGAGAGCCGTTCCACACCTAGCAGTAAAACTGGCTGAAAAACAAGGCAGACTGATTGTGTGGGGAAACCTGAGGTGGGTTTTTCTTTACACTAAAGCTTTTCAGCTAAACACTTGATTCAGAAAAAAAAAGCCTCTTTATCACCACGAGAAGTAAGAGAGTTTTGTTAAGGGCCTTGCTAAACTATTCACACCCTGGAACTTGTTTGTATTTTGTAAAGAATTACACATTTCAGTGAATTTACTTTAGCATTTATTAGCAAGAAAAATATCCGATATGTTTAGTTGAAACAAAAATGATAAATGCCTTCTCTTTTCATTTTTAACAGAGATCTGATAAATGTAGCATATTTTTGATGTGCGAAGTTTTCCATCACATGCAAGTTCTTTGTTTTGTTTTTGCATGCAGGCAAATATATATATATATATATACACTACCGTTCAAAAGTTTGGGGTCACCCAAACAATTTTGTGTTTTCAATGAAAAGTCACACTTATTCACCACCATACGTTGTGAAATGAATAAAAAATAGAGTCAAGACATTGACAAGGTTAGAAATAATGATTTTTATTTGAAATAAGATTGTTTTTACATCAAACTTTGCTTTCATCAAAGAATCCTCCATTTGCAGCAATTACAGCATTGCAGACCTTTGGCATTCTAGCTGTTAATTTGTTGAGGTAATCTGGAGAAATTGCACCCCACGCTTCTAGAAGCAGCTCCCACAATTTGGATTGGTTGGATGGGCACTTCTTGCGTACCATACGGTCAAGCTGCTCCCACAACAGCTCAACGGGGTTCAAATCTGGTGACTGCGCTGGCCACTCCATTACCGATAGAATACCAGCTGCCTGCTTCTTCTCTAAATAGTTCTTGCACAATTTCGAGGTGTGTTTTGGGTCATTGTCCTGTTGTAGGATGAAATTGGCTCCAATCAAGCGCTGTCCACTGGGTATGGCATGGCGTTGCAAAATGGAGTGATAGCCTTCCTTATTCAGAATCCCTTTTACCCTGTACAAATCTCCCACCTTACCAGCACCAAAGCAACCCCAGACCATCACATTACCTCCACCATGCTTAACAGATGGCGTCAGGCATTCTTCCAGCATCTTTTCAGTTGTTCTGCGTCTCACAAACGTTCTTCTTTGTGATCCAAACACCTCAAACTTGGATTCATCCGTCCACAGCACTTTTTTCCAGTCTTCCTCTGTCCAATGTCTGTGTTCTTTTGCCCATCTTAATCTTTTTCTTTTATTGGCCAGTCTCAGATATGGCTTTTTCTTTGCCACTCTGCCCTGAAGCCCAGAATCCCGCAGCCGCCTCTTCACTGTAGATGTTGACACTGGTGTTTTGCGGGTACTATTTAATGAAGATGCCAGTTGGGGACCTGTGAGGCGTCTGTTTCTCAAACTAGAGACTCTAATGTACTTATCTTCTTGCTCAGTTGTGCAACGCGGCCTCCCACTTCTTTTTCTACTCTGGTTAGAGCCTGTTTGTGCTGTCCTCTGAAGGGAGTAGTACACACCGTTGTAGGAAATCTTCAATTTCTTAGCAATTTCTCGCATGGAATAGCCTTCATTTCTAAGAACAAGAATAGACTGTCGAGTTTCAGATGAAAGTTCTCTTTTTCTGGCCATTTTGAGCGTTTAATTGACCCCACAAATGTGATGCTCCAGAAACTCAATCTGCTCAAAGGAAGGTCAGTTTTGTAGCTTCTGTACCGAGCTAAACTGTTTTCAGATGTGTGAACATGATTGCACAAGGGTTTTCTAATCATCAATTAGCCTTCTGAGCCAATGAGCAAACACATTGTACCATTAGAACACTGGAGTGATAGTTGCTGGAAATGGGCCTCTATACACCTATGTAGATATTGCACCAAAAACCAGACATTTGCAGCTAGAATAGTCATTTACCACATTAGCAATGTATAGCGTGTGTTTCTTTAAAGTTAAGACTAGTTTAAAGTTATCTTCATTGAAAAGTACAGTGCTTTTCTTTCAAAAATAAGGACATTTCAATGTGACCCCAAACTTTTGAACGGTAGTGTATATATATATATATATATACACTACCGTGTACACTACACTATAGTATACACCGTGTACACTACACTATATATATATATATATATATATATATATATATATATATATATATATATTTCGGTCTCATCTGACCAGTGCAACATCCTACACATGTATCGTTCTAACCAAGCTTTTGGCTTTCTTCTTGCCACTCTTCAATAAAGGCCAGAGTTTTGGATTGGATGACTGAAAGTTGTAAAGTCAATAGATTTTTCCATACAAGCTATGAATGTCTGTCAATGATTTTTTTTCCTTGCTCGGCCTGAATGGTTCACGTATGTTTCAAAGAATGCTAGAGCGGCACAATTTATTCATTACTATCAACTAAAATTTTATGGGTGCAATATTGCAAAAACGAAAGAGTGTTTGGAACCTACATTTCAATGGCTGTAAAACCTCTGCTTAGAAGAGGTATATTTGGCCACTTGAATGGGGCTTTCACTGCCTTTTTATGCCCATGGCTAATACAAAACTTAGTGCTTGAGATGCTAAACCTCAAGGTGGAAGTGATGGGGGTCAATAAAAGGATGAAACAAAGGGACAAAAAAAGAAATAATCTGTATTAAATTGTAATATTCAACAGCAAATATACTTTTGTGCTAATGTAGTGCAGACCTAATTTAAGATGAGACAGTATTACTCATGATGAAATCTTAACTATTGATTGCACAATATTATATTGAGGGGGGGGGGTGTCCAAGTAATAGAGGATGAATCCAAATTCAAGTCATGCTAGATTGTTTTTTTAGCAAATAAAAAAAATATATCTATATCACTTTACTTACACTTCACAGCTGTTTGCTATTATGCTTCGATCTGTCACATAAAATCACATTAAACTAAAATAAAGTTTGTGGCCATAATAGGACAAGACACCGTCCTTGTTGTTTTCTGTATTAGTGGATCTAAGAACTCTTGGTGCTACTGACACATGCTACCCACATGAGGAACATGTGGTTCAATTACCAGGAGTCGAAATTGAAAGTGATAGTGATTTAAGCCTTCCCAATACACCGGCCACATTCTAGCAAACAGTCTTTTCAAGGAGCCATTTTCAAAGCCCCTGCTGGAGTGTGTGAGACACAGGAGCGCCATAGATTTTCAATAACATCCCCTAATGACCTGGCCATGGTTTGATCCACGCTGTCATTATGGGCTGCTACCATGGGACAGGATTGTGAGCCGCACAGCGCGGAGCAGCGAGATGAGTAGTCGGAGCATTATCGGGATGAATTGGCTGTCTCTAGACAGGCGGGCCAGTGCAGCCGCTGCCCTGTCAATAACAGGGACTGGGGGGGGGGCTGAGGACTCCCCCCGCTGTGGCCCACTCCAGAGAGCCTTCCGGGCTCATTAGAAAAGCAGATGAGTGTTGTGCACGAGGAGGGGAGCTTCTTCTCTGCCATCCGATAGGCTTCCTCCCAGGCGTTGCTCCCCTTAATGAGTCCAGACCGCAGGTCAATATGCCGCTGGGCTGCCAGTCAATACCGGTTACCTGCAACACAAACACTCAAAACCCGCTTTCATACAAAATCAATGTTCTATTAGTTCACCCTGTATTGCCTTGGCACAATCCCATTGATTCCCTCTGAAGAGCTCCGCAGCCCATGTGTGACAGATTATGGTCAAATGATCTGATGGCCGGGGCTACTTGGCCGGGCCAGCACAGCTGACTTTTATGATTTCAGAGTAATAGCCGATATAAAATGAGAAAACACTGAATTCTGAAAACGGAGGCAGAAGCGTTATTGGCAAACCTATCAATCTCATCTAAAACATCACCCAGCAGGTTTAACACACGGACAGATTTACTACTCATTTACAGCAGGTTTAAAGACAGACTGGAAGTGTTTGACATTAGGTCCAAACTTTATTCCGTACATTTTAAACCATGAATGTTCATTTTTCTTTTTTTTTTTTTCACGCCTAAAACTCTACTTTTTTTTTGTATACAAGAGCCTAAGAAAAACAACTGCACAACACAACAAGGTTGACAGATATAGTCCTTTTGATGTCCACCGAACAGTGTCATTTATCATGTTTGGAACTGGTCCAGTTTCTGACTTGGAAGTCTTAATAATCCAGATGATTTAATTGGTACATATGAACATGTGCTAAAAGCGAGTTTCTCTCAACTTTTCCAGTATTGTCAGATTGTTCCAGTAGGTTTTCTTTGTTAGGGTGCTGTATGCTGCTTTGCATAGATTGAAGACGATCCATCTAGGCTTCTGTACAACACCCACCCTTCATATTTCCCATCCGCTGGCCGCTAGTTTGACACCATGATATTCAACGGGCAGGTGAATCGACGTTATTTCATTTCATTTTTCTAGAAATGGTTAAAAAGACTAATAAATTTACATTACAATCTTGCAGCAAAGAATATCAACAGGTTATTTACATCAGTTTTCTTTACAGAGACTGAACAAACATTATATATATATATATAATTATATATATGTATATATATAGTTTTTTATCTGCATATCTCAAAGGCAAACCAAAAGAACAAAATAAGTTGATAATGTAGCAATGTACATCGTCATCATTGAGGATATCCAGGTACCATTGGGTTAAATCACTGATGTTTGAATCCAAAGTCAAGTCTTTACATTATCTTAAAGGATATGTCTCACAATAGACTGGGATAAATATTGTAAAAGGCAAGACTAATGCACAAAATACATAAAATCCATAGAAATCATATCTACACAGGGGACATGGATAGGAAATGTACAAACTTATTTAGGACCTTTCCTTTCGGCACAAAGCAGAAATAAGGTATTGGGTTAATATATTAAGAATTATCAAATATTTAAGTCGGAAATAAACACACACACACATTTGTGTTAGCTTTACCGACGTTGCTGAACATCCAGTCCACTAAAAATAGCCACGGCATGTGCTTTAATAGCCTTACACATCTTTACTTTGTACAATCATACCCTTTCCCTTAGGGAGTTTTGCTCTTGTCTGATGGAGAGCAGTGCATTTTTGTTTTGTTCGTGGTATTCCACAAAGGAGAAGCGGGACTTGTGAGTTTCCAGAAGCTACCGGGCCTCTACCTCTTTAGGGTTGCGCGATGGGGAATAGTCCCTCGGGTCCTGGGTGGTGGTGAGGGGCGTAGTCCTCCTAGGTGAGGCAGGGCGGGCACTGCCAGCTGGCACAAGAGGTGGGGGCGCACTTAGTGCGGCCGTAGGGGGTGTTCTGTTCAGCGGGCCGTTGTGTCCCGTGGAGGGGCTAAGTCTCGGGTACGGCATGCCTCCTAAGTGGGGCATGAAGGGGGGCATGTGGGGTAGATGCCCCTCCATCGGCGACTGGTGCAGCTGATGCAGGCGAGCGCGGTCAAGCTCCTCCCTCAGGTGGAGGCGCTCTCGTTCCTCCGCCTGTTGTCGCATCCTCTCGTGCTCCCTGCGCACCTCCAACAGATGCTCGTGGTGAGAGTAGTCGTGAGCCTCCCTTTCGCGGTAGGCGCGCTCGTGGTCGTAAACGCTGGGGAAGCGATGTCCTTGTTCGGCCCTCAGCTGGAAGTCCATGCGCCGCTGCAGGTCCAGGCTTCGGTAGGCCTCTCGAAGCGGGTCCCAGGGGAAGGCTGTATGTGGCACGCGCTCTCGTCCTGCCAAGGGGCTCACGCCCATAAAGGGAGCCATGCGAGCTCTGTCCAGCACATTGAGACTGCCCATTTGAGACATGGCACTCATGGAAAGAGGAAGAGTGTGAGACATAGGCACACCGTGCAGGCCTGGCGCTGGGATGTCACTACCACGGGGTGAAGGAAGAGGATGCTGCTGGGACAGAGGTGGGTGGTGGTGGTGAGGATTTCCTGGTTGGCTGACAGGTGAAGGAAGGACCTGGACTGCAGGTTGAGGCGCGGGCTCTGAACTCACCACCATGACCTCTTGCTCCTCCTTCCTCTCCTCCTTAATCTTCATGTCATTTTTCACCTTTTGGAGGAGCTCTGCAGATGGGGGCTCCTTCCTCTCAATGTCCTTGATCGCAGATGGAAGCCCACTGGCTATCTTCATGCTCTGCTCATTGATCATGGCCTTGGAGTAGGGAGAAGGAGAACGCTGAGTGGATTTAATGGAGTCCTCTGAGGTTCGCCTCTCCAGCATCTCCTTCCCTGGTGAGCGGCTCTCCTTTATCTTTACATCCGATAGAGAGGACTCCCTCTGGCGCTCAAGCAGTTCTTTCTCTGCCTCACGGACCCGGTCCACACTGCTGCTGTGATGCCGACCTGAATCACTGGAGTTCTGGCTGTTAGAGCGAATCAGGCTGCTGATCTGGTAGCTGACTGGCGCAGAGGCAGGAGAAGAGCGGTTGGAGTGGCGGTTGCGATCCACGGAATCCCTGCAATGGTATAATGGATAATTTTGTTATATCCTCACACTGTATTAAGCATTTTATTTTATTGAATAAAAGTATTTTGGTTCCAAAGTAGCAACTATTTGGCATCTTCCTCTAACTTGATCTTTGTTGCAATTACCCTCTGTTCCTTAAGTTCACCATCACCCCCACAATCCACTAAAGAAAATCTCACAGAGACAGCGGCAATTTGTTTTTGACAAAACGTCTCTAACATCTGCTTGTATTTTAATTTGTGATTCATCATATTTACATAGTAGATGCAACTACAAATCACTTCATTGATAATAATGGGTAACTGCTGAAGTTTCCTATTTTCCTACATATTAATGCCTCAGTTGCCTGCTTTATCTGAAAGTAAGATAATTTAACTCATGCTGGACACCAGTGTTGTCTTCAATCACCATCTCTCGAATCCAAGTCATACCTAAGATCGAAATAAATTCTGTTTTTTTTTTTTTTTTAGAAAAAAGAAAGATGATAAATGTTTAACTATATATAAAATCAATATCAGACTATCCCTAAAAAGGCTTAGTTCATATGTGTACATTTTGCATGCGATGTTTACGTGTTTGATTCTTCTCTATACTTTTGTTATTATGTTGTATACTTGCTATTTGTTCAATCAAGTTTTTCTTTAAAAAAAAAAAACTGCACACCATCTAAAATGTACAGATGTCCAGCAAATCATGTAGTGTAATGTCAGCTTCCAGCCAATCAGGTAATACAACATCATAGACAACGCGCAGGGCCCCCAGCAAATCTGTTACCTAGACCGGAGAGTTGTGCCTGCTTGACTGCCCTGAGCCAACAGTACAGTTTAATGGAGGACAAATTATGGTGTGGGGCTAGCTTCGCCCCTCCGTTCCAGTGAAGGAACGTTGAATATTGCAGCATGCAAAGAAATTTGGGATTGTTTAATTCTCAGACCTACATGTAAAGAGTTTGGGGATGACCCCTTGTAGCTCCAGCACCAGTTTGCAAAGCAAGGTCCAGAAGAGCATGGCGTGGAGGAATTTGACTAGTCTACCCTGGATAGAACACCTTTGGGGTGAACCAGGTCACCACGTCCAACATCAGTGTCTGACCTCACAAATGCACTTATGGGAAATATATTTCCACTCTTAAGCTGTTGAAACTGCAAAAATACTTCAACATTATTACATGCACTAAGAACAGGAAGTCAAGAGTCTCAATACAATACTATCTGATATTTACAGTAATGCTTTAGGTAGGAGCTTTCTTATAGCTTTGATGCTTTAACTATTAATTGGTCACCTAAAAGTAAAAAATGGATGCATATTTCAGCATGAAAATGCAAAACCACATTCTGCACACAATAAAAAGTCCTGGCTGCCGAGGAAGAGGGTAAGGAAACTTCACTGGCCAATAGAGAATGTGTGGCGCATTTGGAAGCGCAAAATGCACCAATAAAGACCCCGCACTGTTGCCCATTTTAACACTTGTTTGCAGGAAGAATGGAACAAAACTAAACTTGAAACACTTCATCACTTGGTGTCTTTGGGTCCTTAAACATATTTTAAGTGTTGTGAAAAGGAATGGCAACATTACAAAGTGGTAAATTCTTTGCCGTTCCAACTTTTATTAAAATGTTTTGGAAGAACCACAATTGGAATACGTGTTTATTTTGAAAAACCCACAAAAACAATGAAATTCATGAGGAACACATGAAATAATGCGCTTTTCCATTGTTTTCAACGTAATACAGGTCAATGACAATTTAACAAAGTACTGTTTTTAATTTGATTTTAATTCAACATAATGTCTAGACTTCGTTCTGATTTGGGGTTGTAGTACGATGCTTTAGAAGGATCATACCAACATCTATTTGAAAACGTAAAAACCCCAGAATTTTTCTGTCCTCTACTCACCTGTCCTTATCCTTCTCCTCTTTACCGATGGATGAGTCTCTTTTCTCTCTGTCCCTTTCTCGCTCTCGTTCTCTGTCCCGCTCTCGGTCGTGGCTGTTAGCTGAACCGCTCCGCTCAGCCTCTCCGGTTTTGGGCCACTGTGGTGGGGTGGGGAAAGATGGTGGTGTGCGTCGAAGCCTGTTCCAGGTGTCGTGGTGGGGGCTGCCATACGTGGGCAGTCCCCCTGGCCCCTCCTTAGAACCAAACACACTGTTGGACCCTGCAGGGGGTAAAGAAGCAGACAGACATGGAACTCTCTAAATTAATTGGGCACAAAACCTTCTTGAGGACACATAAGACGAGAAAGACTCGACAACAAAAGCTGCTTTTGTCTTTGTCTCTGAAGGTTCTTTCCCCGAAGCTGCTTGGAAGAGTTAGAGGTTAATGGCTCCCCACAACACAGGCATTGCTTTGGGACTGAAGGGCTTCCCCCCCCCCCCCCCCCCCCGCCTCCATTTTCTGCACCGGATGAACAGAGATTCACTTTGCCCTCTGGAGAAGAAAGCTGTGAAAAGCCAAGGGAGACCTTAGAATTCCACAGCATGTCTATTCCAATCACATCCATTTTCACAACAGGGTGACTGATTTGGCACACAGAAATAGGAGGGATCATGAAAAAGAGAAAAAAAAGCATAGAGAGAATGATGCAGAGGGAGAAAGGAGAAAGCCCTCCATGGAGATGCAAAAGGGGCTTGTCAAATAATTAATAAAGGAATTGTCACCAAATGGCAAACCTAAGAGCGGCTGCTGGCAGCAGCAAAGTCAGATTAAAGCCAGGCTTTTGGAAACATCACTGATGGTTGAGGTGGAGGTGGGGAGGAGCTTTGCTTTGCTGTGTGCTTTACTGCTTTGTTGGGCCTCCCTGGGCAAGGGTTTGGCTAGACACAGAAACTAGAGCTCCCCTCAGTGCTTTCCCCCCTTGTCTAACGCTTTCCTGCTCTGTTCTGCTTTCTGGCCACAGGGGGACCGACTGAGAAGAGGAGGGCCGATTGAGGAGGAGAGAGGGGGGCAGCGCTTACCAAGCGAGGGGTTGCCTAATCCTCCGAAGGCACTGGTTGAAAGGTTGCCGAGGCCGCCAAAGGAACTGGAGCGACTGAAAGGATCTGCAAAATGCCAAACAGGGATTAGCAAAAGGGGGAGCTGGTTAGCAGTACTCACCCCAACACCAACCCGTTTTTACTCAGCTTTTCTCTTACAAGCGAGTTTTTTTGGCGCTGCCATCCTAACTCCCTGCCTGGTAATCTTACAGTAGCCAAGACACAGGATTTACTGCCACTACCTGGAGCTTGCTAGGGCAAAAGAAATAATTCTCCCTGATGAAGAAATTAGCTCGAATTTTCTTGGAGCAACGTTGAAGATGGTCTGGTGATGGACAGGGAAATTAGTGTCAATTTAACTGGAGCTAATTAAACTGGAAATCCGGTGACTGATCGACTTCAATGTAGCATACTACAGCCACACGACTTACAGGAAAACAAAACAAAAAAACAAGATGTGTCAGGGGATTTTGAAATAACATTCCACCAGAAAAATGTTATTAAAATGTTAACAAATAAAACGTTAGTCTTCAGTTTACTAAAAAAACCAACAATTCTGCTGTATTTTTGTAATTAATAAAATAAATGGAATGAAATAAAAACAGAAATGTGAAACCTAATATGCTTATATAGTGTCACATGTTCTCTGTGGGGAAAGCTATGTTTTTGTCCATGAGTCCAGATGGAATTGTTTCAGATTACAATGTGACCCCTGTCCACCAGACACACAAGCAGTGCGCAATGTAAAAGACGCGTTTTACTCTTGAGTTCATAGGGGAGCGCTTTAAATGCGTGTCCCTCCTGAAAGGGTCCCACCCAGCTGGACCAGCAAGATAACAAAATCACAGGAGAATTTCCATTCCATAACTTAAAAGGTAGTATGCAGGGGAAAAAAAACAAGCAACATAAACTCATCATCCACTCCCCAAAAAAGTCCAAATATTTATGTCCTTTTTTCTCTTTTTCTTATTTTATCCTTTCAGAAATGATCACTTTTATTATATACATTTGGTGATTCTCCACTTGAAGAATTAACTTCTCGGCGGCCATGATAAAAACAATCAAATCAGTCCCACAGACCGACCAAATTCAATGCAGGTGTCACAGGTAATGATGTTTTTTTTTTTTTTATTATAGTGAAGCAATGGGAAATCTCCAAGTCTATTTTATTTTGAAAATTTTCAGATGCTTTACACTGCTTTCATGTCTTATTTCCTGTTTGGGCCTATCTAAACTGCTGAGCGTTATGCGGTTTAGATGCATAGCAAATAAAAAATAGAGCTCCCTCATAAATTCATCAGCTGGTGGAAACGGACCCACTGACCATAACGGCAGCTATCAGACTCCCAGATCTTATGCGTGGCTTAGGCGTCTAGTGGAAAGTAGAGGTTAAATCCATTATTGCGAGCTATATGCCTGCTTGGAAAAAACAGCAGTTCGTGGTCAACAAGGTTTTGTATTAACCTTTCAAAATAAACCTCATGTCCAAACATTCATCTGCCATTCACACGACTCCTTGGTGGCTTTGAGGCCAGTTCCAACACAAATCAAAAAAATGGGAGAATGATCAAGGAATGCATGGAGAGAAAGAGTGGATATATGCATAAACAAGTGTTAATACGCTGTTACTTACACTTACCTGCCAAATGGCTCGGAGGCAGGAAGCCACTGGGATGTGGGGCGGGACCGTACGGGGAAGGTGTTGGGTGTGTGGAGCCTATAAAAAACAAATGCATGAATGTTATTCATTAATATGGCAATTTAATGTCTAAGAAACTCCTGAAGATCAAATCTACAAAAATACTTTTACTTTATTCAGTAGAAATATACATTAGTTTGTATTGAAGGTTTAAGCTCCAATCTCAAAAACATGCTAGCGGTTTGGGCTAACATTTAAACTTTTTAAGCTGTTCTCACATGGAAGCCAATGATTATTTGCAAAGACGAAGGCAGGTGGTGGTGTCCTACCAACATTCCTGCTGTATGAAACGCTTTACATGTTCCTCTATCAGTTCCAACGAGGTACAAAGAGGAAAATACGCAGTGGTGTACTGCCTCCTACCTTCATTTACTATTTAAACCGGCTTCTTTGTAAATAATCTATTAATGCAAACAAGACTATAGTTTCAAGGTTTATGAAATGGCATTTACATGAACCAATATGGCATTTTTGAGATTGTATTTGTTTTAAATGGGACATAAAGGACATACAACAGTCATAATAGGTCTGTGGTCTGCACAAAAAATGTCAATGAATTTCGTCATAAAAAATCACTCTCACATGAAGCGAGCTCACGGGCTCAACTCTTGACACTTTTAGTCCCTATCAGAGTGAGCTGCTTAGAGGACAGTCACCTTTATGCAGATTAGCTGTTGCAGACCACGCCCACCCATCTTGTTACCAGGCTGCAGGTTTTCCACACATGAGAATGCAATGGAATCTGAATTAGTTGGCAGGGTTTGACAGCTGAGGAGTGGCGTCGCAATTATGCACTTTTCTAAACAACTTGTAGAAGCACAAGATTTCTGGCAACAGAAATTTGCTAAAAAATGGGTGGATGGCTTTTATTCATGTTTTGAGTGTTTATAGAGGCACCAAAGATCAATATTGCAACACAAAAGGATAAAAAAGGTGACATTTAATTAATATGACACCTTTAAGACAATAGATGACAAATCAACTAAAATGGATTAATACTAAATGAAGTAAGGGACTTATTCAGCGCAGGCATGGTTCTCAGAATTTCATTCAAAAATATCTTGACCTAGCCTTTTAAATGTTTCTAAATAAAAAAAAGGTAATGAAATGTGAATAAATGCCTGCAAATAACTGTAAATGCAAGCATCACAAACAGCATCACTATGCCATTCACATTTTCCTTTTACTGGAGCAGTTACGCATTTCAGCTCTAACCTATAGCAGCTAAGCAAGGTCAGTTTTTTTAATGTGCGAGTAAATGGCTTCTTTTACAAAACAATGTTACTATCAACCATATCTCATGAATTGTTAATGAAAGAGCCAATTAAATGAATGCGTCTGACAAACCAGAGCATAATTACCAGTCAAAGGCCATTCTCCTTTCAGCTGTAGCCCCCGAAATCAGGGCAAATCAGTCAATTACCTAACTGAGAGTCATGCATATTCATAGACAAATCTGATTTCCTTTACTGGCAAAACACTTGCTGCAAAAGCCCTATAATTAACTGAACACTACACTAGAGGAAAAATACCCACTCTGTTTCAACAGGTTTTTTTTTTTTTTTGTGAATTTAGAAGTTCTTATTTGCATAAAGGCAAACAAGGGACAGAAAAGCTTCAGTAAGCTTCAGACAGTTTGTGAGTCCCCCCATCCCCATCAATAAGGTTTAGGTTTTAGAATGAGCTCTGAGTGAGGAAGACAGCTGACCTGCAGAGGGGAACAGGGGCCGTGCCAAGTCGTGAGGATACGGGAAACCCGGGAAGACTCCGGGGGCTGGGGGTCGACTGAACAGGTCCAGCTTCCCATTCATGTCTAGTTTGTGGGGGTCAAGCTGCATTTGCTGCAATTCAAAGAGGCAGAGACAATAACGGTCAGACAAAGAAAATTATGTCGGTGAGATACCAGCAGCAAGCATTTCCAGTGACACAGCAAGCAAGTATTTGTTTTCAGCTACAATAAGAGAGCAATACAGATCTATGGAAGCCTGAAACACAAAACAACTAGCACATTTCTCTAATTCTGCCGAGCTCTGTGGCAACAGCTATGTAAGCTGATTAGGAACACTAAATCCTTGATGACAAGGGTCCATGGCCCTAGAAAGACTGACACCGCCAGTTCAGTAGCATTAGCAGAGAATCCTCATAGTCAGGACATACATCCTTACCTCTACATGAAGAATTACCATATAAATGGTAACTAACTATAATATTTGGCAAGGTTTATAGATTGCTTCTTAGCCTGGAAACAAAGTTATGCGTACTTTTGCTTTCAACGGATTACAATATGTAGCGTTATATTGTATTTTCGAGAGGTATTCATTTGGTTTTTGTGTCTATGTGGTTGCCCACCTGTTGCTGTGGACTGCCAGTCAGCTGGCTGATAACAGGCAACCACACATTTTCCTTGCTTATAAGGTAAATTCTACTGTTTGAAAATATTTATACTCATAATAGTAAAAATACTGATACAGTCATGGTTTGGAAATTAAAGAATTTATCCCATTCACTCTTATTAAAGGTAAAGTTCTTTTTTTTAAACTTGGACCTTATTTTTTTTTAGCAAATATTACGTTCATTTACTCATCCAGACAAGTTTGGAGCTACTTGGAGTTTTTTAGGAGGAGTTTATACCGAGTCACGATCAGCGTATATCTATTAAATGGGATTCAATAGGGGTAGGATATTTGCCGCCTGTAATAAAGGATCAACTTCCCCAAAGCTTCTTCATTTAACCATGTTTTGTTACGAATGGTTAGCGATATTCCCCTGTGAGTTTGGAACGTCTCGGAGGTGCTAAGGTATTAGCATCTGGGGTTTTTACAGACTATTACAGCTGTAGCCTGCATAGGATGCGAAAAGGGAGCCTGTGGAAGCTGAACTTAGTAATTTTGGTAATTCGGTTAGTGCAATTTGGAAACACGCAATGCAAACCATGTTGATGTTTCCAGTAGCAAATTCTGTCTAGCCCACCGCTGTAGAACAAAGAGTGACAGTCCTGCTCAGACTACATCTGGGACGGAGGACAGCAGTGATAGAACTGTAAACACACGATGGTGTAGTTGTATTTTTGGCTCCAAACACCCTGGAACCGAAATAATAAGCACTTCTGAGAAGTTCTGCAATCGGAGGGCAGTAGTGTTAACGTTGAATAATAAAACATGGTTAAACTAAGGCATTTCGGGGGCAGAGGATGCCTTATTACAGGCGGAAACTCCTGCCCCCGTTTACTCCCATACTATGGATATACGCTGATCATATTTTTTGCTAAAAATAAGGTCCAGGTTGAAAAAACATGAACTTTCCTATTAAGGTAGCATGGATTTTAAACTAACAGTAAGCAAACCACGTGCAGCATATTCTGATGAGCAGCTACTGGACAGCAGGCTACTATGAGCAGATAGCCTGACTAATTAACCAGCGAGTAGCTGGTTGGTATAATCCTAAGCACTTGAAAATGATTACTACATTTAGGGCCAATTTTTTTCTATATCTATGCTTAAGCCTTAGAATCTTATTCTAAACAATAAATGGTCGGACTTCTACATAAAATTATTATAGCTTCAGAAGTCAATTCATGATCTTATTCTAACATTACAAGATGAAAGATATGTATAGCAATGTTTCCCAACTGTGGTTCTCAAGGCACACAGCCCTGCCTGCTTAAGTTCAACAAAAGCCTGTTAATCATCCACCAATTGAAAGCAGGTGTCATAAAGCAGGGAAAGATCTAAAACATCCAGGGCAGTATGTCTTAAGGAGCAATAAAATGAATAATTATCCATTTCTGTTTTAAATAAAAAATTATATCATATCATTTAATTTTGGTTTATATATTTTGCATAAATACAGTGAAACCAATGTATTTATACTCATCATATACCAGCTCTGCTTGGTCTTTTCAAACCAGTGGTATGTTTGTCGATAATCTATCTATAAAGCTGGGGAATGCTATAATCTCTAGATATGCTCGAGCTGGTGATTATTTAACAATCACTGATATGTGTCTGGTTTTACATGACAATAATTTCCTGGAAGACGGAATCGTCCATCTCACGCACCTTCATTTTCTGCTGGTGGTGGTAGATCTGCCATGCAATCTGGACATGTACTGCACACCACTTGCCAGGTTTCTAAAAAAGTTTATAGAGAGAAACTACAGTCAGCTTCCCGGTTTTAATTAAACGAGCTAAAAATGAATTCTGGCATTAGGAATTTCTGGCCAGACAACAAAGCGGAAATCAGAAATTTCAGACAGGGGGACCAATTTAGAAACATATATCCCTGACTTAAACCCAGTCCAGACCTTACATTTTACCCCAATACTCCAAAGCCCAGGATCTGCTTGTTTGGGGATTGTAAAGTAGACTTTGTGGCCTGGCCAGAGAACCAAAGTGTTTCAGATGAACCAACCAATGTGGTCACTCACCCTAACAGACGTCCTGAATGGATCACTCATCTGTATGGACAACAAAGGATCATTAATAACAGCGATATAGATGAATGCAGACACTCTACAAGAGGAAGTTTAATGTTTGAACAAATAATATGAGTGCTTCCGAAGACACGTGTCGTCTTTAGATAAAACTTCAATGCTGAGAAATAGTTTTACAGCAGAACGATGGAGATGCTATCAGCTGCTGCTTACCCGTGGATCCTTCTGTAGAAGTGTGTGAGGAACCGCTCCAGGACGTGCTGCTACGTCAATCTGATTAGAAGCCTGGCAGACACAACGAAAAAAGATACTGGGTAAAAAACAAACGTCAGAACCAAAAAGGGTGATTTAAAAAAAGTGTTTTAACAACTTCATGGAGTACAGGAACAGTGTTCTTTGTTGATGATCATGATCTGTTGCTTTTTGACACAGATTCTTAAACTTTTTTAAGAATCATTGAACAAACTTGTGTTTGTTCAATGCTTCTGCTTTGTTTGTTAAAGGTTATCTTTCTTATTTTTGTTCCATGGATATTTCGGGGTTTCATCCCGTTATGTTGCCTTTAAGAAGGACTACAGATGGAACAAGAAATGTTATGCTTCTGAACGGAATGGACCTATTTTCACCCTGACTGGTGAAACCCAGGATGAAAAATGGCTCCCAGGTCACATGGTCAACAATATTGTTCTGTGCAGAAATTTTAACCGGGTGAAGACGACCCAACGTCAGCTATTTTCAGCATTGGTGAGATATCCAGATTTTTTTTAAAAAGATGAATGACAAATTTGAAAATTTTTTAAGAAAACTGTATTTTCTAGTGTAGGAATCTCGGCTGTTTATTCAGACTACTAAAACTACGAGCTAGTCTAGTTAGATACACTGTACAATCTAATAGTTACCATCACTTGCTTCAGATAAGTTACCAGCATTTATATGAACTATTAAATATATTTTATAAATTAAAATGTAATTAGATATAAGAAATGTGCACCTTTCTACTTATTCTGACTGACCTTTGCATGGTGTAAGTTACCACTATGAGCAAATTTTAGTATAATTCAACTTGACAATGTCTTAAGTTATTGTTACTAAGAATTCAAGTTTTAGTTACTTGCTAAAGCAAGTACCTAGAAAACGATCAGAGTGACCTAACAAGCAAATTTCCCAGGGTGCTTAGGGGCATGTTTTTGAAACCAAGAGCGACTTGGGAGTTTGTTGTGTTGAGTTAGCCTTGCATGTTAGAAATAGAGATCATTTAACTGTTAAAACATTAGGGTTGTTCTTGATTCCAAAACCCACAGTGTTTGCAGTTCTACTGTATTTTTGAGGCAATAATTTGCCTCACATCCAGTAGGTTTTCTGTTATTTAAACAGCACCAACAGGAAATAAGAATCATTCTGTTTTATTAACATAAGATTGGGGATTTGAACTAAATTTGTGTTCGTTATCTTTGTAAAATTTGTTGATTTATTTACAACTGAAAACTTAAAGTTAAACTTTAAAAAAATTGGCAGTAAGTAAAATACTTTCAATTGACCAAATTGAACAATCATTATTACACTGAAATTCAAAATGAAAAGTTTAACTAAATGCAGTTTTTATTCATTTAGATTTTAATTTAGAGCAATTAACATTCTTAAGTTTATTTATATTGTACTGGTTTGTCTTATAATAACTTGTATGCAAGATAATTTTACATTCTACACATTAGTGGCTCCAACAGTGGCTCCTGTGTACAATCTTGGTACAATCTGTTCTGTTGATTTTTTTAAGTAAGGTTAACTAATCAAATTTTAGAGTGCAGTTTATTCATGTCTTCTGCATTTAAATTTCTGACCCATCTCAGTTTACTATATCCAGAACCCTGGTCCTTAAGGCACAGTGCCCTGCATGTTTAAAATTGTTTTTTTTTTCTGCTTCAGCACACCAAATTCAGATTGGTGGCTAATAAACAGGCTTTTGCTGAACCACAACTATCTGCATAAGGCATCTATAACATGCAGGGCAGTTAGTTGGGAAACACTGTAATAGAGGATATCATAAACTGAAATAGAAGGTTTATTTAATCCTCGTTTGCAGTGTTTTTCAACCCTGGTCCTTGAGGCACAGTGCCCTGCACGTTTTAGATGTTCTCCTGCCTTAACACACCTAGTTTCGATGAGTGCAGTTCATCAGACACCAATTAAGATCAGGTGGGGCTTAAACTGGGACATATCTAAAACATGCAGGGCAGTGTGCCCTGAGGAGATGGGCTGAAAAACCCCCACTGGGTTACAACTAACATACGATTTACATAATCAATGAAAATACGAAAACTGTAAAACAATATTCACTTTTAGCAATATGATAAATAAATACATGGATTCATCCCCATATATTCACTTGGGAAATGGATCTTATGATTTATGAGGGGGTTTAATTACTATGGCATGAGGTGTAACAACACAATCTTCTCAAAAATACCTGCATGATCCTCCAGGTTTGTGTCACCAGAATAAATATCAAACTCTGACCTTGCTCAGTAACACTAAAGGTCTCTATTCCATAATTACTGCTACTATACAGCTGATGGTGCCATCAACTTCCCCCCCCCCCCCAAAAAAAAAAAATCCCCCCAAAAACCCTCAAACCAATCTCCAGGAATACTTAGCAGGGGCTTTGTGTAAGAGCCCTCCTTGGACCATCTGGAGCGATCTTTGACAGAAGGGTCCCTCAGTGCCTGAGCCAGCTGGGAATAGGGCCAGTGGATTTAGGCCAGCTTTGATTGGTGTCTTACTCCAGGAAACAGCCTCTGAGTGTATGTCAGATGGACTCACCCTGCCTAACCCTTCACATCCCACTCCTGATTACTCCTTTGATTTTCCTTGATAAACACTTGAGTCCATTTGTTTATCTCTGGCCTGTCATAGCTTTGGTTAGGACTCAGTTTTGACATTGCTTTCAGGTCCTGTCAGGTATAGTAATATTACAGAAGAATTTGTAAGATGTTGACAGAAAGCACAGAATTTTTTTCTATTAAATGGATAGGAATGTAGAGAAATAAAAACACCACCTTATTTCTTGTTTGTCTTGCTACCCCATTGTTTTCACCATCTCATCTTATCTAATGCGATAAATCTAGGCTATCACTATGCGTGTTGGATATATACATAAAACCTTTTTGCTTGACAATATGTTGAATCTATGTTTAAGACTCTTATTTTGCAGTAAAAACGTAAGGAGTTCCTGAGTTGCCCTGTTGTGTTGACTACATTAACAACTTTTTACTCCAGCTTAGCATATCATTTACGGGGTACAAAACAAAGGGCTGTAAAGGTTTGGTATGTTGTCAGTACACTTTAATCAAGAAAAAAAGATACAAATGTGTAAATTACTTTTCTAATTTTACTTTGATCAGCATAAAAAAATAATCTTATATCCTGAATTCCTTCCTTTAAATTCCTGAAATTAATTTAATTGTATTATGTTCTATAGCTTAAAACAGTTAAAGTACAGAACTGACTGGAAATTTGATTGGATATTTTAAGAATAAATAAAAAAGTACAAGCAGACATAGCCAGAGTAGAAAACAATGGAGCCACTTGAAAACAGTCAGTGTTGGTGTTTTATATGTTTAAATAATACTTTGCCCGTATCTGAGAAATAAACAGGCTTAAATCCCTTTGGAGTTGTTTTAATATATATCGATATAAAATATATATCGGAATTCTACTGTTTTTTTTGTTTGTTTGTTTGGTTTTTACAAAATAAAGATTTTGGGCTGATTGGATGCTACTGAAAGCCATGTGGACGTCAGCTGTTTTTTCTCTAGTAGTGATCGTTTACGTTCAGCTTGTTTCTGGTATGTAATTCAGTTCAGTGCAGAGCGTGTTATGGACCTGATCCCTGTTGAAAGATGCGTTTATTGACAGAGTTTAGGTTTGTTTCATATTTTGTGTTCTACAGTAGCCGAATGAGAAACCATTAATGGTCCCAGATAAAGATTTGGGATAGGTGGGATTCCTTTCTGCTTCGTTTTGGTGTCAATTATTAAAAGTTGCACTGCAGAACATTCTACTGCTCTCTGTTATCCGCATGTAAACATTTTCCATCAGTTTAGGTGGAAAGCAGCTGTACTTGTTGGGTACACGAGCGTGCAGAAAGCGAAACTCTGACAATAAATATAAGTACACCCCTAAAGTAAAACCATGCATTTGCTTTTAAATTATGCAGTAAATAATTTCAGACTGTTTGTGCACATGCTTTCTCATATTATCTGCCTGGTTGTAACTTGTGGGTTAAGGGCAGGGATGTGGCTCTGACCTTAGGCTGGAAGGCTCCTTGCAGCGAGCTGAAGGGTCCTGAGTGTGGGAGCAGCGGGGGCATGCCTGGCATGGTTGGGGGATAGGAGGGGAAGAACTGGGGAGAACAGGAAGGAAAACAAAATACAAAAGAAAGAACACAAAATCATACAGAGACTCATACAGGACTCGAGCATGAGAACAAGTAAAGCCACAGCCACAGCCACAGCAAACGCCCTCATGGCAACATTCAAATATGCCAAATATTTGATTTGCCAAATGCAAAACACATATTTACATTAGAATGACAGAAGGAACTCACGTTTGAATGTCTGATGAATGGATTGTCCAGTTTGGGGGTGTATTTGTCGAACTGCTCGGAGAAAAGAGAAGAAATAATTAGGGACTGCAATGGTTCATACAGACATGTTTGGTAAAACATTTTCACAGTAAAAAAACTAAACAAAACATGGCAAACATGTAGCTGGTCAAAGGCAGATACATATTCTTAATAATAATATTGATAAACGCCCTGAAGTTAAGCAGCCAGCTTGTACTGGTGACAGATGTCATTAAACAGCATGGCAAAGCCACATTCAGCTGATGAAACCTGCCTGCATGACTTTCCAAAGTAAGATTCCAGCATTGTGCGTTGTATCCTATCCTAAGGATCAAATCAGTTTGAAGCCAGGCTAATATTTCGATGGAATAAAAAAAAAAAGGAAATCCAAATGACTATTTTGACAAAATGCACCAATTATAAAAACAGAAAGGGAGTACAGAGCTTTTTCCAGTATAAAAAAAAAACAAATCTCAAATTTCATTTGGTCAAAAAGCAGGTCTGTGGAACAGCATCATGAGCAGATTCTATGAACAGCATGAGTCTCATTTGACTGAAACTAAATGAATCCATTTGCAGTGGTTAGGAGTCAATTAAGGATGGATCAGCATGAAAACGACGACGCTCAGAGGACGCGAAGTGAAGAAAAACCCTTCCCGTGGCACGGCTTGTGCCAATTAGAATAATTTCAGCTGGAATTAAAAAAATAAAATAAAATAAAAAAACCTAAAAAAACCCAAAAATTGCTGTTATACTGGAAAAATGTCTCCAATCATTGTCTGAACACACATGAAGCTGAGGTGAGCAGGAGAGGAAGGGAAGACACATGAATGGAGACCTTGTAAGTACATTTGAATCCCAACACTGGTCTTCTATTTTGAAATTGTTGCTCATTACAGGAAACAGTAACTTATTCCTGCTGAACAAACATATAAACCATTGCCAGGTCATTTTTTTCCAGAGTGTTTGTCTAAAGCTTCTTTGAGATACGGAGACGTTTGGGATGTTTTTAACATAGTTAACGGCATTAATCCCGATTTTCTTTGGGGGAGCCGCGACACGGGTGGCGGAGAGAAGGGAGCGGGTGCAGGTTCGGTTAAGCTGCTTCCAATCTCGGGCGAGGAGTTTATTGGTGTCGCCGGGGCCTGTCACATCTGCACTTAAAGCGGCAGCAGATGCGAGCTGTAGCTGTGTCTGCGGGGGTCGACTGAGAGGAGGAGCCCAGCTCATTAAACAGCTACTCTGCATTTCTGAGGGCGCAGCTTGCTTAATGTTTGACTCTCAAAAGAATGCTGGACGCTTTATGGCCTTGTAAAAGGGAAGAAAAGAGGAAAACACAAAGTCTGGCATTTGTAATTTATGGTGGCTGTCACAGATTTATGGCAAACATCTTTGCCCAATTAAACCTTAATACTCCCATCTTAGAACAATTCGGGATACGACTCGTTCAAAGAGGGGGGTTGAAGGCGCGGCCAGTCACTGCTACCATTTGGCAAGCCAGCTGCTTGAGGGCGTAAAGCAATAAACAAACATAGAAGCTTCATAATTTCATTAATTACACCCATTAGCCAAAGGCTGTAGCATAGTTTAATTGACTCCGGGCATTAAGAGAGCAGGAAAAAAACAACAACAAAAAAATACAAGAGAGCGAAAGACACAGAGAAAGAGAGAGAGAGAGAGAAAGAGAGAAAACACAATGAGGAAATACTGTTTCTATCTTTTCACAGAAAAACAACATCATGAATTTTGTTCCTCAAAGGAAATAAAAATGTTTTCTTTTTTTAACCAACAAAAGAAAAACAACAGTATATGACAACAAATGTAAAATTCTCTATGACAAAGGACAACAATTAAAGGGAAGAAAAGGAGCTGTAGTGTATGAAATGTGTGAAACTTGGGGGGGGGGGGGCTCCTTTAATGTTCAAAGGGACGGCTGAGAGCTGTACGTAATTCCAACCACGTCAGGAATGAACAGCAGACCAGATAACCAAATGTGTGTAGGCTCAGGAACCGGCAGCGTGCTTTCCGTAGTTATCCGAGTCGGCGGCGTAAACACCAGCACTTTCATTTCTAATGTACAGGATGGGAATAATCTTCGTAAGAGGCCTTAATGGGACCACAGGCTCTTAATCAGAAGGTCACCGAGTGATGGATTACATCTATTAAACTGATGCCGAAAGGCTACAAACAGGGACCCATCTGAAAAGCCTCGCTTGGAGATTGGTGTGCATCGGCAATGATGAATGAATAGTTATAACCTGAGAGCTGCCAGTGCTGTAACCCGCCGGCCCCCGCCTCCCTCTCGGAATTGATGGCGGTCGAGGCAAGGAAGCAATTAGAAAAAGTTATCAAAACAGTTTCGCCGTGATGTCATCGGCCCTTATCTGCTATGAAGTCATCGGACTGAGAGCAAAGCTTTGAATGCAACGACACAATTCAGCACAGACCATGTAATCTGCTTCTACACACACAGAAAGAGATGTTTAATGGTGCTTTTGTTGCTCTTTGTAAAAACTTCCATATGCAAACAATTGAGAAAAAAGAAAGAAAAAAAAGCCTTCGGGACATTTCTGCTGTTTGATCTAACTGTAGGTTAAGAGGCAAGATGAGGATTTAAATTAAATTTTCCTGCAGAGTTCTCTAAAGCATCACGGTAGCATTAGGGTGCGGCGTCGTTTGTAAAGTTGTTCATGGGGCTTCAGCAACAACCTAAAGATCAACCTGCATGAAAGAAAATGGGCCGAATAAATGCGACGCTCCAGGAGGACAACTGAAAGAAGAACAGCTTCTGGGCATAATCTGGTTAATTTGCGATAAAAGTAAAAAAAAGAAAGTAAAAAAAAAGGGGGGGGTGCGCACTGAAGAGGAGATTCGAGGGGTTTGACAGGTGAGTCGGTCGGAGGTTTACGGGAGCTTTTTGTCGTTACTTATCCTCACATTTCTGGCTTGGGTACGCACCATGGGGGGTGCGGTGGGCGGGGCGAGGATGGCGGCCGGGGGCAGACTGGCGGGGAAGGGCGTGAAGGTGTGCTGGTGGGTGTGTTGGTGCTGGTGCATGTGCTGGTGTTGGTGAAACTCGGCCCTCAGGAGCGACACGGGGGCCAGCGGCGAGGCGGACGGCCCCCGGCCCCGCTCTGAACTCTGAACCAGGAAGCGGTTGTTCAGCTCCTGCCTCAGGAGGTCATGCTCTGCAAGAAAGGAGAGCGAAGAAAACCAAAAAAAAAAAAAAAAGAAAGAAAAAAAAAAATAAAAAGGAAAGGAAAAAGGGGAATGGGGGGAAGGCGGAGGAAAGGGGGACACAAGAAAAAAAACAAAACAGGCACGAGCGCCCAGTCAGTCTTCACAACAAGGGTAGAAGAAAGAAAATAGTCACCTGGCATTCTCTGTTTCTCCAGCTCATGCTGTGAGGGTTTTCTACGTGGGGACTCATTGGTGGTGGTAAGAGAGTTGCCTGTGACAATGTGCCAATCAGAATCCCCGAATGAGGCTGGCAATACATGATTGGTTGGTTGAATGATATCAACAGGCTGGTATCTAAAGACAAGAGAGAACCAAGAGTCATCCCAGCAGAAAACACACACTCTTGCCCTCTAGTAGATCATTAAAAGCACAACTGGCATCTGTGTTTGCCTTGCAAAAGTATTTATACCCCTTATATATTTTTTATTCTTTTATTGGGACATCATGTGATAGACAGTTAAGTATTCATGAAGTGGAAGGAAGGGGATTATCTATTAAGGAAAACAAACAAAAAAATTTGGTGTGCATTTGTTTTCGGCCCCCTTTAACCTGATTGTTAACCTCAACAGATTCCAGTGGAACCAACTGCCTTCAGCCATTTCTAAAGAAAGGCCACGTTTGTGTATTTTAATCCCTGTATAAATTCAGCAGACAGAGAGGTTTGTTGGACAGCAGTGAACAAATCAGTCAGATCCGGGAGAAAGTTGCGGAGAAGGTTAGATTCTGGTTAGCAATAGCCCAAGGACATGATCAAAGAAAAAAACAACAACCACCAAAGCAACATGGTGACTCTGGATGAGCTGCAGTGAGACACAGCTCAAGTGGGAGAATTTTTTGACAGGAAAGCTATTAAGTCATCCCCAAATCTGGCCTTCATGGAAGAATGCCAAGAGGAAAGCCAACGTTATGCTTGCAGTATACCACTAGCCATGTAGGAGAACGGCAAAGTATGGCGAAGAAGTTGTTGTGGTCAGATGACACTAACGCTCAGTTTTATGGGGAACATACCAACCACTATGAGGGGTGGAAAACGAACCCTGTAGACGCCTCCGCGATGGTGGCGGCAGCACCATGCAGAGGTGATGGTTTACTTTGGTTCCAGCAAGACCCTGACCATACAGCCAAAGCTAGAATAGATGGACTTTAGATCAAAGGATGTCCATGTCAGAATGAACCAATCAAACACCTGATTCCTTTGAAATCGATGCTCACTGATGCCCTCCATCCAGTTTGACTGAAGTTTGGATGTTTTGGAGAGAGCATTGGGCAACAGCGTAAATGCTGACATGTTAAAATAGTGATAGAGGTGTAACTCAAGAGACTCGCTGCTGTATCTTCAGCCAAATAAAAAGGTTTTACATGTAACGACTGAGAGGGTTAGGTTACAAATGCACACCAAACCTTTCCAGTTTTGTTTGTAAAACGTTTGTACCATTTTCCTTCCACTTCACAACTATACAATAAAGCTTGTGGTTGTCATGAGACGACGTGTGAAAAGGAAAAGTTGGAATACTTTCGCAAGGCACTATAATTTCCTTTGGAGACGCCCATCATCACTGGAGACGTCATTTCTTTATTTCACAAATTTGTGCCCCATGTCTGCTTTTATTGTTGTTGAGCCCGTATTGAGTTTTAAAAAGGAATTCAAATCAACAGACTTTGGAAGGATTTTTTATTGCTTTTGCTGATTTCAAAAGTCTCCAGCTGGGATGGCAGTCCAGTTGTTAGCTGACATTTTTCAATAACTTATCTGAGCTCTAACGGTAACGTTATGAACCTTCTTCAAATGCAAAAACACCTACGGAGTCCATCAACTCAGTATCTACAATAATCCTATGGTACTAATTATTAGCAAAAAGGTTACCTATAATCTTGTGAGATCCCTTGGAGTTTTTTTTGAAGGGTGTATTTCTGGTTGATAAAGTCGACCAGGGGTCTGCCTCAAACGGCTCTTTGGACTTTTAATACTGGCTCTTAATAACTTTGTCTAAAAATGATAATGAACCATCTAAGGTTTCTCTATACATTTAACAACAAATACGTGTTTTTTGCAGTTTTTTTCATTTTTTAATCGAATAAATGCCTTTAAGATATGCTAAAAGTATGTACTCCCTTCCCTACAGATAACATCCCGTTGAAAAAAAAAATTTATCCATCCTTTTTATGTTTTCTCTTTATGTTAAAACCTCAAGCTAGAACATTGTGGGAAAAAACACTTATTTTACAGTCATATTCAATAAATTAAAATATTATTTAAAAGCTAATTTATTTCTGTAACTTAGTTCACTTATTGAAACCCATATATAGATTAATTACACTCAGATTTATGTTTTTAAGCTTTTAATTCTGGTAATTATTAATTTAATCTTATATTTAATAAAAAAACATGACATTTACAATCAGAATATTAAATCAAGGCAATTAAAAACATTTTTAAAACAAAAAATTTGGCTTAATGAATAGTGTGTTTAATACCAAGGTTGTTGGTTAATTATTTTTCACATTTTTTCCTGACAAAAAAACAACCCTCATTGGGATTCTATTTTACTGAATATGACTGCAGTAGGTCCTTCTCCATAATTATAAGTTGCCTTTCTTTCAAAAAGTCATGTAACATTTGTGGCTCTAAACAAATCTTATTTAACTGGACTGGGGGTAAAAATGGCTCTTTGGATTGTAAAGGTTGCAGACCCCAGAACTAGACTGTGCTGATTAATAATTATCCCAGTATTAGGGTATTTGAATAATTATTGCAAATTCTTATTAACCAGACGACAATAGCTTCCTCTAGATCCCCAACACCGCATTGCCCATGTTAGCAGTACAAACCTTAAATATGGTTTCTAGCCTTCTGGATTAATAATTAAGTGATTAACCCTAACAAAACAAAAACTAAAATCATAATATCTTTATTATTTCCTCTTCGTTCTGTGGGAAGCTAATTAACGCACTAAAAACTGAAAAGAATCCTGAAAGCAATCACTATCACAAGGTAAACCAACACCAAAGTGTGCTCCAGATAAACACCAGAGGCTATGAGTGGGGCCTTGTTCACTGAAGAAACAGCCTCTTTATATAAACTCAGTGATGAAGAGATAAACAGGGGGTTCTGGTAGATTTAGCTACTTTAGCAAATCCACACAAATAATTTCAGAAGAGAGAAAAAAAAAAAAGTACTTACCTGATGAGTTCACAATACATTACTTTCCCTCAGCCTAATAAAACATATTTATTATAGTTGGCTTAAGCTGCGTAGAATGTGCATACATCAGTCCTACAAATGTTTTTCTTACAGTTATTGCTGTAATATAGGCAGGTTGGTGGAAACTGAAGATGAAATACTCTCTATACTAAGTGGCTATTAAAAAATTATAACTTTTACAATAAAAGTAGCATTAGGACACAGTACATACACAGTGCCTTGCAAAATTGTTTACACAGCTTCCACTTGTCAGTAATTTTAACAACCACAAACTTCAAGGTATTTCATTAGAACTTTAGGCGATCCATTCGGTTTAAGATAGTTGCTTGTGTCCACATGTCCAGGGTTAAGTTGGTACGCATATATCTAGAAGTGGACCCAACCTGTTTGAGGTGTAGTTGCGCTACTGGTACGCCATTTCACATGTACTTTTTGTTGCCATTCGGAACTCTTTTTTTCATAGAATGCCTTATGTCCTGCTGCATCAAATTGAACCAGGTCCACTCCACTGTTTTTGGATCTGCCCTGAAACTTGGACTTGGCAACCTACAGAATAGGAGCCTGATTTTATCAACGGTTTGCGCTTGTTAAAACCCCCGCAAACTGCACAGCAAAAACAAGCACAGCCAAAACTGACTGAGGCGCAGAGAGTATTGCGCCTTTTTATTAACCTGCAGCAAGACGCACATAATCCACTTAGCGCTTTTGCCGTTGATTAATATGCAATCTGGCCGTTTCTCTAAGAAGAGGCAAAATATTGGGAGGAGAACACGCAAAGAATTAGGCATTCCAGGCGCAGTGTGATTTACTAAGCATAAAATTGTTTATGCCGGCTATTTTAGCATCTATTTTTAGCACTTCTGAAAAGCATGTCTTAATTTTGCGCTACCAAATTCAACGTGAGTTTATCATTGACAAACAGAAAATGTAATTCACACACAATATAACCTAAGAGTAATTAACACTCTAATGGCCATAAACCTGATAGTTAAGTACATATTTACCTGTTTTTCCCCCCAAAGACACATCATAACTCGTGGCGCTCTCATCACATCTCCACCTGGTGAAGACGCGCTGAGCGCACAGTGAGTTATGATCCTTGTGGATCCTCATTATTTTCCCCTATAGTGGTTAACCTCTTGGAGTCCAATTAATAAAATTTAGTAATCATATACAATATCACAATGATAATTGGCACTATATATGACATTTTAAAAACAAAATTCAGACATTTCAGATTACATATTTTCAAGATTACATTTTTTTTGTACTGCAACTTGACATTCAATAAAGGCCACGATAAAGTGTGGTACATTTCAAAAACATTAGTAGAATAAGGACATTTTAGTGACATAGTTCTGGACATGCTGCAGTTTTAATCGGTCTATATATGTCGTGTCCCCCCCCACCCCTCCTTTTTGTTGTGCCAAAGACGCATCATGAATCCATGCGCATTGTTCCTCCTCTCTCTAGCCATGGTGCAGCTCGCATTAGCCACCGCAAATACCTCATTTGAATAGTGCTACTTGCACCTGGTATAAATTGCTCAGGCAATCTTGGTAAATCAGCCGCAAATTAAGGATAACCCACTCCTGCAATTTTTTAGTGCCGCACGCAATTTTGCGGTCATTATCAGGAATCTTGATAAATCAGGCCCTAAGAGTGTTAACATTTTCATTATTACTGGCCAGGCCAGATATCTGCTCCTCCCTCGTATTTGTATTGTGTACAAGATTTAATGCCCTGCATGGATTTTGAAAAAAATTTGATACAAAGTTCATGTGTTGGCAAAGAAATTTCTAATTTCACAAATTGTGGGCCACTTCTTGGAGTTCCTGGATTTCTTTAAAAGGTTAACTGATGCCTCTCGGTAGCCAAGTGTACCCCCCCTTGTTTATTTAGTTAGTTAGCTTTAATCTCTGTTATTATTATTATTTTTTCTTATTTATCCATTGTTCTCCTGCGTTTAGTCAGACAGCTGATCGTCAGTTGCTGTTTTTAGTGTTTGATAAAAAAAGACTTTGAAGGAAGAAAATGACTTTATGTGATAGATGAAAACACGCATGACGACATATTTCACAAAGGCAGATCTTAAAAGTCATCATCGCTAAGCTATTCTGAAACATGAATGTGATTAGATTAAACCTTTTCATTGGAGGTTTGGTTGTATGTTTAGGGTTGTTGTTGTCCAGCAGTACAACAACGCTAAAACATACAGTTTTTAGCAGGTTTCTAAAAAAATAATATTGCTAAAATTAACATGGGATTCATTCATCATCCCTTCAGGTCCGACTAGCCTATCCCTGCTTGAGAAAAGTTTCCCCCCAAAGATGCTGCCAACATGCATCTTTTAACTTTCATTTCCACCTTTTAATTATTTATGTTCCAATAAGTACGAATAAAATACATTCCAGTTTGTGGTTGTAATGTTGAGAAAATGTGAAAGAAAGTTATAGTTACAGGTATGAACACTGTTTCAAAACAAATCAAGTAGACAAACCTAATCGTTAAATTAAGATTGTTATGCTCCAATTCTGTTCAATTGTTTCATCGACAAACCTCTGATTAGAAACAGCACTAAAGATGTGAGGTGTGCCACCATACCTGGGTAGGGGGTGCCCGCAGGGTGTCCAGGCACCACTAAACTGTTGGTCGGTAAGGTTGGCGGTGGCGGCAGTGTGGCTGGGGTTGCAAACATGGCCGAATGGCGATGGGCTGGACTCCGTAGGGAGGAATAGTGCGAGGTAGATAGGTTTGCTATGGAGAGAGGCAAGGCGGGGGCCGAGGACGGGAGCCCACTGAGGTGATGGTGAGGGGATGGGGGCAAGTGCTGTTTGGCAAGACCCAGTGGACTACTGCTGTGTCTGTAGATAGAAAAGGAGAGAAAACAAACTTTAAGTAAGATACATTATTATATACAATTAGTAGTGGGGAATATAAGAGGTATAAGGTAGAAATGATATACATTTAGCCAAAGGTAGAGATTTTAACTATACCTCCATACATTGGTTAAGCATTTTGATGATGTCATCAAGCTGTGCCGACATACTTTTTACTGGGTATGCAAGGAAGCTAAATACTGATGTTCATTTTTTGTCTTTTCAATATATATTGAAAGTTTAAAGTTTGTTTTTCATTTAACGGAACAGAAACCATTGAACTTGAAGCAATTTTTTTCAAATATATGCAGGTTTCTTTGTGTGCAATATTAAATGTAAAAAATAAAGTAACCAGGAAAGCAGACAACTTTTAACTTTATTTAAAATATCTTTATCTTATTTTGAGAGAATTTTTAAGTTGCATTATTTCTGAATTAAAATTTTTTTTTTTAAATGCATCTTGTACAAAAAAGTTATTTCTGGGATTCTAAACCTTTTTGAAGTTGTTCTGATGTTGTCTGGATACTGAGAATGTTCATAAGATGGCATGTTAACATATACAAAGAAAAATATAAAGAATGTATTTAAATAAATATTGTTACCGCAGTATAGATTTGAGGCCATATTGCCCGGCCCTATATACAATTTTAATAACAGTCTTTAGTCAGATTGCAGTTCTCCATTAGCAACACATGTATTTCTCCCTCCACTGCTTTAAAAACCTTCAGTTTTTTCAGAACCCTTCTGATGTTTAATCAACCCAAAGCTGAGGGCGTATCTATTGGATGATAATATGTCAGTTATGAGACACTTTCTGTGTAATTCTGCCACTAACACAATAGGGAAAAGTGAAGCAGTCTGTGACATTTTACAAAGTAAAACTGAATTTAGTAGCACAACACTTCTCAGCTGGCTGGCTTAAATTGAAATCTGCCTCTAACAAACAGTGTGTGTTTATGAGTCTGCAGGTTCTGAAGTTTGTCATAAAACCTGCAGTGTTTTCACTCTTAATTCTCAGTCCGAGTCCTAATTTTTGGGGGGCTGAACCACAGAAGGCAGGTGTGGGTGCGTCTTTAACTTGCCTGATGTCGTGGAGGCTGTTGTACTGCAGAGGGTGATGCACCTGGTGGCCGACCACTGGCAGCGCGTGGTGCGTTGAGGGCGGAAGCACACGGGGCTCCTGGTGCGAGTGAGGGTGAGGGAGGTGAGGCTGGGGGTGGGGCGGCGCCTTCAGCAGGGGCGGGGTCGGGACAGGGGGCGGAGGCTGCTGCTCCTTCTTGACGCTCAGAGGGGTAGGGAGGGGAAGGTGTGTGCCGCGAGGCTCAGGTGGGGCTGCCGCTGCTGCGAGCGCAGGGGAGCCCGTCGGTGCCGAAGCCGGGGTGGGGCTAGGCACGGGCGGTGCAAAGGGCACCTCAGCGTTGCTCTGCTCCTGGCTGCGCTGGAGTCCTGAGACTTTGGCTGAGCTACAAGTCTTAGACACGGAGCTCTCATTCGGTGGCACACCTGAGAAAGAATAATAATACATTAACATTCACATTCAACTCGTCTGATTAGAATTTCATTACATATGAAACAGCTTACAACAAAAAGTATAATCCTTTCTTACAAATGTAAAAATAACTCAAACGAATAGATAATTAAAAAAAAAGAGATAAGAACACAAAGCAGATTACATATAATATAAAATGTGTACAATAATGTACAGAACAAAAGTGCCTTCCAAGACACTGTCCTGCATGTTTTAGATGTCTCCCTGCTTTAACAAGCCTTCCTCAGATGATTGCAGTTCAGAAAAAGCCTTTTAATATGCCATCAACTGAAATCTGGTGTGCTGAAGCAGGGAAACATCTAAAACATGGAGTGGCAGTGTGCCTTGAGGAGCAGGGTTAAAAAAAGCCACAATACATCATCCTAACAGCACGTCTACAAGTGAACATCTTAGGGAACTTTGACCATGTTCAGAGCATTGCACCTGCTGCCATATTCCAAATATACACCAAACGAACACATCAGTAGTTTAGGTACAACTGTTCAGTTGCTAGTTAACCCAATCACATGCCATGAACTGAATCTCTTTAGTTCACAAAAAAAAGGAGGGGTTATACGTGACTTTAAAAGTGGCACTTCTGTTGGTGCCAGACAGGCTGGTCCATAACCATCTCTCAAAGAGAACTTATCCAGCGAGTCACAGTTTTGTGGACTATAAAACCGTTTCAGCGGTCAGAGGAGAATGGGCAGACCGGTTGTTCACTACAACCAGGGTAAACAATGCACCATCTTTGCTGTTCTACGTCCAGCATAGTAATGTATCATATCACAAAGCTCAAACTCGTTTCTTGAACATGACAATCACTTTACTGTATTTCAGTCCACCAATCCACCTTTGGGAGGTAGTCAAACTGGGAAATTTAGCTGAAAAGTCTGGAGCAGCTAGATGATGCCATCATGTCAAATGTTTCTGAAATATGATTCACTTTATTTTCACTAGTATGTCTTTAAACATATTTCAAATTTTCTCAATGTTTTGCAAGCTATTGCTAAACATTCATTGCTTTCACTCAGTTCTTTGTATGTATATATATATATATATATATATATATATACATAGTCAGCAGAGTGATAACACTATTACAGCACCGAAGCTTGTGTACAAACAAGAGGTATCTCGATTTTTGGTTAAAAACATGTTATTCTTCATTAAGTGAAGTTATTTACAGTGGGAAGAGTATTTGGACCAGGACTTTTACCTAAGTAACAGTAGTGATACTTCATGATAGTATTACTCAACCCTTAGCCTAAAAATTAAAAAAAATATTGCAAAGTAAAACCACTTCTGAAAGTACATATTTTCAAAAAAAAATAAATTACTTAAAAAATTTACTAAAACAAATGTAACGGCATTGATGTAACTAGTTACATCCAATACAGGGTTAGATAAGTGTACTTTTTTTAAAACTAATCTTTACTGAAAAATGTACCTGCAATATTAAAAGATTTCCCAGCACCAGTATTTGTGGAAGTGTTTTGCTAGCTAAAAACTATACCACATCAGTGAGTATAACCATGATGAAGTAAAAATGATGTCCCTCTCCACAACTACAGTTCTGTTCCAGTGTCCTCTGTGCAAGGTTCCCCTTGTTTCCTCTCCCTAGGTTCCATTAAGTGTTTAATCAGGTCATTTTCATGCTTGACTATAATCAGATGATCCAATTTCTTCCTGCGATCAAGTCAGTATGAATAAATCACAGCTAATTAAAGTTAAATGTCAGCGCCCATTCAGGGCTTTGCTGAGCACACAATCTGGCATGAAATAATTATGTTTCAATTGTGCTGTAAAGAGAGATGGCGGCCTCTCTGTCACCGAGTCGCTCCATCCTGGCTCTCTGTTCTTCATGCTGATATATGGGAAACCACGGCAAAACCCAGTGGACATGGACAAATTGTCTTTTTACAGGGTCTATTCAAATTGGCTCAAGCTTTTATCATTAGCATTCCCCTAAATGACTCTTTGTACGGTTGTTTCTCAAAGTTAATAGGTATAATAATAGTTTTTGTGGCAGGTACATTGAAACTGTAAGAATTGCGGCATCCTGATGCATTTGACACAAAGTGCTAAAGGACTAGATGGATGACATTTAAAAAAAAAAGAAGAGAGACTGCCTTCTTCTCTAACATTCAAATGAAAAGTAGAATGGACCTCAAGGAGTTCCAGGAAATCGCAATGTAGCTTCTGTAGCTCTTGAGCTAATCAAATCTGTGCCTGGTAGAACTCATGCTAAGCACGGGGAGATTACAAGCACCGAAACATCAAAGACAGAAGGTATTCACGTACGCATGTCGACAATGGAAGAGAAAAGACAGTCCAATGATGAAAACTGTCTCTTGAATCTACAACTAAGATGTACTTCAGTCAAAGGCTTGCTCGTGTTTCAATTAAAAAAAAGCTCCATGCGCATTCTTGGCCGTAAAAAAAAAAAAAAAAAAGCCAAGAGCTGGGAGCTGCTGTCAAGCCGGTAAAACTCAACATGGAGCAAACTAATGGAATATCCAGTCCCCATTAACAGGCTGCTTAATCTTTCAAGGATCCTAACACCCATAAAAAGGCCAATAAAAAGGCAGGGCAGAGCTTTTATTTCTTTTTATTTGTTGAGCTCCCCCTCCCTTCCTCCCTGCATTTATGAGTGAACTGGGGCTAGCTAAGATGTCACGATTTTCAAATGAATTCTGGGGTCCAGGCATATATATAGACCTCCCAATTTATAGAGGTTTGCGACTTGGATTAAACTGTCAGCCTGTTTTTTTCGCTGGAAGCAACAAAAAAGAGAAAAGGAAGACTCAAGGCAAAGACAGAGAGACAAGCATCCACACACAAACCACAAATATCCAGTCGAAATGTCACCG
Source organism: Apricaphanius iberus (assembly GCA_028564705.1). Taxonomy (NCBI): domain Eukaryota; kingdom Metazoa; phylum Chordata; class Actinopteri; order Cyprinodontiformes; family Aphaniidae; genus Apricaphanius; species Apricaphanius iberus. The sequence goes on from JAPXFQ010002998.1 coordinate 2,070,627, forward strand.
CCGGGTGATGTTGCCTTGGCAACCTGTTCAGTCAGACACAATGCAAGGCGAATAACCCTAAAAAACGTCTCAGTACAACTACCACAAGATGGGGGGGGGGGCGCTTCTCATATTAATGCTGCTGCGCCAGGGCCACAGCGAGCGCCAGGTTATCTTAATGATGATTCTAATGGGGTCTAATGGAGGTGGGGAGGTGTCAGCGCAGACCCCTCATTAAAATAACTGCAAAAGCTCCAGCACTCACACACGGACATATCAATGGGACAAGAGACGGACACCAATGTTTTCACCGTTGGCAAAGGCAGACGCAAACAAATTAAGCCCAGACATCTTAATTCTAGCATAGCGCATCAGAAAGCCAAAAATGAGGAAGCAAAACAATGCATTATTCCTATTGTTTATGTGCTTCAGAACCGACGATCGGGTCAACAGGGTTCCTAGTATCCAAGCACTGATGTATGCAATTACTACTCCTACAAGGGAAGAATTAACATACTCTTATCTTTAAAAAAATTCGACTGATTATAGTCTTTTTCTGCAGCTTTTTTTTCTGTGTCAATTCGCATACTCGGCATTGTGTTTTTTTTAAAACACATAATTGAATCAACCAATTGTGAACTTCAAAGGGTCTGTTTGATGGATGAAAGGTTGAAAAGAATCTTAATTTATAAAATCAAAAATTTTTCTACATCAGTAAACGCACCATGCGTATACTACAGGTTTGTGCTGAGACCAACACTTCAGTGTGGGAGTGGTAAGTAGGGGAACAAGTGTATCAGTGAGATGTTCAAAATTAAGTTAAAAAAGCTGTTTTCTTAAAAATAGAAGTTGAATTTTCTGATTTTCCAGGTAAGAAGACAACAACAACTTGCTGAAGTCATAAAAAGAACTGGGAAAGTTTAAGCTCCCCAACAAACCCCAAGATGGCTGTGCATATCTAACACAATAAAGGTGGTTAACATAAAATAGTTTGTTGGTATTTCTGATGAATTGGGTCTCTAACCAGTAGCACAGGGATATAAAATAAATATTTGTGAAGCATTAAATATCAGCACAAAACAAGAAGCTGAAAAAATAGAGGATCTATGTGACAAATTTACTTAACATATTAATATTAGAGTCTAATTACATTTACTTTTGTATTTCTAATCACTAAGAGCTATGCTCATGCCAATCTTTAATTTAAGAGTTGAAATGTATCTTAAATGTTCACTCCATAAAATGGGCTTTATTGTGTAAAATCTATCAATAAGCAGCTCCCCTTACAGAGGATCACTGTGAAATTAATGTTGGTTTAAGGTCCTGTATATCTACAATAGATGAATAAATGATTTTAAAATGCAGTTTAAAAAAATAATAATTCAAGATTTTCTTTCTCCTAAAACACCAAGGTGGACATAGTGGTTATTAATTTCTAAATGATTTAGCAATGACAACCAAAATATCTTGGAATACGGCACATAGAACCATGTTAATGGTACTTGTTTTTTTAGAAAAGCTGTGAGATACAGGTCTGTGACTCTGGACGTTTTTTGAGAAATCATTGTTTTAACAGGAAAGATTTTATTGCAAGAACTGTCAAATTTTTTGTTTATCCAAAAAGTAGAACAACATATTTTATTCATAATTATATGTCTTAAAGACAAATTGTAATCAGGTAAAGGTAGGGCATTAAAAAAAAAGTAGAATCTGGCCACACAATTCCTGATCTGTGCATTTAAAACAGGTTTCGGCCATTTTTTAGCTTTGCTTTCTTTTTTTTGGGGTCTGGATATAAAACAAGCCTTGCCTGCAATGTCATGTTGCAAAATACAGTAGGCGATCCACAGGAAGTCCTGTGTAACAAATATCTTTCCAGGCATAGTGTGTCTATGGAAAATTTTTTAAAATGGTGTCAGAAAAAACTTCAAACCTGAGCAGATGGTGTTAGTGAATCAGGCTGGTTGGAGGGCAGCCCGGTGTTGGGGGGTGGATTCCCTTTCCTGTTAGTACACTAGGGGGACAGGGGCATTCCCGAGAGGGGTGTTGGCAGATCTGCTCACCAGATGACATCTCATCTCACTATTGATTTTTTTATTGTTGCACCCGTGACCCTGCTCACAGGGGGGGAGGGGGGCGGTTGAGCCTTGGACTCGGAGCACGTGCCGTGGTTTACTGTGATATGAGTCTGCAAGTGCTGAGGGGTGTAGAGAGGCGGGATGCGGGAACTGAGGTGGCAGATGGACAACAAGCTGTAGAGATTTGCTGGTTATGACTGATGTGTCCGGGGGGATCGGGGTGGGGGTGGGGAGTCTGGGATGAAGAAAGTGTCGGTGCACAGCTGTTCTCGCCTTCCCTATCCTTCACATTTGACCCTGTTAGTCCCTGTGGAACATCTGGAGAGCTAGCACTGATCCTGATCCTATAAGGCTTTCGTGCCAGATGGTTCTGCTTGGTAGGGCTTGGACTAGTCTAAAACAGTTTGGTTCGGAACTGTACAAAGGATTGGTTAGCTGTAATAATCTAAAGCCTAGTTTATACTTCTCTGCCTACGTTGAAATAGATAGACACAACGCCATTATCCGTAGACGCAAGGTCTTTCCGTAACCTACGCAAGGACGCACGGGTAGGGCTCGATTTTCATATTATCCATTGAACGAAAAGGAGAGCGCACGCCTGTGATTGGTCAGCTCAACAACCGGCAGAGATCATTGCATCAGAACGATGCTCTATAGTCAATGTAGTTAGTAGTCAGAGCAGCTTTGGGGACTAAATTATTTATATTCAAAGGAAAGTTTATCTAAAATGGTCTTCTGGTTATTTTGAACATATGGAGGTGTAACCAAAAAAAAGACCACTATGTTTCTTTACATGTGTTTTTCTATAACTCAGTGAGCTGTACTTCTAGTAAGAAGCTTTTCCAGGCCTCTCTCTGAGAGGGAATGCATTGACAAGCTGAAGATAAAAAATTCTGGTTGACCAGAAACGACATTGCAAAGGTAGCCAGACAGACCAGAAAAAGTCCTCACCCCCTGCTGGGGAATTGCTTTCCAACACTGACATACCAACGGAGAAATGTAAAAGGAAAATGACTCCTCAATATGTCTGCGTCTAGGTACAAACTTGCTGGCAGAGAAGTATAAACTAGGCTTAAGGAAAGCATGGTTTCGCCTTTTGACTCAAGAAAAGTAAAAAGAACTGTGGATCTTTGTTCTGACACCCTAAAGTTGCAAAACAAACCTTTCGCGATCATTTCGTTTAAACTTGCCAATCAGTAACCAAACCCTTTGAACCCTCTGCTTGAAAGAATGTTCGGGTTCCAACCAAAACCCTTGATAACCCAATGCTCTGCATTCAAATCGCCGTGCTACATAAATTACGAGCTCACTGCTAAAACCAGGGCCAGCACACACAACAACCGGGAAAAAAAGAACCTGTATGCAAAACACCTTTTTAGATTAGATACGAGAATATGCAAATGCTCTTTCTGCTGTGGTATAAAAGAAGCTTAAGGCAGCTGGGTGTTCTCATTTCCAAGGCAAACACTGCGGTTCACTCCCTTCACGGTTTTGCCAAAGCATAAACAGTTGGGGCACTGACAAATGACATGAAAAGAGATATTTAAATAAAGCAACATATCTGTGGAAAGATGTTGGAGGATGTATAAGGTAAGTGGGAATGCAGCTGCCTTGATCTGTGTCTATTGGTTTTGGGTGACAAAATATTCTCCAGCTCTTGACAGTTGAGCTTGCGACGCTTTGGTTTTTGTACCTCTGTAGGCAAGCAGCCTGCACAGAGCCAAGGCTTAGCTCACGAGTGAGCGACTGTTGAAGATGGCTAGAGCAGATACTGGCAGCAGGCTGAAAACCACAGGCTTGCCAATCAACACTCCATAGCCATGAGGTATTCAGTCATCAAAAAAAGGCAGGGTGATTTCAACAAAAACGATTTCGCACGAGAGGAACAGAAGGGCTGAGCCGCGTTGAATCGTTCTGCCAATAATAAAATCATAGGAGATATTTGCACCGCCCTGCTTTTCCTCACACTATGTAATCTGCTTCTAGCATCTCCAGGCTGGTAAAGAGAGGAGCCAAGGCGATGTTTTTGCAAATCACTCAGAGATGTTAATGGGGGAGTGGGCAAAGTGAAAGCTGGCCAAGACAGCTGAAGAGTGGGGACAGCTGGCACGTTTCAATTATTCCTCTCCGACTCCGTGCTTCAGCTCACAAAGGAGTTGATGGCACAAGAAAGAGGATGGGTGTTAAGCTGTAACACGTTTACAGAAGAAGCTCAGGCGTAAATCAAGGAAGCTAATATTCGTTTTCAGAGAGCTGGCAGCTCAAGCTGTGGGATGAAGAAGTTTTTGCTGCGCATATCAGATCCCAGCTCAAGCCCCAGCCATATGGCGCAAGACACATATGCCAGTCACTTTTTGTGGCACATATGCTATTGTTGTAGACAGGAGGCAACTTGCAGGAAGCATAGCTTTGAATTGGTGAGAGAAAACAGAGTGAGAGTGCCTGAGAACAAAACACGCAGACGTTAAAATGCCTCCTCCCCATGTCTTTTCCCCTAAAAGGTCTGTGGATGAGGCAGGTTAAAGTTAACCAGCTTTGTAACCAGGTTACAATAGACTTGGAGCAAAAAAAGACTGTGAACACTTTTCTTATTTTTTATTTTTTACCTTCAACACACATTGGATGGGTAATCCCGAAGCGAGCCCTTCACGGAACAAAGCACTAGATTTCAGCCAGTGCATGATGCTATTTATTTAGGACTACAGTGATGAGGGATCAGACAACATTAACTTGTGCCCCACATGTGTAAGACCCAGATATATATCACTCCTGCAAAGTAACAGCCCAAACCTTCTGCATTCCCAGCTTCATTCTTGAAAGCTCAAATGTGGGAAATGGCTGGCTTGATTGGTGATTAGAAAGCATCAGGCGTAATTCAGAGAGGGCCTCATCTTTATGAGACTACCTTTTAAGTCATATAACGTCTAGCGGCGCTTCCAGACTACAGTTAAACCACCATTAACCCCTGATGGTAATGTGTTGCAGACTAACAAGAGGACTGCACTCACACCCCTCCTTACTGGAGTGTCCGTTAGAGCCCATCCCCCCCGCTGAGCTATCTCCAGTAGAGCTCTGGGACGGCCATCAGTCACAGCTTCTGATGACCAAAGCTGGGTCGTCTAAGGTCAGTGCTACTGGGTTCCACCAAATAAAAAAAAAGGGTGGATTTCTTGGGACTTCCCAGATAAAATCTCAAGTCTAATGGCCACCCTGCCAGCCAGGAATTCGACCCCTTTCGCTGTCAGTGACCCCTTACAGGAACCTGTGAGCCTTTTTTTTACTCTGAGGCCACTGTGGACAGAACACCAACGTGAAGGAAAACAGAGGGGATTTGAGGACCAATTCTGCGTTGAAAAGAAGATCCTCCAGGAGTTATTTGTGCAATGCTGCAGGCACTAGCCTTATCATTTCATTAATTAGCATGACATGCCTGCCTGATGGACTTGAACGCCGCAGCAGCAGCTGTCTCAATTGATTACAGCAGTGGACGTGGCGCTGCAATTATCGAGGTGACTGGAGACACCGCCTGCCACTTCTAATAAAGGACTTAACTCCTGCTTCTCACATCACAGCACAGCAGTGGGAGGACAGCGGCAGCCTCCCCGCGTCTCCCATACCTTTAAGACCTTTTCAGCATCTCTCCCTGGGCTGCTGTGAAGCTCAGTGTGGGCTGTAGCTCTTGAGCAGCGTGTCAGCTTTACTTAAGCTTGCAGAACGCCTCAACAGTATCAGCTTGGTGCCCCACAGGAAAGCATCCTCCATTAGCCCACCAGCTGGCTCACAATCACAAGAGAGTAAGAAAAAGGAGATAGAAATAAAAGAGGGGGGAGTGGGGGATTTAAGAAACACAAAGACGGGGTGCTTTCACCAGGAAGCTCCAAGTGTAAGCAGAGATGTAGGGCGTGAGCATTCAACAATGCAAACAGAGACACAGCTTTCCACCCTCATTTCATGTATAAACACGCAAGGAACCCACATGCCTCTAAGTGGATATAATATTATCTTTCAGTGCCGTACTGATTACTTCTCAATGGGATGGAAATGGTTGGGTGAAAATCCTTCAACAAATCTTAAGTGGCGTGGCAGTGGGCTGAAAGAGCCTGTGTGTTTTCCTTTTCCTCCTCCTCCATCTCAATTTTCACTATCCAAAGCTCAAAGCAAAGCAACAATTGGAAGCTGACAGCTCCCGACCGTTCACCATACATCACTGACTGCTTTGACATTTGCAGCCGTCAAAGCTAAGTGCAATGAAAGGGGGAGGTGGACGAACATCTCCACCGACAGATCGGGTTTCGTCAAGTGTTTTGCAGGGACTCGAGTGTTGTGTGCGCTGTGCTCACCTGTTTCAGGAAATGAAGCAAAGGGTACTGAGGTGAGTCGGCTTTTGAGGTGGTGGTAGGGTACAGGAGGCAACAATCCCACCATCAATGTGTAGCAGAAAGCAACATCACCCATTAGCCACTACATTTCTTTTTCCGATTGTGTTGAAGCACGCTGTTATTAAAAGTCAGGGCTTCTGGTCTTCACCATGTTGATGAAAGAATGCGTCCACTTTTCTAATCTTTCAAGACTCCATCAAAATAGCAAGCCTCTAATTGGACATTACATCATGCCTCAGGCTTTTCAAACTGTATGCACCATCTGAATCAAACCACATAATCAGTTACAGAAGGATAAAGCCAAGCCGACATTACTTATAGAGCACTTAAAAACAGCAAGAACTGGCTAAATGGCTAGTGCTTGCTATAAAAGAGAATGAAATAAAAGAATGAGTAAGGGTTAAAAAAAAAGGAATAAAATTTTTTTAAAATCTTGTACTGTAACTGAAACCCAAGCGAAAGACAAGGGTCTTAGAAGCAGAATTCCCAAGAAGCCTTTGTAACTTTTATTAACATGTTTTACTTAATTTGGGAACTGGAACTACAAAGGCCTATTCCCCCTGATATGTCCTTGGCACATCCAGAAGGGGAGTGGCTGCACTTAGATAGATATTTTCTGCAAAACCATTAAATACATTTTTTTTTATTAATTTCAAATCAAACAGATTACCCTTTGAGTGATGATTAAGCGGTAGGAAAAGGCTCCTATACTTGTGTATGAGTTAAAAATTGAATAGCAGCAATTATACCACGCTGAAGACAAGTAGCAGAATATCTAAATATCGACCCTGGCAGAGTGTAATGCAGGCATGGATTAAAGTTTTAAAGTCATCATTTGACAGTATGTTTATTATATTCAGATAAAAAGGATATTCAGATGAAACAGCTGGATTAAAAACTATGCTAATGTGATCCAGTATAAAATGAGTCTCTTTTTTAAAAACAAAGTTTGTTACAGTAAGCTTCTTTAATGTGCCAGAGAGTCCTCTGTCAACGCATCTCATGTGATGCTCAGAACAAAGACAATATAGTGTTATTTTCAATAAAAATTATCCTTACAATTGAAACAAATTTAAACACCTGTCTTTTCAGTTTCTCGATACAAGCATTAATGTTTTCCCATATATATATATACAAAAAAACAAAACAACCTGCTGAAGTCTGCTTCTCCCCCTACGGGAAGGCAGAGTGACAAAAACCATGAAGAACAAACTAAACAATGGGAACTAAGAATGAAAATAGAAGCGAAACGAAAGGAGTGTGAAGTAGAGTTTGATATATACTATATATATGTAATCTATGTGTGCACTCACAGCTTTCCCTGTCCCCTCACCCCTTGTCCGAAACATTACCGGACATTCTGAACACAAACACCCTACCGCAACAAGTCTGGTCTTGTTACTAGGGCTTCGGGTGATAACATACTGGTAAAAGTTATCCGTACAGAAGAAGTACGGAAAATTACAGTTTTCATTCCCTGTTTGAAAAGGGATAAATGGACAAACATCCCCAAACCTCACCCAACCAGCACCTGAACCCTAAACTCATCCACCTCCCAAATCTCAATCCCAGGCACTGCAGAGCACCAAGACCGAACATCCAATAAAGCCAGTCAAACCAACCAATAAACTGACTAAGCACTAAACCATAGACTGTAAAAAGGAATAGAAAGCGCCTCTTCACTCCTCCCAGTTTACCAGAATGACACACTTTCATGGGGAATTCATGGCATATTATTTGAATCGGATTTATTTTTTCAAATAATCTCTGAAAAGATTCCTATCACAACATGCAGAAACTAGAAAAGCACTCAGGTAGCGCAGGCCTCCACCAGGACCATTTGATTCTTACTTTGCGTACGCTTTCAATAAAATGTTAGTTAATGTGATATTCGACATTGTTTGTGCTGTCGCTGTGGTGGAGATTTGTGCCTATTGTCCAATCGTAGCGGGGCTGCTCTGTTGGCGAGCCGTCTGTGAGCTCTCTGACATGGGGAAGGAGTCCAACGTAACACCGCTGATCAGTGGGTGGATATGCGCTTTTTGTCTGATCAACCCCAAAATTTAATCAGTGGTTCCTGGTCCCACTGTAGATATTTTCTGAAAATATTTTCATTGAAATCCCTCCCATAACTTTTTGAGTTATCTTGCTAACAGACAGATGGGCAAAAAAAAACCCATATACAACCTAGCTGAGGTCAAATATGTAATCACTAATGTACCGTACACCTACGTCTTAATTATTTCTAAATCTTCAACAGATAATATATGTTCTTGCCAGTGACTTTAGCTGCAAGTGAGCTGCAACATCTTAGCTGTAGCTTCTCAAAAGCTAGTTTCCCACTGTGTTTTAACATATATTTCTATAAGAGGACAAGTGAAAACATTTGGTCAGTGTATACCTAATAATGCAATCAATGTCACTTCTATAGGATGAACTTGCTGCAGTGCCAATTCTGGTCTTTAATTAGGCTTTAATTCCAACGGCTGTCGACGACAAGTCCAGATCTGCCATTTTTTCCCTTCATACCAAAAAGAGCTGTGCTCTTATTCATGAACTGCAAGATTTTTTTCCACAGCAGCCATTAGAGCTTGGCATACTTGAAAGGGAAGCTTTTAAGAAATGCTACTATACTCTGTTTATTTTATTTTTTTGGCTGGGTGAGGGGTGCTGAAAACTAGCATGTCAGAGCTTATGGCACACTTAGAGGACTCTGTTGGAGCAGTTCGAAAGGGTTCTCAAGCAAAACTTAAAAACACGCACAAATGTCCTCTAAGCTTCCCTTTCGTCTCCCAGCTGCCTCACTTCACCACAACAGGGTGGGTGACAACCGGAGGGAGTGCATCAGATTTGCAATCATGTGCCGTCCTTCCTTGAAACTCATTCATCATTTTAAATTAGAGAAAAAGAGAGAGAGAAAAAGAGGGAGAGAGTAGCTGAAAAGAGATAAAGTGACTCAGACATGGGTGGGAGGATGCAGAGGAATTATGTAGGCAGGAGAGGAAAGGGGAGGAGATGGTTAGCTAAAGATTTGTGTTAAAAAAACGAATATAGACGAGGCCTGAGTCCTGACCCATGTGGCTGTTGCTAACCAACTCCCAGTCCAGTCTAGGCACGATGGACAGGGGACATTAACAGCAGCCTTCACATCTGCAGGGCTGCTATGAGCTGCCACGTTTCACTATCGTGTTTCAAGCGCTGCAAGAGAAGAAAAGATTTGTTTGGAGTGTGAAAGCAGCTTGACAGTTTGGGGAAATGTGTGAATGTGTGTATCTGTGGGGGAATGGGGGGTACGGCGAGCAAAATTGGAATCCGTGACGAGACAAATCGCTCGCGAGATGAAACAGAGTACACCACACAACAACAGAGCCCAAAAAAGTGACAAGACAGGGTGGCACAACAAAAAAAAAGAAGGACAAAACAGAAAATAGGGTAGACTAAACAATTCAGATTGCAAGAGGTGATCGCAATACTGAAGCAGTTAGAGGATTTTTTTAAATCTGACCATTGAATTTGTTGCACTGTTTCCATGAAGAGAGAGAACCTAAAACCCAAAGATGCCCGCCTCCTCCCTCCTTTTGGCAGTCACTTCTTACATTAAAGCAAGCAGCTAGGCGCTAAGTGTAGGGAACGTCACACTTGAGAGAAGGTTTTAAGCACTTTACAGTCGCAAGACCCAGATGGCTGAACTTGTCTGAAAAACATGTCCACTACAGCCGAGCTTCACAGACACCTGCTGCCAGGGCTGGGTGCTGCTACGCCTAGACAGCACACTAACACAGTGTTCTGCATGCAGGTCATAAGATGCTCTGAGCACTTTAGCACTCGGCCCGGACAAAACAGTTGATGGGTCAATAAATGTATCATTAGTAATAGCAATAACTCCTCATTGATTTTTTTTTTCCATCTCAAACTATGGCAGTATATCTATATCTGTTCCAGTATTACACATCTGTAAAAAACAAAATAAGTACTTCAGAAATCATTTTGAAAGTAAGCTTTTGTTTAGTATGAGTGAGATTCTCCAAATACGCGTAGAGGAATCACAGAGCTGTCAGGAGCTATTTAAAAGGAAACCTTACTTTCTTGGACAGGCGGTTCATTGAGAGAGTGAGAGAGAAGATGGAACATGCTGGATGTGGAAACATTGCCGGTACTTTGGGAACCTGAGAGTTAATATAGGGGTCTACATTCTTCATTACAAAACTATACTTATATACAATCTAAAACACTGAGGCTGGTTTTAAATTAAAACTCCATAATCCCAATGCTGTATAATTTGAACAGCAGCTGATCTCGCACACAGCAGTGTGTTGTTGCCTTGGCTACTGTTATAAATAATTAATGACCAGTAGAGCAGGGTATCGATTCCAATTTCAAGAATCAATTTGATTTGACTCCGATTCTCAAAAAATTAGAATGGGTTATCACGATTCAACCCAATCCAATCTGTCCCAATTCGATATTGATATGGGTCAGTGCTATTAAAAGATTTTTGCTTTTTTTAACTGTTACCTTAATTTTATGCTTGTAATTCAATTACCCATCACTGTGTGAGTAACAGTTCACTGGAAAAAAAAAACTGTATTAACCATTTCAGAATGAAGCATTAAAATGGCTGTCTGGGCTTTTCCTTCCTACTTTAGATGTCCTTACATCCTATTTTAAAAATAAAATGTGTAAGTATTCCTTCTGAATATTACATTTCTGTGCAATGTCCAACAAGCTGTTGTGAGTAAACTGCAACACGAGCCTTGAAAAACCCTACCCTGGCCTAAGACTGTTGTTTGGTCTCCGTACACTTTCTTTTCTCATTGGGTTGTGTGACATTGGAACAATCCCCTTCCAAAGCAAACAGCAGTGAAATCCCAGTCCTGCTGCTCACCCCTCAACACAGCAGCTCTAACCTCGGAGCCATCGGGGCCAGAGCCAGGGCTCTGCTGAATGAGGTATTACAGTCAGTCAAAGGCCATTAGGGGCCCCAGCACCAGGGCCCAGGGCAGGGAATTTGCTGGTAGCCAAAACTAACAGCCAAACAGATGACCTGCTTCAATATTGGAGAAGACCGCAGAGGGCATGTTCTGTTTTCTAACCACCACTGTTACGGCCAAATTTCAGGCCTCTGTGTCTGGATGAATCATTGCCGTTGTTTCTTTTTTTCTACACTGGAAGGATTAATGGTGCTAACTCCAGATGAAATGTTTAACTTAAAAACCCAAACCCTTTCTTAGCATTTCGTGTCGGATTACGTCTTTCACCATGAACTGAAGACTAATAGCCAGTCTGGAAAGAAAACTTTTCAGAGCTACTCATCTGTCAAACCTGGGGTATTTTGTGGTACTGTGGGATCAAAATAACTCAAACTATGACCTGAAGGTTACCATAGTGATAATGCATGTGGTAAAATTTCTTTCGGAGTTTGATGAATGTGTTTAATTTGGGATCATGTTTAAAAAGTTTGTCTCCTTTCTTCCTTGGATACTCTGGAACATTCTTCTGATGTTTGAATGTCCTGCTCTGTCATGGAATTCAAAGCATTTCAAACCCATTCTGCTACTGGCGACGTCTTTTCAGTCTTTATAAGCCTCTCTAAACTGCTTCCCTAAATGTCCAATCCATTACAAGCATGTTTATAATATCCATCTAGGCTGACGACTGTCCCCTAGCCAACATTTGACCATTATCCAAGCACTGAGTTTGGCTACAATCACCTACCATCTGGCTTTGTCAATGAGCATTGCAGCTTCATCTGCAAACAACATTGGCTGTGAACCTCTCGACATAAATGAGCTTAAAACGCGCGGAGCAAGAAGCTGGGATCTTCAAACAAATCCAGGGCGGGGAAGAAAAACAGTCTTGCTGGCAGACAGACTAAAGCTGGGAATAAAAGATTAAAAGCGTGAAAACCTGCAAGTGATCACAGGCGTCACACTTTACATTTCAGGGCTGACAGCAGTGATAAGGTGCCGGTTGTGTATTCTCATAAGTAAACAATGAGAGAGCCTTCCACAATGTAGCTGGCTGTGTTTTCATTGGAGGAGGAAGAGGATTAAGATTAGACAGAAGATGTGGTTAGAGCTTCTGTTCTGTGGTGTTATCCTTTATTTTATTCCGCAGGAAATAAAAAAAACCCTGAACAAAACACAGACCTAGATTTATTTTATCAAATACTTGTTACACATAGGGATGATAATTAGGGATGTTCGATATTGGCTTTTTTACCGATATCCGATATACCGATATAGCCTAACTCATAATTTCCGATACCAATATGTGGGGACCCTCTCTCATAAAAAACAAAAACTACTAAAACCTTTTAGGAAACCCAAATGAAATATCTTGTATCATGCATACTTGAGCTTTAAAAATTTAGAACATTTAATAAGTACTAGAATTTTAGTTAGGCAATTGAAAAAGGTGCCATTTTTATTTTGTCTTCAAAAGTAGCTGGTACATTTTCTCACACAGAGAATACTGACAAAGGACCACCACTCCTGAGAAATTTATAATTTTAGAAAATGTAAACAACATTATACCTTTATAGCATTGAGGTAAAATGGAAACAACTGAAACAAGAATAAAAAATAAAACACCAGCAAACATTTAAGCAGGGCCAATAATTAACCTACCTTTTGATATATTGAAAGCTGTCTCAAACAAATAATATCTCAAAAACTAAACCTCAAATCTGTCATATTTTTACATTCTGAGAGAGAAAAGAAGTAGCTGAAGAGTTTGATATATAATATGTGTATGGTGTGAAAAACTCATCTTATTAAAAAAATAAAAACCGATACCGATAATTTCCTATTTTACATTTTAATGCCAATATCGGCCGATAATGACTTTAGGCCGATAATATCGGACATCCCTAATGATAATGGAAGTTTGTTCATGAACTACACCAACTGGTAATGCCTGAGTGGCTACACAACTGTATATATAGTTGAGATTTTAGCAGGAAAACTGCCTCACAAAGATGGGCCATATGAGTCGACATGTGAAAAATGAAGAGCCTTTCATACAGTATTAGGTAATCCCCCCTTTTGTGAAGTGCATACACATTGAGATGGATGGCCTAGCATTCACAATGCTGAGCTGCTTCAAGACTGAATATGTAACCGTCTAATGTTTTCATTTCCATATTTAAAGATGAACTGAACATCTGGTAATGAAAGTTTAAAGCCACAGAGCTGCCCTGAGGTGGTCCAGTAATTATCAGTAGAATTATTCAGTAAGTAAGTTGAGCAGCAAACAGTTGAAGCTACTCTAACCATTAACTGGATAAGTGATTCTTCATTAGTGCAGACAGAACATCTGCAGATTGTGGTGTGAGAATAGATAATCCTAGTATTGGATCATAGCTAAAACATTTAAGTAGCCCTTTGAGTAAGTAGCACTCATAGGGCTTTTCCATATAAATAATAATAAAACAAAACAGTGCTAGTCTGATGCTTGTTTCAGGGCGGAGTCTGTCCTTAGTTTCTTCTTTCAAAGAACTAGTTGCTTTTCACCTAAAGCATGGCAAAGAAACCTTATGCCCACAAGAAACAGGAAGTGCACAGAGAGAGAGAGATTTTGACAATATAGGAGATTATTGTGCCCTTACTAGTTCCACACTTTGCTGTACAGAACATGTATAAGATGGTTACGTTCACCGCGACGAATAAAAGTAGCCATTGTGCGTTTTGTCTCGCTATTCTAAGCTTTTGATTCGCAAAACAACGCAACACCCCCATAATTAGCATGTGCTCATTTTGTTGTATATGCTGCCTCAATGTTGTAGTTTTTTAAAAGGGTTTGTGTCCACAGTGACCTTTATTTGAAGGTTATAGAATAGAAACATAGATCTCAACCACAATGCCACACGACGCCCCAAAGTTGTGTTAAAATCGCTGACAAGTCACAAAATTCAGCTAAGACAGCTGGTCGCATTGTAGAAGCTATAGCATCAGATTCAAGAATTTCAGTGCTGGACCATGATTTACCAAAACCAACTGATTTTTCTAGTCTAATGATGAGGACAGTATAAATGCTGGAGACGAGATGGACAAAAAAAAAGGAAAAAAAATAAAACAGCAAATGTTTAATTTCAAGGGAGATTCCTGACAAGTGAGTGAAAACGTGATCTGATTTCCTCTGTAAAAGCATACATGTGTCCTACAAAAGGCTGGTCGTGACCCTGCCAATCTGCACTAAATGTCCCTCGTAGTCTTTAGTGATTGTGTAATTGCTCTCCCTCTTAACGGCTATAGCTAAATCCATACTCAGTCAATGATTACAAAGCCTAACAATGAACCTCTAACATACAGCCTTCAATGTGACTCCCATTTTCTGCCCCTATCGCTGCTTTCCACCCATGGGCTCACTGACAAAGCTAACTGACAGAAGTCAAACATCCTGACTCCTAAGATGAACATTCTCAAGAGAGGGGAGAGAAAACCCATCGATCATCAGACAGGGCTTTGGTTTCAACAATGAAACTCAATCGGCAGTGAACAAATGTTCTAAAGGGAGTAAGTTAATATTTGATGCACCCTAGGTTCTTTGCACATACCAAGCAGGTTTCTAATGGACACAATAATGCACTCAAGGAGCCACAGAGTGCACAGGGGAATAATGTGAAATATCAGGAATGATTTTACAAGCCAGATAATTGCAGTGCATATAAAAGTTGAACAGCCTTTAAAAACAGGCAAGCGCGTAACAGCCTTGACATCACTGCCTGAATCCTAGGAAACAAACACAAATCTTTGTAGTTGGCTTTTTTAGGATGCCAGGCCAAAGACTGCCTTCATCCCTTTAACCGTCTGCCATGCTGCATAAATACTACAAGACAAGATGATTTTAATTTGAACAGCTATACATGTTAAAGAAGAATGAAAATCATTTATTTAACAACTGAGAGCCACAAGATAGAAGAGAATTTTATGTGGGTTGGAGCAATTTGTCTCCCTTTTTCTTCTCCTTTGTTGCACATGTTGAAGGATGGGCATCCGCAGTAAAAGCAGGGAGACCTGTAATTGCTTTTTCCGTCCCTGAAGCAGACCTTCCTGCTTTAAATCAAAAAAAGGCAATCTCTGTCAGTAATGGCTCAATTAATAATTAAACACGTGTCTTATCTCAGTTGAGCTTCCCCTATTTATTTTCATCTTTCCGACGAGGTGGCTGCACAAACAGCATTAGCACTATCAATAAATGGAGCTTAATATCGGGCATTTTGTTCGAAAACAAATCCCTGAGCTCATAAGCAGTCTCATGGCTGTGAACATTAATATCCACAAGATTAATGAAGAAAAAGTTATGCTTTTGTTCCCCAAATCCCTCCTGAATATTTAGTTAACCAACTCCTTTGCCCTCTTCAATCAGCAACAACTTTGTGTCCTTTAAATATATTTATTTTTATTGTTATCATTCAATATTAAAAAAGAATGGGAAATCCTCTGATGATAAAAACTGGATTAGTTTACTCATGATTGGCGTAGATTGGTAAACAGCCAGCTGGTAAAGAAAAACGATTCATCAGCACTTAATACTGTGTTGTGGAGGTAGCTGCGGCTGGTGGAAGACTTAAAGTTGGCCATTTTCTGTGTTATTAAAGAGGAACAAAAGCTGTTTTTCTACAGAGGCACGTTGATTGTTCATTAATAATGCTACAGCACAGTGCTAGACTTAAAAAGAATTTGCTCTTTTTGATCTTCAGTCATTTAGTACATTTGTCTGTTTGGGTGGGGCCATCTGCCACGGGATGTCACTTTGTACCACTTCCAAGAAGATGCACATTATTAATTATTTGTTGAAAATGTTGGAAGCGTTTTTGGAAATGTCCAAATTTAAGGAGGGGATCTTTATTCTCTAACGGTGCTTCCACAACGAACGCGATAGACGCGACCAGAGAATCTGCTTTACATGTAAAGTCAATGGAGGAGTGTGATGAAGCGCGGCCGGGGATTCCGCGACACATCAGATGCTGATTTGTGTCGCAAAAAAGTTTGTCTGCCTGATCTGGGCGACCAAGTAGCGCGGTTGGTGCATTTCAGGCGTTGACCCAAAATACGTGCTGCATGTTATGGTTGCCGCAGAAGTTGGGGAGATCTCAACTACAGCTTCAAGTCGCGCTGCCACAACCAATCAGCTGACGGGTGTCAGTGATGCTGTGAATGTCACAGCATCAGCAGGACTAGTAAACTGATAAACATCTGGTTAATGACCCCAAGCTGCACGACACCAGCTCGATATAGAGACAGGAATAAAAATAAAAAAAACATTATAAAGAAGTTAAACTATTTAGACAGGAATGCTCTTAAGAGGTTTGTGGGGTGGCTCTTAAAGGAGCCGTTGTGGCCGCAAAACAGCTTCCTCACCCGGACACCCAGACCTGGTAATGTCTCCACCAAAGCACGCCCCGCGCCGCTCACATAAACTTTTACTAACAGCAAGCAGATGGACAGCCGCTCAGCTTGGTAGTTGGTGTGGCGGCGGGGCCAAGCTTGGACCTTTGCGGCACAAACTGGGCGAGGAGCCGGGGTGTTTCCTGATCCTTCCGCCGCTTCTCGACTGGGTCTACCCCCGCAAGAGCGGTCCTGACATCTAAAGCGCTTAAAGATACATTTGAATCTGCCAAAATGATTGGATATTGGATTTAATTTCCCACAAATCTCAAATCATTGAAGCTTTATTCAGTATCCAGTCGTTCATAAAACTTAATAATTTCCAAAATAAACGTCATACGCTGTAATCTGCAACCTTGAGCAAATGTAGATGCCAAAACGTAGGCTTAGAGGAAAGCGTTACTCAGAATTAACACCAGGTTTGTGAGCGTCGCATAGCAGCACCCTTGTTGTCCCCGTAGCTCATAGAAGCCATTATACTCTATGGGTTGGATTATACAGGACGCTCTGCTAAAGATATGCTTGGGGTTCTGTTTTTCACGCAGCACGCTTCCAGAATTTGTCAAGCGACACAGCTAACAGGTCTAAGCAGAAAATCTTACAAACCAGCAACGTAAAACATCTGGTAAATTTCGAAATAACGGACAAATGCAGATTTGCAATTACTTAACAATGTAAACATTACGTCCTTAATAGAGACCAAAAACCTCTTTTGCTCCCTGCATCATTTCAGGAGAGCATCAATGTGTTTTTCTGCATGGGCCACAACGCTTGCTTTCTGTCACCCTCTCTGCAGAGAGTTAAAAAAACAAAATGTGTCACTGCCGTACACTGACACACCAAGCGTAAATCGGTCTTTGTCAGACACGTGACCTGCCTCGCAACCCACCCTGGCGCCATCTTGAGTGTAAGCGCCTCGCATTGTTAGGGGAAGCCATAGTGGATCTACTGAAGAAGCCGAAGCTGAAGGAGCACTCTCAAGTCGAAAGCATGGATAAAAAGAAGGAAAAACGCATCCCTTACGTGGATAAACTTGTGAAGGGGCTAGGGATAGATATTTTTTTAGAAATTGTCTACAATTGAAAATGTAGATCCATTCATCCTCAACGGAAACAAATGACAACACGAGTGTACTATTTTTTCCGGACTTATAAACTCCACACACAAAGCGATCGAAGCTTCGTTTGTTGTTTACACTCAACAATCCCATCGTGTCTACAGCACCTGATAAGTCATCTGAAAAAGACAGATTGGGGGCTATATGTAGCAAAACTGGTCATTTTGAAACATGCAGCAGGTATTTTCTGTCCATCATTTACTCCGATGCTCAAAGTTGACTTTCACCAGATTTGTATTTTACACCTGTGATGACTTCCTTTTATTCCAGTACTTGCTAATCAGGCTACATTAAGGCCTACATGCTTTTCCAGCATCAGGTCCAATCACCGGTTACAGGGTCTACCTAAAAGCCAGACGCACTCTCTAGCTACCACCACTCAATCCTGATTTACCACGGTTGAGGAGCTGATTAGTTGGTCAGAGGGCCGGCCTACATTCATTATTTAATAGGCGAGAGGCTCTGAACAGCGGAGGTGGCCGCTGAGGTTAGTGATACATTATGCTGACCTGGCCAGAGGAGGGCCGCTCAGCCGAATACAAACATGTTTTCCCGTCTACTGCACCGTGTCGGAGCTGCTCTCAATCCCCCGACCCCTGACCTTAACCCTACTCTCTGCAATCACCATCCTTCCTCTCCTTCTCTGCTACTCAGAATCAGCAGGTGATGCTGTGCTTCATTTTAATGGAGGCTTCCACAGCAAGTGTGACCCCCATACCAACCGGCCAGCCTGAGTGATAGAAGAGGAGGAGACTGCAGCCTTTTTATTGACATGCAGCAAACAGCAGCAGCGGAACAAAGGCCACTCAGAACCCATTGAGAGGAAAGGCCTACAGACGGGGTGGTTGATTAGTGATTCGACACAGGGACCCCTAGATGGTGTAGCACATAATGAGAGCTTAGAGAGCAAGTCATGAACCGATGGGGGATGGAAGTACAGTGGAGGCGGGCTGAGGGCAGAGAGGAGGAGGGGTTTAGCCATAAAGGAATATGTTTTCCAAAACCTCATTTTGATATTTGTGCAAAAAAGGGTCCAAATATATATATAAAAAAACCTATATGGGCAGATACTAAATCCTTAAGCTACAGCGCTGGTAATGTGTTTACATATAAACAAGAGTTAGGGGATTAGCCCTAAATCCACTGCCAAGCTAAATGGTTTTATGCATCCCCCCCCATCCACCGTTTGTTTACTTCGATGTCAATTAGGCAAATTTGTTCGACATCCCCAAATGAGCAACAGATCCTGAGCGAGTGAACCTCGCGGTCCTGTTTAAAAGCTACGATTTCCCCCAGCACCACAGTAACCTCAGCTTCACCTCCTATTTGGCCTTCGAGAGAAACATTAACAGTGTCGGGCATGAACAGTGGCAGATGTGTGTGCTTTCTTTCCTCTGCACGCTCTCCTCTTCCTTTGTTCCACTGGTCTAATCCAGTATGTGTGGGCCGGTAAGTTTAATGGAAACAATTTATTAAGTCCGGCTTAAAATGCCATCTGCAGCTAAGCCTCCCAAAGCCGCTAAGCTCCTAGTTTCGCCCCGGAGCTTGCTGTGTTCACGCTTACTGTAATGCTCTGTTTAAAATGAGCACAACGGGTCAAAATTAATCAGGATTACAAGGGCACAAATCCACTTCAGAAATGGGTTTTTCGACCAATCTTACCCCCACCATCCCAAGATGCCTTAGGATTTCTGGTAGAAAGCACACTGCATTGGTTTACCATCAGGCGAAGGCGAGAGATGCTCAGAGAGAACTAGAGGCCCAGAAGAAAGACGTTTTAAGACCCATCCTAACATTCAACATCATAAGCGCAGATTCCTGAGAGTTCCTCCAAGATATTTCTAGCTCCTGACAGCTAGGTGATAACTCCCTGCTACTCGGAAAGTCCCAGCATTGTGAAATGTCATGTGAAGTGTTTATCCGTGCACTGTGGAGGAGCCCCTGTACATGTTCGGCAGCTACTTTTAGCTTTTCATTTGCCTTCAAGCAAGTGACAACGCTAAACTCTAACCGCTGACTCAAAAACAGCAGCTCGAAGTGAAGTGTCAAGCCTTTGCAGCGTTTTTACTAAAACATACCGTCCTTCAGTAAATCAATAATCTGCAGGAGGTTTGAGACACGAAATGAACAAAAACCAATAACTGTTAGATAATGCTTGCCCTGTTTTGTGAGAAGCACCTTCCCACATCGTAACCACCAACACATGGACATTCAACTCAACTTGTACTAGATCTTGGGTAAAAGCACACCGGGAATAATGGCACTCCTGATTCTATTACCTCAGGGTTGTCAACAGACCAACAGTGTAGTAATCCTGAAAACTAAACCTTAGGGAGTGAAAACTATAGTATCCTGTTTCCCATCAGCCACCACAGGCATCGATATCTTTTACCTGATCTAGGCTTCATCGTTAGAGTGTTGTCCTTTTGAATGTTAGCTATTGTCAAAGATAGATTACGTACAAAGACTGAATCTTATTTGACTCTGCTAGTAATAAGTAAATTTACATTTCCAGAAACATACAAGCTAATGTACTGTTACCCTATAATATTGTTAACATTTTAGGTATGATTGAAATTTTAAATATGATTGAAAAATGCCAACATGTTATGTTTACCGGCTAAAAAATCCCTATAATCCTCCTAAATTTGAAACAGTTTTAATGAGATGGCACAAAAAAGTCCGTTCTGACCGTTTACCCATAATTATGCTGCTTATTTCCCTACTTGCTGCTGCGCACGGCCAAACAGCTGACTAAATATATAGTCAACCTATAGTGGCATTTCTGGTAAACAGCCGACTAAATAACTGAAATGTCGATATAATTGATATATATAACTTTCCTATTATAAGAAGTCTTTTGATTAATATACTGTATAGTACTATTTTAATGTTCTTTCTCGAGGTTACGGAATCAAATACCAGCCCATGCCCACATGTGGTCATTCAGGACATGAACTGTTTAAGCTATAAATGTTCGCCAAATTAAAATAAAGCAAAAGGTTGAAAGTTTACTCCAACAACAGCAAAAAAAAAAAAACTTTATGGGAGTACCTTTATGGTTTGTCGTCAGTTAACAGCAGCCTAGTTCGCTGATGCCTTGGATTGTCTTTGATACAGTATGTACTGTGTATGTTCGTGTTAAGAGTGTGTGTTAGCATCTGTAGTTGAATCTAGCAGCCAACAGCTCCACAGACCGGGTGATTAAAGTAAAGAAGCCTTTTAAACAGTCCCTCAGGGCCCCAACCTGGTAATGGGACAAACTGTAGATGCTGTGTTGCACAGCAAACCAGAGAAAAACAGCCTGTGGGCTTATCTATATTAGACACAATGTCCACACACAGAAAAATCCGTCCAGGCTACAAACAAACAGTGTCCCAGGATCGATTACAGCTCCAGAAAACAAGACTGGAATGTGGGATGAGAAGTGGTGTGAACATCATAATTTCACTCTGGTAACTTCTTCCTCTTTGTCCTTCATTATTTTTCTTCTCTGATTTTGTTGCCACCTCACTCTCTCTAGCCTTTCCCCTACATTGCCCAAATGGGATCTGGTTGATCTGTTTGATAATCAGGAGATACTTTGATTGGATTGTCTGGATCTGATTCCAGCCATTTAATCCTATGCCCTGCATAAACAGTAGCACCATCTACAGAATCAAGCCTCAAAAGAGGAGATTTCGGAATATATTTAAATATGCTTATTAGAGACACTATTAATGGATATGTGATAGTAAGGTTAGCACACCTATCAGATAATATTTAGCCATATTGGTGAATAATGGATTGAGCTGTATGTGGTAAACTATAAAAGTATGTGCTTGTTTCATAAGGCTGGTGGTGAATCACACAGATAGTCTGCCTGCTTTCTCTCCAACGTGATTTTAAATCAAGTAATTTCCACCTCTGAAAGCTTTGAAACATTAAATACATTTTTCTAGAGCAGATACTTTGATGTTACAACTTAAGAGTGTGGACATTAAAACTTTATTAACACAGGCATTGTAAACGACCGTTCTACTTTAAAATTTTTTACTAAAACTGCAGCAAACTTGATGTTAATTGAAAGAAAGTCTGTTCTTTCCGTTGCTCTGCCTCTACAGCTATTCCTGCTGTGTAGCTGTAGCTCCTTAACAGCAGCTACTTGTGTTTAGTAGAGTCAGTGCAGTGAATAATCTTTCCACAATGATGATACTACGACTAGCGTCACTGCCCATTTACTTTGGACATTAACCTTTTAATTTCCCTGGTTTAATATATACTGAAAAATGACTTAATAAAAACCCTAATCTATTAAAATCAGAACTTCCCACTGCTTTCAAAATTCTTGCAAACTCACTAAGTGCGTTTAAATGCAGCAAGAGAAATTCGAATTATTGCCTTAGTCCAACTGAAATCAGACTTTTAAAATGCATGTATACACCTTAGTCTGGCTGGAGTCAAACCAAACTGGAGTTTCAGAAGCTGCGGTATTCTACCTGGATTATACTATTCTATTGAATCGAACTGCTCTGCAACCAGCGCCCCCACTCCCGCACATACTTTGAAGTTAGGAGACCCGGTGTAACATCGGAAATGCGACCTAGCACTAACAACAGTAGTGTTATAAGAGGCATATGGCGTCTAAGAAAAACGTTAGCAGTGACTTAATGTGACTGTGAATATCCTGTTTTTACTCTGTCTGCTTCACTCCCGCCTAGCCTCAGTTTACTGCCTAAATGCAGCTAGAAGCTAACCGCTATTAAGCTAACATATAGGGGTGTATGTTGCCATCTATCATCGGGGAGTCGAACGCACTTCATTTAATAATTCGACTTTCTGACTGACATGTAAACCGGGACTCGTCTCACAACAGGGGGCAAACCCTCAGTCCGATTACTCCAAAAATGCCAAATTGCTTGATTTAGCTGTGCATGAACCAACCCTAAGTGTGGACAGCAGTGGTGGTGGGATGGGCTAAACCTGCCCATTCATGTACTGGGCCCGCCCAAAGCGGATTACAACGCCTATGTAAATTAATTTGCGACCATGCTATGTATCGACATAACACAACCAGCAGAGGGAGCTGTAGACTATTAATTAGGACTTTTGGAGGCGGCTAAGAAGATACAATCATATATTGAA
The DNA here is from genome assembly GCA_028564705.1 of Apricaphanius iberus. Classification (NCBI taxonomy): domain Eukaryota; kingdom Metazoa; phylum Chordata; class Actinopteri; order Cyprinodontiformes; family Aphaniidae; genus Apricaphanius; species Apricaphanius iberus. Next base: position 2,093,695 of record JAPXFQ010002998.1, read on the forward strand.
ATGGATATTAAATCTTGGCTTAATAAAGCCAACAGCAAAGCTAGCACAAGCAAGGAAGATGCTAACATATCACTCAGTCGAGAGACAACTACAACGAGGTGCTGCAGCCACAAGCGTTTCTGTTCCTCCTCACTCCTTGAATACAGTTGCCGCCCATGGTGTCAAACAGTCTTTCACCAGATGGCAGCAGCAGCAGGGATTACTGAAATTCAGATAACCTCAGGGTTGATAAACCTAAAGAAGTGCGCCTTGAAAGTTTCCCGGTAGACAAAAAAAAGACAGTTTTGGTTATAGACGACTGTTCTGTTGTTGTTTTCTGATGTAAAGATTTAAACGGTAAGATCTTTTAAGAGCTTTCCAATGATGATTAATATGTTTACGAAAATAGAAAGGCTGTTATAAGAAAGGTAGATTTGATCTTTAAGTAATTACTGCACGGCCAACAGGACATAAACATGCATTCTGTAATGCTAGTCTAACATTAACTTGATTTATTGCTGTGCTTTTTGCATTTTAAAAAACCTATTAGAAGGTTTAACAGTATTAAAACATGCATACAGTCTCATCGTATTACAATCTAAATTAACAAGAATGCAAAACTTGGTGCTTCTTTTTTAAATGTCCTCTTATGAGTGAAATAACCCAAATAATGAAAAATAAACCATCCTGGTTGGACTAGCATGATGAAACCAGGTTAATAAATGCTAATCTACATTTCTCCCTGTAAAACAGTCATCTGGCCACAGTTTACAGTGAGTAGATCTGTCTCATTCCACCTGAGCTTGTGTTAATGGGCCTCCTTCCTGCTTCTTGCCCAGAGGGGACATGGTCCGCATGCTGCTATCTGTCAGGGGTACACTGATAAATCCCCTCCTCCCTGCATCTGCAGCCAGACACCTTTTACCCCTGCTTTGACCAGCTGAGCTTCCCTGCATGTAGTAAATATTCAGGGCCGGCCAACAGTCTGTGCCAGCGACGTTCCAGAAATACCTGTTGATGTATGTCACGGAATACACACCGAAGCAGAAAGAAATCATGTGGAATCTCTAGTGGCCACGGCGTACAAAAGCGAGGGCCTAATAACTCACATATGTGCATATGTGAATGCAGACAGAGTTTGTGTTGTCTGGAGGCTGACAAAGCTCTTTTTCTGTCTTTCCTTTGGCATCAATTATGATCCAGCCCTGCTGTCAGAGAGCTTGTAATGCCTGAGGGGAAGTTCCCATTTGTGGGAGCATGTGGCAGGCAGGCTCTAAATCCTCTCTAATGAACCAATATGTAGGAGGCCTAAGCCTTTGGCAGGGTCGTCCAAGAAACACCACTGTGCACCCGGGAAAAATGCATGCATATGTAGTCACCAGACCTCGTTTACGTCTGGCGACATTTAAATCTGAATGGGGGCGGCGGGATTAGAGCAGGGGGAGAGAACTGGACTCGTTAGCGAAAAACACAGATTTGCTTCTGTTTATGAATAAAAGCAGAAGGGGTGGGGGTGGGGGACGGATGAGGCTCTTACCTTTTGGTGTGGTAGGAGAAAAGAGCTTCTCTGATCCTACATCAGATACCTGGGGAAAAACAAAAGCAGAAACTCTGTGAGAATCTGAAACAAACCATAACTAAACGTATCACTCGCGTTCCAAAGCTCTAAAATACAATTATAGCACCTGATTTCACTCAAGGTGTTTATCTGTAAATAAATGCCTGGAGTTAAAGTTCATCTGTCACACGCATCGCTAGAGAATCAATCAGCAGTCATTGATGAACCAAGGAGAGAAGAGCCTTCTGTGCCTGACTTTCCCCCGATGAGGTAACATTAGGTGGCAGTGTTGGGCCACCTGAAAAAACCCTCACCAGGAACGCTGTCAAGGACATAGGAAGGCAGTCGGTTGACAATGCAGCATCGGAGGACAAAGACTTGAGGAAAAACACGCTGCTAATAGGAAATAGGTGTACGCCGACATCTTTCCAACCAATCAACAGCATGCAGTTCTATTTTTATCTGTTCTCGTTTTGTGCGTCTAATTCAATTTCAACAAAAGAGCTCTCATGGAGGAATGATGATACAGTACAAGATGATGGTTGAGGCAGATACACGGTCGGTAAAGGAACCTGAGGATTTTGTGTGAACAGAGGAGTATCGCAGAAATTAAAACGCATCGAAATTAAACGTCTGACTGTGCAGAAAATGTAGGGAGTTTGATCAATCTGATAGAGAAGCAGTCTGGCATCGTTAAAAACTCCACACAATCTCTCCATTCAACACAAAGTGTGTGAATTGCCAGTCTAGCTGTTTCATTTCCATTTGCTTTAGCTCCTTTCATCCGAGGTCCGCAGACTTGTAAAAATGTAAAAATCAGCAGGAGCCGAACATATGTTCCACCCAAAGGGCCCCAGAGTGTCCTTAACTGCCACGCTTGTATTTCATGCTGCACAAAGGGAGCATATGTAAAGAATGAGCAGCAAATCTGAGCAAATACAAGGGAGACGCAGAGAGAAAGTGGATCATTCTGTAAACACAGATGGCTGTCCTTGGCATCCCTGTTAGTACTTCACAAGTGTTTTGAGGACATCCTCTTCTATCCAAGACCTTTGGTTTCCTGTTTTACCGCTGTGACTTTTCTTTTCTTTTTCTGCAATGTTTGGATGTCTGTGCTTAATGTCTCTCCTCTCACAAACCACAACAGACCTCAAGTCGAGAGTGATCCTCTTATGAACTCTCTTTATTAACAGGCCGTAAAAATAGAGATAGGAAAGCTCAAGGGAAGCCTCCGCTGAAGATCTCGTCAGTTGAATCCGAAACAGAAAGCGTCAAGGGAACGGATCTGCCGATGGCTAGAGAGAAGCATATTTCTGTTGAGTGCTACAGCATCTATTCAAATAGACTGATAGACAAATGAGTGAATGGATGAAGATTCATAAAAAAATGTATCAACCATATAATTTGCATAGTTTGATGTTAAGGAAAGTCTGGAAACATATTCTTCAATAACTCTATCTTCATAGATATCCAAACCTAAAGAAGAATCTTCAATAAACTCTCTGAAGATGAATCACACATCTTTGGTCTCCTTGAGTAGAACCAAAGGTCAAACTCTCAGCTGAATGGAAACATGCAAGTTTCGTCTTAGAGCAGATAAAGTGAAATAGAGGAAAGATGGAGTGCCTCTTTCAAATTCAGACTCTTTGTTAGCTTTGGATGACATTAAACGCTCTGGTACAAACCCTAGGCAAAGAAACAGCCCAAAACCTCAGCCTTGAATTGAGGCCCTGCAGGCCCTGAAAGAAAAATATGGGCTCAGAGTGAAATGAAGCTTGTCAAATGGACACGGAAGGTGGCCCAGGGTCGTGCTTAGAGTGGCACAGAGGTCACGAAAGCAGAAACAAAAACAAGGTAGGTGAGGCTATAAATCAGTGTAATGGCTAAAACAGTTGTTATGACCAAAGTAGTTATCCAGAAAGCAACAGAGACATAACATGTTCCTGACAAACAGACAAATCTGCGTTCGTCTAAATAATCCAAATCTCCCCCTTCCTATGCCAGCCCGATGAAGAGTACCTCTTTTATATTCCAACCATTTCCCAAGCAACAACAACCAACATTTAGTGTTTAATGCCGTCTTTTGCACCTGCCAAGTCCGCATGAGTCAGTCACATAATCCACAATTACAAGGCTGGCTTGCAAAGACAATGCTTAAAAAGGCATGTCACAGCAGAGCTCCGTTTCTGCCGGCTGTTGTTTTTGCGCAGCTTTCTGCGTGTTGTTGGTCAAGTTGACATTTTTTTTTCCTCTGGGCCGTGCTGCTGGCAGACTGAGCTGACTGCGGTTGTGGTGTGAGCAGGTCATGTATAACAAATTCTTCACACTCTCTTTGTTGAGGCAACGCTGGCTGCCATTACCGACAGAGAGAAAGATGAGACAGACAGGAAATACTTATGGAAAGAAACACAGACAACGAAAAAGAGGAGCAAAGGCCACGCTTTTTCAAAGGAAGCAGAGAATTTTAACCGTTAAACAAAACCAAAGGGGGAAATTTAAGCCACATCACCTAGAAGCCAAAAGCCCTTGGAGCGGGCTGCAGGAAGCTTGACCTTTGTGAGGGCCGTCTGCTATTTGAGCCTGAGGCTTCAGGGGCCTGGCCTCCCCTCTGGAGGGCCGTCAGTTGGCCTCAGCTTTCCTTCTCTATTCTATTCATTAGCTATGCTTTATGATTCAGCTTCCTCTGAGCCACACAAGAGCTCCCTGAGGAAAGAGACTGCTGGATAGAGGGAGAAAAACGGAGTGAGACTAGGGGAAGGGGGTGGGGGGGTGGGGGGGAGGTCACGGGGCCCAGCCGGAGCTCAGCTCCCAGCAGCTGTGAAATCCTCCTGTTTCCTCGGCAGGCGTAAAAAAGAACACGGGGAAAAAAGAAAAAGGAGTTAAGGAGGGAGCTTGGCCGCTAAAACCCACCATTACAGTGCTAAATCCCTAAAGCGCCACATGCCGGACGATAATTCCCAGATTTAGGGAATGCCAAATTACAAATTACACCGCTGTTTGTTTTAAAAAGTCCACAACTTCCCTGAACACAGATGACTTATTCACTCCATAAATCTCCAGATGCTATAGCACGGCCGCAGAGGGGGAGAGGGGCGCGAAGCAGGAAAACCTTGCGAGAGGTAAGTGAGACGTGCACGCCGAGGCCAAATGCAGAAGCAAAGACGAAGGAGGGGGGGGGGGGCACCTTTGAAAATAGTCCACGTCCATATTGCTTTTACTTAACAACACGGCGGGCTAATTAATTTGGAAAATCAGAGACAAGCCTAATAGCATTCTTTTAATGGTAAAATGCCTCCATGCTTCATTTCTACACAATAGGCCACCGGAGCAAGGCAATCCAGCCGAGGAGGGAGGGCAGCATAATCAGCTGAATGACCTTGAGGCATAAAATTTATGAAAAGCATTGATCAGTTAAGGATGTGATTTCACTCAGACACGAAGGTCAGCAATTACCCAGACTCAATTAACCTCATTTAGTAAAGACTGCTGAGAGACCAGTTTCTCTCCCCGTAACCCAGAACACATCAGCCCCTCCCTGCTTTATATCAAATGATCCCCTGGCTTTCACTCTACCTTTGATCTGGGAGCGCTATTTAATGCCCCTGCATTCCACATAGCAGAGCAAATTATCTCCCGGTGGTAAGAAACCTTGCAGCCAGAGATTAGGTAAACCTAGACCAAATACAGGCAAATTCCTGATACTGCCTCCTGTATGTCTGGTAAAGGAAAAACACGCCTGCCCTTCTGTGGGATACTTTCTAATCACCCTGGTGGTGCTAGCACAGCAGCTGTGGTGTGAAAACAACAAACCTGTCGCTAGGCTTTGTTAGGGCTCATGTCAGTGAAGACTATAATTTAAGCTATGAGACATTTAGCATACGTTATGTATTAAACAGAAAGCTGTTGGATAAGTCCTAAAGATGTTTAGTGGTAATCATGAAGAAAAGTTAATGACAAAAGGATTCATACCACAGGATGTTTTTTTTTATTTTGTCACCCTCCCATCGTAAACTTAAATTAACTCAATCCACCATCCCTACAGCATGATGCAGCCACCTCCTGTCTCATTATGGTGTGTCCAGACTAATGTGCGGTGTTTTAATTTGGACCAAAATATCTGATTTTGGTCTAATCTTGCTAGAACGATTGCTTCTTCATGTTTGCCGCGTCCCCAACCGCAACCAATCACTACAGCCCTCTGCAACAACCAAGAAGCTATCTTATTGGAGTTGAAAAGAACAGAGTTCTTTCTGGTCAGGCCATTTCACACTTAACTAAACTGCAGAACTCCTTGGACAATGAAAGCAGAAATGTGGACTAAATGACAACATCCCCCCTATTCTGGATTAACCACCTCAAATTTCTGAAGAAAAAGCACAAGACAGAAAAAAAAGAAGTTATTGCTGAATTACGTGTTAAGAACAAGCAGAACTAGGAGAGAGAACCAATTTTCCAGGTCTTGTGAAGTATGTAGAAGCCTCAATAGCTGTCGTGTCCACCAAAACTTTCACCAGATCCGTGCAGATCCTCCATGAGTACCCATGGGTCTGAAGGTTTCTTCTCTGATTAAAGCTCTCCTTCCCCAGCCTATTTACATAGACGGCTGTGTCTTGATAAGCTTGCAGTTCTTCCATACTCTTCCTTCCTTTCCAAATAACGCTTTGGACAGAGCTCAGAGAGATGCTGAAAGCCTTGGACAAAGTTTTATAACCCAACCCTGCTTCAAACCTCTCCACAGCCCGACCTGTTCACTGTGATCTTTGGTCTTCATGATGTTTTCACTGAACTTGTTTTACACTGAGATTAAACCACAGACAGATGGACTCTATTACAAATTCAACGACACCTGAAGGCAGTGTTCCTTCCAGTTGACAATTAGCACTACAACTACAGCACTTTTCAGTCTTGCTGACAGTTATGACAAAGAGTTAGCTCTATTATGTATTGTTCAGCAACATACAATGCTACCAATAATGTAATACAAAAATAGTGGAGTGGAAAAAGTTTTGGAATAACTTGAAAATCCATAATTTCAAAAGATATACTAATATACAAAGAAAATAAATTTGGAATAAGAGGTTCCATTTTTTCAATGGGTTTGTCTATAATAAGAATCAAAAGGGCTCAAACAGTATGAAAACCTTGGGTAGAGCTGGACACTACATGCTAGTTGGAAACCAAAACATTTTTTAAAAGACAATATCCTCATGGAAAAGTGATGACATGACTGATAGAAAAAACCCAAAACCAGTTCGATGGGCATAAAAAAAAAAGACCACTCATTAAAAAGAAAACAAAACAAAAAAATGTTCCTTCATCACTACGCTAAGCTCCTGTGGAGAAGGAAAAAAAAACAACATATATATATATATATATATATATATATATATATATATATATATAGCTGTAACATGACACAAAGGCTTTAACAAAAAGCAGGCCAGTAGAAAATGAAAGAAGCCAAATGGGCCATAGTGCACATTTCCTTGCACGGACAATCAGGCACTCAATTACCCAGGTTGAACCTGTCTTTCCATGCCTCTACGTACCAACACACAAAACCCCACACATCCTGGGGCAGACACTCCAACACACACAGTGTTAATTTATCTCCCTGTTTGGTGTTTTATCACTGTCAGCTTCCTCCTTCACTGCCCCCCCGATTTCCATTCAGTCTCCTGAAGCCCTCCCTGCTGAAGGTGGTACTGAGGTGGAGGTCAGCTTCGTGGAACACCAGGCCCCCAAACTTAGTGACCTCCCATATTTCTTCTTTACCTATACCTTAGCCACTTTTTAAAGTAGAAATGTGATCAACTTAAAAAAAAAAAATCAAATTCCTTTTGGGACCATTTTCAGGACCCACTCAGCATCCTCAAACCTCTCTCCCCAGACATCCACTAAAGCTACTTTTGCAATAAATGCTGCATTAGCCACGCACAGTGGGACCACAGCTCCCAGGCTACAACAGGAGACACCAAATTAATTATCTCCCCAGCATTTGTCCTCACACTGTTCCAGAAACTTAATGACCTCCCGAGCGGTCGTTTATTATGAGCCGCAGCAGTGCGTTCCATGGGAACAGACGCCATCTACCTCGCCTTCCAATTCCCACCCTCCACTCTCTCCACATCCACCGCTGCCGGCTTGTCAGAACAGGTGTGAGCCGGTAATAATGCAAAACCCCAGCAAGCACGACGAGATATATGGAGAAGACAGAGGTAGCATCCCACGCAACTGTCAACCGACGGATACTCGCCTCAACTGGAGCATCATTAGGATGATAATGAATTCCATGGTGACCAAGGCGAATGAAGTGGTCTCCCCTCGCAATACTTGCAAAACACATACAAACCGCTTTGTACTTAGCCCCAAGTGCCATTTTTATAGTCACATATGAACGCCTGTGAGTGTATGGCAGAGCACCAGGGCTGGAAACTCCTGCCCCCGCTCGCCCCTAGCAACAGACGCAAGGAAATGAATACCGATGGTGGCGCGCGGGGGCATGAGCTTTGTGTAAAATATTACCCTCGATCTCGCTCGCTGCGCCCCGTACTGTCACTCCACCCTCCCTCTCCCTGGCTGTGCAGCGGTTGCTAGCCCTTATCATTGCTGGCTGTCAGTTTAGTATACAAATTAGCAGTCTATCAGGGGAATGCAGGAGCCTGTTTCATCAGTAGGGAGAAGGGCAGAGGCAGGCATTGCATTAAGGTCTCTCACCGTTGCAGACAGAGAAAGTCACAAATCAACGGCGCAGCGGGCCCGCAGCCAGCGCTAACCAGATAAGGAGAAATGAAGGAAAAGGGACGAGACATATTTCACTAGAGGGGCGCCAGATCTGTTCAAACTCCCTGCGAGGCCCAAGAGTGAAATATAGGGTTGGGGCGCAGGGACCAACGAGGCAACAAATCACAGTATCAACCTAACGGGCTGACATAAAAATCCATGAATAACAGATACAGAACGAAAAGTAAAGGAATTCCATTTGTTAAAGTACATTTATTCGATTAACGACTACAAATTGGATGGAATTAACGTTAGCACATCACCGCTATCTCCTCCTTAAGTGAACATGTGGATGTTAATACCAGAGGAGACAAAACATCTGGTGGGGGCGCTCATTAGATGGCATAATGCAATGAGGCACAGCCTAAACTGCAGCAATAAAAGCCGACAGACAAATCATCTCAACCACTGCAATCCATTTAACTCAATTAACGAAACCCTAGATTTGGAGCTCGGTGGTTTAAAAGCCCGCCAGGCTCCAGAGCAATAAGTCCAGGGTGGACAAATGGAAGATGGGGAAACAAAAGCAGGAACTTAGCAGGATCTCTTCAGGGAGCCAGTAAGAGGGATTGGGGGGGGGGTTTCTTTCTAATGTCAAAACGTATGCCAGCGGCGATAAGAAGCTGGGATAATCTCTTTGTGGTATCAGGAGCCCGCTCGTCATTACACCGTGGCCCTGATATAGATCGGAGCACCGTCGGCCTCCTCTGGCTTGCCAGGCTTCACGCCAGCAGAGATGGCAGATAGCCCTGTACGACACGGCTCACCACTCCCTGATTGGTTGGTCAGAAGCCACGACCAAAACGTTTCCCATGGGTTGCCATGAGAAGGCAATATAGTGACGGTGGGATAAAAAAAAAGAGCTCGCTCTCCACACATCTAGATAATCGTTTTGTCGTAGAGCCTTTCCAACACTTTCCGTGTGGGTAGTGGGAAATAATAATAATAATAAAAAAAAAAAAAGGCTTTTGCGAATGTTATTGTCTGAGAAGCAGGATGGTAGGCAGGCAGATCATTTAAGAAAAACAGCTTCCCCCAGAGCTCTAACAATGCCCTAGTGTTGATGCCAAGGAGAGAATCTTGGAGGAGATAATAATAATATTCCTAGTCAGAGCCTTTGTTGCATTTGAGCCGCCTTGTAACAGAGAGATACATATCATTCTGAGTGGCCCGCTGTGACATAATCACCCTGCAGAGAGCTGCAGGCAAGCTTGGTAGGCAAACCACCTCTCACTGCAGCTTGTTAAGAGAAAGGTGGCTTTAAGCACTGCTCAATAAAATCTCCTATTGAACTCGTTTTTTTTTTTATCCCAGTCCATCTGAACAATGTCTAGGTGAGTCATCGCCCTCCTCGGGCTACGCAACTTACATTCTGCCTTTCTTCTTTTCTCTCAAGATTACACTTTGCTTTTGACTTGGATGAATTTGGTACGAGGGGAAAAAAACAAACTCGGCAGAATTTGAAATAATGCCGTGATAAAAAAGCTGTGACCCTTTCCCTTGCCTCAACCCACACATGGTGAGTTTGTTCTGCAGGGAAAGACAGCTCACAAAGAGAAGAAAAGCCGGAGCTGGCACTACACAGAAATTTGCGGTAGGCATTGGCTCGCTCCTCTGGGCGCGGACACCTTTAATGAGAGGAAAAAATGCGCAGCGAGAGGCAGCTTTCACCCATACTATGCCAGTGATTTTTGAGTGAAATGAATCACCTCCCCTCTAACACAAATAAATATTGTTCTAATACCAGTGGGAGCTCGATACTGACTTTAGGCTGGGAAAAACTAGCGGGGAACCAAAGCATTACCATGCTATGTATCCCCAATAGTATTGTGCATCCCACAAATACCAAGTCTGCACACGATGCGCCCACTACATGTCTATGACCTTCCCACGGATTTAGGTATGGCTAAATGTAGAACTCTCAGATGATTAGCACTCTGTGCTGGAGGCTTGAGGATGAACAGCCATGAAAATATAGCGCCTTGTAAAAGTATACCTTTTCACATTTTGTTGTGTTACCAACACAAAGACCTATGTATTTCATTGGGATTTTATGTGATGCCAAAATTAAATCAACAAGGTTTGGCATTTGTATACCCTTTCCTCCTATACCCTTTAATATAAAATCCGCTCTGACTGACTGCTTCTAGAAATCTTTAGCTAGTACATATGTTCCATTTGTGTTTTCCTGCTGTTCTGTGATGATTTCAGGGAATGGTGGAGAACATTAGTGAACAAACTGCCCTATCCCTGACCATTTGGCTTCATGATGCTGTGTTACATCATAGTGTCCAAAGCTTATATGATTTCATCTTTACAAAGTTTAATACATCCTCTAAGAACAGAAAGATTAGAATGCAACTACAAACTTACCAAGACATGTCAGTAAAGCACAACATAAATACAAAGAGCAGATAAGAGGCCGACCCTGATGGATATAACCTGCTTGAATACCTTTCCCAAGATCTCCTACCCCACAGTTGAAAGAACAACTACTAAACTCCACAAACCTGGGGGTAAGCCATGTAGGGGGTGACCCAAATATGAGACCAAATTGGCACACCATTAGCTTGGTAAAAAAACACTGGTGGCAGCATCATGCAGAAAAGGAGGCAGATCAGAGTTAATGTGTATATAAATAATGCTAAATATAGAGAAATCTGGTAAGACTGTTTGAGTTAATGGATATTCATGTATAGGGAAGGCACAGTCAGAACCCAGTCCTCAATACCTTTCAGCAGCGGTGAAATGACTTGCAAGCAGATTTTTTTCCAAAGATGCTTACCATCTAGCCTGACTGAGTTTGTGCTAATTCAGAAAATCATATCTCTAGAATTGCAAAAATGAAAGATACATATCTCTAAAGATTTGGAGCTCCAACTGCAGCGAAAGGCTGTTCTAGAATGTACTGGGGCAGGAAACAAATGCATACCACACCTAAATAATTTTGAAAACCATGGTCGTCCTTCCATTTCAAAAAAAAAAAACACTACTTCGTGTAGTACATAGAACTTTTGTGTTTGTAACATGACCAAGTGTGAAAAAGCTTAGGGGGTACAAATACTTTGACAAGCCGCTGTGCATTTAGAATTCTTATAATATCACTTGTAAAAGCCAAAAAAGCTTCTAGGATCAAGCCAGTCGCATGATATACTGAGGCATGAAACAGTTGGATACTAACAAGATGGCAAGTTATGGAATGGAAACCTGGAAATAGGTTAGAGTAGACTGGCACCTATTGCCTAACATCCTGTTGTTCTCACACCTCCATCATACTTCAAGGCAAACATGGAATGCGGTATATAAAAGTGTTGGGGGCTTCTGAAGCCCCCAGGGCAGTGTGGCAAAGGATGTGGTACGTTAAGTGGAATTTACTTTTGATGCGGACATCAAGCCTCAGGTTTCCAGCAGCTGCAACCCAAGCTTCTCCCTCAGGGACCTTACTGCAGCGTTGGCCAGGACACCAAATACCCATGCAGTCACCTTTACACGTGCTTTTGCCGCACAGCTGCCATTATAAAAACAGAAGAGAGGTGGAGGTGGTGGCTGAAGAATGTTTGGGGGGTACATCGTTTCTGCAGACACACATTATAGTATCAAACTTATAAAGCTGCTACTGACGTTTTATGTCTCTTGACCAGGCCATTCATTAAACTACTAATTCGCTCAGTGTTGCTTTTTGGGTAAAAGAAGCTCAAAACAGAACACAGAACCCAAGCGCTAACAGATACAGTAATGGATACTTTTGACTTTCATACTAAATGAATACAGGCTTGGAAATGAATAGAAACTCTGACCAAAAAATGAGCTAAGAATGTTCCACTCCCATCATGTCCGTTTCATGACATGGCAGAGCTCTTCAGTCATTGACAGCCCAGATGTGGAACTTGGTCTGGGGAAAGTGGGGTGTATTAATAACTGTGATGACATATCACTGAGACACGTCAGGAGATGTCCTTTATGCTGGAGGAGATGATAGAGGAGGAAAGCTAAATGTGTTCTGTTATGAATCCAGGAGAGGCTATTTTAGCTCCACTGTGACAACTGTAGAGGTCCCGTAAAAAAAAGAACCTCATAACTTTAGACTTGAGACATTCCTCTTCAGCCTAAACTGATGCTCGGATGTGACCTGACTGCTCGCTCATTACGTGCGTACACTAATGAATCCAGAACAGCATCCGGTGAATCCGGTATTGACAAATTTAGAGATTTAGGTACATCTGGCTAGCGACGCATCAGTGCGATATCCTCATGAGGGGCGACCTAAATTTCACATTTTCATGCATTGGGGGTTCGTTGTAAGGTGTTAATCGATTTTTGTTGTCCTCTGTAAACTAAACGATGCAGGACACATGATTTAGGCGAAACTCAGACTAATCCCAATAATCGTCTCAAAATGGGCCAAAAAAATCGCACAGGGTATGCCCAGCATTAGGGAGTATCATCAATCTAAGAGAACATTCTGTGTCCTGACCTTGACAATCTAGTGATGTCATTGTAAAAGCACCTTTAATGACCTCTTCAAAGATTTTCTTCAAGGATTTCCCTGTGGATCTGTCCTTCAACCCTAACCAGCTGCCCTTGTTGTAGAAAAATGTCCCCATGGCATAACATGGCCACCACCATGTTTTACAGTGTAGATAATGCGTTCATACGTGGGGTCTAGGGTGTAGTGTATATAAAACCTTGCAGGAACATTCTCGACAATGTCCTTGGTCTTGATGCTGTTTGTTCTCTAACTGACAACAGGGATTAAATTAAGCACAGTTGGACTAATGTCTTTTGAAGAAATCTGGTTGCTCTGGAGGTATCAGAGGTAAGGGCTGTAAATTCATATCCATGTACACTATTTAGATTTCAATTCCTAAAAATTACTTATTTTTCTTTGGAATCATGTTTATGAACAAAATTATGTTGATTTATCTAAAAACTCTTTAAAACCCACTAAAGCTTAGAGTTGCATAGTGCTGAAATCGGAACACTTCAAGAGGTATGAATACTTTTCCATAGCACTGTATATGTAGCATAATTTGCTCTAGATTAAAATATAATGAAGCAAGTAAATGCAACTTTGTCTTATATGCAACTGCTTAAATTATTTAAGTCTGAAAAAACAAACAGCAGGCAAAGATTGTTCCCTAGAGCACTACAATTATTTTCCTAGCTTGTTATAGCAGTAATGAATATGTTGGTGCTTTTTGAAAGCTCTTTTCCCTTTTCAACTATTTTATTTTCTCGAAGCAAAATAAATCTGCAGAACCAAGTCACATGTAGATTGCAATCATTTTGCTTCACAACTATTAACAAAAGTAACCTTACTGGGAAAATTGTACATAATCCACTGGATTGATTTGTTACAAATCCACTGTACAAATCCACTGTATTGGAAAGGCCTGGCCTTTCCAATACAGTGTATTGGAAAGGCCAGGCCTACCAGCAAACAGGCACGTTTTCTGTCAATTAAACCAACCTGACAATTATCTTGCTAAATGACATCCTAAATATTGAGGTGTCAAGAGTTTTTTTTTTTCTCTACAGGACTTGCACTTGTCACCCATTTGTCTGAGCTTTTCTAAAGACCGGTTTAATTATCAATGCGAGGTGAAAACTTGCTTGTTTATCTAAAGCAATTCCATGCGAAGGTCTACTTTCTGTAGTTATTTCATCATGTACTCATCCAGACCCACCCGGCATGACCCAGATGGATACCGCAAGTATTTGAATAAGAGATATGCAAACATATGAAGTGAAGGGAGCAGCTTGTGTGCTCAAGCAGCCTTTTCTCACATCTGCCAGAATCCTTGGATTAGTTGGTCCAGGCTCTAGGGCTTCTACACTGCATTCATTCAGCACAGGACGAAAATGTATGTTTGCAATTCATGTCTGTCACAAGCAAAGATGAATATCACCAAACTGAGGAATCCAATGCAAACAGAACAACACATGAAAGAGAAAAAGGTGAAGATATAAAATTCGGCAGACTGTAGATGACCCAGCATGCAAGGTCAACAGGTAAAACCTATTTGGGATTCCTCAGTTATTCGTTCTATCAGTAAAATGGGAAACTTGATAGAGAGAAGCATTCTGTCAACAGTGGATACAATAGAATGTTCAGAGTTAATGCAAACCCCTGCTTTACCCCTGCTCTTCTGGTTCTTTCCAAAGAGCTAAGGGCTCAAGCTACCAGTCACTGGGTTTAGATAAAGCAAGAAAAAACTAAATCCTCGCCTTAGTCCGACTAAACCGGGATGTTTGAAATGCATGTACACCACGTATACCGGCTATAGTCGAACAGAACTGACCTAATCCTAATCAAACCAAGACAACCAAATAATATATAGAAAATAAAATTAAAATTAAAATCTCTGAATATGTACAACATTCCTGGTTAGAATATGAGCTATGAATGGCCTGGGCACTCTTCCTTTTGGAAGTGAAAAGACAGAGAAAGTGGGAATAATAACAACTTTACCACAACTCCACAGCAGCAGCAGAAGACGACGCAGATGAAGACATTGTCATCAGTTTCTTCACTCATTGTGTATATCCTACGTTTACTCTGCTTCACTGTAGCCAGCATTTGTTTATCATTTGTGTGACGTTATATTATATGCGAACCGGAAGAATGCGAAAGGGCGCATGTCACCACCTACTATTGCAGAATGCAATGCACTTCATTTAATTATCAGATTTTTTTTTTTTTTACTGAAGATGTACTGCATACTCTGATACATGCTTCCCTTCTGGTTAAGGTATTAGCTTGATTGTCACCATAGCTCGATTTAGATGTGCATGTATCGGTACTATCAGGTATACCAGGAGTCTGGAAGCTGCAGCTAAGTAGCTACAGGTGACTCTCTGGACCTTCCAAAATAGCTCTTAACTTTGGCAAAAACTAACTACATTTGACTCCAACCTATTTGCGGTTCAGTATTTGTGATTCGCCTACTCACTGGCTTTTCCATAAAGCACATCTAATATATATATATATATATATATATATATATATATATATATATATATATATATATTAAATGCAGCTTGGGAAGCTGAAATACATGGCAACATTACTACTTGACACTATTGGCTGATGCTTGCAAAGAAGCCAATCCAGGCCATTGTGGCCACGAAACCTTTATTAAAAAAAAAGAAGGAAATTCCCTAAAATTAAAGGCTATTCATGAGATTCCATCTAAAGTCAAGGAGTGACTTGATTTTTATCCTGTTTGCAACATAAAAGTACAGTAATTCAGCTGTACAGCTTAGCATCTGTTGCTAAGCACTGCTGTTTCCCTCACAGTTTGGAAAATACTCACGGTCACAAAAACAAGCAAGCACAGTAATTATCGGAAACCTACCTATCACTGTTAATAATGTAATCATTTTAAATCTAGTTTGTAAGCTTTGGCAAGCATCTTTAGCAACCAACTGCAAGCTGGCTACCAGAGCAGATGGCCTGACTAATTACCCAGCTAATAACAGATCGCTGTACTTTTGTTAAACAATGAAGAACATAATCATAACTGGAATAATTCAAACCGTGACAATCTTACGCTGTTCTATACCTATTCGCCAACACATAAGTTGTTCCACAACCAGAGAAAGATCAAAAAAGACCTAATGAGATGTAAAGATGCAGGACGTACTGCTTAATTTTTTTAAACTCAGTTTTTTATTGCAAGGGATACATTTTAAAAACCTTTTCAGGTGCACTGCAGCAGCGGCTGGTGTCCCTGTGAAGCCCCGTACCATGGTATCTCAGCCAACAACATGTAATTGGAGACTCCTGTGGGCTCCTGGAAGACTTAGATGCTTCCTCTGACTGGAGCACAGATCCGTGGTTGACAGGACCCTGGTGGGATGCCAATTTTGGGAGGATATATTTGTATCCTCTGCTCCTGCATCCACTACAGATCAATAGCTCCGTATACAAAGTTAAAGACACAGATCTGCTGGGGGTTAGGGCATTGCTTATGAACCGTTTTACCAGACACTCAACACACCCGTGCTGTTAGGTTTGCAAACACAAAAAGGCTTAGTTTGGATATCTCCTGCTGGCTATCTGGGGAAATTCAACTCCAAACATTGTGAGCACAGCAATTATATGCAAGAACATGTGGGAGTATTTGTAGGCATACAATGAGCAATGATTGATGGGTAAGTGGAAACTATTGAAACTGCTGGGGTGGACTTTAACTGCTTTTCTGACAGCTACACTTGTATCTACCCCTGGCCTCACCCTGCCACTAACAGGTGGCCTGTCCCTCACAGCAAAGTCATTTGCCATGCACAGCAGTAGCCGTGGATAGTCTGCAGCAAGCCGCACTCAGGTTTCTGCCGTTACAGCTCAGGCCTAGGAAACACAGTGGCAGAATGTGGAGCAAGGAGCTGAGGGGGAGGGAAGGAAGAAAATACTCCTCCAATCAAATAAATGCCACTGTAAGCACAAGTGACAAGTCTTGTTTGGGGTCGTCCCTGCTCGGGGCCTGAAAGGCCAGCACTGTCTCATCTCCTCAGCTATATCTGCGAGCTAGCAGGGCGGGGGAGAGGAGAAGAGGGAAAATGCCTGATTGGTGTTATATAGCCAGGGGTGAAAGCAGGCCAATTATATTTCCTATTCCCCAAGAACAAGCCAGGCCCCTCTGGTAGAGCGAAGCCTCTGCCACCTTTCCACTCCTCACCTCTCAAGACACTTCACATGGATAAATAAGTGACAGCTCCACCGGGGCTCGGCCTAGCCTCCCAGAATACGCTCCAGAGGCTCACTGCCTGCCTGCCTGTCCGTTTTACTTCACCTGGCGTTACAGCAGATAGACATTTTTCGCATTATTATTGCTGCTTTGTCACCGCTGCCCCATTCACTAGCCGAGCCATGGCTGATGATGTTGGCAGAAGACCTAAGGAGATTGGGAGGGAATGTCTCTTGTCAAAGTCAGCATAGCCTAGCATTGCAGAAATTTAACAAGTTCCCTGGGCTCTCTCCATTCACTGTCTGACAGATCGAGGTGCCACAACCGGGCCTTCTGACAGGCCTGAACATGACACTGTCACTGACACTTGATAGATGAGAGGATAGGTGAGAGAGGAGGCAACAAGGATCCATCCTAAAAGACTTGAATTAATCATCCCACCTTCTATTGCTTTAGACATTAAAAACCTCTAGTAAAGTAAATCTAAAACGAAAAAATAACTGCCCTTTATAATATTTAAACCCTTTTCCACATTTTATTGTGTGACAACCGCAAACACTTTTGTGATAGATCAAGACAACGCAGTACAAAAGAACATTATTTTCACTTATTAAAATAAAAAGGTGAGGCATACATTTATTTACAGCCCCCTATATTTTAATATTCCTAAATAAAAACAAGGCCAACAATTTTCTTCAGAAGGCAATGAATTAGCAAATAGAATCCACCTTTGGTATAATTGAATCCACCCACAAATACAGCTCCCATTTGAATTGCTCCTGGGTCCTTTGGGAAAAGTGATAAACAAGCAAAAGGTTGTATAGTTGTTAAAGAAAGTGCAAAAGTTATCATATATCATAACTAGTAAATAATTTATCTGAAAACAGAACAAAATACACAACTGAAAACCTACTAAGTCACCTAAACTAAAAGTCCATGCTTTGAGATCATTACGAGAGTAGCATTACGTAGAGAAGCAACCAAGAGGCTGCTTTGCAGGATCTACAGAGGGATGAGGACTAATTTTGAGGGGTGGGTATTAATTTTGCCCTCTACAAATCTGGTCTTTATAGAAACATGGTAAGAGTATAAATCACTGCTTAAAGAAAATCAAAGAAATCCTAAGTTTGCAACTGCTCAGGTAGATGCCAAAATCTACTTTTTTTATATGCATGCAAAACACTCTGTCCAGGGAAAGCTAACAAAGCACATTAAACAAACTGTCATCCCACAATGATGCAGGCAGCATCATGTTGTGGGATGACATCTCTTTATCTTCAGGTTAGGGCAGAGGTTTACTTTCCAACAGCACAAAACAAAGAGTCAGGACAACAATGGAATTTGTTCACAGACTCAATCCAAACTAACTGACCTGGAGCCATTTTGCCAAGAAAGGTTTTTCTTGAGTCTCTAGATATGCAAAGCTGGTAGAGACAAATTTCCCTAACAAATGTTTGACTCAGGAAGGCTCAAAATAATGAGCGTTGCTCACTTTTCACATTTTTATATTAAGAATAAAATATTGCTCTTGCACTTCACAATTGCAGAGTACTTTTTCATCCATCATGTATAATTTAAATAAAACACATGGAAGATTGTTGTAATGTGAAAAACGTAACAAAAAAAGTCCAATAATTTTGTAAAGCTCTCTGTAAACTTTGCTCTGCCAGCGCAAGAGCTTCCCAACTTAACGTAAAACCTCACATACCAATATGTTTGTATTTAGTTTCTTGTAATAACCAGAAAGAGCCCCAAAGACTGAATGTGTACAAGCATTTTTCCCCCATGCTCTCACCACTCCCTGATGCTTGAACCAAAAACCAGATGTTGCGGATCAGTAGAGATAAAATACAAGGCAAATAAAAGTGGTGGAGGGAATGGTACACATTAACTATAATCAAACAGAAACAAAACGAAGACCAGGACGATTTAATTACTTCTCGCATATAATTTGGTTTTATGGGGCAAGAAAGGCTCAACAAAGAGGGGAAGATGAAAAGGAACTCAAATTACATGGAAAGAAAGTGCCGAGGCTTTATATGCACACTCGACATCCATTCCCCACAGCTGTAGATGCGGCTGATGACTTACCGTAAACTGCCCATGGGAACAGACTGAGGCCCTGATGGATCCAAGTTGTTTCAACATGGCTGGGACTAAATAAAAAGACTTGGGGAACACTGACTCCCAAGCAGAGAACGAGTATTTTCTTTTAAAAAGCCAAAAGCTGCCTTTTCTGCCCATTTGTATACTGAACTTACAATTTCAGTGATAGTCTCCAACATTCATCCATCTAGCAGAATTCCTTCGAACAATACGATTGAAATAACTTGTCATGCCATGCTGCCAAGTAACTGAAAGGAAGTGTAATGCCTGGCCAGTGGAGAAATGAGCCCTAAGCGAGGTGCTCTATGAATTTACTTCATCTCCGTCTTCTGTTTGCAGAGTCTCTCTCTCTCTCGACTCGCTGGTGTTTCCACAGTGCTAAATTGCACAGCTGTTCCACAATCTGTGGCAGTGTTAATTACCCAAATGTGAGCGGCAGCTCGTCAGTTCCTCACTAACGAAGAGGCCTGCTTTTCAGCAAGGGTGCCGTATGTTTGGTATGTAGGCCCATTTCCACCCAACGCTCCCCAGACTGTGCTTGGACCACCCGACACATCCGCATCCCGGAGAAGACGCGTCTAATTAAAGCTCCCCGACTCAAATCTGCTTACTAAGGGGGTTGGGGGGGTGGAGAAAAACCCCCCACACGGCCTGGATTAGAGGCTGAGGAGAGCGTTGAAGTGCAATAGGAGGGGGGGCTTTAATACACTGCAAGTGAAAGGGCTTAGAAAGAAATATGAGAACTCTCTATGGTAAGATCTCAGGCGAAGCTGGAACGAAATGCTGTGTGAATGTGAGGCGATCAGTCAGCGTTTGTCAGTCTGATCCCTGAGCAATTCCAAAGCCCCGAGGCAGAGACAGACAAGAAAGTTGTTTCTGAAAAAGTGTCTTTTTAACACTTCTGGTATCCCCTTCCTTTACGTGTACATCAATACTACTGCCTGTGACTACTAGCACACACACAGGGAGAAAACTCACACCAAAACAGAATACATATTGTAAAGAACAATTCTGTTGATGATGGGGTTTTGTTTTATGCACTTATATGTCAGTACGTAATGTTAGAAATTTGTCAGCAAACACAAAGATTTGTTCCTAGTCGATACCGACTTGAGGGTTTTCTCTGAAGTCCACCCTGCCAATTACTCTTTGTTTTGTTTTCCCCGAGGTCTGCAACACATAAAACACAAATTCTTTGACAGAAGTAATAGTTTTAAATCAGGGTTGCACAATATTAGCAAAGCATGACAACAGGTTAAAGCTGAAAATTGAGATCACAATACTGTGATTAAACCCCATTTTTCATACCACTCTCTTTCTTTAACATCACCCTGCCTCCAACCCCACATATCCATCATCTTCAGGATCTCGATAAGTTAGATACATATACCAGGCATAAGTGTAAAAGATCATACGAAATATAAGTCAATCCATTAAAAGCCCATCAAGCAGCCAAGCATATTACTGAAATACAGTGTCTCAATGCAAAACACCTGACATATTGCCTACTACATACAGAATCCAAACAGTCCTATGCAGTTGTGACATCACACACTGGCAATGTGGTCAGGGTATATATCATGCAGCTCTCTATTGAAACTAACTGAAAATGAAGCTATTATATGATTAAAAGTCCTTTAAAGTACACACTTTATGTCTAGGGATTCAGTTGATGATAAATAACCGAGTAACGAGGAAAGTTCTAGGAAAAATAGCTGAAGAAGTGGAGCATCTCTAGTATACAGGTTTACATCAAGTAAGTTGGGCCACCTTTGGGAACTATAGACCGATCAAATCAAATCTTTTTTCCCCCCCGAGAACATTCCTGCCAACAACTACAAATCTTTTGCGACATTGTTTGTACAAAATTAAAGAGCTAGGAGGCTCGACCCTTAAGTGGCTCATCTTATCTGATGGCCCTGTTTACCTGATGTCACCCTACGGTTTAGTATTTAGACCATGATGTACATCATTCCATGTCTTACGTGCAATGTTCAAAGCAAAGGTGTTAGGGAGACCCTTCAAGAATTGTATTTGCTTGCTCAAAGTCTCGCTGAAGTGTACCACCCCCCCACCTCCAGCTACACTCGAGCACCGCGACCTGAAGCGGCACCGTGAGAAGACATAATGAACGCATGAAGGTTGGTGTAGCAGGGGCTCGTGTGGCGCACAAAACGATGGGGGCAATTAGGCCCCACACAACACCTCGGGATAGCGTGATGAAGGACTCCTGGGCTCGTCTTCTCCGCCTCTGCTCCTCTATCATTAAGGGCTGAGCAGCCACATCTGGCTAATGGCACGCCTGGGGTTCCTGCTCAAACATTGTGCCATGCCGCGCACATTTAATTACGCCTCATAAAAAGGTAACAAAAGACACGGCCTGCTCATGGGGGAAGCAGTGTTCGGGAAAAAAAAAAATTTGGAACGGGGAGACGGAGGGCGTCAGAGAGCAGGTGGAAAATGGCCTGCTGACAGAATCACAGGTTGATCTAGGTCGGTGGTTTCAAAAGAGGTGAATTAACTTGAGTGCCCCCCCCACTCTCCTTGAGATTGGCAGGAGATGCTCAGCAGCTCAGAATCAAAGAGAATCTAGTTTATCTGCCCTTCCTCTGTAAATCATGACCTCCTATCAAAGGCTAATTGTAGCACGACTTGAGGGATTAAAGGGACAGGTCCTTGTAATATGTACAGGAGCTGTTTGAAGAGAAAGGGAACTAGTTTTTCATGCAGACAGGGGAAACAACAATAACACCACCACAGGAGGGAGTCCTGCATTCTGGTGCTCTGTTTCCACCTTGCCTCTACACCACTGCATTGCCAATCAAGCCATGCAAAGAGCTCTGCACATTCAGCCTGGAGCATCAAACCCACATTACCCACTGACAGAGTAGCTGGCTGAGTGACCCAGGCCTTTAGCCGACCTGGAGGTATACAAAAGACCTTGGATGACTGCTTTTGTGCTGTAGCCATGCACACAGCTGACATTTTGAGCTGAGAGAAAATTTTTTTTTTTTTTTTAAAAGCAGCGACGTTATAAGCCCCAGGTCCCTTGGCGAGCAGATGCCCACATTTAGGAAATAACATCAGAGAGGAAGAGATGAGAACAAAGAGCTGCGGCTCATTGTCGAAACGGTCAATTTTGCGGCGGTTTGAAAGCCGGGTAACGCCACAGGAAAGGTCACCGGTCACTTCCATTTGGACCTCGACATAAATCCCCCGCTGCCTGACTGAAGTTACACCAGCGGCTTTAAAATAAAACACAGCGATGCAATAAAGAGGGAGGGGGGAGAAAAATAGATTTTTTCTTGTCGCCATCACTTTGGCCCTTCACAGCCCCTGGCTTTGCATAGCACCTAAAGTTTATTTATAACCTGAATGTTAAAAACAGAGACCGATCTGTAATGTGCATTACAGAGAAGTCTCGCTCTGCTTCTGGTGCAGGGAGGGTGTTTTATGGTGGGTCTCTTGTCAGGATAAAGATGTAGATCTAAGTGCCACAGGGACGAGCATAAATTCTCTGTCTTCCGCCGACCGGTGCCGGGGCTCGGGGAGCGTCCTTGAAGTAGTAAAGTCATAGGCTGTGCATCAACTGTGTAAAGTGATGAATGTCCACATTTCCTGTGACCCGTGAAGGCTGGCACACAATACAGGATAATCGGGCCTATTTTTGTCCCGATCTACCCCTCACGATCAGAGCCAGCGAAGGCCCGATTGTCTGGCGCATGCAAACAACATCGTGTCTGATTTTCCTGTGGTGTGGGGAGTGTTAAGACCGATTTAGTCCGGAAGGCCTCAGAAGGAGAGATCGTAAATAAATAAGATGTTCAACATTTACGACTAGAAATCATGAAGTGTGTTGAATACTCCGAGAGGAGCCGAGCATGCACCGTACGCAACGTTACGTGTAACGGAACCAAAACCAATCAAGACGCGAGCTCACTCAGCTGGCTGACAGAGGAGGAAGTAAAACAGACAAAAACTATGGAACCGGTAAAAAAAAAAAATGTTTTGGACTTCCAAAACTGAAGACCAACTCGTTGATTTGTGGCAACAGCAGGAATGTTTATATAGCGTTTCACCCAAAACCTACCACAAACAGGACGGACAAATAGAGGAGTTGGACTGAAATAGCCACTGCAATAGATGTACTCATTAAGTAATCACCAAACTACCTAGCATCACCATAGCAACAGTGTAGCGCACAGCCCCGCTCTCCAAGCTAGCTGAGATAGACTATTCTTTACTCACCTCCGACTCGCACTGTAACGCATAAAGCCCACATTCCCGCCGTCGCCATGACTTTTTCCATAGTCGATTTTCTTTTTATTGGGGGTTTTTCAGAGGCAGAAGTCAACCATCAAGGCTTCTTCTGTTCATCCCCCATGTCTGTTTACACTGAAGTCACGTTTGACTATGCATGATTTAGAATACTGCAGAAGCCAATACTCTCCTGAAGAATCGGTTAGTGTGTGTTGTATTAAATACTGCACACCACACACTATTAGATCAGCAGAGAGAGACATTGTGTTATCTTCATGTGTTTGGCCTCTAAATCTGTGACGGTTCGAAGAATCCTATAGTGTGTGCCTGCCTTCAGTCTGAATGACAAAAAAATGCTTGGTAATAGTACATTTTTGGAAATTCTGTGTCTTTTATGCATGCTTTTACAAATTTAGCACATTTACCCAAATAGACTTATAAACAACATTGAATCAACTGACATAAAAACTGAACCTGACTGCATCCATCTATTTGGATCAAATTAGAAAATATAGAAACTGAATTTGAATCTGTCCATATGATCAAACTGATTTAATTAGATACTGCTGTAGATAAAATAGAATCAGTTTAGTAAACTGCCTAGATTATAAGATTACTTCTATCAAGGGAATTAACTGAATAATAATTATTTGCTTCTCTGGTATGAGTAGGATGGAAAATACACGAGGATAAGTCAAAGGTCTTCGAGACTTGAAATTCATCCCCAGAAAAACTAAGGCTCTGTTTTGATGCATTAAAGCGGCCATAACAAACCGGGGCTCTATTCTGCAAATCAGGACCAAACAGCACACAGATAGGACCAATCTGTATATGTATACTACGAGCACTGCTGGCATTCACTTGCCTGGAGGAGTGGAACATTTTCTTCAAATCTGCAGCACAAGCCCCCTTCTATATTTCTTGGAGTATCTCAGAGGACAGCTTAAGTCTCACTGTATAAGCCAATTTGGATAAACTCCACGTCTCAGACAGATTCCAGTTGGGACTTAGAACACTTTCAGTGCAAGCTCCACCCTAAGCGCCGCTCTAACAACATATCCAGCTGAAAGTTTTTTGCCCCTCTCTTATTTCAGGTTATCAGGGAGAGTTTTTGTTTTTTCTAAATCAGACACACAGCAGCCGGCAGAAAGACTGTCCAACATTTGGAATTTTCAGGCCTTCCTGTCACGACTGCGAACACAGCTTTGCATCCAAATGCTGGGACTATTTTCTTGAACGTTGCTCGCGTTCATTTTTCACCTCTGAGCTCACGCATGCATCCAGAATAAATCTCCATTTCTCCTCCTCCTCTTCCATCTTCTATCCAGGCTTCAGGGGGCACAAGGCATTAGTCTCATGATGCGGGGTTTGTCATGTCTTCCCCAGCTGTGATCTGCCTGAACTCTTACATTACAAATAGCTGGAGGATTTTTCACCCTCTTATCACATTTGCCAAGCAGGCCTGTCTCTTATCGGCTTCCCGCTAGAGATAAATGGGCTTTTGAAGATAGGAATAAGAGAGGTTTTTGCAAGCTAATTCCAGAGGCCCATCTGCAGCAGATTGTAGATAGGTGCCAGGGAGCAGAAAATAGATTCATATTTTCATACGGAGGAGGTAGACATCTCAGGTTAAGAAGTAATTTGCTCTCCATCCTAAAGACACCCGGAGCTGACAGGCAATGTGAGGAGCTAATGAATGGACAGAGAAAAATTTTGTGGGAACTTCTTTATTGTTCCTATCCCCTTTAAATTTTCTACAAATCCTGTTGAGAACAAATTTTAATTTGCTGCATGATTATTATAATACCTTTAAATATTATGGTGGTACAAGTCACTAACTCGCTATTTTCTCTACTGCCCACCATAGATGCATGGCACTTAAAAGTAAAAGTTACCAAACGACACACATATCATCACGAGAGTACCACAAAAGCAATGCAAACAAAAAGTTTTATGTTTGTACTATCTATTCAGAAAAATGACAAAATATTTTCTAATGCATTTAATTTACTTAAGCTTTTTCCCTATTAAAAGGAACTTATTTTACTACCAGCTATAAATATTTTGCTTATTATACTTTTTTTGGTTTTTCATAATACATTTTTTATAATACATTTTTTACTTCTGTTTAATAGATGGCTGTTTCTAAGGTAGGAGCAAAATTTCCCGTTTCCCGGTATAATGCACGGCAGGAGTTGAATTAGCCACAACCAGTTACATTGGGGAAGGGTGATGGAACAAGAGAAGAGTCCACTCAGCCTTGGAGATTGTTTTTGACTCTGATGCTGCAGATTTTGCATGTGGTTAAGCTGTCCGTTTGCTTATGCTGAATATTAGCAGCTATATTTTTCTGTTCCTTACGGACATTGTATTTTTTCCTTGCACCGTCTTTGAAACCAGGTCTCTATGGAAAATGTCAGCTTATTGAGATGTAAATAAAGGATAAAATGAACATAACATTAAGAGGACATATAGTATTTTAGTCTCTGCAAAAAAGAAAAAATATAGGCAATATTTTGTCAAAGGAAACCTTTTAGGTTTTGTATAAAACTAAAGAGATCAAGAACTTTTGTAATGCTGACTAACAACTATGCACCAGATATTGAGAATTGTGTGATGTAAAAGTATTTTTATCTTGTCCAAATAAATGTCAGTGAAATTCCACAATCTGTATAAGGTTTATTTTCTACTTTGGGGATAAACACATTTCAAAGATGAATGGATGAGTGTGTCACTAATGAACACAACATTTGTGTGTCTCCCAGGACTATATTCCAGTAATACTCTGGGTAAAAGAATAAAGTGGGCCAAAGCACAATAAGCTTGCAAATGGAACACGCATCTATAAGCTCCCAACAGGATTGTTATGAAAAATGTGACTTGTTAAATCCCCCCCCCAAAAAAAAGAAAAAAAAAAAAAGAAAAGAAAAACACACACACACAAAATAGTTTGCTGTGTTGCTTCAGGCTAATCCTGGACCAGACTGTCAGCATGGTGTCATGAGGAGCCAACGTGAGGCTGACCTTGGTGGTTCCGATTCCTGGAGTCGACATGGGGTGGTGAGGTGGGAGGCGGAGAGAGCCTTATTAAAGAGCTCCTCCCGATGTTGTATAAGACACGGGACAGACGCAGACTGCGTTCTCGTCCCGCCTGATGGATGGACGACTGCGTGGCCGCATCGTGCTGCCAAACATATATGTCTTAAACCGGATACCAGCAGAAACAAAAACTAGGTCGGCATTAAATCAGCCTATTGTTCGCTTTGTGCGAGGTTAAAAACCTTCTTTTATGCGGACACGTAAAGCGTCCATGGATTGGATCCACTGAATAGCTCTAGATTTGGATAATTACTGGTCTTAAAGACCGCTAGTAATAAATCAATGAATCAAAAAAAAAAAGAAAGAAAAAAAATGGATTTAAGTTTAGAACTTAAAAAAACTAATTTTTTTGCGGTTTGCAGAGCGCCTCGTAGAGAAAAAAAAATGCGCTTGCAGCCGACGCTGGACTACAAAAGGCACATACCGCCTAACAAGCAGATTATTCTAATATTACAGTAATATCATGTTTGTGGAATTCATTTTGTTTTTATTTCTCAAATAAGCATAATAAATAATTGCCTCATCTAAAGACACTAAAAAACCCAAAACATCGTCTGAATGACATCTTACCGATTCCAAATGCGCAGCGATCGGTCGAGGAGGATATCCAAATCAGCCAGGTTGAAGAAAATGCCAACACACGTTCATAAATATGCTTATCAGGGTTAAATCCAACTCGGAGATGAAAGGGGGGGAGGATTGTTCAAAGGTTTTGGACGATGTGTAAAGCTGAGAACGCAGAATAACCTGATGGAACAATAAATATTTGCGTCCGTCTCATGAAAGAAAACGCCTCAGTTTCTTTCCGTCTTTTTTTCCTCTCTCTTTCTCTCTCTCTCTCTCGCTACAGTTGTTTTTTTAAGAAGTAAAGTTCTAAAGGCAATTTCTTTGAGCTCCTTAATAGAACGCAGTGGATATTTTTTGCCGAGCCAGCAGCGCTCATGCGGGTTCCAAGTTGTCGGACAGCGACAGGGAGCGCCGAGGATCGTCCACAGTAGATTCCACAAAGTATCTGTCGGTCTTAAACAGAGAATGCAGAGAAATAAACATCCAAGACCCGGGCAGAGGTTCTGCCGTGCGTCGGGGAAGGCGGCGGAAGGTTATCCATAAGATCCTCGCGCATTAAGTGCAAAGACAGCGGGACGAGAAAAACGCAGTGCGCTCTGCTGCTCTCCGACCTGCTCTCTGCGCGTAGAACAAGAAGGCAGTGCGGCTCTGCGCGTCAGGAAGGGTGTGTGTGTGTATGCCTGAATCTGTGTGTGTGTGTGTCTGTGTGAGGCAGCAGCTGTTGAAAATGAGGACAGGACGAGACCAGAGCAATCAATGTACGAGAGCTTGATCTGATTTGTTAACACTATTGCCAATAATGAACTGGGGATTTGTTTCCCCTCCTTTAAATTCGTTTAAACATGTTTCTGCTTTCGGTTTTGCCATTCTAACGTCTGAGATGCAGACTTTGTCTACATAACCATGTTCATATGCACTCTGAATAAAATATAAAGTCGTTTTAATGTGTAATGTTACACCTGGATCGACCATGCATTTGATTGCTTGCATTCCAAAACAATTCACGCCATTTTTGAACATTATGTTTGGATGTAGCTTCATAAGCCACGGATTTCCATTGGGTATTATTGTCATAAGACACAAACAATGTAGTCAAAATACATAGAAATCTGAATGGTGTGGTGTGCTTTACTCTGAAACCACTCAATAAAACCCAGTGCAACCCACTCCTTTCCAAAGTTACCTAATTAAACAATATCATTCAACTGTGTAAAATTCAATCTCAGAATTAATACAGCATCACAGGGACCAAGAAACAAAGCAGACTCAGCAGGAATGTGTTCCAAACAGGAATGGAGTACTCAAGTCCTAGTGGAAGTCAAGGTAAGAGGTCTTACGCCAAACCGGATGTGCGTCAGCGTCCACCATGATAAGATGCATCCGAATTGGGCTTCCAGTTAGGAAGGAGTTAGGGAAAGTGGCCTGTATGCTAACTATCTTAGGCACTTTATCATAGGGACCTCTGATACTAATTAACTGGCGATTAGGAGCTATGTGCCATCCCACAATCCCTTGCGCCACAAGACGCCATCAATACAAGTCGCCCGGCCCACCTCACGTAAAATAACGAAAAATGGCAGAAAGGAAAAAGACGCGCGCATGTGAGTACAACAACCTCTTCCGAAGGTTTATTTTGATATGCGTCATTCATGTGCGTTTACGTCACGTAATGACGTCGGGTAGAAAGGCTGTTCGAAATGGGCACATTCGCAAACGACTACTAGCCATAGTGTTCTCACTGTTGACCCCATGAAAGGTTAAGGATTAGTTTTTAGTGTTAGTGCTTAGAGGCTAACATTCAGAGGTTCCGGATGCAGGGATAGTTAAGTGACTTGTGATTTGACTCAAGCAGCACCTCCTTGACTTGCATTTGGACTCAGATTTGCGATGTTAGGACTTGGAATTCGATATGTAAAATTGTTATTGTTGGAATTAGCATGTAGCCTGTACTAATGTTGGTTTGTTTTATTAGGTCAGATTACTGGACAATATTATCAATATTATTATTCACTTGATAAAGTAAACCATGTAAGGGTGCCAGTATTCTATTCTTGAAATCTACACATTGGCCTTGTTTTTTTACTTGCTATGATGTGTTAATAAGAATGACTTGGACAGGAAGATTCTTTTACACTCTTGGACTCAACCTTGTTACAATATACGGGCGACCAGTCCAGGGTGTACCTTGCCTCTGGCCTTGGTCTGTAGGACAAGCAACTTAACTTAGACTAATCGTACGTGACTTGGGCTTTCAGTTGGACTTGAGAAATAGTGACTTGGCTACAACACTTGTTTCAACATGGGAATATGCGATCAAAAAGGAGCTTTTCATGTTTTGTGGCAGAAAACTAACACCACATCCTGAACATGCAATTCCCACTGTGAACCTGGATAGGGGCATCATCATGCGTTCTTCAGTAGCTATTCAGGAAAGATATTCAGTGTTGATACTGTAGGAAGATAATGAAGCTAAGAAAGTAAAAGCCTTTATTAGACTGGACACCTTCCAAAAGCACGTAAAATCTAAGCACATAACCAGAGATACAACAGAATGGTTTAGACCAAAATACATTCAAAGTATAGATCTAAGTCCCATTAAGAATCTCAGGCAACACTTGATTGATTTCCATATATGCTCTCCATCCAAACTGACTGAGCTTCAGCTTTTACTGGAAAGGTTTGTCTCGCAGTTATGCAAAGCGATTAGGTGAATCTTCCCAAAGACACGATTCTACAGAGTATTTACTTACGTGGTCTGAATAAAACTGCATGTTTCACTTTTCTAATTTTAATTTGTAAAAACTATTGGAAGCCATATGATTTCCTCTCCACTTCTCAATAATGTACATGCAGCATTTTGTTTTGCTGGATAACAAAACCCTAACCACATAAGCGACACATTTTATTCGGGTATGCAGACAATACACAACACTGCATAACAGTTTTAGAGCCCATGTTACTGAATCCATAAACTACAAATCAAATGTGAAACATCTGCATATGCTCATTTTCAGTACATAATATACGATCACCAGATGGATAAATCTGTTTCTACTTTTGAGCCTTGAATACATGGCCTTAGTATATTGTAGGGCAGGGGGTGGGGGTTTCCTTTTTCTTCCCCTTTTGACCCATTTAGTCTATAACAATTCCCTAAAACTCTGTAGCCACAGGGAGTATGGATTGGCATCAGTCATGAGTGTGCAGACTTCTCTATGTAAGCCTTTTGTAAAGCAAAGATGTTCACCTTCTAATGTACTTTAGAGAAAAGCCCTCTGAGGGTAAAGGGGAGGAGGATGGAGTTTTGAAATCTCCAACAAAGTTACCCCTGAGGTTATCCTGTTTGCTCTTATGACCTGCTTAACTTAGCCATGATTGAAGTCAGGTTGAAAGAGGCCTATGCCTGCTAAATGCCGAGGCAAAAAAAGGGGGCTTCTTTGCAACACAACCTCCCAAAAGACAAGTTCAAGATTGGTGTTTACTGTGTGCCTAGCTGTGTTAGACTACACAAATACCCCTGAAAGGCAGGGATAAGAGTCAGATCTCCTATGTCTAAGGCCATAGTGCTCCAGATGAAAACAGTGGATTGCTCCCTTTGAGTCCAGGAACTATCTATGCCTTAAGCAGAAAACTAGAAGGACCATGGTGTTTAATTCAAATATGATGGCTGGATGAAGATGGCAGAAGAATAGAGTGCTCCAATCTAACAGTGTGAAGAAAAAGATGAACCAAAAAGAAAAATTCTTGATTTACCAATATGCCTATGTTACGACTCACAGCTATGGTTATGAAACATGAATCATGAATACAAGAAACTGAGATAAGCTTCCCCCAGGGTGCCAAAGATGACCCTCTGGCTGGGAATATACTTGGTGTTCATTCTTGCGTAACCTTGCGTTGACAAAAGCAGCAGGCTGCGTGTTGGGTACGTACTTGCTTACGCATTGCACATACTACTGGAGAGTTCCATGAGGGCGCAGAGCACAGATCTCAGACCGAATAGAGTGCCAGATTTGTAGGTTAGAAACAAAGCAAACATAGCAACCGTAAAGGAGTTAATCAGCGGATTCATTTTCGGATAATGACAGGAAAAGGTGGCCGCAGTAATGTAGATGGTATGTAAGACCATGTTTACCACCATTGTTCCGTGTTTTCCTACTGCCTTTGCCACTGTGTATTAAAAAATATAGCTCCGTCATGGGTTCGAAGGGGAGGTACTGCTTATCCAGTTCAGGAGGCATCAATCAAGATGATTGGCTCATTTAATCTGGTTGTCAATTATGCTGCCTCTTCCCCATTGGGAAAAAACCCAGGGAAGACCCAAAAACCTTCTGGAAGGAATATATGTCTGTTCTTCCTGAGAATGAATTGAGATTGGTTAGGCTCGGTTTATACCTCTGTCAGCAAGTTTGCACCCACACGCACATGCACTGCCTGGGACGTTTTCCATTTAAACTGCTCTATTGGTGTGTCAATCAGTGCATTTACATGAAGCAAAAGAAATGGAATTATTGTCTATAACTTAGTTTATGCTACTCCGTTTTGACTGAGACAGATTGATGCAGTGCCAGTATACGTCAACGCAAGGACTCTCCGTCACCTATGCAAGGACGGATGGAAAGAGTAGAGGTCCATTTTCTAACTATCCGTCTCCATCAACTTAGAGCGTATGCCTGTGATTGGTCAGCTCAACAACAGCCAGAGATTGCTTCACCAAAATGGAGCTCTATAGTCACTGTAATAAGTAATTAATGCAGTGATTGGCCAATATATGCTTTAAATTGAAAGGATAATTTATCTAGTTTGGTGATTTTGAACCCAAGGAGGTGTAGGAAAACAATAAAAATGGATGCTGTGTTTGTTTAAATACTTTTTTAGAGTATTATATGAGCTGCACTTCTAGTAAAAACCTTTAAAGCTGAATCAAAACTGACTTTATGTCGTTCATTGTTCAGAAACTATCCTGCAAGGCAGAAGCCACCATGAAAAGTTAGCACTCCCCTGCTGTCCTGTTCGTGAATTGCTTTGCAAGACTGAAAAATCAATGCAGAACGGAGAGAACGAAATGGAGAACCATAAACAAAAAATGTCTCCATCAATATGTCTGCATCCAAATTCGCCTTCAGAGCAATATAAACTAGGCTTTAGTCCGACTAAAATCTGACAATAGGAACGCATGTATACAGCTTAGCTCAACTTAAAACGAACTGAACTGGAGTTTGAGAAATCGAACCACTACACCCAGATAATGAGATTGGAGAATCCAATTTCTCTGCACGTAAAACACCTGTCATCACTAGCCGCTTTTTACTAGAAGTGCAGCTATAGTCAAAATATCAAGAACTACTCGCTGCACTTGCGCAGCTGGTTAATGGTTGGATAATGCTGTTGCGTGTCTCCACACCTATCCAGATAGAGAAGTATAAACTAGGCCTTAGAATGAGATGGACAGTGAGATGTCTGGGTTCCTTTACTATGTGTTCTCTTTGCAACATGATCTTGGATAGGAGGATAGAAAATCAGCAAATGGTTGAGGAATCAACAGATAACAGAAAGCAAAAAATGGGAAGGGAAATAAACAAAACATTTAAGATGATATGTGGGCCAGAAAACAAAAAACAAAACTTAAGATGGACCAACATGTCATCATGGAAAACAAACCTGATGTTCTAGAAGAATTAGAAAGGAATTACAGTACCTTGTGATCTCCAATTGAGAGCGGAGATACAGATATAAATAGTCCAGCAAAACCAGTGAAAATTTAACCACTGCATTAACTTGGCGAGAAAGCCAAAGTGGATATTTTGACAAGTCCATTCAGCTGTGGACCACTAATACTACCAGCCTCAGCCAGAAGAACAGTTAATCTCAGGTAAGCCTCTACTGACTGAGTGAACCTGCAGGCATGTCCAAATATCTACCTTGTGGAAACAGCATGTGGCTTACAATAACTCCCTCCTCAACAGCCTCCTAAAATAGGTGCATATACTTTTAAAGCCTTTCTGTGCAGAAGGACAGCAGTGATTTAGTTGACAGCTTTTAAGCAAAGATTTCAAGGACAATGGTATTGTAAATTAAAACTGTTTATTTCAGTTGTTGGTTTTAATTGAGAGCCAAAAAAAAAAGAAACAAAACATGCAAGAGACTTAAAGATATCAAAGCAGTCTCCAGATTACTGGATGGGAACAAACCCAAAAAACTGAAAGCTGGTAACATTTTGGTTATGATTTTGGTGACGAAGCATTTACTGCACTGGCAAAAAAGCCCACATGACACTAATAATTCCCGGCTAGAAGATGGATGGATGGATGATCAAAGCTCAAAAATAATGTTAAGCGGCTTTAACAAGACTAACAGAAATCCACTTCAAGCTTATCTTGTGGTTATCTCCACACTGACTGCTACGAGTAATGATGGTGCAGACACACAGCACAGGCCGTCGCCATCAGAACGGAAAGCGGTCGTGTTTTATTCCATTTTATTTCCGCAGCTGTACGCTGTAATTTCTGTCTGGAGAGCGCCTTGCAGAAGCCATGATTTATTCATTACGGGGGCTCGAGTAGCATAGACCAACGACATGAGAATGAGCACCTATATTCAATGACTCCCATCTTTCAATATGGACAGGCTTTCTAGGTCATCCATTTGGAGCGTCAGTGCACTCCAATGCATGAGTGCTTCTCCTGAGAACAGAGGCCGGTGAACGTCAGACACTCTGTAGGACTCTCAGAAGGACCTTACAGTAGCGGGGACCTCGAGCGATACACAACTAACTGAATAACATCAATTAGGAAATTTTCTCTGGAGCTTCCTGTTTAACATGAATCGTCTACTCGATTGATCAAGGCGAAGCACAACACACACACACACACACAAAAAAAGTCCTCCGCCAGGCAGATTAAAAATGAATTTTCTCTGGGATTCAAAAGGCTGCACTGTTAGAGCGGGGAGAGAGAGAAAGTGAGACAGAGATGAGAGCTGGTAGCTCTGCTAGTTTGCCTCGAGAGCCCCTGTAGCAGCTAGTCCCAGCTGATCCATCCATCAGCCTTCAAGCCCATGGAGGTGAGTGACTGTTTGAAGGCTCTGCCAGCTACCTTATCCTGAGGCTTAACAATCCAATATTGGTTGTTGCCGAAGATAATTACTCTCCATTGATGGTAGAACACCCAGGGCAAGCTGCATCCATTTGCATTGCCCAACACCACAGATCGATCAAGGTTGGGGGGGGGGAGGAGGAGGATAGAAAGCAGTTGGGAGCTGATAACAGCAATCGTTGGACCGGCATTTCTGGGAGCGATGTTATGCTCTCACTGGATTTTATTATTCCCCTCAAGCACCTCCCTCTCAGAGCTTTTCCTCCCCCCTCTCGCTCTGTTCCTTCAGCGAACAAGGTAAAGGAGGGCTCCCCATGATAGAATCAGCAAGGACACGTCTGGCTTTATTCCCACTCCAAAAGCATGCACATGTCACCTTGACATTCTTTATTGTGTTCACAGTTCTGGAAGGAGAAGGTGTGGAGACTAGATCAGGCACTTAGTAAACAATTGTTTAAGGACACACAAGTTCTACCAATCCCCCCCCACACACACACCTCCTAAGCTCTTGGGCAAAATGATGGAAGTATAAACGCCTCTCTCCAGCTCTTGTCTAATAACCATGAAAACAAAAGGCTTACTCTTGTGGGACTTTTTTTAGCTGAATTCTCCTTACCTGAGCATAACTCAAATTTCCTCTTAGAAAAGTGAGATCAGCAAGTAAACTATAAGATATGGTATGTCTGCAATGTTTTTTTGGGACATAGTGCAAGGAGACTTGCTCCATAATTATTAGGCATATGTACAGGAAATGCAGAGCACGAATAAATTACGCATGAATCTCACACACACTGGCTGTAATCATAACTTCCTCACTTCAAACTTACTGCTTGGGATGTGAAACGTAAAATTAAAAACAAGTGGTGTTACTTTCTCTTTTAATAACATTTCCATTCTACTAACAAGATAAAAGTGAATTGTGCTCTGACTCGTAGAGAGAGAGAGAGCGAAAGACGTTTCGGGATTAATTTTTCATGCACATTGATAATTTAATACACACTGGCACCAGTTTATTAACATTCTATGACTTCTCTTCCTCTCTGAGAATACTCTCTATACAATGTGTAGCCATTTGGAGGAAACAACTGATATTTCCTCGTCAGCTGGTCAAAACTTGTTGAAGTTAAATTTAATACTAAAAGTTAAAATGTCTGCAAACCAATCCAGTATCACGAGAAAAGTTAAAAAAAATGTAACTGAGAAGAAAATTCACATGGAGAAAATGGCTGGTGACCAGAAATGTAAAAAAAAAATTCTTGACAGCCCTTGATCTATAAACCTTGGAAAACCGCTTCTAGATGGCGTAACTACATCACTCTTCAGTGTGGAAGTTGATACTTCAGGATAAAGACTCAAAGGTTATCTACTTTCAGTATGAGTGGAGATGTATAAGAATAAAGTTAGAGGAAGCACAAACACGTGGAAACAAATGGAAATTTTGGCAGTTCATTCAGCCAAACGACAGCTACATCTCACCACACGCTGGTGATTTCCTTCCAGTTTGGCAGTTTTGGTCATTTAGTATCCATAAAAGTAAGGAATGAGTACCCAGACAATGAAAAACAATCATGTAATGTAAATTTCCCCCCGTCTTTAGAGTGATTTGATAAATTGGCGAACAAACAATTTTGAAAAATCAACCCAGAGTCAACTTCTGCAGGAAGGCTGAATCTATTACAACAAAGTTGGTCTGTATTATGTAAAAGATAATTGTCTGAATTCTCCAGAAAATATATTTTCTATTCTTCACTCAGTCACACAGTGGGAGATTGCCTCTGCATCTAATGTAAAAATAGAAAGAAGACTAGAGATAAATATTTGGAATGCTGTAAGCTATACTTCATAATTTACTCAAATTTTGCATTGTTAAGTCAAAGCTTTGCAAAACCAAAATCAGCTATGAATCTGTTATGATTGAATCTCTAATTATAAATACAGAAATCCCTCAGGAAAAAGAGAAAAAAAAGTATAATGTGTCATTGCCTCCAATGATCCACCCATTAGTTAGGCTTACAACTCAAGGAGGAATTGGGAATGAGCAGAAAACAACTAATAAGCACACTGAGCTTCAGAGAAAAATGAATGTTTAAGTGTAACTGTGAGTGTTGGCACTCATTCGGGGATAAAGAACAGCTTTCGCAAAAACACAAGCAGTTTGACATTCAAGGCCAACCAGGGCAAACAGCATATGATAGTAAACAGGATCATTTGGGTTTCCAGTCTTCTGTCTGGAGACAGGAGACATGAGAGAAAGAAAATGACAAAACATTTCTCACTCTGAGGAGCACAAAGTTGCCAAGAGAGACTGGAAAGAGATTAAATACAGGGTTACCGGAGCACAAACCTAATCCATTCAGAGACAAATGCAAGGTCTCTGAAGCACATTTGTTGTATGGCCTGAGGTTTAACAACTAGCGGTATAACTCCATTTCTCATCATTACCTCCCTGCACTACAGCACTGCAGAGATAGGGTCCGCCGAGGAAATAGAGTGAGTAGGTGCAAGAAGGAGCACAAATAAGAGAGATGATAGAAATCACAACAGACACACAGAACACCTTGGTGTAAAACTCTGCATGGTTTCAGTGGATTGCAGTTTCCAGTTTTTCATTTTATTTGGGCAACGATGGCAGTGTTATCCTTGAAAAAAAAAGGACTGCATGCAACATAATGGCCGGGGGGGGGGGGGCTTGTGTGTGATGTTGCACAGTTGTGCCCAGCATCATCCCCATGGTCACCATATGCTGTCGTGATTTGGTGGAGGATTGAACTTGGACGCAAGTCTCGCAGCAGTAACTCCGTATAGCGTCAGATATGGAAATCCACCAGCATTCATGAATGATACAAGGCTTGATCTTTAGCCCCACACGTCAAAGGATTTGTCAGGGTGGATGAGCCAGATGCTTTGACAGATTTAAAGGAGCTGGGGGAGGGTCTTTTCGGCATCCCACTGCGCCACACACAAACTCACTAGTGTTACAGAAGTGTATAATAAGTCCCCTTGAGGAAATGTGTTAAGGAAAAAAGCACCCAAGCTTCAAAAAAGGACAAAAACAACAAAATCTGATTGCATTCAAGTCCGTATTAACATATCCTTTCACCAGCAGAGGATGCCACTGGATTTAATTCAGTAAGACACAGCTGCTGAGGCCCTGCAATTCCTATTATGACTCTATGATTTAATCAATTATGGCTCTAAAACTATGGCTTAATTAACTGCATGCATAGGCGGCTGCTTTTCACAGGAGCCGTTCAGGATAACAGGGAAACAAAATGGCTGCTGTTTTTTCCTCATGCTGAACAGAGGGTAAGATGGTGGCGAATAACCATGTTCTGGGAAGAATCATTGATTCGCCTCATAAGGCACATGGATTGGGAACGTTGTGCTTTTCTTTTTTTATATCCTTCCTAAAAAATAAAACAAATTCAGTGAATAACTTTGCCCTCAGCCCAATTTTAAACTTAAGCAGCAGTGTTGTAATGAAAAGGCGCAAAGACAAGTTATAAAACGATTATACATGTTTTCAACCGCTTGCAATTCGTGCAGACTGCTGCCCTAATAACAGCTTTAAATGATTTCCTCATGACTGAATGCGCAAATGCTTCTGTTTGCAGCACAGACAGCATTTAAGGTAGCAGAGTAACCTAATATTAACTTATGTCAAAGAAGGAAGAAACGTCTCCATTAAATTGGGAAATGGTCAAAAAGAAAAAAAAAAAGTCCCCCTGCGTAATGCAAATCAACAGCAAGTCATTAGTTTAAATTTGGTTAGTAGTATTACATTATCCAAAATAAAATTTCCAACAGTATTCTTAATGCAGTTAGGGACTAAGAAGCCAGATGTTTACACTCCTCACTGAACTGGTGACAAATGTCCCTGGTGTCCTAAAGAGTCTACTTCCAAAATCCAAGGTAAACAGTCCACTAGTTACCTAATTACTGTCAGGTGACCAACAGATCGTAACATAACCGAATCTGACAACTTCAAACTCAAAATAGAGCTTGCAGAACGTAAAAAAGCCAACAACTAAACCACTGATTCGATTTCATGTTTGTCATTGTATAATATCAATACTGCACTCCTATTTGGCATTTCACCCACGAAGACCAATTTTAGGCAAATAATGAGGAATATTATGCAGTTAATGACAAATTAACGATAAAGAGACCAACAAAATTAGTGAAATTAGATTTCAACCACTTATAGCGCATTAAAAGAAAATTTCCTTTATTCAATCACATCTCATTATATAAAGTACAGTCTAACTCAGGCGATGCCTACGGCCATTATATTAGTGTTGAGCTCCTATGCGAGCACATTTTACTGCTTGTCTGGCTTTCAAGCCTTAGTCCGTATGGAGGAAAGCCACAGTAAATGAGTTATAACATTAATACCAGTCAGATGGTTTCCATTATAGTCTACAGTACTCTAAATCCTATAGTCTTAGCAAGAAATCTGTTGGCCTCCAAACTAATGACTTTCAAACCAGAGGTTAAGATTTTTGAACCTGAATATCTTAACCTACAAAGAACCTTTGAAATAACCGTCTTCTCAGCAATTGTCGTTAAAAGGATTTTTTTCTCTCTAGACTTTATGACCCTCCTCCCGTGCTAAATTTTTATTCATTTTTCTGAGAAAAGCTGCGAAACTGTGGGACCTTTTTGTATGTAATATGGATTAGGTACTTAGCTCTCAGGGAGCTCGGTCATGATTCCAGAAAAGCCTCTTTGCATCACAGCTCGTTCATTCAGCTGGCCGCAGGCCTGTCATAACTCCTAACCCCATCTTCTCTTGGGACTTAGCCCACATGGCTACTTCTTCCACTCCCTGGAGGAAACTACCCCAACCATGCTCAGGCGAGAGCCCAATAGGGGCGGGAGTAGGTTGACAAAAGACCAGTGCAAGGGCAAGGGCCTTCCT
Source organism: Apricaphanius iberus (assembly GCA_028564705.1). Classification (NCBI taxonomy): domain Eukaryota; kingdom Metazoa; phylum Chordata; class Actinopteri; order Cyprinodontiformes; family Aphaniidae; genus Apricaphanius; species Apricaphanius iberus. The sequence goes on from JAPXFQ010002998.1 coordinate 2,132,752, forward strand.
CGCTAATTACACCAATACAGCTTTGGAGAGAAAAACTAAAAGCCTTTGACATAATTTGGTGCTGGTCTTTTGTTCCTTTGTTCCTTTGTGTCTTTGTATGCGCACTATCAGAATCAAAACTTCCTTTTTGCCTGAGCTTTCCCGAAAAGTTACCGGATGTTGAAAGTCTTTAAAAAATCTTTAGAATAACACATTATTAAGTGTTTGATAACAATGTATTTTATGAGAGTGGATCATTTCAAAAACATGTCATAACTCACCTTTGCTTTGTAAAACTGCCTCTAACTACTTGGAAACACTACAGTTTAACAACGTCTCATGGTGTGAGATTGCCACTTTTGTTTTCATCAAGCTGAAGTATTATTCAGTTGAATCTTAACAAATGACTTTGTCTGGTGAAGAATGTATAGGCTGTAACAATTGGATATACGGATATGTTTTGAAGTTAGAAACACAAGGCAAGGCCATTTTATTTGTATAGCACACTTTCAACACAAGGCAATTCAAGGTGCTTTACATGATTCAGTGATAATGAAACCACATGATTACAAACAAAACATATAAGTTAAACAGTAATCAATCAGTAAGAAAACATAATGTAAGGAACAAATTTATGTTATTAATATACAATCACTTAAAAAAGAAATAAAAAAGTAAGAATAGAAATTAAACCACAACATTAAAAAGTAATTTAAGGAACAAATGTATGCAATTAAAACAGATTAAAACAGATAAAACACAATCGGGTAAACAAAACAAAACAAAATGTGATCAAAAAAGCGCAATTTAAGATTCAAATGGAGCTCTCAATAGTAGAGTTTTTATCTTTGATTTAAAACAGCCTAGCGATTCAGCGTTTTTGCATTTGTCTGGAAGTTTATTCGACATTTTTGGAACATAGAAGCATAGAAGAAAGGAAGTAGTTGTTGAGTTTCCCGGTTGTAGCGACAATTTTGGGTACTCAGTAGAAATAAGAAATACAGAGGGACAGAGAAGCTCAGAAAGATTTCCAGGAACTGTGACAATTATGTTAGCCGCTAACAAAGATGACCATTTCCTTTAGATGCTTCTATTAGTCCTACAACTAAGTCTATCCTGTATTTCATCATTCTAAATAATTCCTTAAGTTGAACTATGAGTACACATTGTGCCGAGTCTTTAAAACACACTATAAACAAGAATAAAATAGGGAATATCTTAATTATCCAAAAAATGTTGGAAAATTTTAGTCTAATCTATTGAATGGATTATCATGTATCGTCTTGTTTAATGAGCTGGACGTATTTTCACATCCTTAATGAATGTTGTGTTTCATTAGCAGACTTACCCAGAAATTTACTTAAACATAAAAGCAGAAAGCATTTAAATGTTCATCTTCAAGGAAGAAATTAAGGACATCTAAAAAAAAAAATTGGAACAACCAGCTGTATAGAAAGTATTTAGACTTTGTGTGAAAACCTTGAAGTGTACCATCTCGGAAATAATCTTTCCATCAACCTAAAGCCTTTTTATCCTCTTTGACTTAAAGTCTGTTTAATTTGAGAAAACCTCAAACCTCGTTCCTGGGATTCCTAAACGGCTAGATTTAATAATCAAGCCTTCAAATATCACACCGTCTCATGGTTCATCAGGAGTCATTTATCAGGAAGGCCCTTAGCCATGTAAACATGTTCTGATCGGAGAGATCACTTCAAAAATCACATTAAAGAAAATGCAATTCTTACAATCTGCTGATGTTCACAAGGGTACGTTTTTAATTTTACATAAAAGCCCCTCCCCTTAAAATATGTTGTTAGCAATAAAAAAAGTTGTTTCTCTAGTTAATAAGCCACAAACTAAAAATCACCCCCCCCAAAAAAAAACCCCCCACAAAAACCACTCAATTTCACTTTAATCAAAAACACAGTGATGGCAGCTGACTGAGGCTCCATCGTAAAGGCAAACAAGCATTAAGTGGGATGTTTTATAAGCAACAACAGAGGGTTTTTATTTTATGTCCTAAAGCTTTAATTGGTGGCTCTGTTATTTCCTCTTCCAGGGGCTGAGGGTAACAGTAAACCCTGTGTCAAGGAACAGAGCCTCAATGGCTGTGGCAACCCAGTAACTAGCTGCCCTCATTGGGCCCCTACATCTGTGATCTTTACCAATTGAGCTCAAGAGGCTGCGCTCCCCTGGCCCCAAGCTGCCAACGGGGCAGGCCTCTCAGCACGGCCTAATCTGCCTGGAAGGGCGCTGTCAACCACTCGGCCTAGGGGTCACATATGGAAGTGACTAGAGCTGGTCTAAGTCAACTGGGAATATTCATAAATCTCTAGACTGCTTCCTTAAGCTACTAATGGGGGAGAGGCACATCACCCTGTAAGCTCTGTCTGGGAACATGGTGCAGACGCTCCACTCTAGTCAAGGGATATGCATACCTTTGGTAATAACTGTAATATACCCCAAATTTCATTTTAGATATGTAACGGAAAGAGATGGAGTGAACACAGACGAGTATTTCATGCAGAACCCTAACAATGAATGTCACTTCAACTTCTCAAGGGCTCTAAACACAGTATTGAATTTTGTGTATACTTACCGTCTCTCTCTCTTGCTCTTTCTTTTGCTTTCCTTTTCTGTGTTACCACTCAAAGGGTGGGATCCAGTAGACTGTGGGGCCACTAAATTTGATACTCTCCTCGAGGAGAACAAGCGTTCCTTTATGTGAACAGTTTACAGCTCCATATGTATTTTCAATTCAGATTTATTTAGTGAGGGGCTGAGTAAGATCCCTGAGGGATCCATAAGCCTTACTGCTCCATCTCCACCTCTCTTGTGAGATTTACATCCTACAACAACACAAACAAAACTCCTGTTTCTCCCACAGGAGTGCAGCTGTGAATCAGAGCAGCTTCTATCAGGCCTCGACATGCAAAACAGAAGTAGAGAGGGAAAAACTACGTTTACCGTGTCTTGGCTTAACAATAACAAAAGGAGGTGCAGGAGCTGATGTACATTTGCTACAAAACACGAAGTAATGGGAGGATAATCTTAAGGTGCTGACACATGTAAGGCAGTCCAAGATAACGTTGAAAGAAAACACCCTTTTCCAAGTGGAATTTAAGGGGAAAACTCAACCATTTCCCTCAGACTGACGAGCCAATAAGTTCAACAATAAATACAGACTCGTTAACCCTGCATAACCATATAATATGATCCCCTCCATATTTCTTGTATCACCTTGTCTGAAATGTTGTAGTATGCAACAAAGTCAGATGCAGACAAAGGCCTCTCCCAGCTGGTCCCATTAGCTGGAGAGAGTGATGTCCAGAGCATTGGAGCATGTCGTGTGCTCTTGGGGTCGGGCCTGTTTTATTAATGAGCCAATCGAAAGAGCACAGGCGGAGGGCCGGTCACCACTGACTGCAGGAAGCACCATGGGCGGCCAGCCCGGTGAGTTAGAGTAGCTGGGAGTCAGAGGACCAATCCCTGAAGGGGCCTCAGCCACTAATGTACTCCCTAGTGATGCTCGGCGGAGGCACATTTGACAAATGGACTCCTTTAGTGGAGCTCTGCTGAGGGTATCTAGGCCCCGTTGTTGGCTCATGGCTGGTTTACCTGCCCACCGCCATGCTCGCTTCTTCATTTGAACTACCTCCCTAGAGGTCTGACAGTAACTGTTAATGAGGCCATGTGCACATGAATGGATGGGCCAGGCTTCTCAGAGACACACAACTGTGCAATCACACACACAGACACTGAGCCTGACTGGGATAAGAAGTGCTGGCAGGCCGATCTGTTTTGTGCACTTGGAACCATTGCTATGAAGCCTGTGATGGATTATACTGGAAATCTGGCAAAGCAAAACGTGTGCCATCTTTAGAATGAATAATCTAGTGGAGGTGCGACACGGAATCGGCTGATGACCAAAGTCAGAGGATTCTGAACTTAACAGGACCAACTTTTTACCATCTGTAAACACCGGTGACCAGTTAACAGGTCAAGGCAGCAATAACACCCTTTGGTTGTGGAAGCGGTTACTGACAGAAGATGATTCAACATACTCCAACAGAAGTTTCAACAGAGTCCAACATTGATGTTCATAATTAGTAATGCTAACTGTGCTAATCATGTTAAGTACGTACATAAGAGGGTGAAGGAAGATATTAATGCAAGCTTTGTAGTAATTTATTCTTTGATTTAAGTTATTAAAACCCAACCTCAGGGCACCCTTTGTCGGTACCTAAGCTGCTGCAGTCGATTTCCTGCTCCCGGTGCAGATAGCCCCTTTAATGGTGTTTCCTTACCTGGTTCATCTGCACTCGAGCCAATGCCATTTTTATAGTTGATTTTGCATGGGAGTTGGGTTGGAGGAAGAGGGTATAACTGTAATCATGCTTTTAAATTTGTGGAAGAGGAATGGCAATATGGTTTATTTGGGGTTCATTTAATATGTAAAGAACTTTGAGTTGCAATTTTTGGATAAAAAGCACTTAATAAATAAGGTTTGATTGATTGATTGGTTGATTGAAACTTTTCTCTCGTGTACAGTGGGACATCGACTCTGCTTCAAATCTAAACTATTATTGACTACTCATAGCAGAAAGGCTAGATTGGTTTTAATGTTGTGAAAAATAAATTGGAATATGTTGAAACTGGTTCCCACAAGTCATAATTTTACAAAAACATGAAGGAATTATGCTAGAAGGATATACCAGTGGCCATTGTTTAGTATTTCTTGATTACTAGACATAAAAAAATAACAGCAGACATACTGTAGCGTGCTGTGCTTTTGGGGAATATTTTGACCGACATCAATGACATCTTTCGAAAATAATCAAATTTGAAACTGCTTTTTTGGGAAACAGTTTCTTCCCCATTTTGATGAAAGGTTGCTACTGTAGGAGACAAGCATTAAGACAGATAAGGATATGAGTGTAAATAGGGAGTTGAGTGAATTTGTGTTTTCTTTGCTTGGTGCAGGATTGTGACAAATTCCAGAGCAAGTCTCTAGCGAGTCCCGCTGCTTTGGTGTCAGCACTGAGCGGCTGTCTGAGCGTGATGGAGCCGCGAAACGCTGAGCACCGAGCTCTCCCTTGGGATACACGCCGAACAAGATGTCGCCTGTCAAGCGGGGAGCATTTGAAAATAAATAACATCAATGATGATTTCAGTTTACTTGTCACAAGCATGTGCGCTTTGAGAAGTGATGCCATCATGCTGGCTGGGATGCAATCCCCCCTATGCTCCCCACCTCCTTCTGAGACATGCCTCAGCTGCTAGATGCACTCCATTTCCTATTCAGATTCAACATCAATCTGTTGGAGGCTCCAGATATCAGTTGTAACAGACTGCTGGGTGAGACCATGTGCAGTGATCGCTCATTAAACCCTCAGAAAAAAACAATACTGGGTTACTCAGTAGGGTATATTTGAACATATCTACTTTAAAAGGCCAAAGAAGTTATTTATAAGCAACTTTGATAAAAATCTCAAACATACGCTTTAAAAGAGCTTTATTTAACACAAGCTGAATGATGCAGTGTAGCCTTACAGTTTCCATCTTGACCTCTGTCATGAATTGAAATATCAGGCTGTCAAAGTCACAATGTACTGGACCAAAATAATCAAAAACAAGATCCACTGTGTCAGTTAAAGATGCCCCACTCATAGTTTCTAAGTTGTTTTCTGATACTCTGTGTTTGTAAAGCTTTGACCTATCAGTGACGATTTTGGTCAATTATGAGCTCTCTCTTTGAGTACGACATGCGAATGTGGGAAGAGGATTTAAAAGACCTTTTCGTCTAGGTTTTCTCCCAAGAGTGGTGATTAATTATTCATGTTATGAGTAGAGAGGACTGCCATGGAGTGTGTGTGAGAGAGTAGTTCCTAAAACTGATGCTTTAGATATAGCACAAAACAAAAAAAACAAAAAAAGTACAGTAAACATTTCTAAATCCAGCATGTATCATAATAAATAAAGGTTAAAAGGTCAGAAGGAAAAAATAACAGAGAAACACTGCTGTACTTTGTTTGAACTTTCTGTTATCTGGTGAAAGTTTAGCTCTCTTACTTACTTACTTACTGCATAAAAAACCCCAGACAGAGTGAACAAAGTTGAACAAAATACAATTTTCTATTCAACAGATTTTTATTTTTGTGCCTTCTCTGATTTATTAACACATTACAGATAATGTAGTGACGAGGTTTGAGCCTTCTACACTCATTATAACACATCTACAAATGAACCATGTCAATATACCCCTTGGTGTGCTGCATTTGCAAAATACCAGTTAGAATTGTTTTTTTTTTTTTTAACCAGCTAGTCACAGTTTCTTGAAGTCAAAATAATCCATCTCTGATCAATTGTCAAATTGTCAGTGCATCTCTAATTTCAGTTTCACTGTAAATCAATTTCAGAAGCAATCAATTAGCTTTGCCCAGACAAGTGGGAACATAGATACAGGTATCCGACTATGCATATGTCTGCGCGTATACATGCCAGTGGACTCAGTTGGCCTCAGCACATTGGAATGAAGCCCAGCAGGAGAGCCTGAACCGATTGGAGTCTCAAAAAAGACCAAAGAGCACTCGCTACACAAAGAGTTTCATCTCTCCTTAAGGAGAACCATCTGTTTAAAGCAGACTTTTTTCACCCCCTCCCTCTCGCTGCAGTTTTACAGTCGATCGTAGGTCAAGAGCAGGAAAACAAATGTGCACTGTGCACATCTGTCTGTCTGCCATTCCTCCAGCCAAAGATTACACATCAGAATGTTCTTTTGGCAGCCGAGCAAAAAACGAAATGAAGAGAAAAAAGCAATCCCAAGGTATTTGGGCCAAATCTTACTTCCTAAGAAAGGCACCATAAATTGTTTGCAGTGTGCTCATCTCTTGAAGGCTCATAGCAAGCGGATTAAGATGGTCAGAGGGGAAGATGTTGGAGAAAAAAATAGATGGACTACATGAGCTCAAAAAAGATCTGGATGCAGTGGACTGAATGATGAGGAGATTAAGCATCTGGATCAAATGGCTGGATAAAGAGGAGTAGCAGAATGTGCTTGGTCTTCCTTCAATGTTGACTTTTACATTACATGACCATTACAGTGATGCACAAGAGCTAAGGGAGGTCAGACTGATCCATGTTCACGACTTGACAGGTCCCACCAGGGAATAAGGACCAGTCTTTCTCCCACTAAGCAGTAAGTAGTTGGTATATGCCAGTCTTTCATCTTTCCACAACTGTATTGTCATCATCCTCTTCCTTAGCTGTACAGGACAAAGTGAATCAACCTCTTGCTGTGCACCTCAGAGCCGCAGGCCTTTATGTCTTCATGTTTTTCGCCCTCACTCAGCACATACATTATCTGCCTTCGATTTGAGACTTGTCTGAGGTCAGTTGAACACAGTTTAAAGGTTCCTAATCAGGGACAGAAAGGAAGAATGAATCAAATCTAGCTGCTGGACTCCCAACTATTCTCACCCCACTTGCACCTCATTTTGACTGCATTCTATAACCAGAAATTATAAGAAAAATTGTCAAAAATTACTAACACACACTATACAACATCAAGGCTTGCCATTTTTATCAGTCAGCAAAAATAGATGATAAGTATGGGGAGTAACTAATGGTAAATGGCCTGCATTTGTATAGCACTTTAAACTACAATCAGTCATTCACCCATTCCTACACAGACTCACACATTGATATAGGTAAGCTACATTGAAGCCACAGCTATCCATGGTCAAGCTAATAGAAGCAAGAGCACCCCCATTAGCCGAGGCTAGTGAAGTGTCTTGTCCAAGGGCATGACTGTCCACTTTGAACAGAGCAGGGATTCAAACTTTTCCCACTCAGCCACTGTTGTCCCAAATAATCTTTTGTCGGTCATAAAGATTTAGAACTATTTGTAGTAGCCCTCAATTAGATATCTGCAGAGAAGGTAATTATAGGTTCTACACAGACATTTTTCAGTGTGAGATTATCCATTTGCATTGGTATGAACTTATACATATTTTATTTAATTGAAAAGCTAATAGTCTTGTAATTCTAATTATAAATGCAAATCAAGGATACAATTATAATTAATTTAATGTTTTTCAGTGAAGACATATCTCTGTTCTGGGATACATCTCAGAGTGCTTTCTTTCCTAAGAGACCCCAGGCATTTCTCTACTCAAAATGGTTTGAGAACAGCTTTAATTTTCATTTGGGATTTATGTTAAATGTAGAGCTAAAACTGCTGGATTGTTTGCGGTTAAAGGTTTTTAACACATTATTTTGGTAAATGCAGTTTTGCTCAGTGTAAATGTAAATATAGGGCTTCAATATTCCACAGCTTCATTCTTTTTCTGGTAGTCCGGCCTGGCAGACTTTAAGACCGCAAGCAGACTCCTTATTTTAATTTACCTTGTCATTTGTGGCCTCCAGTGCCTTTTATTTGTGCCTTGTAAAATGGAGTTGTGATATAAGTGTGGGAGGCAGAAAGAAGGGTTAATGAAGGACATTAACCTCTATCAGCCTTAACATCACCCAAGCTAATGACCTTTATAAAAGAATAAATATCTACCATCCTAATTAGAGGGCAATACTTGTACAGTTAGGGTTGGTAAAATATTTATAGTGCTCCAGGTACTTTACCTTCCTATCTGGTGATTTTTCCTAGGTTATGATACATTAAAAAGACTGACTTAAACAAGGGTCATTTATATTTGAAAAGACAACTTTGGTTAAAGACCAAATGGAATCGTCTGCGAACATTCCAGAACGTCTATCCGAAAATGGCTTATGTGCAAGTTACTTTTTTTAACAACCTCTATTCAAATAATTTATCTATTTAGGTTGAGAACCTTAGGAAACCTCTTATATATTTGTTCTGTTTTTTTTTTACACTTAAATGTTATGAAACATAAACAAATTTTGATACAGAACCAGACTAACCTGAATACAGTTGAACCTCACCTATTTGCGGTTCAGGATTTGCAGTTTCACCTATTTGCAAATTATTCTGTGGAATGCTACTCCAAATTATTAACTGGAAATCTGCCTATTCTCTGATTTTTCTCATAGAGCTAATCGAAAATATTCAGAAAAAAAAGGTAGCTGGGTTAGCTAAAACATCTAGGTAAAACGTCATTTGATATGCCATTAGATGGCACTTGCAAAGCACACAATCCAGGAGGGTATTTTCTTTCCCTTGATAGTGATTGGGAAGAAATAAATAATAATGTATATTAGGTTCTGCAGTAGTACTCAGAAGGTTTCCACGGTGCACATTAATGCATATTAAGCTATATTTGGTATTTCAACTATTAATAAAGGCAGTTCTAAGTGTTTTGTAGTGTGGACCTTGAGTTTGTTTAAATTTTAGCTATTTGTAGGCACCTGTGGCCCCTAAACACACTCAATACAGGGGATGACTGTAAATAAAAAAGCAGCTGTTTTAAAATTATTTTTTCATTTATTAAGAAATCATGCTATCCAAATAGACCCAGCCCAATGTGAAAAAGTAATTTGCCTTCTAAACCTAGTAACACTTGTACCAACCTGTTTTATTTTGTATGGATTCAACATCATGTACATCTGCCCCTTTTGAGTATAGTACAATAAAAATCAATATATATATATATACACACACACATACATATATATATATAATTGGTTAATAGAAGAGCAACCTTGTTTTAGTGTTGTGCTCAATTCGAAGTAAACCTGATTAAGCAGCATTTTTTTTGTTTAATATGTACTTGCAGATATCTAAATATCCCTTATTGTAAAGAAGAGAAAAGAGAATGTTTAAAAATTAAGCAAATATTACTTTTTATTTAAAAAAAACAAACAACGCTCATGGTAATATAATTCATTTATCAAGCTCTCAATTTTGCTCTCAATACCTGAACTATTACTGAAAATAACATCACAATCCTCTCTTCAAAACATCCACATGACGCTTGTAACAATCATCACCAGTGAGAGTTAGTAGAGCTTCTGAATAAATGCTCATAATTTTTGTCTCCAGTCATCAGAGTTTGATCATTTAAATAGTTGTGGGATTAACCGGACCTTTGCAGTACTTCAGAGGTCTCACTGTTAATTTGGGGAGCTGTCTTCTTAGATTACCACAGAGGCCATGAATGTGAGGGCAATCCATTCCTACAATTCCCTTGACAATCCCTCCATCTCCCTGTTTCTCTTCCCTTTAAAAGTACAATGCAACAAAATAGCCACAGCAGGCATTATTAATTAACTGGAATAGGCAGGGAGGGAGGAGCTCATCTGTTATTTATGAGAAGATAACCAACTGGAAACCTCTCTGGCAGTCCTATTAATGATCTTTAGTGGCCCTCAGGCCATTCCATCACGCCATCTCTTGTTCCCGTACCAGTCCCCCTTCCTTTGCTCCCTTCTTGCCAACACACGTTCCTCTTTTGTGAGTCCCACATTCTGGCCTTCATTTCTTAATGTGGCAGGAGTGAAGCAAGTCGGGAAGTGGGGGGAGAGTGGGATGTGAGATGTAGGCTGTAATTTGTGCAGAGGATTTAGACATTACAGGGGAAAAGGGGCTCTCCTGGGACCAGGCAGTTGATCAGCCATGGCCCCAGAGGAGTGAACCAGACAAATAACAAATGACAGCTCTGTGATTAAATCAAACCTTCTACTTTAAGTGTTGAAATATCTGCCTGTCACTAACAATCTAGAGATTGTTCAGGCTCCCTCCTCCCAGTGTTAGTAGCCATGCCTTCGTCTAGGAGCAGAATCCCATCAAGCTCCTATCCCCTCTTCGTACAGCCAACCCCTCCCACAGCTACCCTACCCTAAAACACATCAATCAAACAACTCCCTCTGGACACCCTCCCACCTCCTTCCCCCATACTCCAAGCTAACCATCTACTCTCAGGAGAACCAACTGACACATGCACACAAACATGCAGGTAGCCTCACTAAAAAAAAAAAAAAATCTCAACAAAGAATGGTTTAGTACACTTAGAAATTCATAGCAAATTGGAATGACCCATAAACAGCTTTCCAGAAGCCTGCAGATATCATCATATATTGGAATCTACTGTCTTCTTGTGTTGCTACCGAGACCCGTGGAACAGTAGTTTAACAGCAGCTATGCACTGTAGTTCATCATGGGCATATTCCTAACAAATATTGTGGATATTCATCAGTCTGTGCTTAACAGACAACTGGAAAACCTATATCATTTTAAATTATGCTTTTCATTTGGATAAAGTGTCTCTCAAGGCAAATGGTCTTGCAACTTTATATCAGAGTACATAGATCGATCATTGATGTGAATGTCAAACATTTTGGCTTTTAAAGAGATTTTGCTAAGGGTAGGGAGGCCATACAGGAAGCCTGATAAAAGACTTCCAAAACAATTCTTCACGTTTGCTTGGGGTCACTGATCTAGTCTAGGACATCATCTAAGTTCTAGCCATTTCACTCAAACTGCCAGATGAATTTGCTTAGAATTTTTAGGAACAACCCAGCAACCCCAAAAACTTCAGCAAGTTACAATCTAGAAGATGCTGGAACGCCAATGTTACTGTTGATATTCTGTTTTCTCATTACCATGTGTGCCGACCTCTAAAAGTCTTATTCACTGAGAACCTACTTGTTCTTTTTGTAATACGATCGGTCACTCAGAGTTGTACATGCATGTTGCACGTTAAAAAAAAAATGATTCAACCCCCATTGCCAGCATAAGCCACAGAAAGGTGTTAGATGGGAAAATAATTTAGTCAGAAAAGGTCATTACCTTCTACGTCACAGGAAAAATTAGTATTCATGGTCTAGTCCAATTTCTTTACATCTTTACTAGGTCACGCTAACTGTTAGAAACTCCACAACAGGGTGTAACATGTTCGGGTTTGAGTTATTTTTTGGAGATAGTACATCAATGTTGCATTTTTCTTTACCCAAGAAAGATGAGCTAAAGAAGGAATAGTTGGAATTTGTGTTTGTAACACCACAAGCGAAGCATAATTGCAAGTTGTCTGTTCAAAGGCAGCATAAGAGTTACGTTGCTATTAGTCAATATCATGAATATTAATGAGTAAAGCCTAGTTTTTACTTCTCTGTCGGCAAGTTTCTACCCGGATGCAGACGTACTGACGGAGATATTTTTCCTTCAAAATTCTACATTGTTGTGTTAATGTCACAAAACAATTTCCCACCAGGACAAGGGTTGCTACCTTTTTCTGGCGGATCTGCCTACCATTTCCGTGTCAACTAGAGTGTATTTTCTTCAGCTTCTAAACACATTCCCCCTCAAGGAGCAATGACTGGCAGAAAGTACGTTTTGGTCAAGCTGAAACGCTTCTTTTTAGAAGCGCAGCTCATATAATTAATTAAAAATGCATGTAAACAAACAGAGCGTTCTTTTTTCTTGCTCTCTACACCTTGTGATCAAAATTTCCATATGACCATATTAGATAAACTGGCCTTGCAATAAAAAGCATATAGTTCCCAAACACTGTATTGACTACTGATTACTTCTACTATAGAGCACCGTTCTGGTGAAATGATCTCTGGCTGATGTTGAGCTGACCAATCATAGGCATACACTCTCCATTGACTGAGATGCATGGTTAGAAAATTGGGCTCCACTCCATCCGTGTTGCGTAGGTGACGGACAGCCCTTGCGTCAATGGATAATAGCATAGTATCTATCCGTTTTCCACGTAGACTGAGAAGTATAAAGTAGGTTTAAGACTAGCAATCCTGTCCTTTTCTGCTCACCCCTTCCTCTGACAAACTTCAAGTCCCTGAAACAGAAGCGCAGGAGTATTTTATTCCCATAGAAATCAATTTGCAAGGCATTCTTTCATGCTGGAGAACAAAGCAAATCAGCAAGTTTATTGAAAAAAAGCCAACCCATGAATGAATGACACTTTTAAGCATACCCTTGTATAAATTCTTGAGGCATCATTGAAATTTGCACCTGCCCACTTGAACAAGGCAAAAGCTTCCTGGAGAAAGTTTTTGAGGTCATACGAGTTCAAATTAAGCTACTTGAACACATTGACATGGAGGGATTTAAGGGATAAAGTTGGCTTTAATAACCTTTAAAGAGGTTTGTAACCATCAAGGACGTTGGTGATACACTCCCTGCCAAGACTGTGTTGCGGTTAGTGGTCCTGGTACATTGTAAAAAGTGGCCCAAAGTGGATAATGAAAATGAAAGACTATTCCAAATATTTCAATTAACTCTAATCAGAGTTACATGGTCGAAACTGGAACACAATTGGATGAGTGTTCTAGTTTCACGATCCTAAACACATAAAACTGGTTTGGAAAGGCTAGAGGACAAAAACATTATGTTTCTGGAATGACCGCAACCAAAATCTGGCCCTTTACAAATTTAAATTAGCCCTACAAAGGACTCCAAGAAGACTGTACAAGTGCTCAGCCAGAGTTATGCCACAAGTCTGATGATGGCCTCAGCTCGTTTTTGCCAAAAGTGCTTCTTCTTAATGATTATTAGTGGGAGTGTAAATTTATCTTGGATCCTATATAGAATATTATGCCTGTGCAGATTAGAGAAAATAGACAATGAATTCAAGGTTGCAAACAAATCCTTATCCATCAAAAATGTAGACTATTTCCATCCAGAAAACAAACCAAAAATCGTGTTAAAATCCATCATCAAATGTCCCAAAATGATTATGACACCCATGCTCTACATAAGTACCTACAAATGTCTATCTGTGAATACAGGAAACAATTTTTTGTTTATTTTTGATAATGAGATACAAATGTATTAAATTATCATTCCTGGACAGTAGTTGCTGCTGCTCTCCATGCTGTTTTACAGTTGAACCTTTTGGAATATTTCACAACAGTCCCAAAATGGCATTAAAGCACTGCACGGTATACTCCTCTTCTTGGTAACTCTGTAGTCTTTTCACACAACATTAACATCTTGACACCTTGTGGCCACAAATGCTTACTATACCCGAGGAAGCATCATGCTGGGTGTCAAACTTGGCTCTTAAGGAGGAGAGATCTGGTCTTGCTCTATCAGCAGGTTTTATGTTGTGTCAGCCTTAACTGAGATGGCATTAATCCCAGTTATGGGTCCATATAGCCTTAAAGCTAAAGCAAATGCCCCCATTATACCACATATTTACAAGTGTCATAAAGGGCTGCTGTGAATAAAGGACAAGAAGAACCTGACCAGAGAAGTAAGCTGACCTTATAAAATGTCCAGCTGCTGAGCTGTTGCGGACCGTTAGGTAGGCTGTAGATGTCTAACAGTGACTTGATTTAAAGCTAAATTAGTATTCATCACACTAGTCACAAGCCATTAATCTAATATCCCCAACATGAAATGATATGCAAATTGCAGCCCATTGTCATGCTGCACCACACCTCAGTCTCTCAAAATCGCCACTGCTACATCATAAGTCAGCCACACTGAAAACTGGCCCTACTTTACCTAAATGATCTATACATTGTTTACCCAACTGCACATGTAGAGTAAATTAGTTCCACACAAATGAATCTAGTAAATGAGGCTGAGGCAGATGCTGCACTGCTCTTACTTAAGAACAGAGATGCACAAGGGAACTGGCTGGTAACCAAAATATGCCCATTTTCAGCATGACTGGTCTTGATTAGTGAATGACTGGCCAACCTCTTGGTGACAAGTAAATACCCTACATAGTACTCCACACAGTGTAGAAGTTGCTACCGTGGGAAGGAGAGCACATTTAGTTTCAGAGAGATTTTTAAAAACAAAGTCAGAGGACACAGAGCGATGCAAGAAGCTGTTTGAAAGCAAATCAGTTGGTCGTTCATTCAGGCTGCTTTAACAGACAGCCAGGCTTCGGAGGGTGCTGGCCATTTCACTTCTTTACGATACCATTTTGTTCTTTTGCAGTTATGGTCATTTCATAAAATAAGATTGTTGGTCTGAAAAGAGGCTGCCTGTAACAGGTGGTCAATTTGTACACAGCTTGGGGGCATTTAGTTAAACTGGAAAAGAAGCTAATTCTCCAAGAGCCAACTTCAGGAGAAAACAAGAAGTCTGAACATAATACAGCAAAACAACTCTGTTTTATCCTTTGAGTGTTCAGCATCTGTCTGCTATGGAACATTTCTGATTTGAAATGTTGGCAGTCCTTTAAAATCTCAGCTCTCAGTTAAGGATTTACATCCCCTAGAGCATAAACATGGAGATGGATGTCTACAGCTACTGATGCGAAAAATGCTAATTGTTCTAAATGCTACTATTTAAATGCCAACTCCATTTGATGTCTGTTTTTTTTATTGGTAAAAAACCTGTTGCTTCTCCTTTTCATATAATTAATAGATACTAGCTCATAGCAAGAACATTAAAAAGATGTTTAAAAGAAGTTACAGCTCTGTAGATCTACAGATACTGATGCTAACCATGCTAATTGCGATAAATGCTGCAATTCAAATGAAAGTAGATAATTTACTAAATTATCTACAAACAAAAATTTTTTATTTAAAATTTAGATGCACTAAAATGGGTAATGTCTATGAGCTTTTCATTTCTAGAGATCAGAAATTGTGCCCTAGATCTCTGATTGGTCCATCTTTTCCTAAGAGGAGATATTTATTTTGAAACTTCTAGGCAAGCTCTGCAAAGATTTTATAAAGGTTGTCTACAGCGAATGGTCAATAAGCTTTTTAAAAATTTGGTATCAAGTGTTTGGTATCTGGCTTAGTTCGATATTTTAAAAAAATCATTAAGTGTGTTTTCTTCTCTCCTGGCTCTGTTGCCATGGTAACTTACTCTTGCAACCTGACCAGCTTCAAGACCAGGGCAAATGTCACCCAGTCTACAGATAAGAGGTAGTTTCTTAATGCCAGCTGATGCTATCTTACATTCAAGTTTGTCTTGCAAAAAAAACACAGTCTTAAAGTCCTTGAAAAACTATACATTACAAACTACATTCCCAAACATGTTTATTTGAGAATATCTTTGCCCAACATCAGCTTTAAAGTGGGATACTTGGGCCAAAAGGTTGCTCATTTTAAAGTTGTACCATATGTGTTTGTATGTGCACTCAACTAACAAATTGAAATATATCTGGTTTTGTCATATTATACTATTAAGTGAAGATATAAAATTTGTTTTTCAATTTGTTTTGCAAAATTGTCTGTTACTTCAATGTTTTATATGCATAACACGGAAACATCCCTTCAGTAATTAATGGTTGAGTTTTGGCTGTGTGAGTAAAAAAATCCTTCCTGCAACAACTGGGAAAGTTCATATTCAAAGAAAACTAAAAAAGACCTTCAGAAACCTTCACAGTGATTGCACCAGGCCTCTTTAAAAGATTACAACAGAGTTTGGAATTTCGGAAATAAAATATAAGGAGCCATTTAGGCGCTATCCATTTATCATTCATAATGACAGTCCATCATGGTTGTAAATACATTTTCTGTTTTGCAACTGTAAAGTTCAAGAACGCAGGATGACAATTGTTTCTTTTGGTGAGCTTGGCTTCGAGGCCAAGGGCAGGCTTTCAGCTGTGTCAGGGAACATGCTCATGACAGATGTTTGGAGAGAGGAGCACCAGGAGAGGTCCAGAGAGAGCAATTAGTACAAATGAAGCGGATGAGCTGTTAGCTGGTCTTTATTAGCCTCGGTGATCAGTTCAGAGGCCGTTAGTCTCCTGTGATCAGAAACAACCCATGCTGGCTCTAAGTGGTTCTGTTTATGCTGTAGGGGGTCTCACTGCATGGAAACCTGACATCAATGGATGTTATGTAGACTTAAGCCAAAGAACAATATGATAGTGGAGGACAGCTGGGAAATTGGTAACATATGCTTCTGAAAACAGTACATGCATTCCCAACTATATTTCTATTCCCTTTTATACTTTGGGCCTGATTTATCAAGATTCCTGATAATGACCGCAAAATTGCGTGCTGCGCAAAAAAAATGTGTGAGCTATGAGGGAAAATTCCTGCCATTTATCAAGAGAATACAATTAGAATTTGGGATGTATCAAATACATTTTCCGTTTTTTCTCTGTTCCAGTGGGCAGCACAGTAACCTGTAGGCGCAGGCTAACGCACAGCCGAAAACAAACGCACCCTAAAGCAGGCTGCAACCATATTAGGAAAACTCTCATTCTATTGGCTGGAAGAGTTGCTAGGCAACGACACTTCTCGATTGCCAGAATTAACTACTGTTAGGCTAAAATGTTGTGAATTCTGTTTTTCATTTGTCAGTAAAAATGTAATTCATGCGGTGTACATGCACTGCTGTCAGCTGCATTTAATAAATAATAAAATACATACTTCAGTGGTATACTTTTACATATTTACAAAACAATGCAATATGCACAGATAGTTCATAATACTATGAAAACATAACACTGCCACCAGTGTTGCATACCAGGAAAAAGTAGTTGCCTGAGTTGTTTCCTCTTTATTTTGGAAAACTGAGCAACTTCTCTGCTGATGATTTTGTCTTGTTTAACAGTTCTTGCTTGAACAGCCTCCACTACTAGTCATCAGATGTTATATTAACAGCCATCTGAAGTCTTCCTCCATAACTAAGCGCCCCTAATAAATAACTTATAAGGGTGAGAATTCATAACAGTTTTCCTGTTCCTTATCACAATTCATTTTTCACAGTCCCTTAAGCCTTCCCCCGTAACTGTCCTGCACTTCAAACGCATCTGAATGCTCAGAGTTACTTTTCAAATTTTATCCTTGGGGATTCATGTTAAGGTAGACAAAAAAATGGAGGCAGAGATGTGAGACGAGTACTGGGCTGGAAAGCAAAGGGGAATTTGAAGGAGCCAGGAGCATTGAGCATCAGCATGTGCCGAAATCATGGCCATCACATTTTTTTCTTCTCTGACTGCTCATAAAATAAAAACAAATAAAAAGAATTGATAGAACATATGCTGTGCTGGAGAAAATAAAAGGTAGAAGAATTAAATTGTGGTTTAGATGTCATAATCTGCCCCAGAGCTGGCACTGGTTGAAATTAAAATAAACCAAAGGCTTGTCCTTTCTACGTTCCACACTGAAGGGATACATGTCTTTTGTCTATGAGGTCGGGGACAAGGAGGAACACCACTGAGGCAACCGCTTACATATGGAAGAGACCGTTTTCAATTCACATAAACCCAACAAGCAAACCACTAACACAGAGGATAGACTTCCAAATACTTGTACTACTTTATAAATCTTTAAATGGCTCAGCACCAAAATATATTAAAGACTTGTTGTCACTATACCAACTCCCCAAGACCACTCAGGTCTTCCATATATGGTCAGCACTGCAAAGCTGTTGAAACACTGCGTTCCTTTAAATCCAGGGAACACCAACTGTTTAAAGTAGCCTTTAAGTAAATGATTAATAACGGCTGGAAGTTCATGTTTTAAAGTTGTCAAATATTTCGCGTCTCTAAAGTTATGCTTTTATTCTTTTACTGTTGGTTTATTGTTGCTGTTATTGTATCCCTTAATCACCCAAATGCACCTTGAATTGCCTTGTTCAAGAAAGTGGGCTATACAAATAAAGTTGCCTTGTCTATATGTAATAGAGATTAACAGATATGTGTTATCCCTATTTTCGATGTCGATATGTAGAGATCATGGTCAGCCGATGACCGGTATCTGCTGCCGATGTTTTGGGTCCATTTTAAAGGCCAGTAACTAAACGTTTCTGCCCTATTTTCGGACTAAAGTTTTATCTTCATACTAATGACAGTGGATTTACAACATTTCTGAACACAATCTGTTTTTGAACACTGAATTTAACCAACTCTTGAATCTTAATTTTGTGCACTTCAGAGTCTTAAAATAATATAACCATTTAACCAAAATTAATCAATCAAATCAAATAATTGACTAATTGAATTAAATGTTATATTCAAAACAGTTATATTATATATAAAAATGTCAGGAAGCTCTGGGCTGCCAGACTTTAAAGTTAAAGAGATAATACGGCAGATGCCGATATGCTGGTAGATCCCTAATACGCAACATTCAGTATTTTAGAATTTTCTGCTTTTATTATCAAAGTACTGTCATCTCTTTGTTCTTTAAGTTTGTATCAAACCAATTCCTCCTTAAGATCACTGCTGCAACCATTAAGTGAAGATTGTTGTTCGGTATCCAATGTGCTTATGAGCTCACCGTGTGTTGATATAGTTATGTAAGATAGATTTAATCTGTTTTAGAGGAAATCTATTAAAATGATTGAAAGAATTAAATTGTTCAAAGACAAAACACAAGACCTTTTCAAACATAGCCTGTATCTTATAATCGTGCTCTGCAAGATGGATTGTCACGAGATTTGAAGTTTTCAGAACTCAGGAGAATCCATCTTGTACCGATCCAATCAAAACCTCCCGACCTTCAAACCATATTTTGCCAACCAATTATTTGTCAGCATTTTCCTTTGGGCGGGAGTTCAGTTGTGACGATAGTATCAAGAGCTCAGCTAAACGAAACAAACATGGCTGCGCCAGCTGACGCTCGCGTAAAAGCGGCTATTGAATTGGTTGTAGAGGAACTGGATATTATTTCTTTGTTTTAAAAAATGAGCAAAGGGAAGCACTTTGTGCATTTCTTGATGGGAAAGACGTGTGTGCTTTCTACCGACTGGATTTGGCAGGCGCACATGGTATATGTCATAAAAGATGTTTACTGTGATTGGCTAAAGACAAACCATGGAAACCAGTGCCAACTGGGCGCTACCGTGCGTGTCCTCCAATCAGCTCAAAATATGTTACCAGATGGTTTTTGCTGCAAAGACTCCAGATCAAAATGTGTAGGCTCGAGACGGGGGCGGGGCTACACATAAAGATGGCCGATGGCTGGTTATGAATCTTAGTGGTGAAAGAAAAAAATACCAGGCTCAGACCAAGGGTGAATCCACAGTTGATCAACTTCAGGTGAAGTCTGAAATATAATGCATTTTAGATGGGACTCCACTTCATGGACTTCCATCCATGCCATGCTGCTGGGATTACTTTCATCCTGCCAGCCTAAAAGAAGGGAAAACAAGCCAGTCGTTCAAAGGACTGATTTTTTTAAAAGGCTTTGGGTGAACCAGGATGAATTTAACAAGAAGAGGTCTTCCAGATTTAAATGAACCGAGAAAAAAAAAATTATGGAGGCACATTTGGACAAGGGCCACATCGAACAGCTTGGCCAGCTGAGCAACATCACAGCGGGATGCCTAATAAGCCCAGCACAATTTTTCACCCCATATTTTATCAATAAAAAAGCAGTTAAACAGCCTGTAGCCCTGAACCACAGCCGCTGCACTGCCTGCCATCTGGAGCCCTCTTTCATTTTATAATCCAACTGTCATTAAAATGCTTTTTGGCAGTTTACAGCTCGTTCCCCATGTGCAGATGTGGAAGCAATCCTTAGACAGGGCCTTCTGATCGAAGTGTTTGCTGTTGTCAGGCAGAACACTTACCACTCTTAAGCTATCTTCCAGTTCCATGTCAAGACTGCTTATATTTATTTAGTTATACATTTATGACTAGATAGTTATGCTTTTATTAGATTATATATATTTAAGGCACTAGCAGAGAACAGGTCAGTGCAGTAATTAGCCACCATCAAGAACGAAAGAGCAAAACTCCTGTAGCCCATCAGCAGTGATGAACTGCTAAATGAAATCTTAAGCAGTGGAAATCAGATGTCCAAGAGACGCACCTTGAGGAGCCATTTTGGAATCCCAAGCGCCTGGATTCCATGTGAATTACCATCAGCAGATTAAAGAAAAGGAGGGTATAAAGGTGTGATATCAATGAATAAAGAAAGCTGGACTAAAAGGCAGCACAGAACACAACCATTCTTCCATGCAGCTCTTCTCTAGAGCTGTGATGTTTTTAGGGCTTTCGCTGGGCAACGCATACTTTCAACTACCTCCGCAGATTCTGTATTGAATTGAGGTCCGGATACTGGCTAGGCCGCCGCAGAACCTCGAAATGCCTCTTAGGTAGCCACCCCTTCGTTTCCCAGGTGGTGTGTTTTGAATCATTGCCGTGTTAGAAAATCCAGCCACATTTCATCTTCAGTGTTCTTAATGATGGAAGGTTTATGCCAAAAAATCTCATAAAACATGATTCCATTCATCATTTTCTTCATACTGATGAGTTGTTCCTATTTAGTTTTTATCACATTTGTTCCACAGCTGGGGGATATCTGCTGTAGCTTCTGATTTGTAGAAAAGAAGCCTCAAAGCATAATGTTTCTACACAATCACAGTGGGTATGGTGCTCTTGGGATGCAACTCAACATTCTTCTCCTTCCAAACATGGCGAGTGGCATTTATACCAGCGAGTTCTATTTTAGTCTTATCTGACTACATGACATGATGTGCTAGATGGGCTTAGAAATGTGCTGGCTTAAGCAGTGGGACCTTTCAACCACCGCAGGATTTTAATCCATGACGACATTGTGTGTTCCTCATTGTAAACTTTGTTACTGTAGTCCCAGCACTCTTCAGGCCATTGACCACGTCCCCCTGTGTAGTTCTGGGCTTTTTACTCACTGATCTCAAGCAGACGCGTATCCCACGAGCTGAGATTTTGCATGGAGCCCCAAGTCGAGGGGGATTGTCTATGATCTTGTATGTATTTGTTTTTCTAATAATTGTGAAAACTGTTGATCTCCCCGTGCCAGGCTGCTTGCCTATTGTAGATTGGCTCATCCCAGTCTTGTGCAGGTGTACAATCTTGTCCTGGGCAAGGCCATGGAAGCTAGGGCTGTGGAGGGTCCTGCAGCATAATTTAACATATGCATGTTGAATGTTTGCAAGCATAACTGAATCAGCTTAAACTGTTTTATTTGAAAGGCCAGCAAATTAAGATCATGGTGAGGCAGAAGGAAATGGTTGATATCTTTTTGAGTCCACAAAACAAAAACAAAAAAAACCCCGGTGAAAATTCAAATAAAATGCTGCCACTGACCACCAGATCACAGGTCATGTCCCTGGAATAGATGGAACAAAACCTGGAGCCAATGACAAAAGTGACAAGACAGAAGCTAGGACAGCTGGAGCTGCACAACAGTACAGCACTAAAAACAGAAAATAAACAACCTGCACATTGCCTGAAATTTTCCTACTGGTTTTTGACATGGACAGAAGGCACCTTCAGCAGCAGATGTTAAGTGATGATGTTAAAGAAAGCTTTTGGAGTGTCATATAAATGGGATAGATTTTTCTATATCTGTTTATTCACTCTGGAGATTAAAGGTGATGGCTTGTGTTGATCAGGCGTGTCCTTGAGTAGTTAACTGTGCATGATATGTGATTGTAATTGATCACAGCATCCCCTTGGGAAAGTATTTAAAAATTACAGATCTGTGAAGGTAAGAATTGTTCCCTGTTTGTAGGTGCTAAATACTTATTTTCTGCACCATTACACAAATTTTTTTTTTAAATCAGAATATGTGATTTCTGGATATTTTTATGTACATTCTGTCTCTCGAAGTTGAAATGTACCTATGCTTAAAATGACAGACCTCTCTCATCTTTTCAAGTGGGGCAACAATTGGTGGCTGCCTAACAATTTTTTTTGCCCCACTGTATGTAAAAAGGCAAGCCCAATCCTGAGACACCTTCTTTGGAGTTCACAGAGCCTAAAGTATCTACTTTGAATATCAGAAAATCCAGCCACATTGCAACACATGTTTTTTATGTAGGTCTAGACTGGCCAAAGGTCTTTTGATGGCAAATATTGACTCAATTTTAGTAGGAGTTTTGTGATTTCACGGCGACCTATTTTCCTCAATGACAGCACTATTACAGTGGACACTGGAATAAGACTAAAAGGAACTACTTTATGTAATGCAAAAATGTTGCTTTTATTATCAGCCCATTCAAAGGTAATGGCAGGGACTCATTTTTTATTTGCATCCCCTCCCTATTATGAGACACTGTACCCACATGCTTGAGTCGCATGCTGTCCAGTGACCCGCGGCCTCCTCACTGATGTGGCGTGGGGCACATGGCGTAAATACTCTGACTGGGTGTTGATTGAAGCTCCCCTAAAGCCAGTGACGCATGTTGCCTTTGTTTGGCAGCCATCCCAGTGTTCGAACTGAGTCCATATTCTGCCTGTCTGCGCCATGTGTTCGCTCTCCTCACAGCACAGCGGCTGGTGCCACTCAACCACTAAGCCCCCCTTCTTCGCCATTCTTCCCACCCACTGGCATCTCTGTGGGCACCCCAGTCTTAGCTGGTCTCCACTAATGAAGTCAAATTAATTTAATGGATGCCCATGCTGCCTGCATCTGAGGTGCTTGGCAGGGGGACAGTTTTGACGGCAACCTCGGTTTCAGGCTCCAAACCTCATGCATATCCAAGAGCTGATATTCCTGCTCTATGTGTCAAGCTGAAACTGACAAGCACATCATTCCTGGTTGCACCACTGTGACTCGCATGATTCAGAAATGATCTTCGGTGCTCAAAGAAATTACGACAGGCATGTTCCACAGTTCACTTGTTAGAGAGGCCAGGTGTTCTCAGCTAATTAGAGTTAAAACCGAGGGAGAAAAGGAAAAAATAAGTGGCAAATGAACATGAGCGACATCCATCATTAACATTTACCACATTCTGCTTCTAACCTTAAAAATCCCAGTTAATTTTAATGGGGTATACAATAATTATTTTTCTCGAGTAATCCTCGAAGCCCTGTACCCCTGCCCCAAGCCTTTGCGGATCAAAGCGCGCTGGCTTTTTACATCAGGGACTGCCGTGGCTGGGCTTCCTACTTTAATTGAAGGCAGCTGGACTCTGTATGTGTTTGGGCCAGAGCTCAGTGTACTCTCCAGGGTTCTCAGCTTTCCTCTTCCCATACACATTTGCCCACAAAAAAAAAGTCCTCCAGAGCCCATGTGAAGATTGGCAGGATTTGAGGTCTGACAGTCGCCAGCACATCCACAGGCATCTAAGTATTTAGACTGACTCTGAGACCCTCAAGTGGTTAGGAAAGAAAAATGGTCTCAGTGGGTGGGAGAGAGGCTCATTTCTTACTTCTTTGATTGTCAAGCATCACCATTTACATCACCAGACGTAAAGTTGTTTTGCTTGGTGCAAGATGTAAATATTTGGCATCTTGAGACAAAATGCAGTGATTCAAGAAAAAGCCAAGGCCTGTCTTTAATGGCGAATGTATGTGGATAATCCTATTTTTAAAATTAGATTGCTGAAGGATCGTTATTATACAAATATTTACTGAGTCTCTCTAACCATTTTCTTTGACCAAAGAGGAAGCAGCACTTGTTCAGGAAAAAAACGATCTAGGATGGCACCGGTTCCAAAAACCAACAGGAGGATTCTATATTCGTCCATGATTGCATATGCCATTTGCTGTGGAGGAAAGGCAAGTCATTTTGCATTAAGAAGCCTTTTGCAGACGAGCCAAGGCGGGGACAGACGTTGAGTTTTAGTGTGCCAACTCCAAATGCATAAAAAGTCTGTCTTGAGTTTCCATCCAGAAGAAATGTGTGAGTAATTTGCAGTCCAGCCATGTTTATTGAATAAAAACTCACTTAGGCATTGTGTTTATGCACGATCAGAAACGCTCAAATCTTACATCTACACACACAAAAACATTTGCGGCTTTTTATATTGTCACAGAACATCTGCACTCAATATGGAATCAATTTTGCTTTTATTACTCATGTGGAAAAATGTATATAAGTCTTGGATTGTTATTCAAACACAGGCTCTTTAAAAAAAAAAAAAAAAAAAGGGAATGTTGTACCATGCAAGTTTTTAGATCAGTAGACTGGCATATAGAAGGGAGCTAGCTGGTTTAACTTAGCACAAAACAAGTCATTTTGCAAACGCAATGCGATTCCTGACATCTAGAAAACATCTGCCCCAACCATCACAACACCTTCAGCAACTTTGAACCGTTGATATGAGGCAGGGTGGATCCTACTCTCATGTTATTAGCCACATGTAGAGTTGTTGACGTTGAACTAACGTTTTCTGTAGGATTTTTGTTGAATGAGAGGGCGGATGGGTGGGCACAAAACGGTAGGATTTTGAACCTTATTCAATATTCACAATATGCAAATACCTCTGCTCTGATTGGCTAACAGCAACCTGACTCTTAAGCCCCTTTCAAACAGGCTGAAAAATTTACATTTACTCACATTTCTCACTAGTTTAAATAAAAGTTCAAACCTTCCTAGATTTTAAAACTTGAAATTATTAATACGACGCGGTTTCTTTGTTCTTAACCGCTTGGGTGCGTCTTTTTCCACTGAAGGTCTCAGTGCAGGTGTCTTTTTCCAAGTGAGGAACAAAGTTATGGGGAGTTTGTGCTGTTTTGTCTTTGAAATGTCTTCTGAATGAGAAGATTCATATAATACGACATGATTAATTTGCAGGAGACATGACACGTAGGAGATTGACAGTTACCGTCAATCAATCAAGACGCAGAACACAGTGCGCGTTAGTACGCTCTAAGAAAGCATTTGAAGTTGTATAAAAAATGTGCGAAACAGCGAGGCAGTGAAGGGTGAACTGCATTATAGTGAGGGACCACTGTAAAGCAAAGGCTGTTTCACACTCCTGCCGTTTTGCATCGCTTTTGTGCGTAATTGCACACAAAAGACGAGCACTGTGAAAAGTTCTGCTGTTTGGTCAGCCCTCTTGCAAAAATTACTTTTGGTAAATGGTATGTACATGAAAAAAAAAGCATGGTGAGGTCTTATCTCCACAAATAACACAAGCCAGAACGTGTTTAGCCATGTTGTAGAGTTGCTTGTATTTACTAACAGAGACGTGCTCTGCTCTCCCCTAGCTGCAAAATCAAAATGGCCTTCTTGTAGGCGGTTGCATGCCAACATAGGTGAAGACATAAATACCACTGAAATAGAAGAAACTTACCTTTTCTGATTTGTTCATTTTTCCATGTTTATACCTTCTGCAGCTAACACAGACAATGGGTGTCGGAGAAAATCTTCACAGTATGCAGGTATGTAGGAGTGACCCCTAATAGTCGAGGATTCGACACATCGATATTTTAAGCCAGATTCCACTACCAATTTCGAGGTTGAATCTTCGCAGATGAAATGAGCTTCATACCATTCTGGCAATATGAGGATGCTCAAGGTCTAATTGCACACAGAATTACTGGTTTTACAAGGTTATATGAAGTTCTGTACAGCCTATAAATGTGATAATACTGCCAACCAAACGTGAAGAGAAGGAAGAGTTCAATTATGTTGTGACAGCACCGATCAAATGAGTCACTGGAGGGAATTTTAGTTTCACTCCTCACAACCTTTGCACTGTACCACCACAAGGGGGCATTTTCCTGTACAGCTCTTGCCTGATTAGGCGGGGACAAACAATAACATGTCAGTCAGGGCAGACACCCCAGTCCCGTGCACTGCCGTTTCTACGATGGTGCACGGACAAACTCAACCAAACACTGACAACAACATAACTCAAGGGATAACCAAAACATACGGCTACATTTGGAACACAAGGTATAATGTAAAACGGAGAACTTCTACGATTAACGCGAACACATTACCCATAACCCTTTGCGGCGTACAACCGTCCCCAGAGCAACCTGCACACAGATCATTCGACCATCAGTCAACTATAGAAAGATTCGACAATTCTTATTAAAATTTGTAAATGGTTAGTCAATGAAACCGCTGGCAGCATGCAAACGACAGACTGACAGATTGTATTTGAAAAAGAACAAGTATTACACAGATTCTCTGCGAACGAGAACTTTAATATGCAGGGGGCTATGCATGCTAAACATAAAATAACCCATTAACATCAATAAAATATAAAGTAAATGTGTATTTATTTCCCAAACTTAAACAGGTACATAACCAGTTAGGTAAAATGTGGCACCCAAATGGTGTAAAACCTCCCAGCTTGTCTTGTTTGAAATGGCATACCATGATTTCTCTATTGCCGTATCATTGAACTAAAGAGATCTCTAGCAGAAAATTGTTCAATCGAGCGTCTCTGCCAGCCGTTGTTGAAGACTTGTATTACAGAAGCAGGGCATTCAGGTGGGAAATACAGTGTTTGAAGAAAACTACCTCTAAAAATGGATCTAACCCGTGTCGGAAAAACGCACACCAAAACCTGGTGTTCATCCAGGTGACAATAACTCCCTCAATAGCAATGATCACAAGCAGTTAAACATGGCTGAGTGGTGACAGGATTTTCTCAAAAAGTTGGCAGAGTACTTGTGTTTGAAAGAAAGTGCAGTTAAGCTTGTGTTAGAATCTCACCAGAACAAAAAGAAATTCTAATAACACTCTCTGCCTCCCCAAACAGCTTCCCAGAGCAATGGCTGTAAGTGGAAGAAGATTATAGCATTGAGGCCGTGCTGTTTTCCCACCTCCGTTGTTCTGAGTGGGGAGTGCGGTTTTGCTTCCACAACCCTTCCATTCTTATTTGCAATGCCAAACATCATAGCTAACCTTTAAGAGAGAATCTGGACCAGGGTACACAATGCCACATCAGTGACGCCGCAGCCATGCTGACTGTCCCCGCATTGGTGTATGACATGCATTGCTACTGACAAGCTGTCTTTGCTGATGTCAGTTGGCTCTGTCTGCTGGCAAGCCCTGCAGAGGCTCACAGTCTTTCTCTGTCATCACGCCTCTTCTTCTCCAGCGTGCACTGCGATTGGTCTCCACCTCTAAGCATGGCAGGAGACTCACTTGCCTCGAAGCTTGCAAACACACACACATGCATATGCACATCAAACGTCACATTAACTAAGGGTGCCCTTTCTCACTACAGAGGCAAACATGCTCTCTCATCACCTCATGCTTGTATTTAATGGTTATTTAACTATTAACTTAGGTCACAAACTTCCCTGTATATCAGAAGCATGTTATGTAGTAGGAATAACATTGCAGGGAAGTTTAAAACACGGTGAGGTTATAAAACAGTATCCTTGGCTTTGGCATGTTGAAGTTTTCATGGAACAATATTCAATCTGTCATCTGAAAAAGGAAAGAGTATGGTGAAAGACAAGACCAGATGCTTCCATTTACAGGCTGAGCAAAGAGAGCACTTATTAGCCAAGTAGGCAAGAGAAGGACCATAGTAGCGAAGGAGGAGAAGCAGAGATCCTCGGCCAATGTGGGAAAAGACAACCAGTTTTGTGCACTCAACAAATCTGGCCTGTATACGGAATAAAAAACAAGAAAGCTGCTGTCAAAAGCCCGAAAAATGTCCACTTTTTCCATCAGACTTGACATAAAAGACATAAATGTGAAGACTACATCCTACGGCTGGACGATATAGAAAAAAAGCATATCGATAAAAAAATAGTCGTATTGATCGATATCAATAATTATCGATAAAAAAAATCACATAATATAAAAAATATATTTTAAGTGCCTCCCGAGTCATTTTTTTATTCTTCAATGAACTAATTTTAACTAGGAATTAAATTGATAAATTTTTCAAACACTTCTTTTTATCATAAGTTTGTAAGAAACAGAAACAAACCAAGAGACCTGAGCAACATCAGTAAATATAAAGAAAAGTAATATTATTAACCATTATATATATATATATATATATATATATATATATATATAAATTACTAACATGATATAATATATATATATATATATATATATATATATATATATATATTATATCATGTTAGTAATTTAAATTAAAGGCTTATTGTTATGCTTTTTAATCGTTTAAACATTTTATGACACTTTATAATATTAATGGCTAAAACCCTTGGTTTAGTTTGTCAATAAAGCTTATTCAAATTCACTTCAGCTCTTCAGCTGTAGGCTAAAGCTAAAGCTAACTAGCTACTCACCACTGTTGATGGGCTCCAACACTGCAGTTCAGTCACTGAGCCGAAGTGAGCAGGTTTATCCAACCCCCGTTGTGTTTTTTAAAGCGTTTTTTCGCTTCTGACGACCGGGAGCAAAACCGAGGGGAGATTTTAACAGCCACAGATGTTAGCAACGTGACGCGACCTGGGTAACTTTCCTGTGTCTCTCTGTAAGAGATTTGTTACGAGCTGGAAGAGGGGAGTCCTGCTTAAAACATGTGATGGTAGTTTTATATTTCGTGCATTATTGCTACGTTTAGTGTTTTAGTGCAAATTTACCGGAGCCACTGAAACATTTATCCGGAACAACGTCCTCCGCTGCTGCCTTGTTGTCTGAGCGCAGCAATGGTTCGGTTAGGACTATTAAAAAATTCTGTTTCAGCTCAAATTATTTAATCCTTTTTGTGATTTGAAAGGAGAGCAGGGTTGCTGACAGAGCTGCGTGGGTCATTGTTAATGATTCGTTTGGAGTAAGTAATGATTGTTGTATTAAGCTGCCTGATAGGCTATCATGAAAAAATGAGGGGAAACTTTTTTTTCTATCGCTCTTTTTTATCAACCCCTTTTTTTTCTTTCGCACCACACCACTATCGATAGATATATATTGCTATCGAATTATCATCCAGCTCTTCTACATCCCTAGCTTAAAAAATGGTAGCAGCAGCATCATGCAGGGGGTATGGATTTCTTAAGCCTGTAAAAGATTGGAATGAAGACATTTAACAAAACATTTAAAGAATTAAGAATATCTACATTAAAGACCAAATTACTAACCTGTAAAGTTGTGCATTAAAAAGTAAACATATTTCCAAAAAGTAAAAAAGTTAGTTTTGGTAGAATAGCCCAGTCAAAGCTCAGACTTATAAGGAGTTCAAAATCTGTGACAAAACAGATCCTCTCTGTATAATCTGACTGATTTTAGTTTATTTTCAGTCAAGTTTGTGGTTGGAGAAAATGTGAAACGTTCACCTGAGCGGCACCGCGAAAACATTACAGTCTTCATTGTTAATTGACTAAATGGGGAGAATATCATAAGGCCACCTGATGAACGGTTTATTTCTGACAAAAACAGGATAAAACTGAGGAGCAAGAGGGAGGGAAAAAGAGAAAGAGTTGAATAGAAAGACAAGGGGAGAAAAATGACATCTCCATATTAAGGCCTGTGTTGCCAGTGTCAGTTCTAATTTCACAGTGCCTGTGGGGAGCTGAATGCAACCAGTCAGCTCTGGTCTCATCTCGTTCCTCCTCCATTTTGAATCAGGGCAGATGAATCCCAAGCTGGGGAGAAAGGAATATTACTGGCAAATTGGTTTTAGATTAAAGGAGGTGGCAAAGCATTCTGCTTTCTCAGCTCTTTCCCAGGTGCACTTAATCTAATTTCATTAAAGAGATGAGGACGGATGATCACTTGTGTCGAAACATTAAGAAGATCCCTTTTCACCGTCAGTAAAAAAAAAAGAAAAAAGAAAAAAATATAACGTTTGTCAGTGGCCTGGTAGGTGGCCTGTTTGTTATAGAATATGATGAGTCTAGGAGGCCTGGCAGGATACAACCGGCAACACCAGCAGTTGAGGTTTTAGATGAGTATGTTGAAGTGAAAAAGGTACTTGCTGTGCATAAATTATTGTTCACTTTTGAGTGATTAAAGATAGCAAGAGCGGGGAGGTAAGAAACCCTGGGCTTAAAAGTTAGGGAGCAGAAACATGATATGTATATTTGCTAAAGAAGAACATGGAAAACTGATGGTAGGGGTTATTTTTTTTATATCCTAACAACGTTTACCACAACTGATATTTGAAATACATTAACCAAGAGGATCTACAAGGCCTGGATGAAACATTCTAAAGGAAAGATGAGGAATTAATATATTGATCTGAGGCTAGATCAGAGCTGTAACAGAAGCATAGACAAAATTAAACAATGGTTCTCAACATGGGCGTTAATGAACATTGGTTACACGTGGGACATGTCCCCCACACTTTTTGAACTCTTAGGTCCGTTTAATATGCCCTTACGTGTTTTCCCGAACCGTCTTTAAAAGTACCTTAAGTCCACACATACTAACACAGATGGCAGTGGTTTACAAACAGGTGCTCCCGGCAGAGCAGCTTTTCGGCAAATCAGCAACTAGTCATAAAAGGCAACAAACATTGCAGAGATTTTCCAAAGCTATTTAAGTTGATTTATTCTGTTGCATTTAGGTAGTATTAGCTAAATGATGGCAAGTTAATACAGGGCAATATATCGTTTTAAGTTAATAATACTAATGTTACTTATGTTACATTCCTTGCTAGTTAGTTTATGCTGAAATAAACCCAGTCCTCTTTCATTCCTGTGCAAAACTTACTATTGCGCTCACATAAAGATATCTTTATTGTCACAATAAAGATCAGAGTCAGGGAAGAGACCTATAACTAGAGACCAGCAAAATGGATTATGATGCAGGGTATTTACAGGTTAGAAGAGATTAGAGTTTGCTGAGAGAAAGAGATGCTGGGAGAAACCAGGCAGTTATCAGGACAAGATGTTCATTGATATTGTTCAGAGTCACTCTCATGTACACAGCAAAGTATGTTGTTTTTTGTCTCTATTTTATTGAGTAACCCAGGACTGATGCACAGGTGAAATTCTAAAAATTAGAACATCAAAACAAATGTTCATTTATTTGAGTAATTCAACTTAAAAGGTAAAAATAATATATAATACGGGGTTATTAAATGCAAAGAGAGATATTTCAAACCTTTATTTGTTATAACTTTGATGAGTATGGCTTACCGCTTATAAAAAACCCAAATTCAAAGTTTCAGAATATTAGAATAACAAAAGAAATAAAAAATGGGAAATGTTGGACCTCTGAAAAGTATAATCAAGCATATGTACTCAGAACTTGGTTTGGGCTCAATTACTGCATCAATCCCGCATGGCATTAATGCCGTCAGCCCCTGTGACACGGCTGGGGTCTTATGGAAGACCGGGATGCTTCAACAGCAACCTTCAGCTCTTCTGTATTGTTCCGTCTCATGTCTCTCATCTTTCTCTTGGTAATGCCCCAAAGATTCTCTATGGGTCAAACAAGTTTATTGGACAATCAAGATCAGTAATCCAACGGTCATTGAAGCAGGTTTTGGTACTTTTGGCAGTGTGGGCAGGTGTCAAGTCCTGCTGGAAAATGAAGTCAAAAAGCTTTTCTGTGGAAAGAAGCATGAAGTCCTCCAAAATGTCCTGGTAGATGGCTCTGCGGGTGTTTTGGAAAAAATAGCTAATTAAAGTATCACACATTGAACCTTTTCAAATAGAATTTTTTTTTAGATTTTGAATTTGGGGTTTTCATAAGCCCTTAGCCAAAATCATCAAAAAAAAAAAAAAAAATAAAAAAAAGGATTGAAATATATTGCTTTGCATGTAAATAATCTATATCATATATTAGTTTAACCTTTTTTAAGGTGATAGTGAACGAAAAGAAATTTAGTATGAATTTCTAATTTTTGAATTTAACCTATCAATCAGTTTGGTAGCCTGAACAAATCTTTAATTGTGAAGAGTTTGACATTTGTGTGTTATATATCATGATTTGTGGAAGTCGTAATGTAATCATAATAATCATTTGAACCACTATTAATATTGCAGATGACTAAGCCACTTATTGTGCAACAGTGATTTAAATGGTTCCCTAGCCACAGAGAAAAATTGCAATTGAATATGAGAAATGAAAAATCACTCAATAACGTCTGAAAAATCTGTCTCCCTCACTTCTGAGATGAGAGATATGTCTCTGGTTTTCAAAGATTCTCTCAGAAAAAGACAATTCCTTTGGGATGCTGCTCAGCAAATTGGACCAAATGGAATTAGGCAACCTGGGTGTTCCTAGCTATGGCGACTGGGATTCTGCGGTGCTTCTGTAATTTTATACACAGGCAGACATCGAATGTAATACTGGAACCAGAAATAACCCAGAAGACACTTGAGAGGCCAGGTCAAGACAGACAAGTGGACATAATGAATATAGAATGAAATTCTTCTAGAGCCATCCTGTTGCTATTACTGAGAGGAGATGAATCCCCACTCTAGTTATGCGAATCTCAAATAAAAGAGAGAGATAGCTTTGATATCAAATAGGCAGATATCAAAAATCCTTTGCAAGTTCCTACTCTACATGTTAAAAAAAAGGTTTTGAAAAAAATAAAATAATCCAAAGCTGTTGTTAAAATGACGCATTTACCTACTGACTGTTAAGAAGAGCCCAACAGTCTGTGTTAAACAGAAGAGTGTCCAAAAGAGAAGCAGAGCTGTTCACAGTCATTTAGCTCATCCTACTGTGAATTCACAAAACAGTTAAAAGTTGTTGAAATATATCTTCTTTTTTCATAAAGGACACATCTGGAATATATGGAATGAACTGCATGATCACACCATTGGAAATGTAAACACCAATTCATATGTGAGAAATCTGACATTTTGAGGCCCTATTTGGTTGTTTCTGTTCCTGATATTGCCATTTAAGATAGGACATTTTCTGATGGACTCCTGGGCTTTTTCTTTCTTTAAATAAATATCATGCAGGAAATCAATACACTACATTTCATCATTTATTCATATTATTAGGGTGAACTTAGTGACTAAATTTAGTCTCAAGTCTACTTACAAACGCAGCTCCAGCACAGACTGACATCACCAGAAATGTGCATAGACCTATAGTTAGTTAATTACTGATCTGATAAATACAGCTACAGTTTTACAGAAATATCCTCTTGCTCCGGCTAGAGCTAATGTCAGCATATTAGCTGTCCGTCAAGATATAACCTGTTGATAATTTGCCTGGTAACAAATATTACTGTGGTTCCAGTTAAAGAGATGGAGAAAAAAACGTACAGAAAAAGCCAAACTTCAGTATAAACATCACTTTCCTTTAAACATTAAAAAGTTAAGCTACCACTGTTTCAGCTGCTCTCTGCTTAGCTCTCCTGTAATAACCGTAGATATGTGAGCACAGGTAGAGCAGGCCACATTGCTTCAAAAAGGCAAAGGATAATGTATTCATATTTATATATTAACAGTGACTCAGAGGTTAAATCAAACAGTGTGGAGGACAAACTCGAACTATAAAGAAATAACTCAGCAACCAACCTTAATGAATAAGCTATGTTGTCACGAATGCATTATTATAGTCATGTTCATTTTATAACACCTCTAATTTTTTCAGTAACTGTTTCAAGCTGCCCTTCAAAATGACGACTAAAAGCTTGAATCACGGGTCGGCTAAGCAGTGAGTGATAATGCTGAGACTTCTTCTCATGTGCTTGGGCTGCAGGCAAACTGAATACTTCTGGAATATATTGTATATCTGTAGCATTTTGGAAATCAGATCATACATTTTCCATTCAAAATTGTGATGAGGACTAAAATCTTGACTGCTCATTTTATCATAACCGTTACCATGGACAGTAAAGCCCCCCCTGGAAGAACTGGAGGAAACCTGAGAAACTCCTAAGAACAAAAGTCCAATAAATGACGGAAACACATAATGGCAGCATGTTGCTTTAATATTTGTAAGCTTCTCAACATGCAGTCACCCGGACTGACTTTACTGTAGCAAAATGTGACTGTTATTCAAATACACTGTAACCGATTGCACCCCCGAGCCACACCTGGAAGCAAAATTCTAATGAAGTTAATCTGTGAAATCCTGACAATGTGGGTGTTCAGATGGCAGCTAATCTGATATGAAAGGAGTCTTTTTCTTTTTCACTGGATAGATATGGAAGAGCTGGCACCTGCTTCAGCAAAAGGTTGCAGAAAATTATCACTGTCAAGCTATCTTCAATGCAGGCAATTACAAATGACGGTGTTTGTCTTTCTCCTTATGAAATCCAATTTCTTTCATAGTTTTATTTTTTTTTTTTTCCTGAATTTGGTGATGGCTTGTCAAATAATGTTTTGCTCATCCTCGTTTGCTCAGTAATTTGATATGGTTGTTTCACAGTTCTCATCACCTTGATTAGCGGAAGGCGCATTTCTGACGAATTAAAAGGTCATCTCTGCTATGGCTGTTAGCTAGATTTTGTGCCAGGGTTCCTCCATATTTTCATGTCAAAATTGCACACTTTTCCAGACTAATTCCCAGAGCTTAAGGTTATTTTTAGCCTTTAATCATGAATAAATACAAAAGATCACCATAAAGCCCACAAAGATGGATGTATGGGTTGGTTATAGGGAATAATTTTTATTTTATTTAAAACAGCTTTTATCCACGCCTGTAAAAAGACTGTAATGCTATCCCAAAGGGTTTTCCTGATTTTGCCAGACTGCAGAAGGCAAGGCAAGGCAATTTTACGTGTTTAGCACACTTTCAACAAAAGGAAATTCAAGGTGCTTTACATGATTACAGAAATTTGAAAATTCTTTGTGAATGTCAATTCTTTTTGCAAATAAAGTGCGGTTTGCTCCAGTTTTCAGCCACCCACTTTGCCAAACAACCTTTGTCTTTGGTCTTTCGGTTATTCCACTATGAGCTTTGTACATCTAAAGACTAAAATTGTTGCACATTCTTACATGTGAACAGCTCAACCTTCCTGAATTGATATATGAATTTTCAAACCTAGTTTCCAGTTGGTTTTAGGTCTCAACTTCGATTGCTTCACTCTAATACATGATTAATTGCAGATCTAAAACCATTCTACTGTAGTTCTGCCTTTACATCGGATCATTGTCCTTCAGATTAATAAGATTCTGCTTCCAGTCTTCGAGATAATAAATAAATTCTCTAAAACAGTTTTTTCTATCCTGCTCCTCGATGCACACTGCCTTGTATGTTTGAGATGTTCCCCTGCTTGAGCGCACCTGGGCCCTCATTTATCAAACGTTCATAGAAATGTTCCTATACTCTATCCAACGAATGAAATTTAGAATGCTCGTACAAACAGTCAAAAGTCTTGTGCATACCCAGGTCCTCGTGCCCGTTCACAGTCATTTGCATACAGAAATGCCCTCAATTAACCATATTTGGTAAAACCACATCATTTGTCACATGCATTGAGTCCTCATGTTCTTCCTTAAAAATATTGCCAAGAGAGAAAAAAAAGGAAGTTCAGGGATACAGAGATCGAGGTGTAATATAGGAGGGGCAATAAAAAAAGAATTCATGATTTACAGACCTAAAAAAAAATGTCAGTTAATACAAATTAATTTCACCAACGATAGTTTTTGCCATCACCGGTTTCTCGTAATACCACCCAGCACGCAGCCTTATACATTTCTGCTACAGAACAGACATAAAAAGGTGGAGAATAATTTAATTTGCTGATATTAACTTCTGTGGAAATCGTTAACGTATTTGAACGTATTAAATAATTTAATAATGAACATTGCTGTTTGATTCTATCAGCTCAGCTCAGAAACTAATTAAAAAAGATAACTCTGCCTGGGACAAAGGTGACAGGCAGTTAATGCGTTTGGGACAGGGGAGATGTTCCTGTTGCAAATGAAGGAAAATATGGTTCGATATCAAACTGAATACAACAAAACATCCCTCAGCACACAGCATGACCAGATCTGATACAGAGGTTGCTCTGATCATCATATTTGACTCTTTTGTGCTGCCATCAGTACGCAAGGAAAAAAGGACAATCTGCTTCACCGATAAGCAGGACGATTTAGTTGTCACTGTCCATTCTGCAAACCTTTTAATTAATGGTGTAACAAAATCCAACTAGGCTGAAGCGCTTGGTGTAATAAATAAAGAAATAAATCGGAGGGGTGGTGTGCGGCGCAGAGCGCAGATTGCGAGTGACAGGATCGCCATGCATGATCAACCCAACATTAAATTATGGATTTCTTGGCAAATTTCAAACATTTCCTGAAAATTGTTGCTAATCCGTGCATAACTTTTACATTATTTTGTTATAACACAGACAGACGCCAACATGAGCTCCTTGGTGGAGGCGATAAACTGCTGAGAGAAAAATTCTGTCAAAGTAAAACTGTTTCAGTGTTGCCGTTCCACAGTTCTAACAGTAGATGCTGTGCGTGCGAACAATCAGAACTGTACTTATTTAGGAACATTTCTACGCACAAGTACAAACTGATAAATACCACAACAATGCGTAGAAGTGTTCCAACGCATGACATACGCATGGATCTGTTAAGTACGCTGAATAAATGAGGGCCCTGATTTCAACTGATGGCTGAACAGGCTTTTGCTGAACTGCATTGATATGAAGCAGGCGTTATAAAGTATGGAAGCCTCTAAAACATGCAGGGCAGTGTGCTTGAGGACCAGGGTTGGGTAATACTGCTCCGACAGGTGTTCTTTAATGACCTCCTCATCTACTCTGACCTACTTCCTGTTTCTGTTGAAGGAAACTTTCCCCAAAGCAGGATGCTGCTACTACTATGTTTTACAGCTGGCAGAATGTGTTAACACTTAGATGGGGTGTTAACTGTCTGGGTTTTTTTTTATACCACAAACTGACCAGTCCACCTTCCTTCATGTGTTCGTCAGGCTTTCTATGTGGCACACTGCAAAACTTCTCATGTTTTTTTTTTCTAATCTTCTATTTTTCTATGACTAATAGAAGTGTTTTCTTTGACATGTTGAAATCAATTTCAAAAAGTTAATTTCCACTTCATCATTGTGCATTTCTTTGTTGATCTATAAAATAAAATACACTGAGGTTTGGGAGTATGATATGAAAAAATGTGTAAAGGCATATTCTTATTTTTTTAACAGTGAAGAATGGAAAGAGTATATTCATCAGGGGAATCTAGTTTTTCTTCTGAGTGATTACGACAACAAATAGCTAAAAACTTTGCCTTGATGTAACCCTAAACAACATTCAGATAAACATGAAATATTGAGAAAAAAGGAGTTTGGACTGCCTAACAGAAACGTATAAAACATTTTTTTTTTTTTAGATTCCTCAAAACTGCTGGAGTACAGCTTGTTTTTCTACTGCAGAATCAAACTTTAATAGCAATAAATTTGAAAACAGTGTTCAGATGCATGTCAGAAGTAAGTGAGCAGAAGAGAAAACAAAACCATGTACCGGAAACACTCTCTGAGATCCTATCCAGTTCCCTCCCACACTGATGCCAAGGAGCGGCATGAAAACTGACAGGCTAGTTCCATTTTTTTTAAACTTGTCAACTAGCGAGTGCTTTCCGCTGCTTCTCGCTTCAGTTAAGAGATAAAAGCCTATTGACTTGCCAGGCAACATTTAATGCAAATTGGGCTTGCTATCGATGTATTATTTATAAGGATAGTTGTAGACGTTTCCGCAGAACTGAAAGCTATGCTCACAGAAGATTAGGCATGCTATCTTATTCATTTACCAGAGGGTAATTGCTAAACTGTGCAAGAATTAGGATGCGTGAGATTCCCCAAAGGTGTTTCAGCTTGTAAACAGGTGGTTGCTATCAGCCGACCGCTTTTAAGTCAGACAACAAACACATCCACAGAGGTGAAGCTGATTCGGTACTGGTAGGAAATGATCAAACTGTTAACTTTAAGAAAAACTTTCCCTGTAGGAAAAAAATAAACTTTTTCTTTTTACATATACAATTCTGAAATGTTAAACTGAGGTAATAAATGCTCAACCTCGAGGTAAGAAATCTCGACGAATAAGACACATTTGCTGGCAACCCTGGTAAAAATGTCTAAAAGCCTTAAAGGAAATTCATTTTTAATTGCAGAGCTGTTACCTCATACTAAGAAATTGTGAAAAATTAGACTTTAGCTTGAGTAGATTTATTCAGTATAGAAAAATGTAAAGAGATATTTATTTTTTATTCTATATTTTAATCAGCTCAATGATTTTATACATGCAAGAGTTTAGTGAACTTAAAAAAAAGTATTTAAAGGCACAGTGTGTAATTTTCGGCCAGCAGGGGGCAGTGCATACGTAAATTATCATAAGCACGCGGTATCAGTGTCTTCGAGTAAGAAACTCAACAATGGAGGTCCAAATAGTGCTGTTTTCAAACCCTCAATTCCCTGAGAATTGTCTATTTGCAGCAACATGACGAGCACATCAGTCTCTCTTTCATCGCTTGGAACTAGCGAAAAGGTAAAAATGTATTTATGGTGAAACTTTTTTGCATTTTGAGGGGAAATCAATGTTTTAATAGCGGGCGTGTACCGTGCGCTTTGTCCGTAGAAGTAAAGACGTCATCTAATATGGCTTTCCCCAGTATTTTAAAACCGATTTTTAAAGTCATATTTTACAATATCGCCAATATGTTGCAATTAATGTGCTTTACGTAATTATTATTACATAATATATTAATGGCTATTTTCAAAGATGTACTGAAAAACTACACACTGTCACTTTAAGGTTTGGTAGAAAATGAACCATAAATGCTTGTAGACTTGAAAAGAAAGAGTCTCACACCTGATAAAAAGAAAACCTTAATGTTTTAAGAACTGCTTCATGTCACACTCTGCAAGCTCTAGAGAGGTAGCACACTGTATGGGCCCAAGACATTAAAACAAACAACTAGCTTGGTAAATTGGAAGAGTTACTGACAAAGCATTGTATAACAATATAGCAAAGAGAATGGTGACAATACAGCAATCTGTTGTTATTGTCTGCTGCTGTGTGCACCTTTTGCCGCATTTACTAAGACGTCAGCATATCGCAAGTATCTCAACTGTGAGTGACGTCACTGATCAGCGTCAAAAGGTGCCCACAGTAGCAGAGAATAATAAGAGATCAACAATGAAAATGATAGAGATTGTTGATGGGTTTCTATTTGCTGTGTTGCCACTATTCTATTTGCTATATTGTTACACAGTGCCTTATCAGCAACTCTTCCAGTTTTATAAAGCCAGTTGTTTGGTGACGTTTGCTGATCTTCCTTCCCTCTGAGTTACAACCAATGAGCATGAGTTAACCACAGATCCCGCCCACCGATTCAACCAGATCATTTCTGAGTACACGTCACAAGTACACGTCACCTGTTTGGATCGGTCCCAAAACAGCCTGGTGTATTAGAGGTACATACAAACCGTGAAGGTCCAGTAAAATCAGTCAAATTTTCCTGAATTTTCAATAGTAGAAATGCACCATAGCCCATTTCATCACAGATTCTCCCCTATACTTAAGAGACATTAGCTGCCTCACACATATTCATTCTCTATTTCACACCAAGACTGTATGTTACAAAAAGGCTTGATCTAAGTCTAATCTAATATAGTTAATTGGAGATTTACCTTTGTCTTTGCTGGCATGTAACTAGAGATGGTTGTCATGGAGATTTAGTGACCACTGTTTGCTGTGCTTCTCTAACAGTGATCTTTCGATATTATTTTAAATTCTTTGCAATCCTGCTCACTACGCATGTTGAGCAGGAGGTTTACTGAAATGGCACATGCTAGTAGGCTAAATGAGATGACGGTCAAGATTTTAAATATTACTAGAAAAACAAAATGTTTTTTTGACACCAAACTTAAAACTAGTTTTGCTCCGTCCTTTGTGTTGCTTGTTTTTTGTGTGTTTTTTTTCCCCTGCGAGATGAAAAATAACCAACAAAGGCTGTAGTTCTTTGAGGCTCTTTTTTCACCCAACAACACCTCCTGACTACCTCCTCTCTGTAGACGCGAGCTTTAATTTTGTTATTCACAACTCCCAGTCACTTCATGTGGCGTGCGAATAAACACAGGAAAAGCAGCCTTACCTTGTCGTCAATGTCACTTTCGCTGTCACACTGTAACAGAAAACAGACAAACACGGGGAATGTTAGGAATTATTCATTCAGCTCCCCCACGTAGCATAATCACTGCAGATGTTATTTTTGTGTTCAACCTTTTATTCACTGTCAGCTCTCAGAGCAAACAGCACAGGATGAAGACAGAAGGGAGAATGTGTTAGTCGAAGACAGAGTGGTCCCCCCACCCCACCCCCCTACCCTAGTTTAAAAAGGAGCACAAACACACAGAAAGCCATTCTGGTGTTTTTGTTAAAAATTCAAAGCTGGTAGTTTGCAAAAGATGTGAAAAAAGGACTACTGCAACATACGGTTCTTTTATAAAGAGCCCTGTTCAGTAATTCTGCATTCAGCTGCGGATTGCCATTTAGCCCTGTAAATGTGCTTTAAACATCGGACGACAGCATCTCAAGGACACAGGTTCTTTGAATTCTCCAGCACTGTTCCTATTAAGTGTGGAATTTCAAATCTGTGCTGTGGTAAGCTTGTATTTAATTTCTATGTCAGACTTTTTACAAGGATAAACGAACTGAATAAAAAGAAAGGCTGTTTTGTGATATGCCTGTCGCCTAGCGTGGCACTATGCCAAATCACTTTCTATTCACTGGAGAAGTGAAGTGGTTATTCTTCGATGCTGAAAAACTTCATAAGTCATTTCACCTTGTGTGACGATTACGCTCAGAGGTGTCGTTAGGACAAAAGTAAATCTAAGACCTTGTTGCAGAGAAACGGATAATGAGAATACTCATTTTCATTGCTGGTATGTGTACCCAAAGAATTCTTTTCAGAAAATAAAATCCTACATAAATAACTCTTAACCTAACTCAAAAGAATGACAGGAAATTAAGGTAAAGTTAATCAAAATAAAGGTAAAGTTGACTGTTCTGCATATTTGATTTGATTCCAAGAATTCTACTGGCGAATCTTTTGGCTTCTGAGGTAAATGTTAATGATTCCTCGAATTGTATCACAGGGTTGGGTGGCAAATCAACAAGATATTTTACTTGTAATTGGATTGCTTTGCCTGTTTTAAGGCGGATTTAGGGAAACAGATGGTTCCCTGTTCCTGTGCGGTCGATTTTGAATTTTCGAATTCCCTCCGAAAAGAGCCGAAGGAGAAAAACAAATTAGAATGCGGGCAATCAGAAGATTAAACCCGGATGCTGCGGAGAAAGACTGGATTCCTGGAGCAACTGACAGGGTTTGTGAAGCTTATTTTGCTTATGGTAGATCCAATCCTCTGCGTGTTCTGATTCAGGTGTCCAAAAATGCAATAAACACCACCCTGACTTTATACGCAAGCTACTGTACATGCAGCATTTGTGCGTCATATCCCGACAGCTGCCTGTACTTTAAACACTAAAGCTGCTACAAAACTGCAAGACTGGATTTGAAAAAAATAAAGAATTGTGTCAATGGGTTTTCACCAGAGACTGGACATCACTTAATTTCTCAGTTCACAGGAGAACTGAAATTGTTTAACAGCCACTAAATTTCCTCAAATAACCATATAAATAAGAACACTGATCAATGAAGACTTACTCAGTTTTGCAGTCATAGTAAGGAGTTCATCATTCTGTTTGGCAATCACCCATGGGTGATGCGAATCACGCTGTGACTGTTCTTGGCCGGGTGACCTCTGTTTTCAGCAAAACCGCAGCTTCCTATTTCACAGAAATGGGCCCAACTTTCCTTGAAACTAAAGGCTACCAGACTTTTAAAAGCATTTTTATCAGTGAAGGGTCCATGGCTTTCTATTAGGTAGGAATAAATGTCTCCCCAGCATATTTGTGTCCAGGACACAAGCGAACGAAACCAAAATTTTTCCCAGATATCACATTGGCTTTGAATAATTATGATTTTGTTGTTAATAGAGATTTTATGCTCATCTCTGAACCTCTTTCTGTCTTCAGATGTTAAACTGCTTTTATATTGGGGATTACTTCCGCTAACTTTCTTGTAAGTGTTTGTTGTGTCTACAAAGCCCGTAATTTTTTTGGTTTCCTTGCCCCCCATTTGACTATTGCTTGCAGCTTTCAGTTGTGACTCTTCGCCAGTGAGCCAGTAGGCGATGAGGCTTTGCAAACAGGAGTGAAGCTAGAGGACAGTCCCATTGGAGCTCAAGGCGGGGAACGCATAAGGGGCCACAGCAATTGAAGCGAAGAGCCACAATGAGAGAAGGGTGCAAATCCGCCTTAGATCTGTCAATTAAGTCTCTGCTGCAACATCTTTAAGTGGAGCCTTTTTTTTATTTAGTTTGACTCCCTGTCAGAGCTGGGGACAATGAGGAGGGACTTGGGTCAATGGTGGCACTGCAGCCTTTTGTTTGAGCACGGTGGGTCCAAATGTATAATTAAGTAACAAGAGCAATCAGAGCAAAGACAGAGTGGCCAGAATCTCATGAAAAGCATGTGTGGGGGGAGACCATGCAAGCATGATTCCTCCAACTGTTCTGAGACAGCAGGAGTCCATGCTGCTAGAATGTTTCAATGGAAAAACAACAATGCTGAGAGAGTTAATTCTGGGCTTACATTACTAACTGAAGCACAAAAACAGTCTGTGTTCCTTTTTTGACAAAAACAAGCATTATTCTAACAAATGTGAAAGGTTGTTTTGTTAACATGCCATCACAGCCTTTCCAGAAAAAAAATTATCAGATGAATTGTTGCAATAGACTATAATCTAGCCTTTGAATACACCGTGTATTGTAAGTATCCATACCTTGTGAGCCTTGTCGCCGTGTGTCGCATTGCATCTACAAACTTCAAAGTAATTTTATATGATTGCCGGGATTACTAGAATTTTGAAAGTGACGTATT
The DNA here is from genome assembly GCA_028564705.1 of Apricaphanius iberus. Lineage (NCBI taxonomy): Eukaryota > Metazoa > Chordata > Actinopteri > Cyprinodontiformes > Aphaniidae > Apricaphanius > Apricaphanius iberus. The sequence continues at coordinate 2,176,082 of JAPXFQ010002998.1, forward strand.
CTCTCCAGAACCAGTTTACAGAGGCAGGGTGTTGTAGGGTATGTCTAGGCAAGGCAGGAGAAGTATCTTGGCCAATGACTCAACGGCCAAGATGGACAGAGTGAAGCTTCGAACCAACAACAGGAGGAATTCCTATCTCCTGATTCACAGGTGCCCTTCTGATCGCCATTTTTGAGCATCAACTTTCTAGATTCTCAATTGAAGAATCTGTGTATTTTAAGAATATGATTCACCTCAAACCTTTCCATTGTAGCCCTTGTTGCTTGCTTCGGGTTTTTGACCTGCTGGAAGATAAACCCCGGATTTACGCCTAGTTTATACATCCCTGTCAGCAATTTTGCACTGACAGGCACATGCATTGACAAAGATGTTGCCCCTTTATACTTTTCCGTTGGTGTGTCAGTGTTGCAAAACAGTTCTCCATCATTACCCTTTTTTAAGATTTTGTAGCCATAGAGGCCTTTATTTGAGAATGGACAGCATAGAAAGAGGGAGCAACGTGGGGGATGATATGTGGCAAAGGTCCACAAGAGAAGGACTCAAACTCAGGACAACCATGTCGAGGAACAAGGTCTCTGCACAAGGGGCGCATGCACTTAACCATTACACCAAGTGACACCACACCATTATTCTTTTTTCAAACTCTTTAGAATTATGCACTGTATGTTCTGGTTTCTGACAGAACACATTGAAATTTGTGACAAAATGTGAGGAGTCCAAAGGGTCTGAATACCTTTTTACAAGTTCATGCGATTGACTTGCTGACATAAGACTTGGTCTACTGACTTTTTAAACCTGACTTCTAATAAAATTTAAAATATGTTATTGCTCTGATTTTTGAAAACAACCTTCATATGCAGATTTTAAAGGTTTATGATAATGATCTTTATGTCCTGGGCTTTACTTTCTTCTTGAATTTAATAAAAATCGCACTGTTAACAAACTACTATATGCCAACTGTAGATATTTTGTGTGCTTGTGTTAATATAATTCATTGATTTTGATTTTAATATGTGATAATGCAATTTTACACTAAGATAAGAGGCATACACCTATTTTAAAGAGACTTCCATTGAGCACACTTTAGCAACACTCAAAACGACTTAGATTTTATTTTCATAGACAAAACTTCTATGATAGAAGTTTAGAGTTTTCTCTTATTCAAATAGTAAAAAAGGACTTCTCAAAAAGAAAAGTGTTTTCAGCTCCCAGGAATTATGGCCTATTTTACATAACAGAAAATTTGCACATCCAGCTTGTAATAATAAAAGCCTTATGTATACTTCTGTGATTGGTCAGCACAGCACTTCCTTTAAACACTATTAAACACAATTCATCAACAACTGGAGAAAAACTGAAAATATGTTTGGACTGGTGCTTTTGTTTTTTCGCAAGGCCTCTATGATTTTTCAAATATTGGTTCCATAAAAGCACAATCAGCATCGATCTAATTTAAATAACATTGGAAATATTGTTAAATGCAATTATTGTGTGCTGTTTAGCAGCCCAGTAACATTACTTCTTGCAACTTGTGTGCTAAAATAGCAAATTCTGTTACATTTGTGTTTTCTCACTACAGCACAAAGTTAAATTTTTTTTTTTGGGCTGTGACAGTACAGTATGCAGCAGTGCTTGTGTTAACTGAATATTTTCTTTATTTAACCGTTCCTTTTAAAAAGGGTGATTGAAAAATCTGAAGGCCATCAGTCATTTTGACAGACTGTAATTCCCATCCCTGACCACTTAATGTCGACACGTGGATGTTTCAACTTCATGCATAGAGTCTAGGTAATCGACATGAATACCTGGACTCTATGCAGAGTCTTGCTGAATTTTCAGTACTTCAGTTGGAGTAGTCTTTGATTTTTGTTTTACATAATAATAATAATAATATAAAATATAAAATTGTATAATGTAATACTAAATATATTTATAAATATTCTCTGATTTCAATTTTTATTCTGAAGAGACAATCATAATTCCAGTCTCTAGTGTGGCAGCAGAGTATATAAAACAAACATTGATTGTAATAATGAATTTTTAAATACCTTTTGCTGTCACTTCTATTAGTATAGAAATAAAGACCTGATAGGTTCCCCACCACAGACCTCACCCATTTGTTTCTACATGCAACAGCTTTTAAATAAAAATAGACATGTTCAAGACGGTACACAAATGAAGCAAATAACTAAAGACGAGAATGGATCAAATCTCGTCCACCACTGTATCCTCAGGAAATCGGTTGTAATTTATTCTTGGCATGCAGCTAAAAGGATGACTTCCATATCACAGTGGTTGTAGGCTCCACTCTATTAAAAAGGACGAGTATAAACTATAGGTGAAGGAGATGAACAACTGGCTCCGTCTATTCCCCAGGTCAATGCTTTTCCTTGCTGCAGCAGTAGTCACAATACTAGAGATGAAGCCTCGTAAGGCTGGAGCAGGCGAGGAGGAAAAATAATATCAAAAGAGCACAGTATGGTGCTTATCCTTTTACAAGAAGCATGCACTGAGCGGAGCATAAAGGGGAATACTAGCTCAGACAGAGACGGAGACACAGCACAACACAGCGGGGGGAGAGAAAGGCAGGTGGAACGGGGGGAGCTAAACACTAAGAGCAGGCAGGGGGGATGCTACAGTGATGAAGGGATGTGCGCATGGATGTAATGTTCCAGCAATTTTGTCAGTACTGTGTGTGATTGCCCTGTTGGGCTATTTCACTTAGTCAAGTCGATGCAAGGAATAAAAGAAGAAAATTGTGACCCTAGAAAGAGCAACAAAACAAAATTGTTATTTAACATCCAGGGCGTCCTCAAGTACCATCTCCAGGAAAGCAGTTTTAACAAATACTTACAAAAAAAACCCCATTACTCATGAAAATACAAATAACACTACAGCTATTTAAAATTCACTAAGCTTTCAGACAGAAACCAAGGATCCTGTGGTGTGCATTCTAAGGTGGATTCACACCTGATAGACCGATAGACTCGGTACGATTAGGGACCAAAATTGCAACATTGTTGCTGTTTTTAGTTTGCGCGTTTCGCATTCACGTTTTTTTTGTTTTTGTTTTTTACAGCAACCCAAAACTTTTTTGCAACAATTTCGCCTCTCCGTCTGTGGCAGGGCTGCCCTTCTTTGTGCGGTGGGGGACATTTCACAGTATAGTGAAATGCATACAACCATGGAGTGGCAGCAGATTGGGGTGGTTTTAGGATTGCCCTGTTCTGTTTGGCAAATGTGCAGCACATAGTTTCTTTGCTCCACAGCGCTGGAAAAAACAGATGTCAGATGGCAGAGATGTCAAGAAACTGATAGTTCCTTTCCGTTTACAGAAACTGTTTTTTATCAAAGAGTCAAACTAATGAACTGTTTAACAACATAATTTTATTTCCTGCATTTAATATCTGTATTTGGACACTCTTTCATGCAGTGTTTTTTCTTCTTTACATTGATTTGCTGTAAAACAATTTGGAATGTGCTGCATATTAAAGCTGCAGTATGGAGAATTTATTTATGTATTAAAGTTTTCTAAATCTGTCAAATGATAGTTTGGTTCTATACTATGGGAGGTACTCCACAACATTTCTCATTCTTCCTAAGTCTTTTCTTTCTTCCATAGACCCCTATGCTATTAACACTCACCAGCATTTTTGTATAGCCAAACTGGCAGCAGTTAAGACAATCATGTATTCAATAAAGCAAATTAATACAATGTTTAATAAATAAAGTACATAATGACAAGCTGTGAAATCACAGGTGCTGTGCATGTCCACCAATTTTAGAGGTGGGCCAGAGGGAGCGGGAGAGAGAGGGATGTTTGGGGAGGAGCCATGGCAGGTTATTTTCAAAAAAATCTCTCACGCTGAAATACTGCAGCTTAAATGATGCATATATAGGTACATAAGCACTATGGTGCCTTATGGTGTGGTTCCGAAGTCAGTCTTCCGACTTGGAAAGCCTGAGATGTTGTTTTTTTTGCTCCAGGTTTGACTGTCAATATGTTCGCTCCTCCCATCAAAAATAGTAGCTGGCTGTAACACGTAAGACACACTTGTAAGAGCGCATCTAATATCAATATTACATGTAGAGCCTGCAAATCTAAACCTAACAAAATAAAAGTGGTGTTTGCATGCGGAAAGTAAAACCTGTAACAATACTTATAAGAGCGTCTGCCAACTATGGCTAACTGTGCCTCGCCATAATGGCAATCCCGACTTATCCGACTTCATCACTGAAACACTGTTTACACAAATGCGATGTCAAATGCACTGAGTTCCTACTTCCGAGGTTAATGGAACGTACCAATAATATCACCATGCTTAGCATTTGGTACACTTTTATTAGGTTTAAAAGCATCATCTTCCCTCATCCAAATGTTCGTCTTGTCACTGTGCTCAAACAGCTCAGTCAGTGTCTCCTCTGACCATAAAATTTTTCTCTAGGAGGCATTTGGCTTGTCCATATGAGAAGCTGCAACGTTCAGTTGAGTTAAAGGAGTAGATTGCATTGCAGGTAATTTTTCTTTGGCCAGCATCTCTTAATTCAATGCCAGTGTTACACTGGCTTTACAGTGGACACAGATAATGGTGCCCCAGCGTCTTCCTGTATGTTTCAGTATATTGTTTTTATAATTTATGTGTAATTTTGTTCCTGTGTGAATTTTCTATTAAATTTAAACTTGCTCACTCAATTCTTATATCTTTAGAAATAAATTGAAATCCCGGAAATTAAAATGACTTTGATGCTAAGGAGGAGCATATATAAATGTCTGATAACCAATGTTCCTCAACTAAGCGAGGACCTGCTAAACAAAAGATTGTTCCTCTCCTCCACCCAGTTTACCACCACCTCTGCATGCACCCCTCTTCTCAGCGGGCACATCATGCACTGACATTTACACAGCTTTCAACACTTTAAACACAGAATATTTATTCCGCCAGTGGCTGTGGCTTCAGCAAGGCCATGACCTGGGTTGTCCCCGATGACGACCCCGTAGCTCACCCTTGAAATAAGCAAAGGAAGCTGTGGAGAAAATATAACACGAAATCAGACGGATGGATTCCTGTATTCTACTGGACGTTTTTTTCATGCTGGGGAGAAACAATAAACGCATTACATCCCCGAGCACATTAAAATGACAGGGAAAATTAATCACACAGTTCAGTTCGTCACTGTCAAGACGACACGGTCAGCCGTGGTTCTGCCTCAGAGACACAGAGAGGAACCAAAGAGGAACTTGCCTAGTTAAGTAAATACTGGCAGGGCGTCAACAACTGTCATCCTGAATACTGATCGCAACCCTTTACTTGCTGCAGGAAATGTGAAAAGAAAGAAGAAAAAAATGCAACGCAAGAGCTTCCAGAGCTCCTGGCATTTATTTGTCACTTTCTCTTTGTTCCAATACAAGCTTTGAACAAATAGAAATAAAACAGAGGAAAGGGTCTTATACAAACAACTGTTAAAGTTACATTTTGATGAAATCCTCGTGTGAATATGGAATGTAGAGGAACCGAAAAGCATGGGTTAATATCTGATCAATTCAAGAAAAACAGCTGATTATGAGAAATGTATTTTCTTTCCAATCACTGCTTAGTCAGTTTACTGTTCAAGTAAATAAAATGGCAGCCTAACAATCCAAAAATGTGTAAATGTCTTCCAATTTAAAATACATTTCTATTGATATACCATTAAAAGGAAAAAAAAAAGAAGAAAAAAAGAGCTGCCACAAACCCCAACTTTCTGGAGTGAGAGCACACCGAGGAGGTAATGGTGCATTTAGATAGCTGAGGACCAAAGAATTGGCAGATACTAGTTGAACAACAACAATTTTCTCCTGCAATTTCCCTCCCGCAGATGCTCGGATGGGGTGTTTAGGGGTGTGGGATCTGAGGCTATTCGGATGGGGCATGGACATAAATCCATCCACACACACACACTTTCAAGTGTGGAAAATCAGCAAGATATCATGAAGTTTAATTCGTCTTGTGCAAAGAAGTAGACTTCACTTTTTGACTTACAGAGCCTTGCAAATTTACACAAAAAAAAAGTTACAGCTGCACATTTTTTGGGGACCTGCTTTATTGGACTTGCTTATTCAGTCAGATTGGATGAAGAGCATTTGCTAGAATAAACTGATTTTTAACTAGATTTAGGTCTGAACTTTGACTGGACCATTCTGGACCTCTGTTCCAGTCTCAAGTCTTCTTCAGCCTTTAACAGGTTGGTGGACAGACGTGTCTTAAGCCTAGTTTATGCTTCTCCGACTGCAAATTTGCACTTAGACGCAGACGTATTGACGGAGACGTTTTTTTGTTAATGGTTCTCCGTGGTTTTCTCTCCATTCTCCATTGATTTTTTTAGTGTCTCAAAGCAATTCTCGACCCGGACAGCAGGGGTGCTAACTTTTTATGGAGGCTTCTGCATACCATTGCAGTATAGTTTCTGTTTTTCTCTTCAGCCTGTGAACGCATTCCCCCACTCAAGAAGCAATATGCGACCGAAAGTAAGCTTTGATTAAGCTGTAAAGCTTTTTACTAGAACTGTAACTCATAGAATACTCTAAAAACACATGGAAACGAACACAGCAGCCATTTTGCCGTTTTCCTTTACCTCTTATTGTTCAAAATCAGCAAAAGACCAGAATAGATAAATTATCCTTTCAATATAAAGCATGTAGTGCCCAAACGCTGCATTAATTACCGATTACAGCAACTATAGAGCCCCGTTCTGGTGAAACGATCTCTGGCTAATACTGAACTGACCAATCACAGACATATGCTCTACGTCGACGGATAGTAAGAAAATGGACCTCCACTCATTTGTCCTTGCGTAGGTGACTGAGAGCCCTTGCATCGACAGATAATGGCGCTGCATCAATCCGTCTCCGTCAAAAAGGAGAAGGATAAACTGCAACAGCTATACTTAAAGAAAGATATTAAATCAAACACAGGTGGTTTTTATGTATCGATTAAGGATTAGGTTTATATATTTATTATCAATAATGTGGGCCTTAACAAAAGCGCACACCATTTTTTTTATTTTGATAAAAAAATTAATAATTTTATGTGTGTTCTGCAATCACATACAAACACATAGCTGTAACAGAATAAACTACCTATGTTTGGTATAAACCTTTCCTTTTTACCAATATCCAATATACAGATATAGTCTAAATCTTAATTTCTGACACTAATATAAACTAATACAGTCGATAAGTGTCTACCTAAACATTCAAGGTTGGCCCAGAAATGCAGACCATCGAAGTTAGTTTGTAAGTTTTGCTAAACTCAAAAACTTTACCTTGGATCTGTCATATTTTGACATTCTGAGTCAGATGAGAATTAGCAATGTGTATGGTATGAAAGAAAGGTATAAAGGCTGTGTCATTAAAACAGTAAAAACCAATACTGATAATTTCCGATATTACATTTCAATTCCAGCCGATAATACTGGTAGGCAGATAATATTGGACATCATTAGTGTAAATTCTTTTGCAAAGCAATGCGTCCTTCAGCTGTCAGCCATATATTTCTGATATCCTTCTTGCGGTTTGCTTGGATATCTTTGCAGATGCACTCTTAAATGGGGCAAAAATGACCAAAATGTCAAAATAAATAAAACAATTTCAAATATTTTGATTCATCTGCTTATGTAGCTATGACTGAAATGCATTTTAATCCAATTATTAATGACAAAATCTATCCGCTGAATGGTCTTCCATCCCCTGGCTGCATGTGAACAAACCACTGAGCAAAGTCATCTGGTCACAGGATCAAACATATACAGCCATTTGACACTTGACCCCTCCAAATGGCTGAATGGGAAGTCATCTGATTACTCAGGGTCAACCTGGGAGTCCTGGATTAGGAAAGTATTGATCGCAGAGAAGATGCAGGGTCCACAGGGAATGAGCTTGGAAAAAAAAGCTCTGCCGGGCAGAAATGATATCGACCAGGAAGCCTAAACAGGCTCTAACACAAAACCATATTTGAGCTTGGGACCTTAGACTTGCCTGTGCAAACAGAGACAGCTTCAGTAAAAGCCTCTTTTTACAGAAGTCTTTTGAGAGAAGACAGGGAGCGAATGAGAGTGGAGGAGGATTGAAGTAGACAAGTTCAGGGCTCTTTGCATTATACAGACACAACAGCAGCCTCTTGTCTAGAGCTGACACACTTAAGGGAAGAGTCAGCATGGGTCATGTAAACCAAGACAGGGTGAAGAAAGATATAGTCCTGACCTGGGGCCAAACTAAGCAGACTTTAACATTACCCAGAGTCCATGTAAACAGCACTGAGACATGGCACTGCTTTACTTCACTTCCATGCAAAGTATTTGGAAAAGTCCTGGAGGAAGAAGAGGGGGTGCAGTGCTGTACGATTAGGACAGATTGATGGTGATAGCGGTATGGACTTGAAGAGCAGTCCTCCTACTTCACTAAATCAAACGACCGTCTTGTCCTCTTCAAATCCCTCAAACCTTTGCTTTCAGCAAACCCCAGGGGGGAGTGACAGAACTGGCGGAGCGGCTGGTGTGATGCTTGGAGTGGTTTGGTGAGGAAAAAACAGGCAGTTATGGCAGATGTATGAGCAAATGGGGAGCATTTATTCAGTTCACAGAGAAAGGACAGCCAATAACCTGAAGGGTTGGGGAATACACAACTGTGCTATGAATATATTCAAGGAAGAAAAATGGGCAAAAGGAAGAGAAAGACTGAAAGAAATAAGAAACCCACTTTTTTTTCTACCATGTTTCTCCTCAGTTCCCCCACTTCCACTGGTCTCTGCGGTTTGTGTGAACATAGCTGGTTTGCTATCTCACCATTAGTGTTTAGCGTACACACACACACGCATTACTGAACACCGCGCTGTGTTTTGACATGGCCCCGGGCCCAGTGCTGCTGAGCTGCAGTGGGAGACACTGGGCATTGGAAATTTAAGTCAGGGCCTAGGAGAAATTAGGTGAGGAGGCAAGGAAATGGGATGTTGACTTGAACTGGCCCTGGGGCCGGCTGAGAGTCTCCCCGCGCAGCTCCGCTGGCTGCCTGACAGTTTGATGGAGCGAGTGGAGGCTTCCCTGTGGCCCGGGCCGCCGTCTCTAACACTGATGTAGCTCAGTGAGGAACAGATTGAGCCTCCAGGCGTTGCTCTGTTCTACTCTCCTTCTCTCTTTCTCTCCGTCTCTCTGTCTCACTCCATGCTGCTACTGCTAGCTGTCTCCCCACTAATCCACTCAAGCCAACAGAACACACAGATACAAGTAAACGCAGCAAATATGCATATATGTGATAAATACCTTTGCACAAAGTCACACTTGCATGGGAGCATCTACATGTACAAAGGTAACAGTAAGACCACAGTTATTCCAGCTTGCTCCTTCGGTCTATTCCTTCCGACAGTATTGTGATGAGCGCTACAGATGCTGTTGACTGAGCTCTGGCCGAGGCACAGGGGGAAGGAGGAGTAGAGGGAGGTTTGATGGAGGAAGAGGCAGAACGAGTGGAGTCAGGGGGGCTGGCAGGCCACAGTGATAATGAAAAGAATCTGGCGGTAGCCCACTGTGTGCCGGTCATGAGAAGCTTGTGCTGCCGGGGGGCTCTACTGCTAATTTCAGGGGGCAGCCAAGTGTTTCACGCTAGACTTGTCATCGGGCCAGAGGGGGCATTCATATGGGATGACAGCAATTGCGAGAGCGGGTAAAGAGTTTTGGAGTTGGGGTGGGGGGCAGGGAGGGTGAAAGCTTTGGCTCCCTTGCCCCTCCCCGGTTCCTCCTCTTCACTCTTTGCAATGATCAAACGTTCTTGCAGAATAACAAATGAGTGTCCTGTGGCAATGGCTGGAACTGGGATCAACTAATCTCTTAGCTCTGCTCTCTCTTTAGGTGGCCATGAGGGGCACATCTTGTCCTCCCACTGAGACTTTCTGAACTTGTACTGATTAGAATTTTGTGGCTGATTTTCCAATATCTAGTTTCTGTAAAAAAAATTAAAGTGCAGATTGCAGGTTAGAACCCCCCTTTAACCAAAAGTTAGATAGATATATTGGGAACAGTTTCTACATAAAATTGTAGCGATATATACATTATTTTTGCTTTTGAAATCATTTTCGTGAGAATGCTAGATCGCAGGTGACATAATCAAAGGGAGTCCAGTCAGCTTGATCAACAGAAAACTATGGATTTTAATGCCGACTTTGACACAGAATAAATTGCAAAAATGTACAACTACACATATGATGGACGACAAGCATACAGCTATGAGCCTACTGCATGCCCCAGATAACAGAAAGAGGCAAGGAAGAGAGCAGGAGAAGCATTAAAGGCCAAATCAAACCAATGCTAGGGGACGGTAACGCAATTAGCCTTGGTGCTGCAAGATAGCTTCATAGTTTCATTTACAATCCACATATGTTGATTCTAATCTTTGATAGCAATCTTTCAAAAAGTAGGTCATTAGCAGCTTTTGGACAACAAGACTTACAAAGCACGTATCTCGTCTGCTTAGAGCTTAGCTTCTGATTGATCCGGTCGTGTCTCCCAGCTGGCTGCTGCAGCTTTTGCCTATTTTTGTTTTCTTTGAAAACCTGTGGGCTTGATGTCCTTACAGTCTGGTATTTGTACAGAAAACACAATAATTAACAATTTTTAAGAAAAATGATCATAATGCAAAGCTAATGCACACACTTACTCTTGATAACACAACTGCAGGATCTGATAACCAGAAACTGAGAAGCATACAATCACCCCTCCCCCCACCGTTATGTCGAGGTCAAGACTATGAAACTTTTTATGCATCATGAAATTTAAAATGACCTCAATAAACATTTGAAATGGTAATTTTTGTACATTTTATATGCATATTATATTCATGAAACTGTTTAACTTGCAATCTGCACCTTAACTGACCCTTTATTTTATTTCTTTTGAGAACTATATTTAATAGAACTCTATTGCTGCCCAATCCTGCAACAAAATTTGCTGTAATATGTTCAGGCTACCCACCAACTGTTGAAGTCTGGTTGTCTCTCACTCTGATGCAGCCTACTGAAAAGCTATTTAGACTTTATAATGTTGTTTCTGTAACAAAATCCACACGTAATACTATTGTTTTTGAGTGACCAGGCCAGATCAAGTTTATCAAACATGACCTCTATTGTACTGTATTCCAGGGCTTGTATCTTGCTAAAATAAAAACATTAACATCTTGATAAAGCAGTTGGGGCTGCAGGTCAAACTGCTGGAACACGTAGATTTGAGATTTCCCTTTCTCTCCATGCTATCTCAGACAGGGAAAGAGTAATTTGGGATTCTAGTAGAATCTTCTAGTAGATTCATCTAAGGAGGTTAGGTTACAAAGTATGAATTGGAGCTTAGAGAGACTTGATGCTAACAGCTGGAAGACTCATTCTTGAACACAAACACATCCATGGCTCCAGCTTTGCTATCATGATCCAAGAGTTGTAAATGTGTGAGCGGGATGGAATCTGTACTGGTGGTAGATGGAAGGATGTGGAAAAGGCTGAAAGGTTCGGAAATTCTTTGTCACACAAAGGAGAATGTAAGAGGAGGGAAGGCAGTCAAAGATACACAGAGCGATGTAGAGGGGAGGAGAGAGGGAAAAGGGAGCCAGGCACATTGCACACTTCAGGCGGTGAATAATTTAAAGGAGCACTGGGGAGACGAGACGAAGATGAACACAAAACACTGGCAGCGTTTGACCCAGAGCTGTAGCTACATCAGTGCACATCACAGAGAGAGAGAGCGTTCTCTTTTGCTCTACCTCTTTCTCCCTCCTTCTATCTCTTTCCCTCTTTAGCTCTTCATCTGCCTCCCTCTGTGCCGGAGAGGAAGCAGCTGCACACTGTTCTTGTTCTACCTCACATTCTATGAAACTCAACAGAATGGCTGACAACTCTGTTTCATGAGAACCTTGTTCCCTCCCTGCCAGGGGCATATACAGCAATTTGAAAAAGTATCCCCCCCCCCCCTTGAACTTCTTCAGGTTTTGTCACTCTTCAACCCCTAACCCCACTGTGTTGCGTTGAGAGCTTATGGAACAATTCACCAGTAAACACAATACGCCACAAAGGCTAACCTAAGACAATGTTCATTGGTTTAATCGATCTTTGGACGTACACATTTATCTTTAGGAATTTTCTATAAGAATTAATTTAGAGTCAGATAATCTTTTGGTTTTTTTAACAGTGCCCTGAATTCATCTAAGACGACTTAAAAATATGTATATTTTCATTTATCTTCTCCAACCAATGATTGAGCTGAATCCAATAGACCTGTGGCTAGAATAGGAGACCCTTTATCACGCACACATGATTCTAAAACTCTTTAAAAAACATAGAACATTTTCTTTTAACTTTAAATATACTCCTTTGTGTCGCCCTATCACATACAATCTAAATAAAACACATTCAAGTTTGAGTTTGCAACATGAAAAAACAATGCGAGGCACTAAAAACACTAAGCACAAGTCAATCGAATACGTTTCAAAGGAATCTGACGTTGGGGGCACCTGAATATCTTTTGTAAGACAGTAGCGGCACTGTGAAGAGGAAGCACCGCTGATTCCAGACAGCAGCTGTAAATAAAACGCTGCCCTACAATTAGGCTTCGAGAGGTTAAGCAGAGCTCTTTCACGCCACCTTTATCAAGCTGTCACGAATCACCTAACCTGCTGAAGAGTGGACCCGTGTGCATGATGAAAGGTCTGCTGGACATCTGTGCAGGGAGTGGTAGTTGGGCGGATGGAGGGCGGTCTGAGCAACCCAAAAGGGAGGGGAAATTTATTACTGAAGTTAAGGAACCGTGGGAATAGTGAAGCTGAGATTGTATGTAAAATATGACTGATATATATATATATATATAAATATTACATAGCCTATCATGCATGTAAAAAAAAAAGAAAAGAGATGGTACATGAATATAACTAGATTTTATCCTTCTGCCTTTCTCTCTCTCCCTCCTCACTGTCAGCTGCTCAGTCTGTGTGGTTGATATTAATGGGACATCCCTTGTTTGTAAATGTGCCAAGTTGTGAGCACCACTGCGGGCTGTCTATTATAGCAGGCCTCTGGGGCAGCTATTCCATATGGTGTCACATATGGCACTCAGCAGCATCAATTAATGTTGTTATAATACTGATTTTGATGAGCCAGAGCTTAACTCCTTTCCTGTTTATTCTACTCATATAACTCCTAGTCTGTGCTCTCCAAACCATCACTGATTGTTTGATTCTTGAGACGGCATATACCCGTTTCATGAAATTTGGAACAATCTGCCATCTGAGCGTTACGAGGGAAAGTTTAGCCACATTTTAAAGCCTCAGCCAGCTTTGCCAAATGCTTCTTGAAGACTTGAAATGTGCACGGAATTCTGAGGGATTAGGGACCTTATCTGCCCAAAAAAGGGGATGAAATCAGCAAATACTTAAGACTCTCTCTAAAATCGCCTAATTAATTGATCATTTTAATAGTTTAATACAAATTCATATGAACAGTTGAACTGTCTTAGTACTACCACAGAAGCTAACATCCAAAAAGTTCCTTATCTTCACCGTTGGGGGGTACAGTCATTTACGGCCAATGAAAATGAATGGCACCCCTGGATTTGCTGCTTTGCAAATGCCAGCCAATAATGATTCAAGCAGTGCAGCGCTTCGGTATTACAGCTTCCAAAGCTGCATTTGCTTTAGAATATTTTATATATATTCTACGAAAAATCTGTGAAGAGGGACTTTTCCGCAAATAATTAGAAGTTACAACTTGCATAACAATCTGCCAATTGGTCAGTCTGCAGAATGGTGGGGGGTCATTGTAAATGAGTTCATGATGAGTTATTACATTAGATGGACATCTTCTTGCCAGTATAAGAATTTGGACCAACTGGACCATTCTCCAATTAATAGCCACCATGGGGATGTTTTCTACCCACTTTAACAACTTCAGTTACTTGTACATAGCAAAAAACAAACTTATATTCTATGGTGTAAGTAAACAGGACATGAAAATAGCAAGCATGCGTACAAAATGGCATGGCATAGGTATGAAACAGGCAAAGGAGCAATCTGACCAATGGAAATCTTCCTTAATTTGACTTTTTTTTACATCTGTTACCAAGTATTGAATTAACAGGAACTAGCTTAGGTCACATTAGGCCACAGTGTGTTATATTAGGCTTGTATTTATGCACAAAGCAATAAGCAGATGGATGAGAGAAAATAATCGGAGGGGCCCTTTTGTTCCCTGGTGTCTTTGGTGGTGGATCTGACAGGACGACGAACAAGAGCACAGCAAAAAGCCCCGCTTAAAAAGCTCCCAGACGCACCATCCTTGTCAGCGGTGCCACAATTAGAGACGAGATCACTGGCACTTCCCAGCGAGAAATATCTCACCACCGCTTCTCAACGGAGCGCTTTCGTTTGACGAACCCCCTCAAAGCTGAGGGTTTTAAAACGTTTCGGATGGCTAATCACTCTCAGGATGAAAGGCCCCGGCATGTTCGTTTGTGTCAGCGTGGGGAGCTTCCCTTGCCGTTTCGCTCTCTCTGATTCTGATTGTTTTTGTTCGTTCCTTTTGCAGCAGGCAGGCGAGGCAGACGAGCTGGCAGGCAGCGCCGTTTGAAGGTGTAGTCAGACCGGAGCGCGGGCCTGATGCTTTGTAGTGATATTTCCAGCAGCACAATCTCATTACTTTTTGACGTGGGAGATGCGTGCAGGGGCGGCTTGTCATTTCATGCTGTCAAAAGTTCTATGTGGAAACAGAGGTGGCAAGGAAACTTCAATGACCTGCATGGCTCTGGCTCATCAAGGATGAATATATTAAATCAAATATAATAGATAAAGCCCAATTTGCAGCATCATCAGAGATGTTTGTAAGCCTTTTGTCTTGCCATTGGGTATCGAAGAAATCTTGTCCCTCGTCACTAAGGCAGTAATAACATCCCATCATCCAAACTGTTTTACTGTATGGCCAGTTGGGTGGATTAATTCAGGAGGAAAAAACCTGATAGCAGTATTAGTGAGAATTGAGGAGAACTCCTGCATAGTTTCACATGAGAGAATCACTGACAGTTCTCCCCTTAGGAAAAAGCCTGTGGTTTGTCCCATGACGTTGATTTCACACGGACTCCTTTCAAAGCAGAGGGAGAAATTAGCTCTGTGTGAGAAGCTTCCTGGCACCGACTAAAGCAGCTGGTTACCATGCAAACCCCAGCCTGTTGCTGGGGCGACTGTCCTGAAGTGCTTCCTGGGTAATTTTTGAGGTCACTCGTTTGTGCACGCCTATGTGCTGCAGATGGGCCCACCCTCATTCAGGGCCTAGCAGGAGCTCTTTCATTAGCCCAGTGAATGGCCTTATTCATCCCCTTCGCCAAAATTGGTCACGCTGAGTCTCTGCAGAGCGCCTAGGACAAACTTTTCTCCCTGATCTTCCACGCACCACCCACCTTAGTCATGCTTTGCTTTTTTTTTTTTTGTCAGGGGCAAGTGGTTGCTGAAACTCCAGGGATTCTTCTTTGGGTCACAAAAAAAAACTAAACGTGATGAACTATTGGGTGTATTTAAAGACTTACATAGTCTTTTTTCATTTATTTAAAGTATTCAAAAAATACAAATCAAAGACATCAAGATGGTTACAGCTTATTCAGTTCAAAACTGTATCTATTCTCAATATTATCTGATCTGATCCCAGGGATTAGTTGGGCTGTCCTGATCATAGTATTTTGAATCGACTGTTATCAGAAAACAGAATAATTGACGAAACTCAGCTCTTGACACTAGTTTTTAGTTTATTGTCTATCATTTTATCAGGTGGATAGCTAGCAAGACATGCAGCTGCATTTTTTTGGACAATTTAATAAAAACAGTTCATTTTTGCATGCAAGGCTTGATTAAACAGCATCACAGTTTGTATGCATTATTTTGTCGAGTTAATCTGACTGTCGGCAAGAATAGCTGCCTGTTTCATCCTTTATGATACTGTTCGCAATAAACACTTAGACGGGTTTAAAAAAAAGCGAATATTTCCCCGTAAGAAAAAATCTCCATCCACATGTAACAGGATAAATGCTTTTTTAAGCACATTCATAGACATGGCAAACCTGTATGGGGCAGTAGTTTTACCAAATCCTATCCAATCAGAGTAACTTTCTACTCTCTTTCTCTCTTCTACATACAGTGGTGATACAGCTGGTAAAAACAAGCAAGAGAAAAGAGCTTGGACAATCGATAATACCAACACAGCTCTGAGTGAATAAATTCTGTTTCTGAGTCTAAACACAGGTTGCACAAGTGATTTTGCAGCATTTTTTTGACGCGGACAGTGACGTTACAGCACTTAAAACTCCGGTTTCAATTGTCCACATGCAGACACTGAAAACGGAAAAAACGCAGATCTTCACTTTGGCCCGAGTTTTTAAAAATATTTGTTTTTGGTGCCGAAAAATTTGCATTTAAATTGTGGATGACAGACCAAACTGTAGAAAAACATCTCCGTTTTGTGAGATGCCCGGCTAGGTGTGGACAAGGCATCAGCCTCGCAGAAGCAAATGCAATTATCTTAGCATAAACACGAAGTGTCATATTTTGCCCTGTTAAAACAAACAGTTAAGACATAATGTTTTTTCAAGGACTACAGTAACCTTCATTAGCCAACTCTGAGATGGGGTAGTATGTTAAAGGCTAACCTGCAGAAATGTTGGTTATCGGTTACTGTTAAGAAAAGCCAGGCGATTTTTCCGCCTCCTGAAAATCCCTGATGAGAGTTGTGATAATGATGCTACTCTTTTTTCCAGCAGAAACATTGGATTTATTTTATAACCTTTACTCAGAAATCAGACTAGAGATCAGTAATGAGCTATGCATATTTTTTCACAACTTCTGCAACGTTTGCACAGGCCTCTATGATTGTGTAGGTACTACATGACATGAAAACAGGCATGAATTTAATATCAGTTTCATGGTAGATCTTGGAAAATATGCTATGTCTGTCTTTAATATGTTTATTATAGCCTAAAGTCCTACTTGAGATATCAGAAAAAGTGTGTGAGTGACCAGAAGTTTCCCAGCTTGGTGGTGCCCAGAGTAAGCCAGTTCTGGCGAGTTAATGCTGTGCACTGCAAGTCAGCTGTCTGAAAGATATTCATACCTCCAGGATTATTCTACTAGACACAGAATAGTAAAAATGTCTAATTTGTCCAATACGGAAACTGAAAAGGAAAAAAAAAAAAATTCCGGGTGATTATATTTTTGCTTAAGCATGTGGATAACTACATGGATAACATGATCTACCTTAAAAAAAAAGAAAAGAAAAACTGACTAAAACTATTTTAGTAGCAGCAGGAATATTAGTTTCTTGTGTGGTTTAAACAGAAAGAACATAACATGTGCTACATTTTTGTTTTTGGTCCTAATTCAATTAAATCATGGTATATTTTCTGAAAAGTTGTCATACAGCGAGAATCTAATTTTGAACAGTGTGAATGTGAAATTTCTAGAACCTTATTTTTATCTCTACAGAACCCTTTCTAACGAGGCACGGGCAGAGTTATTTCATTGCGGTTTCCCCTCAGTCCATTGAGTTGCTTCAGTAGGTGCAATTCATAAATATTCTGGAGGTTTCTTCACAGCCTGCCTCTTTTTGGCACTCGAGTAACTCTCAGGTCTAGCCTGGTGAGAAGTGACTAATTGTCTTGAGTTGTTAGTGTGCTGGGAACGAGACCAACTTCAGCCAGTGACAGGGTGCACAATAATTTATTTTTTTTACCCGTCCTCCTACCCCCCCATCCTCTCTCGTTCTCCATCTTGCAGCAGATTCTGCCCCTGTGCTTCTCAGGCTACTGAGCTGTAAAATTGACTGGACAGCAGGCAGTATACAGAATGAGACCTGGCATCATGGACACACTAACCTTGTGGAGGGCCACTGCTGCTGGCTGCACCTAAAGAGATGGAGACAGAATGTCAGCCATATTAGACTGAGAAAGGTTCAACGAGGAAGAAGGAGAGACCAAAGGGAGACAGACACGGAGAGACATCGTTTCTTCATGACAAAACAATATGGTAACTTGGCAAAGCATATCTACATCAATAAGGGTTGGAAATACACTTTACAAATATAAATGGATGGAAACCACAGAAAGAAAAAGAGGAAGCATTAAAACAAACGTCTGCTTTTGCTTTACGAACAGCATGTTGTGACTATATTAATCAAACCAACACTTAGTATATGTAACAAAATGTAGATATTTTCATATATATACATATATGTTTTCCTTTAGAGCTTTCAATGTCTGTCTGCTATGGAGAATGCTGGGGTTGTGATTCTTGGTAAGCTAATGTTATATATATTTTATAGCTCATGTTATGTTCGTTATTTATTAGAGAACACTTATGAAAACTGTTTATTTTACTGCTAGTTATTCTAACCAATGCAAATTTTTCTTTATCTAGGGTGCCATAGACAGTTTAAAACGCTATGCGATCTTTTTGTCCTTGTCCTAAAACAGTACTGTCACTTTACGGTGATTTCTCTCATTTCACACACAGTGTGAGATCGCTTCCTCTCTTCATAGAGATAAGTAAAGTATACAATATTTTTAATTATTATTATTTTCTTTTAACTGTTCTTCAAGAGAATTTGGAATTACTGGCAAAATAAAGGCTTTCGAAAGAGGGAGAAGTGGAAATCAGTCTAAATCCTCCGATTGGTGCATCTCTAATAAGAAAAAGAAGGTGGGTCCTGTATCAGTTTGATCCCACTATTCTGTAATGAATTCTGCCCGTATCACAACTCCTGGAACAAATCTGAGCAATCAATTACTATGAATCACAAATAGACTAGCTGCGGTTTAGATGTGAACAAATGGAGCTTCGGTCTCTTACAGATGATATTAGTGCTCTGAGCTTCTTTCTCTCCACAAGAGATTAAGCAGGTTTGTACTCTCTCAGGCGGGCAGCACTCCTCCCCACTCCCCATCCCCTCCCCTCCGGGGTGCTGCACTATCATTTGCAGGAAAATTACTTCAGTAATGAAGAATCCAGTCCCATAAATCCTTGCTGCCTCACCTTCCTTCGCTCCCCAAGTCTCGCTGAAGAGCTAGTAAAAATTCCCTTTAAAAAATTCATAGCGCAATTTTGCTCAAATCCCTCCCAGCAAGCACAATTATGGAACTTTCATCTCAATTGATTTATGTCTTGGGTAAGGGGGGGGGGGGGGGGGCATCACTCAGAGGGGGTCATGGTGGAAAATAAGGTTAGGGGGGAGGGGGAGTGGAAAATAACAAGTGGTAAATCATTGTTTTTAAACCGGAAGGTGTAGAGCCTTTTGTCAGTTTCTATTGATGTGTGTTGGATTGCAGGTGATGGAGAAGTACGCCGAGTATGGAGGGAGGAGGAGGAGGCAAGGGAAGCATTTGAAAGTAGAAGTAAAAGACCAGAAAGAGGAAAGGGGGAGAGAAAGAGAGAGAGAGAGAAACGAAGGCAAAAAGCAGTATTACACTTGATTAATAACACTAATCAAATTATACAGCGTTCCACTGTGCCCTGAAATCTGGGGCCATAATGTCCTCTAATAGTGAGGTTCATGGAGCTAAACTTCAGAGGGAAAACACAGCGCTGAATGCTGCACGGCTTAATGAAGGCAGTAAAACATCCATTTCCAGAAGCCATGAAATGAAAGGCGAGATTGTAGATGTGCACCCAGTGGCTCCCTGACTGCAAAAAAAGAAAAAAAGAAAACCCCCACAGAACACAAGCATTAAAGACAGACAGAGAGATGCTTTATTGTCTTAGAAAGAGAAATGACGAGAGAATAAAATACATGTGGAGTTAAAGGGTAATACCGACAGCAAGCGGATAGAGAGAAAGAAAAAAGGCTGATGAAGCGGAGATAGAGAGGCAGAGTGGTAGATGCTCATTTCCAGAGAAGTTCTCCTCCTGCATTAAGACAGTCATTTGTGTCTGCTGATTATGGATGAGCTCGCTTGCTTTACTGTGTCTGTTATACTCAGTGCTGCTGAAAGCAGCCCCAATTCATCACTATTTAGTTGCTGATGCACCTAAACACAGCATCCTTCCCCTCATCTATATCAATACCTTTCCATTAGATGATCCCATTGTCCACTCAGGAATGCATTCTGTCGATGTATCTTTCCCCCTATACATGGAGTAGTCCTCCAATTTCTATAAACAATTGCCCAGTAGGGGTGCGACGGTTCAAAGGGATGTGTTGAATCGTTTGGTTCGGTCTGTTCGGTTCGGACCACTTGCGTACCGTTTCGGTTTATTTTTTCCCCCATTAAATAACGTGAATGTATAATTAGTGTGATATTAAGTGAATATTAAGTTCCTAGGCGAGTTTCCACTTGGACGCTGCATCATGGCAACAGCGAAAAAGAAGCCAGAGCTTGGAGACCCTCCCACCTCACTATGGTCTACTGTTCAGGAAAACTTTGGCTTCCCTGTTTAAATTCAAAAGTAGGATAGACAAGTGGATGAATCCAAAGTTGTATTCCGACATTGTTTCAAGTAGATCATGTATGCGGCAGGCAACACATCGAACATGTTAACACACTTCAAATGGCACCATGCGAGTGTTAATATCACTTCTACTAAGAACAAAAGCAGCCTTGCACAGCTACCGCTTATGTCAGCGTTTAAATATCCCCTGTCAAGCAGTTCGGATCGGGCGAAAGGTTAATATTTTTAGCTAAAAACTTTCAACTTGAATAGTTAGCTTGTGGATATTCAACCTGAATCTGTTGCTGCTGTGTTAAAAGTTTTCAGGACATAAATAATAGTTACAGTATTTTATTATAATTTTAAAATGTTACTAAATGTGAATTTCATTGTAAAGAGTGACATTTATTTAGGAAATCACCCAAATAGGTCACTTTTATTCATTTTATGCAATCATTTGCGTATTTGCAGCTTTTCAAAATAAAGATTTTGTAAGTTGTTTTTTTTTGTACCAAAACCCTAACTGTAACCAAACTGAGCCCTTCAAGACACTGAACCGAATCAAATTTTAGAGTATCGTTACATCCCTATCGCCCAGCCGTTCATTCATCCCTCTAGCTGTTCATCCATCCATCGGAGAACACATTTATTTATGTATACAGAGACTTCACGATTATTTGTTCATAGATTTATGAATATTTTAGTCAGTGAGAGTAAGCTCAAACCTACACATAGCATCTGACCTTGGCTCCATGCTATTTGCTGGTATACTAAGGCTGGGTAAGTCAATGGATCTGATACAGGAAAAATATATGTGGAGCCCACCAGTTCAATATTTGATTCAGGTCTCAAAAATAAATAACTCAGATTCAGTGTTTTGACTTAGTTCAATATGATATAGTCCCAATAAAATAGGATGAAGCAAGGACACGACGATCAGGAAAAACAACAAAATTCCTTGAGTACAGAAGTAATGGGTATAAGATTCCCCTGGTAAGATGATATGAATAAAAATATTTAAGAATCTGTATTATACAACTTTTAAATATTTCTTTATGCCGCATATATAAAATATTTGAAAGAAAGCTTGGGATGTTGGCTTACTTAGGCACAGTGCTACTTGACACACTGTCGGTTGGTGTATGCAAAGCAGCTAATCCGGGGTTGCAGTTTTTTTTGTTTTGACAAAGTGGGACTGGGGGGCTCCGTAATGTTCCTTGGTGCTGACTGGCTATCCAAGATCAGACATAAGGAAGGCTATAGGGATCAGTTTCTGCGGTTGTGCCAAGACGGTTTCATCTGTTTTTATTAATGTATATCAAGTACTTGTGGATATTAAATATTTGCAGCCTTCTGTGGTATCAGGGTTCCACTGTAACATGGAATATTTCCCTTAATTGAAAACAGATAAAGCAACAATCAGCAAACTACCACCAAATCAATATATTTATTATCACAAATATAATATTGTTATCCATGATCTTCATACTTAAGCAAAAGCATTGTATAAAGATGCAATTAATTTAGTAGTTGGCCAGAAATTTACAACAATCTGATATTAGCTACTTAAAAAGTCAGGCTTTCTGCTCCCTAGAATTGGTGTTAAGATTAATGGATGGCACAATTTTAGTTTTCCCACCAAGATTATCTGTGTTTTTTCATCACCCAAAAAATTTATAAAAATAAAATCCTAATCAGATTTGACTATTGCCTGATAAGCTTGGGCAGGGATGCCCTAGGGTTGTATGGGGTTTCAGCAGAACTTTATTTGGGGCTCCACTTTGTGTTAAAAACCCCCCCACCATTAACAATACTTTACTAAAGATTTGGTGGAATCTGGATGAGGAAGCTAAATATTATTGACTTAGCTTCAAAGTGATCATGGCAAAATGGGTATTAAATCTTAGAATGCATTTTAGAAACAAGCCTAAACACAGAGACTAAACTCGTAACGTCAACTATGTTTAGCTATATCTGTTTGCTTATGCCCTGGACTGGCTCATTGGGAAGGGAAAGTGCAGTGGAAACAGTAGTATTACAAACAGTATGATGGACATTTCTTTGTGAATTTGTAAATATATTTTTTATATAGTTTGATGTGATTAACTAGAAACTGAATGGTTGTCATGGAATATGACAAAGCCAGCATCCAACAGAAATGCTAACCTTTCAGTACCTCAGCATTAAGGTGAAAAATATATTTCATGTTAATGAAAAGCTGGAAATAGGTTAATATTTCTTTATGACTGATTATAAATGACAACATGTACATTCACTAATATTAAATGGTAGCAAAAACTTAGTGTAACTTTTAAACAATTATCAATTATGACAGTAAAATGTATTTTTTGTGGCGAGCATTTTGAAATACAATAATCCAAAAATACTATCAAACCACCTTGTTGCAAATCAGAATAGTGCCAATAAGATGAAACATTGATTAGCTGTGTTTTCAAGCTATCTTCAACACAACAAGATTTTTCTTTGGTAATAACAGCCAGCAGTGTGATCAGGGAACGCAAACTGAGCTGGGTCTAAAAGGTCAAAAACTTTGCTTCATACCAGGAATCGCAGCAGATAAAAAGAGCTCTTATTCACCAACAAAAACATTTTAGCTTATGTCTGAAGAGATTGTATTTCACTGCAAACTTTTAAAACCAGTGGATCTAAATGTCACCCAAAAATAGAATTTCAATTTGCTTCTTCTAACTAACTTCTAACTGTTTTGTATTTTTGTTGGGTGCCTCAAAATGTCCTGGACTAAAATCAAAGACAATGTACTTACCACAGGGTTTAGAGCAGTGTGTATATCTGTACCAAAAAGACTGCACTACAGCATAAATGTGTTTCAGACTATTTTGCTAGGAATTTCATTTAATCAACTAAATTGCACAAGTTAAAAACAATCAAATCAGCTTTAGCATCTTGAGTTAAGTAAATACTATTCATTGTCCTTAGGGTAAAAATTCATCAAGAGAACTTGCGGGGGAAAAAAAAGAATAACAACAACAAAGCTGAGAAAACACAGATTGCTATTGTTATTATGATCATAATTACAGTTGTGCTTATCATGCAAGCAGCCTCAATCAGGATGAAATACAGTTTCATTTGATGAAGCTTCCTGTTTTGACTGGCTTGAGTTCCAGAACCACACACTTGGCTGGCGTGCCAAAAACTCAATCAAGCACAATTACTTAGCCATCAGATAGAAATGTAATTGATTTGAAAGCTGACATGAGATATAACTACATTACAGTAGGGGCACAGTGGGGAGGCTCCTCTGGGACAGGGCCTATGGGGAGCTCATTACCACCAAGCTTTGAATTATTGAGCGCTAAGGCTGTGACATTGAGGAATGGAGGCGAGCGATTGGCTGTAACAACTCAGCAAGTGTTTATCTCAACTTACAGCAATCTAAGACATCTGATGGAGTTATCTCCCTGTGCATGAATATTGCAGAAGATGAAGTTGTAATGGTTTATAATTAAAAGGGTCCAGACCAAAATGGAATCCAGGGTGAACATCATGTCTGTTATTTCAGTCTCTTGTAGTTGTAGTGATTGCAGCAAAATAAAGCTAAAATAAATAAATAAAAATATAGCATTGGGCAGCTTCCATGAAAAGAACACACTCAGACCTCGGGTCACATGTTGAGTGGATGTCATGTAGATGTGATGCCTTTATGTGGAAGCATAAAGTTATATTCAACTGTTGACAGCTTGCTCTCTTGGCAAAAAAAAAATAGGCTTTCAAAAGTCTACTTTCACTTAGACGTTGGTTTTTGCCTTTGCTAAGCCTTTACTAAGTTTGTAGCAGCACAAGGGGGGAAAAAAAATACTGTGCAGGATTAGTGTGTAGTTGTTTGTGCAACCTTTACAAAAGTATTCGCACATCCTGAGATTTGTATCGCGACAAAATACGAAAAACACAAACAGCGTTGTGTTACCGACCGACCCAAAGCAGCCATGTTTGGGAAGCGAAACTGATAGCGCATTCCCACCAAGCCTGTTTAGTCTTTAACTGAATGTTGCCATTTCACCGAACAGGAAGTGTCCTTCCGAAGCAGCCCTTCTGGGTTCAGCGCCACCACAGTAGAGGCGGTAAACAGGTTGTTCAAAAAGTTTGGTTCATTTGCCCGAAAAGCAGAGTGAAAGCGAACCACCTCAGCTAGGTGTGAAAAGCAACTAAGCCGATAGGTGGTTTTTAAGATATTTTTGTAGGTCAGTCAAGAGTCCCGTGGTGACTCTGGATAAGCTTGGAAGATCCACAGCTCAGGAAAACCTGTTAGAGGGTTCATGATCTTAATACAGATGTTAACAGATGTTCTACATTCCATTTAACCAAGCTAAAAAATTAAGTCTCTACAAGTGCAGAGCTGGTAGAAAGGTACTCCAGAAGTCTTTCAACTCTGACAGGACTAAAAACTTGTTCTACAAATTGTTTTTATATGAAGGCATGTGTGACAGATCTGAAATCAGTCTAT
Organism: Apricaphanius iberus; assembly: GCA_028564705.1. Taxonomy (NCBI): domain Eukaryota; kingdom Metazoa; phylum Chordata; class Actinopteri; order Cyprinodontiformes; family Aphaniidae; genus Apricaphanius; species Apricaphanius iberus. Next base: position 2,201,026 of record JAPXFQ010002998.1, read on the forward strand.
AAGACCATGCCACATATTCCTTTCTCTCCAATCATCTTCTGCTTAATGTTAGTCTACCTCATAAAATCCCAATAAAATACATTAATGTTGGTAGCTGTGATGTGGAAAAAGCTCAACGGTATAAATACTCTTGCAAGGAACAGCATATGTATTATTTTTGAAGTCATTTTCCTGCAGCCATATCTTTTATAATACTTTCTCGGTTTTTTTTCTCTTTCTTGCTTTCTAGATACAAAGAGCTCAAATTAGGTGAAAGCCTCCCTCGAGACGGAGAGGGTTGAAGAAATATATCTGCCTGACCCCGATTAGCAGACTATGAGTCTTTTCCCTAAAGTGCTGAGAGATGACTGTTGAGAGGATAAAGATATAAGTCACTGTGCAGGGGCCTCCGGGTCCCCAAGGAAATGGGGGACTGTCTACCTCTGGGGAAGCTCTGCCCCTTAGGCCTCTGCCACTGATCTCTCTGTCTCTTCTATCCTCTCTATCACTCTTCTCTATCCTCACACAGCCCTCCTGTGAGCTTTCTCGCAAAAATGAGAACTCAATTAATTCAGGCAAAATGAGAACGGGGGGTGGAGGCAGAGGTGAGGGGGAGCCCAAAGAGACAGAGAAGAATCGAGAGAGCTGGATGTCAATCTGCAGCCTGGAAACAGCAAACAGACCACAGGTTGACTGTGCCTGTGCATGAAGTCTTTAGCTGAGTTAATCCTCCCTACAGTATAAACATGGCTGCTGAAGGAATGCCCTTCATTAAAGTGACGGATGCTGGGTAAATAGTCAGGTCAGTAGGGGCGGGAGGAACGGAAAATGAGCAAAACGCGAGGCAAAGCTGAAGAGAATTTAAGCCAAATTTAACTCAATATTCACCAGGTTGTTTGGTTAACTGATGCCCAAAGTGATTCACAGGCCGATATTAAAATGAATAAAGATACAAAGATGCTTATCTACAATCATAGCGTTATGCCGTAATAATATCCTGCATAAGCCTGTGAGAGAGAGCATACAATTCGTAACTACCTGAACACTAAAGCATAAAATCCTAAACCTAAAATAGTATTTCAATCACTTGATAACACACAAAAGACAACCAACTAATAAGATTCTAAATGGCCTGTATTTCTATGTGTCACTTTATTTATCCAAAAGAGCTTTACACTACACTACTATTTAGTCATTTGTTCACATTCACACACTGATGATATCAAGATACGTTGTAGCCACAGTTGCCCTGGGGTGAACTGACAGAGGCGAGGCTGCTGGACACTGGCAACGGTGAACGGCGAAGTGTCTCGACCGAGACAGTCAGGACTCGAACCAGCAATATTCAGAGTACAAGATTGACTCCCAACTCCTAAGCCACGATCCCCCCTAATGGCAGCAAATCAATGCATTTAGGTCTCAATACAATGCGAAGACCTAAAGTATCAAAATGGAAGTAAAGTAGAATTTAGTCGACTTTTAATGTGGTATTGGTGTTGGTGCCAGACACAAACTGCTTTTCTACTGGGATTTTCACCCACAACTGACTCTCACGTTTAGACAGAATATGAGAATGGGAGTGGCTCAGTGCTGCCGTTGTGTAGACTGAAAGGCCATGTCAGTGTCAAAGAGCAGAAGAGAAACCACCAACAGGATGCAAATGAAGACAACATTGAGTATTACCAGTGACCATGTCCATCCCTTTATGGCCACGGTGTACTCACCTTCTAAGTATGTTAGGCTCAAATCATCTCGAAACGGTTCTCAATTTTTTTCCAATGATCTCCAGAGTCGACTAACTTAAATCTCCATCATCAAGCATCATAATGTCTGCTGCTGATGACTCTGTCTGAACTGCATAGTACTATCCTGTCAATTAATCTTTGAGGGATGTTTCAAACAAAACGTGGATCTGACCTGGTACTACTAGTAAGGTGTACCTAATATACTCGCTGCTAAGTGCATTGCATATAAGAAAAGTGGCTAATGAATATCAGCTAACAAGTTTAAGCTGTGTATTTTGCCTACAAACAGCTTATACTGAAGATGCAAAGTGCAAGCAGAGAGTAAAAAAAAATCTGTTACATGAGTTCACTGAATCGAATAGATAACACAAATACAAAAAAGGGTAATTTTTCCCCAATGACTTCATTAAAGTTGTAAGATGTTTCCCCAATGCAAGTGTAAGTAAACAGCCACTTCTCCCTGACCGGGTTTAAATCTAATAGACTACTGGGCTATCTTTAGCTTCTAAATTAGCTGCAGTACATATTTTATGTTGTGTCCACCTCAATTCTGCAGCAAATCTGGTGAAACAGGAAAGTAAGAGAGGTCAAATTTTCCAAAAGATAGATATATGTTATTTAAAGAACCAGGAGACAGTGAGTCAAATGGGTGTCCATGACCATTCATCTTCCACAGGTACTTTGAGAGTGTCTTAGCAATCTGTATGAAAGAAGGATCAGCATTGTCTGATGCTCTTTGGAAGCCCTTAATATAGTTATACTTCTAGGAGCTGAAGGGAAAGAGGGAGGCGGGGTCGCTAAAGTTCATGAAATAAATTGAGGGTCCACGAGCTTTTCAAATTGCCACGGGTCTGAACTTGGAACAGTGTCTGAACCAAAGCTGCAGAGTAAAAGCACAAGACTGTTGAGCGAAGTACGTCAACTAAGTCATAAGACACCCTTAGTCAATGGCTGATAGTGTTCCTCGCATTAGCCCAAATCAAAATTAGATCTATCTTGAACAATCTAATAAAAACAGCCATATGATGACACTTTCCCTCATTTATGCTTTCCATTTTCTCCTCAGCAATGCCTTAAGAAGAATAAACTCCCCCTTGTTCACAGTGCCTGTGAAGGGAAAATGTAGTGGTTATCGTAAGCCACCATCTGTGCAAGCTAAAAAAAAAATTAATCAGAACAGACACTTTTTTTCTAGATCTGTGATATCAAACAAGGTTGAAAGCCTCAAATGGCCTGAATTAAGTTGTAGGTCGAATATGAACCAATAAAAGCATAAAAACGTATTAAGGGCTTAATTTATCACTTAAGTGGATGGTTTCTTCTCGTCTTATCCAAACATCAGCTGACACTGATACATTATAAAGCTTGAAAACAACCTAAACAGAAAAGTTCATTCTTTAACAGTCTGAGATTGAGGCCTATTTCCAATTAGCCATGAAATAGGACAATTTAACTTTTTGCAAACAGGAGATTTAAAAATTTCTTTCCTTTTCCACTTTTCGTCAATTTTAGTTGAGATTCTTTAGGGACAAGTCTCAACCATCTTTTTATCAAGAGACATTACATTACAGAGAAAAATAAATAGTTTCAAAATAAACTCAATTACACTTTACAAGAGCATATGTAAACACCCAATTTCCAAGTCTTGCCACAGATACTAAATTGGATTTAGATCTATACTTTGACTGGGCCACTCCAACATTTGAATATACAATGTGCCTTGATCAAGCCATTGTGGTTCTGGCTGTGGTTTTAAAGGTATTGTCCTTCTAGAAGGTAAAACTCCACCCTCATTTTAGGTCTCAAAGCCTCTATCAGGTTTTATATTTGTATTTCCTATTTTCCCTGTACCTGCAGACAAAATTCACCCCTATAGCAAGCTGCTGCCATAAATATATTTCATAGCAGGGATGGTGTGTTCAGGCAGATACTATTTTGCCTTTACAGACATATTCAATATGTTAGAATAATATAGAAAAGTCAGTTTATTTCAGTAACTTAACTTGCTAGGTGAAACAAGTTATATTGATTAATTAAACACAGTGATCATTTTCAAGTCTTCCATTAATGAATATTTCTTTAGAGCTAATGAAGAAGTGATATTTAGATATTGGATGATGGATTGAACAGTGTTTTGTTGGATGATAAAAGTGAATAATTTTGCTTTTATAACCTAGCCATGCTTTAATCTTCTCAAAACCTTCTCCCTGATCCGTCTGTTGTGTCCCATGGCTTTCATTGTGTTGCTTGTTCACTAATTTTCTTTAACACACCTCTAAGGCCTTAAAAAAGCAGCTGAATTTATACTGAGATTAAACTACACACTCTAACTACATACTTTTAAAAACAGCTTGTACTGGATTTCATTTAGGGCTTAAAATTTCACACAGAAAGTTTTTGGAAAGCATTTGATAAAACTTGCATCCTTTTCTCCTCATATTTTTTTGCACTACTTTGTACTGGTCAGTCACAAAAATGTCAAAAAATACATCGATGTTTGTTGTTGCAACATCACAAAATGTGGAAAAATTCAAGAGGTATGAGTGCTTTTGTAAGGCACCATGTGTCTAAAGTCTTGCCTTGATGTAATCTCTCTGGGGGAGAGCAGATATTTAATTATAAAGTGTCTGTCTCTATGTAAGTCTAACAGGAAGGAAGGGGGGGGGCAGTGAGAATTTACACTTAGCTGTATCGCTGGTGGTGATCCGTTGAGAAAATGAGAGAAAAAACCACAACCTATGTGCCTATTGTGCAAACATGAAAAACCACAGAGTGCTAGAAGTTGCTAAAAGAGCAGGTTACCTAAAAATGTGCTGAAGCCACAGCCCAACAGAAACTGAATCTTTAATCCTGATAAAGTCAAGATAAACACTCTAGTTTTCTTAATTGTCATAGTGAGCTCAGACATGACACACTTTCACTTCAGATGCTTCCACACACAGCAGGACATGCATAAAAGATGTTATAAAAAATTCCCTAAATGCCATCAACAGAAAAGTATGTATAAAAAGAATGTATCTTGTTTCATACTTTAACAGAATGACTAATACTCTGAAAGCTTGTGGTATAGCACCCAAATGTGACACTTCCTGTTTGGCAAGTCAAAGATACAACACTCAGAGAGATAAATGATAACACAAGCGTATTGTATTGTTGAAAGTAAAGCTTTCAGCCGACCCCATCAATACATCTAAATCCCAAGACACCTGCACTACATCTCCTCTGACCTGAACATGACACCAGGACAAGAAACACCGGGCAACCATTTAGCTTTGTTTGTCCTCCTGAGGCTGTCTGGCCTTCAAGAAACATTACCCCGGTATTCACTCTAATCCCCAGTGAATGAAATGCAAGGTAACCAGCATGAAGATAAAAAAGAAAACCAAACCAAACGAGTGACTGCGTATCAGTGACAGACCACCGTGGTAGGCGCAACCATCGAACAACCTTATGTGCCTTCTTCGGCCCTGTGCTTGGCTCGACGGACAAGATCTCAACTTACATCTAGTGGGTTATATTTAAAGAGTCATTCAACAGGGAACAACTGTGCACGGTTCATTGGCTTCTGGCTGGCACAGACAGAGTTCTGTAGATAACTACAGTGTTTGGAACCGCAGGGTATCGGTTAACCTGGTCCAATTATTTATAAAGCCTTATTGTGATAAGGCATATAGACAAAAAAAACAACATAAAAAACAAAACAACCTTACGGGTGAACAGATTTCACTAGAAAAAAATTGCATGGTTGGTCGATAGGAGTCAGAAAACAAAAAATTCCCAAGATGTTTTAAACAAATAAAAGAAGAATGGTGGAAATATCATCTGTCACCATCTTCCCTGAAGTAATCACAGACCTACAACTTTTTTTAAATCTTAAATTGCAGGACCCCAATCATTCTCTTAAAATCCTTATAACTACCTATATTAATGTTTCAAACACCAAAAATACCTTGATGTGCATCAATACTCAGAGGAAACCATCTTAACACTACCGTGGATGCTAACACCTAAAGTATTCCTTATCTAAGCTCTTGGGAGTACAGAAATTGAGCGCCAAGGAAAATGAATGGTGCTACTGAATAGGCTGCTTTGCAAAAACATTAACAAGTATTGTGTGAAGTAGCATTGTGCCAAGGTATCTTAGCTTCCCAGGATTATTTTTTAAATATTAAAAAAAAATCTAACAAATAGACCAGTTTTTTCATAAATGATTTAAAATTACATTCAGCAGAAAAATCTGTGGATAATAAATGGCATATTGTTGAGGGCGCACAATTTTGATGTATTTAATTGGGATTTTGTGGTTGCAGATGTTTAACATTCCAGTAGGACAAGAACCAAAAATTCACAGAAGGGCAACAATAAAATTATTTATATCTAGACATATTCCAGTTTTAGAAAGGTGTAGCTATAGTCAAGTACTAAATCCAATTAACAATCAATGCAAAAACTTATAGTATAAATAGTTCACATATGCTGTACCTTATTCTTAAAGCCTACGTAACTTTGCAAAGAAAAATGAACAGGTATCAGAGTTGTAAGAAAATATTGATACAATTCTCTAATACACTGTTTTGTGCCACAATATGTTATCAATATTCAAAAGCATGGGATCGATTTTATTGATCAATTTTATTTTATTATTTAGAATTTTAAAGGCACCATTAATGATGACATGAATTCTTGTAGTAAAAAGTATGGCTGCTAGTTTGTGGCTGTTTTAATCTGCTTCGTTTCACTGGATCAACTGGATCTAGTAATAAAACTGGATGTGTTATGTATGAAACAGCTTGGAGTATTTAGAATGCCTTGATAGATTTTCTAAATTAAGTTCAATTTAGTTTTAAAAATCACAATATGTAATATCATATATAATATCATAGTATCACAAAATGTCACAATATATCGTACCATCCCCCCTCTACTATGATACATTCTTGCTAATTCTGCCGATTCTTGCCATTAGGCAAATCTTTTTTGATGTCAATGTTTCTTTTCCTCGCATTGCATTACTGAGATTGGGTGTCAGGAAACTGCGTATTTTACCTATAATTCAACTGTTTCGGATGTTAAGAGAAGGATTTAGCAAAGCAGATGGCTAATTCTTGCTGTGTGGTTGATTGTAGGGCCTGCCAACGGCCTGATAAAAAGTTTTTCCAATTCCCTCCAAAAACAAAAAATGCAACAAATGAAAAATATTGTTTTGATTAAGTAATAAAGCTTGACGCTTTGAAGAAAGTGACAGTTTGTGAGGCTTATTTTGTTTATTTTAAGTCATTATTACCATTGTATTTGTTATGTAGAGAGAATGCTTTTCAAAAAAAAAATTCAGGCATACATTCACGCGTATATTAGTATGCTTTGTGGTACTTTCTTTTCGCGTTCTGATTTATGTGTCCCAAACACCTGACTATGCATGCTACTGTACATGCAACAATTGTAAATCATTTCCTGGTAGCTGCTTCTGCTTTACATATTAAAGCTGCTATAGGACCGGATTTTTCTCCATGATTACATTTAAAAAAAAACAGAAGCAGTGATAATCAGTTTTTCAGCAAACACCAGACTTTCTCAAGTCACAGGACATCTGAAATTTTACATCATCTAAATTCATTAATAAATAAGGACAATGATCAATGAAGACCTACCCAGCGTCACGGTGAGCATTTCGCCCTTCTCTTTGGGAATCACCCATAGGTGATACGAATGTCGCTGTGACTGCGCTTGGCCAGGTCTGATCTCTGTACAACGGCAGCTTTCAGTTTCACAGAAGAGATTGGCCCAACTGTCCACGAAACTAAAGGCCACCAGAAAGCCTTTCATTTGGTACGAGTGAAGGGTCTCTCTAAACCCTTCACTGTCATTAGACGTTAAAGTTCTTATACTGTATATTGGGGATTTCCCCTGCTCACTCTCTTGGAAGACTTTGTGTGTATTTATAGCGTTTTGTTAGTTTTCTTGCCACACAACTACTTGCACATAAACACAAAGATATCAATAAAGACTCTTGAAGACAAACCCCCAACATTGGTATTACAGTTATAGCAGCAAAAGTTGTTCAACAAACTATTGATTTGTGGGCTCAATATAAATGTAGACCGCAGTTCTCATATTTCTTTATATTTTAAAAACCTGCATACACCTTCTTTGCACTTTAAATTAAGGCACTAACTTTGTTGGTTCAACACTTAAAATCCCAATTAAATCCATTGAAAATTGTGGTTGTGAGGTGACAAAATGTGGAAAAAGTTCAAGGCGTATGCAACCTTTTCCAAAACATTTTATGATGAGCATGGTTCTCAATCTTAGAGTACAGGTAACATCGTGAAGCCATTTCCTGAGAAAGCCCTTTATGCTCCAGGGCAGAATAGTTTTAAGATTTCTGCAAAAACAAACAGAAAGGAGCTGCTGAGAGGAATCTTTGAGGCATAAAGAAAACCTGGGAGAAACCGCTCACCTTTTAGCTCGGATGAGCAGCTTTGCTCACAACTATTTACAATCAAAACGAACCGCAAAAAAACGTGCACCCCCAAGCAGACACAAAAGGCCCACTTATGTGGAAGCACAACAGCGTGGCAATTATCGGAGAGAGGAGCAATGCTGGATCGGTTACAGTTGTTGAATGTTAATTACAGCGTTTTACGGCATGGAGGAGATAACGAGTTAGCGCCTGGTGTCAGCAGCGACACGTCCTTTAACGAGAGCCGTGGAAATTTATGAAACTTGAGATCAGGGACAATGAGGCGTTACTGGCTTGTCAGACACTCCGCTGTTCACCCTCCCTTAGTCCTAATGAAAGCACACACTTGTTTCTTTTCTATGTCTGCTCGTGTCCTCCACCTTTAGTGTGAAATTATTGCCATTAATTTTGAACAAGTCGAAATCTTTAAATTGGGATTGCTATCCTGCTCCAGTCTAAACACTTTCTACCTGAGCATTATGATTCCCTGTTGTCTTCTTAATTAATGAGAAAGAAAAAATAAGCAAAAAATAAAAAAATCTATAGCATGAGGACATATTCCAGAAAGCTCCCTGACTGGGAAGAATTCCAAATGTAGGCAGTAGGTAATCATCCCTGTCTGTCTGAAATGAGGGATCAAGAGCTGGGTGAAATCTAGGAAGTTACAGCGGTCATTTTGTGAAGGCTGGTTTGGGATTTAGGTTAATGGAACCATTATTAGGGCTCAGCTTTAATGCCCGCCGTGCTTAAGAGGATACATACTCTACATATTTAGATTAATCCCAGGACAATTTTAAATTCGTGCCCACCCCCACCCATTCCTGAATTAGAAAAAGCAAAGAACCTACTAAAAACCGGCTGGATGGTTCCTAAACATGTTAGCTAGATTTGCTACAGAGGACAAGAATTTTTTGCATCTATTATCTAAAATGGAAGTAGCTTGATTTGTATATTACTTTATACACAGGAAGAAAAGATGGAGCAACAGGATTGTGTTCAGATCTCAATAAAAACAGGTGTTAACCATTTTAGCAAAGATGTTGAGACCTTGGATAATCCAAGCCTGTATCCAAGGGGGGGGGGGCTCTGCTATGGAATACTAATGCCTGTGATGCTCTGTGAAATCACACAAAGTTGATTATGAGCTTAGTACAAGTGGAGGAAGCTTTTGACGCTTAATTTGCATCTGCTATTAATTACAACCAATTGATGTCCCTTTGACTGCCAATCCCATCTGCAAAGTAACCTACCTTTTTCTAGTTTTCTATAACAATACATAAATTGATCTAAATTTGAGATGTGATCCCTGCCGAAAAGAATGAAGCAGAATTCATAGTGGATTTATCCTGTAAATGCTGTTTAACATTAAACATCAAATTCAGTTCTGACCCATCTTCTCCCCATCTGGATTTCAGCTTTGCTTATGATGGAAAATTAACATGCTGTGTGACTTTGTGGTGTTAATCTCTCTCAATATGACAAAAGCCCCTTAAACAGGCTCATTCTAATCAACTGATCCTCGGTTAAGCCCTCAGAATACGCTGTGCCATTGGGTCCCAGCAATCAGGATTGCCATTGGGTTGTTACCGTCAACTAAGCAAAGCCACATTGTTTAAAGCAGCATTTTAACACTTCAAACAAAAACAAAAATCTGTTGCTTTGAGGGTCTAATATCTACCGTAATTTTCAAAGGTATAAGGTGCATCTGATTCTAAGCCGCACCAGCCAATTTTAGGGAAAAATCACAAATGTGTACAAGCTGCACCTGATCTGCATCTTAATATTGGCATCTCCAACAACTCACCAATGATTAATCGCTGCCAAGAGCGCGTAAAGCACCTCTAGTTCCTTCTTTAAAAGCCAGATCGACTGCCTTAAAGGCACAATGTGTAATTTTCAGCCAGTAGGGGGCAGTGCATACCTAAATTATCACTAGCATGCGGTATCTGTGACTTCGAGTAAGAAACTCAACAACGGAGATCCAACTAGTGCTGTTCTCAAACCCTTAATTCCCTGAGAATTGTCTATTTACAGCAACATGACGAGCACATCAGTCTCTCTTTCATCGCTTGGAACTAGCAAAGAGGTAAAAATGTATTTATGGTGAAACTTTTTTGCATTTTGAGGGGAAATCAATGTTTTAATAGCGGGCGTGTTCAGTGCGCTTTGTCTAACCGGGATCTTGTAGAAGTAAAGATGTCATCTAATATGGCTTTCCCCTGAAAAGAGGACCCGCGCCTATGTATTTTAAAACAGATTTTTAAAGTCATATTTTACAATATCGCCAATATTTTGCAATTAATGTGCTTTACATAATTATTATTACATAATATTTGAATGGCTATTTTCAAAGATGTACTGCAAAAACTATACACTTTCACTTTAAACTTAAGAGCTTCATCATGTGCATTTCTTCGTTTGTTTTCCATAATGCGGGTTTGTGCATGAAAACGTCATTTTCGCAAAGTGTCTCACTCTCGTAATGTCTGTCTGTTCCACTTTTGCTTTCATTGTTTGCGCAAACTTTCTCTCTCACTCTTTTCCTCTTAATGGCAAGTAGCCTATCCCTAAAAAGGTGAAGGACGTAACAAGTACAATCCATAGATCAAGGAGGTCCTCTAGTGGTCGTTAGCTGTTAAAATCTATAAATAAACCGCACCGCAGTATAGACCGGAGGGTTCAAGGCATGGGAAAATAGTAGCGGCTTATAGTCCAGAAATTACGGTAATGAGTCTGTTGGAACTACAGGTTCTTGAAAAAGAAACCCAAATAAACTTTTTTTTTCCTGATAAACAAAATCTCTAAAAGTGCTGTCTACATGTCCATTCATTATTGTGGTATTTTAGTGCATCTTAGTAAAAGTATCAATTTTCTTCCTAAAACCATCAGTGTGGCACCCTTTCATGGTAAAACCAGTGTTTTTATCGTTAATGAAAACGAACGAAATAACGAAAACTAGAAGTAACTGTTAATTGAAATAAAAATAAAAACGATAATTTGAAACAAAACGAAAACGAACAAAATAATAAAATGTGCTTAGTTTTCGTTTCATAACATGTCTCATAAAGTCTAGAATAAGTATTTCTGTCGCTCTCGCGTTGTCACTAGAAACGGATACGATCATCTGTGTTGTGCCTTTATACTGTAGTTGCACAAATTGCCTTGCAATCTCATCGACTTGCTCCCTTTCAAGGAAATAAAAGACGTCTTTGGATTGCAAGCTTTCAGAAGAAGCGATTGAAACGATGATTAAACAGTCTGCATTAAAAACTTCATAACAGGTGAGCTACGGCGGCTAACAAATAAGCTAACACTGCAAACAACAGCAATGGGAGCCAGTGTTACACCGGAGTTCTGCAGCTGGTGTAGGTTGTGTGCGTGTATCTGCTGTGTTGATGAAGAAATAATCCCTCTCTAGTTTCTGGTGGTTTTTACTGGCTGTACAGCATTACCCGAACATATCAGTCAAGTCATCTGTGTTGCTGTGGTCCGCCTAGCATCACGTCAGCAAAGGCTGAGAGAAAGCGCACATGTGCAAAATTATCAAAAGCATCATAGTACATAAATTGTAACTGAACCCCATGAAAAAGCATAATCTCGCCCCCAGACAACATTTGAAAAACTCTACGAAAGTGAGCAGGGCCAGGAGACACGGAGGGGCATGGCCAAGTGTGGAGGATGAGCGTGAGCGGGGGGATGCGTGGGTGTGGTCTGGAAGACAGTCATGGCTGAACTATGGCATGCGGCCGCCGAGCTCTGTAAAGCCTCCACCTACGGTAAAGGAAGAAATTAGTTCTTTTCTCCGCCATCCACCATGGGTAAAGAGAGGCTTTATGGAGAGCAGCGGCCAAATGACATATCAGTTAAGCCTTTGGCTCAGGGCACTGATTCAGCGCTGCCTGAAGCCAGCAGCACATAGAGTAGCAAACAAGCACAGAGAGCCTAGTGCTAGCTAAATAGCTTCAGATGGAAGTACCTCAACTTTTGTTTCCTTATTCACTGTGTGTTTAAAACATATAGGTTATAACTTATGGCTTTAAACCACTTCGACGTATTGGTCCTCCAAAGTGTGATTATGGATTTCAGCTTCCTCTGTTTCTCTCAGTATGCTTCTGTGTGCACACGTAGCACACAAGATGAGCAATTTCAAGACGGGGCGGGGTCTCCGAGAGGGAGGGCGTCTCTGTGAGACCGTACCTGTGGCGTAGGCATGGTCTCTCATGTACCAATCACAGCCAATCAGAAAATTTAAATGCAGTACCACACAATGACCATGAACAGCAGCACTGAGACGTTTTTTGACAAAAAACTGTGGAATTTAACAAGTCTACACGGAAATGTCAAATATATGCCCTTAAACTGAAAGATTGAATTGGTAAAAACCCATTTATACAGTTTATAAGCAAAAAAAAGTTTTTGGGGTTTAGTTACACTTTAAGATAGCTTGGCTTTTGTTTTGTAGTGTTGCCACTCAGTGTTTTTATAGAACTGTAGCACAGGGATTAATTGGCTTTTTAATGCACATGTCCTGTTATTGTGTTAACATAACTCTGCCATATTTGTTTTATACTTGCCTGATTTGTATGGTTGTTAATCTAGCCCATGTCAATACAGTTTAAAAACAGCATAATCATTTTCTTGTTAATTCTTGGTTAATTGTATTTATTTGAGTGGACTAGTAAATATGTGCACATCATATCTGAACACAACAGACAGCACCAACAGCAAAGCAATCACAGCTTAAAAACACAATTCCATATTCAGAAGATGGAATGTGCTGCCAAAAAAACACACACACAAAACAACGTAAGAATGAAAAAAAAAAAAATGGAGTAAACAAACACCTCCTCCTGAAATCGCCTGAGTGAAATTAAGTCTTCATTGATCTAAAACACGCCGCCTGTCTGTTTGGGCAAAATAAAGGCAAAATAAATTCAACAGTCATTTCTGATTCGCTTAATCAACTGTGAATGCCTCACTTCGCCTGCTGCATACATTCGTACAACGTTACATGTCACCGCATAATCAAATCAGCATCTGGTGTCAGGGTTGCTTGTGGTTCGGGGTGCTCTCATTTGTAAACACCACCTGCCAGTTCTCACTCCTCTTCACTTGCCTGGCTGACATCAGCGCAAGCGTGAAATGCGATGTGTTTCGCGTTGAGCAATCCTCGCCGCCGAGTACATCTGAGTATCCCCACCTGGAAAGCAGGCGTGAATAATCTGTGGTCACCTAAGTCAGAAGGGGTTATGATGCGTAAGACAGCTGCCAGACAGCTGCAGTAACACATGAAGACTAGATCCTTAAATCCTCCCTGACTGACAGCATGTTTTTTTTTTCTTTCTTATTTTTACTTGGGGCTTTAATACCTACATGCTATAGAATAATTTTCTAAATAACCTGAGCTGCCTTGCTAAATGTAACTTTTTTCACATTTTCTAACGATAACCACAAACTTCAATGTATTAATTTGCTAATTTATGTTACAGACCAGCACATAAAAAAAAATCACATGGTTTCATGTTTAATAATAAAAATCTGAATAACATGGCATGCAATTATAAGTAGTCTCATGTACTTTGATATTCTTAAATAAAGTCCTTGGAATTCAATCACCTTCAGAGGTATTAAACCGGTGAACAGAAGCCATGAGTGTTTGTAATTTAATTTGACTACATACACAGCTGCTCTCGGAAGGCGTGTTGGAGTGGCAAAAAGAAAGCCATTGTTGAAAGAAAGCCATAAGAAAAAATATGTAAAGTTTTTGAAAAACTGTGTAGGACATGTGGAAGGAAAAGCACTGGTCTGTTGCGACCAAAACTAAGCTTTAAAAGCTTTCCTAAAAATGCAGCAAGAGTTTCAAATAAATAATGTGAATCAAAGTATATTCATGGTCCAGTCAAACTCCAGACCAAAATCCAGTTGAGAATGAATGCCTAAATTTGAAAACTAATATTACCAGAAGCTCCCTCAGTTTAATCTGAATTGGTTTTAGCTATTTGGAAAAAAAGAATGGATGAAAAGTTTCTAAAATGCGAAGCTGGGAGAGAGGTATCAAAAAAAAAATTGCAGCTGAAATTATTCGTGTTTATTTTACAAAGTCTTGACAATCTGTCCTTCTATACCCCATGGATGTGGGGCGTTCCCATGGCAAAATCAGACACTTCTGCAAACCACTATAATATATATGGTTGGGTTAAACTGGCCACTCCATACCTTGTGCATCAGCAAATATTATATGAGAGAATGCAACAAATAATTGATCAATGATCGGAAAAGCAACACACAGATACAGTTGAAACCAGAAGCTTCCTTACACTGAGTTAACAGACATATATTTTTTATTTTACTCGTCTGAAGTTAAGACTAAATGTCTTTGGTTTTTGATGAGTTAAAATGATCAAAATCATTGTTATTTGCTGTAAGCCACAATAATGAGTGAGAGACGTTGTCAGAGAGTTACTTATCAATGTTTTCAAAAGCAGAAGTTTGCATACACCCCCTCAATAGCAAGCAGAATTTTGAAAGATTCGTTCAATAGTTGGCTGGAATTGTGGCCCATTTCTCTTGACAGAACAGGTTTAACTGAATCGATTTGTAGCCTGCCTCATTAGCACAAACTCTGTGATGGCCAAATTAAAACACTGACATTGTTGTCCTTAAGGCAATTTGTAAACACTCTTGCTGTACGCTTAGAGGTCATTGTTCATTTAAAAGACCCATTTGCCCATTGAGCTTCAACTTCCTGGCTGATGTCTTCAGATGTTGCGTCAACATGATGTTCTTTCCTCATGATGCCATCTATTTCATGAAGTTTACCAGTTTTTCTTGCAGCAAAACAACCCCTCAGCATTAGGGATGTGAGAAAATATGGATACGCCAACATATCGCGATACTTCATGTCACAAAACTATATATCAATATGTAAAAGCATTGTATCGATTTTTTTTAATTTTTTTTAATTTTTTGAGTGGAACCATTAATGATGACAGCAATTTCTGTAGTAAAATGAAAAGTATGACTGGTAGTTGGTGTCTGTTTTCACCTTTTTTGTTCCAGTGGATCAATTAGATCTATTAATAAAACTGGACGAGTATGAAACAGGTTGGAGTGTTTAGAATGCTGTGACAGTTTTTCTTTTAAAAATCCCAATATGTAGTCTTAGTCATGGTATCACCAAATATTATATCTTCTCCCTGTTATTTGATAGACATTGTGTCACTCGATTCTTGCCAGTACACATCCCTACACAGAATTATACTGGCACCCCCATTCTTCAAAGGTGGGAAGGTTTTCCCAGGCTTACAAGTATCCCTGTTTTTTCTCCAATTGTAACAGTGGTCATTATGGTAAAACTGTTCTGCTGGAGGTTCCAAAAACGAAGGCAAACTGAAATCTGTTATCTTTTTTAATATTTCTTTTGAAATGACTTCCTCATCTTGGACTGGCCTTTCAGCCCATGGCAGTAAAGGAGATTTTTCACAATGGATAATGACAATGTCTTGGCTTGACTTCAGCCAGCATCTTCACAAGATCTTTGTTCTTGGGTCAATTTGCACATTTTAGACCAAAACACGTTCTTCTTTTGAACACAGAACCCATCTCCGTCCTAAGCGGCATGATGGTTGGATATGCTAATAATGTCTACATTTACTGATGAATACCTGTAAATTGTTCCCAGGGATGGACCAGAACGGTGCAGCTCCACAGTTTTCCTCTTGATATCTTGGCTGATTTCTAATTGTGCCAAACTAGAAAGCATCGTGCTTCAGGTGTTGCCTTAAAATGCAATAATTTTGTTAATTTAAACTAACCAAGAACAAGGGAAGCCAAGTCTGATTTAATTTCAGACAATGAGAAAAAAGGTGTATATCTTTTTATTTGGTGTATGTAAAATTCTAGTTTCAGCTGTATTGGATGATTAACATACTGTAACATGAGCACATAGGATTAAAGTGGCTCCCACTTTTCCTTGTGATGCATGTCCACAAGGCTTTGAGGAAATGAGCAAAAGATAAGAGAGAACAAGTGAGGAGATGGGGAAAGAACACAATTATAAGAGCTTCGTTTCTTTGGAGAACTATAAAGTCTCGTCCCAGAAGGGCAGCTGAGCACAAATCAATTTCTTTCAGTCGATTACAAGCACTAAGGTTCTAACCTTCATTTGTGAGTCTAATACTCTAACAGTTATGTAGAACACATACCAATTAACCAATTCTGCAAGAATAAGAGGGCCATGAACTGACGCGATTATAGAGGCTGGGCCCCCGGGGAGGTCGGGTTATCGGCTCAGGAGCATGGAAAACGAGGGGCACAGAGCACAAGCGATCAGGGAGAAAAGGAAGGCGCAGGGAGAGCAGAGATGGGAGCCTAGGAAAAAGTCATTTATTAAGTCTAATACTCTGTGAAATGTTCCCATGGTAATAAGGCAGGAGATTGCGTTAATATCAGAGAACCATGCAGAAAAGGTCACTCGATATCTGTACCGCCCACCAGGGTCGTGCTGACGGGAGCTGCTCAAACACATCTGATAATGCTCTCAGCCTCGTCGCTCAGCGCCGGAGGTCGAGAGGATGGGAGCTCAGGGAAAGATGCCATTTGAGGAAATTGCACTGATACGCCGCTGTGCTTTGACACTATTCTCACTGCAAGCTTTGGCCTTCTGCAGACAGCTGTACAACAAGCATGATGAGATACAGAAATACACATATAGCTCTGAAGCACAAAATGCTCCCCACCAAGTCTCTGACTTCATAGTCATTTATCTCTACAAAGATGTGAATATAAGACAAAAAATGTCTCGCATTCCTTTGGATTATAAAATATATGTGGGCACATAAATTCATGAAAGGAAATGCGTAAGACACACTCGCCATCTTTCTGTAAATCTGATTTTATTTTTCTTTTCGGTTCTAAGAGGCTGAATAAGCCTCAGCAGATATGTGTTGATCAACACATTGTCATTCACTGCTGAGGTGCACCTTAACCACCGCCCTCGCAGCCACAAGATTTATGGTAATTCCCGATAGCATGTGATAGGATGCTGCCCATAAAGCCATGTGAGGCATGAGTTTCTATGGTAACCCTTCCCTCTATTTCCTAGCCCTATCAGCAGTGGCGTTTTTGCTTTTTTACCCTACATTGTAGGCGCTCTTTACTGAAATGCTCGCTGTGGGAATGAGATGCAGATTTGTGGCAAACCAGAGACACAGATGTTTCCTCATCGCCTTTTAATCTCCAATTCCCATTGCGGCTGGTAAGAAGCGTTCCCCTTTAGAAAGGTAATTGGAGGAGATGAATAATAAACAAAACAAAAACAGACCAGTGTTTACTGGGAACATTTTAACACTTGGAGTAATCACACTTTATGGCTATTATTAACACAGAGACAAAAGCGAGAGGCGCGTCCTCTGGATATAATAAACCAATGAGATTTAACGTGTCTAATCAGCAGGGGTCCTATCAGGGTCTGGTGGAGGATGCCATAGCTTTTGCTCATTAAGGCAAAGCTTCTCCTCATCCGTTGCTATATTGGTACTCTCACTAATAACTCTATTCACAAAAGTCCCTATTAGGGAAAGGTGCAAACTGGCTATGCTTACAGAGCAAATATCACATCATAAACCAGACAATCTTTTAATCTTTTTTTGAACAAAATATTTTTTGAATGATAATGAGTTGAATAGATGGTTGGTCAACTAGTGGTAACATGGAAGAAGGATAGTGAGTAGTTTTATTTGGTAAATGAAACATGGGTGAGCAGTGTAAGTAAAAAGGTGAATTGGGGAATTTTTGCTCATTAGGGTAATATTCCCGCCACAATGTGTCTTATTACTGCAATATTGCCGTAACGCTGGCCTTATGTGTGAAGGTAACGCCTTGCCACAACAGGATGAAGATGATGTTTGGAATGTACACTGAGCCATGACAGGCAATATTATTTAAAATGCAAGCAAACTGTATAAGCTGAAATGGCAAAATGGAGTGATGGGGAGCGTCTGGCCTGTAGAGCCGAAGAGCAGATCACAAGACAGTTCACAGGGACTGTGAAGGACAGCCGTCTTTTTGAGTGGCTTGCAAAAAGACTACAGGACTATCCCAACTTCAATCCAATCGGGATATAAACAAGTTATGTCCAACTATTTTCTACAATTATCACAAACTCTTCCATCTCACGGTTGATATACAACCCTACATTTTTACAGCTACCCCAGCACACCCTTTATGGCGTAATTTTCTGTGAAAAAGATCTGATCATGGCAAATTTCTGCCACAGGCTGACCACTTATGAATGACCAAAAGGCTCACTGATGCCGGCACTGATGGCGGCGTTGTCTTTTGAAACAGTCTTAAAACCCTTTCTGCTTGTGGGTTTATGAAACTGAAGTCTTGGCTTCGGGGGAGGGAGCAATCGAATGCTAAGGACCGATGACAAAACGCAGCTCAACTGTCTGCATCCATTGATTGCTTTACCAAGTTAAAATGATATTTCATCTCTCAAAGTGTTACTTCTATTCGTTTCCCCAGCTTAATTATTACAGAAGTAGCTACATATCTGCTTTGCAGATAAACCTAATTGAAGAGGTTCTAGAGAAACGTTTGACAATTGCAAACAGTTTTATGAGCCTCTATATAGCACATGGCAGTTAGTTGCTGCCGAAAATAACCCCAGACCCCTGATAAATGATATACAATCCCATGATTAATCCTTACAATGCTTCCATTTTTCTAATTGCTGTTTTTTCCTGCCCACTCGGCCAGGAAATGAATATTAAATGAGCTGCATGTTGATTGGTCGGTGGCCCCCATGGCTGTGTGACGCCACCTGAAGCTAGAAACCTTGTGTAGCGTTGTTTCCTCTCTTCCTAACAAGAATGTTAACAGTATCTCAGGCCAGCGTTCTGTGGTTGGCGCACAATGATCCAGTCTATTACCACCAACAATATTTAGAAATTGCTGATGTTGAAGGAGCAATATTAGAATTTTACAGGAAAATAATCAGACCACAGTCTAATGTCTCAATCACGTTGGAAGGAATGTTAATTGAAACAGATTTCCTTCTCAGCCAGCTGGGTGGTGTGCATCATCTTAAAAAGGCAGCAGAGGGATGTAGTCATTGTTAACAATCTGTCCAGCCTCCATACTTCCTGGTTGTGCTCTACAACCCCCTTTAAGTAAAACATAAACTGGTTATGCGCTGTGATTATGTGCTTGTGTGTCTTAGTAACAATGCTAGTCTGAAACAAGCAGAAAACCTAAGAGTCATTGTTAAATCATTTAACGCACCTGAGCATGAACAGTTAAAGCCAAATGTTGTTTAAAAATTATTTTGCTTTTGATTTAGCAACATACTGAAGATATCTTCAGATGTAGAATGTACCAGAATTGGACAGCTGGCAGTGTCCTGTTTATCCACCAGATGCTAACAATATGGGGAGATAAAGAAGAGGGGGCTTTTGTCACTTGTGGTAATAAATATTGATTTGAAGACTTAGAGCCTTTATGGTGCAACAAAGAGGAGATCTCAATCCAGTATCACGTCTATAATTTAATGCAAGTTCAATGAAATCCTTTAAATTGTCTCACTGTCTGGCTTCCATATGTTTAACACAAGCAATTAAAGAACCCAGATCTTGAACACCCGGTTGGTGAACGCAAGTTTAAGATAATGACTTCATCACATACAGTCTGGCCCACAGTGTTACGGCGAAGGCAATTCCTTCATCTCCAAGACATCAACCTCAATTTCAGGAGATCCTCTGTGTATTTGTTGACAACACGGAGACAAATGTGGATATTTCAACGCCGTGTGATACCAGACACCCAGCCATTTGCATGAAAAGCCTGTCCTCCTCTCTCTCTCCCCTGAGAGCTTTATTACAGGAGGATATTTTCAAACGCTATCAAATGCGGCAAACATTTACTTTGATAACTCCATCAGATGGCTCCCTGGGTTTAATGGCAGCAATCTGAGAGTGCTGTGGCACATGCCTAAAGGACAGACAATAACAGCGGGGAGAAATACGAGGATGGCTTGAAATAAAATCACTTTAAAAAGTTTATAAATAATGTACCTTGAGGACTAGGGAGTTGTTGCCTATTTAACTGTGTACGCCTCATCCCGGTTTGTGCAGTGGCAAACACAGCACGCATTGTGGGTCAACATGAGAACACAAGAGAAAGGCAACCTGGGGCTCCATCAATCCTCTCAGCCAAAGCCCACCACCCACACGCAGCAACCGCTCCCTGCGGCAAATTTTGGAGCTGGATTATGACAGCGTCGACTACATTTTCTCACCGTGCCGGAAAACATAATAAAACGGGGAAAATCTATTAAGTGACCAAGCGCTTGCCAGAACGAGGGAGAAGATTTGAGAAAATGGGAGAAAAACAAAGTGCGGGACTAATTAGCCAATTAATTTGTAATTAAGCCAATGCAGCCTAATGGTGTGTGCTGGAATTGGTAATAGCTCCACCAGACAGAGGAGCCCATTAAACTAACTGTAGGCTGCTGAATGGAGCAGACAGACTCAAAACAGAGTCTGGGAAAGGCCCAATGGTTGGATGTTACGATTACAGCTGCCATCAACAATTTCAGTCAGAGCTCACGCACACAAACACACGGGACACGCACACACTTAGGTATATTGTTCACTGAGATTTAGCATGTTGACTGCAAATGTGAGAGAAGTCTCCCCCTCGAAGATACAAAATTCAACAAAGCATTTCATTAAGATTTTCATTATCAGCCGTGGCAGAGTTTGCTAATAAATGCTAATCATATTCAAACTAATATTTAATCACTAACATTTTCCCAGTCAGCTCAGGCTGAGGAAATACTAATTTTACTGAACGCATGCACGCTGCCGTTCATGAATGTCAGCGCGGTAAAATAGGAGCGGAAATGCAGAATGGTGTTCAGAGATACTTTAAAAAAAATTTAAAAAGGAAATTATGAGCAATATTAGCTTTGACTAACTTCCCACCCTAATGAGATCCTCTTGGAGGGCTATTTTGGTGTAATTAATAATGCAAGCAGAATAAATAGAAGCATAAATATTCATTTGCGCATTTTCTCTCTAGTGTGCACAGAGGAGTCTTTACAGATGAGCCTGGTAGTAGTGGTGCTAAATATATTAGGTAAAATGTATTAATTATTATACATTTTCTACAAGTACACTGTTACATTCCCATTGAAAAGAAATAATTTAAAATTGTTGTGAACAGCTACTGGCTCCTGTAGTTAAGTTCCCATTTGCTGTCTTTTTGGCTATTTAATTAGTAAAATCAATAAAAATCAATAAAAAACATGTCGGAGCAGAGCATGTTGATGCTTTTTAACACACTGCAGGCATCGTAGAGATAGAAACAGATTACTGGTCTTAAGTAGTTTTTGTCTCGGAAGACAACAGGTAAAGTAGAAATAATGCAAAAGCTTAGCACGGCGAAAAGAAACACACAACTGCCATTTTCGTTTTTCACAATAGAAGCTAGAAGAAAAAGGAGAGTTGTTCGACCAAGTGTTTTCTGGCTTTGTGGTCTTTGTGAACCTCTCTAATTCTAAAATCTTTCTCTCTGCTTGATTGCTTACCGTTTTCTTCTCCCCATGTTGCCACATACAGTTGTGTTGCGACACTAACACAGACCAGGCCCCGCATCAGTGGAAAAGCAACCATTCTTTGAAAGAATCATCTAAGAACCGACTATGCTCAGTCTCAGGCATTAGTACCAAACTAGGTCTTTTTTTTTTAGCAAACATTCCTGTCTTTCAATCAATGTTTATTTCAGGGTGTTGGAAAAGAGTGTTACAGCAACTGATGAACAAAGCAACTTTCACCAAGGAATAGAGAGCAAGTGGTCTCATTTATGAAGCTTGCTTACACACCAAACGGGGTCTAAAAATTATTTTAGTCGAATAATTTTTTTTGATTTAAAGAAAAACAGGACAAAAAAGTGCACAACTTTAAGCACACTAAAGAGCTTGTTTACGCATATTTTGGACATGGATGACACTGGAAGCGCAGCCGGTGAGATGGAAAATGCGTGAATTTAAGCCATAATTTCAGTCTTGTAGTAATATCAAAACTTAATACGTTCTGCTGCAATTTAGTTTTTATTGGTTTTCATTTGCTTTTATTACAGTTATAATGTTGCTAAAAGAAGTAATCATAAAAAAAAACTTTATATTTATTGATTTTATTTGTTTTATTGCCTGTGCTGTTGCTTTTGTCTCTGTACTCTTGTTTCGTTATACACTTTTTTATTGCTAATTTTATTTTTGTCTGTTATTGTGAAGTACTTTAGTCGCCTTTCCTATGAAGCGCTATACAGAGAAATTTTGATTGCCTGAACATTTTCCATGCCTCTATGTCACCCATAAACATTTTGGTTTCAGCTCGCTTTATCTACCACTTGGTTGCCATGGTTACCCATTAAAACGTCTCTTTAAAACTTGATTGAATCTATGCAGAATATTCACTTGCCATTGGCCGTTTATGGCAGAAAGTGGGTGTGAAGGAGGTGGGATATGATCTAAAATCACCTGAGCACATTTCTAGGGAGAGCATGATTTATAAAAAAAGAGATTCCATGCAGCTGTGCATACTGAAGCTTTCATAAATTAGAAAATTTCCCTGCGTTTGTAAATGTGATTTTTTTTTTTTGCCTAAGTGCGGTTTTAGTAAGTATTGTATGCAAAACTTTTAACGAACAAGACTCCAGATTTTCACCTACCTAGAGATTTTAAGAGGGTCTTACGAATTTGCTTAGGTGATCTGAAGAAGCTTTATGGTGTGTTCAGACCGCGAGCTTAGTCAACGCCAAACATTGCTCACAAAGCGACTAGTTCGACGCAGATACTTTTTTATGCTGAAGCTTGCAAAACTTGAGGCGGGTCTTTCTCTGCTGGATATTTTAAACACTAGTGGATCGTGGTTGACTAGGCAGCGTCAATGCTCACAAAGCGCCGCAGAGACTGCGACGCTCCTCCAACGTAGACTTAACATGTAATCTTGCCACCACTGACGCTGCCGTTTGGGGCAGTGTGAATGTAACATCATGACTGTGACCCTCCAAAGCATCTTAAAGGGAATGCCAGGAGAGGTTTAAAGGGAGAGTCTTGTCTGTATTCTTAATCCAAAGTCAAGCTATTTCCCAACACAGGCTGAACTTAGTCTGGGATGTTGCTTGTTACCAATTCTGTTTCCAGTGCTCATAGATAAGATTGCAAGACGCTGGTGCAGAGAGGATGCGGTCTTTTTCAGAAACCTCATTTTCCCTTTTACTCTTTGCAGATGATATTATTCTGTTGGCATTTGCAATCCCAAAATGGTTAACAGTGTGTGGCAAAAAGACAAGATAAGTCAGTTCTTCTGAGGTCATTATTCCCCAGCTGGGTCTGGACTGACTCTTTGTCTCCAGTATTGTGATGTGTTGAAGAATGAGCTGACCAAAGTTTTAAGTTCCTGGTTTTCTGTCTTCCAACCCTGACCTGTGTTCATGTGATTCACATCAGAACTAAACCAAAGCAATGTCCTGGATACAAAAAAATACTAAGTTGAGTTAACTTGGGCATCTCGTCAGGATTCTTTCAGGGCATCTCCCTTTACAGGCTCTCTGGACAAGTCCTACGGAGGGGAAAACCCAGGGCAGACAAAAAATAAATAAAAATCCTGGATGTTATACATACGTATCCCTTCTGGTCGGGGTTACCTTAGAATTCACTAGGAGTGGCCTTAAGAGCACTTTTTTGGGTGAGGAATCTTTGAGTTATCTTTTGTGCCTTCAGATTGAATAGCTCTTTATTATTTACCTCTAAAATACAGTATAAATGATTATGTGTTTGTGTGCGTGATAATGTATGCTCCTTTCTAGGATTCAGAGTGAGGACCAATTTTCACTGTTTCATGTTTTTAACCTATAAAGTGAGAACCATTTAATACAAAGTTAATATAATACAAATATTTCATCAAATTCTTTGTCAATAGGTTTACTTTTATGAAGTGTTATAACATTTACACAGAAAAAAGTTACATATCTTCAGAGAGTTAAAGTTCTTATATGAATACAGATGACACAAACAATTCTGCTGACATCCAAACAAACTGACTATTCAATAGATCACTAGCTTTAACCCAATCCTGGATATCACAGAGGTAAAAACCCTGACTGAACTCTCTTGACCTTCGAAAAACCAACACAAAGTCTTTAGTATTGATAGACCACAGTTCAACGTTTAAACGTAAACACACAGTGGTATAATATGTAGCCAAACTCAGATAAGCTACTCATATAAGCAAAGCATTACTCAACATCCCTGGGCTGAATACAAGCCTTCCCTATGTTTATCACCTTCCTAGGGCAACCTTCTTAGCAAATATATTTAACAAAGCCAGCAATCGCGGCTCAATCATCTTCCCCTCTAGGTGTAATCATCTAACCCTCAGATCTTTTCTGCCTCTCCTGGGTTAATCTTTCAGGACCCGCCAAGTTGGGTCGTGCCGCTCAAGCTATCAGCTGGAGCTGCCCGCTCAAACTGGGGAGGAGTTGTCAACACGATGGAGTTGGGCTGGAAAGACAATCATGGGTAGGATAAGATTTAATCCAGCTCCAGAACCAAGGGTAATGGAGTGTCTGTGTCTCGGTTAGAGATAAATTGTGAAGCAGCGGCGTCCCCTGAGCCCCAAGCCCTCTGACTGCAGCCATCTGGAGTTGATCTCTATCTTATTCACATCAAACCCAGACATAAAATGGCAGTCATTTCTCCCCACTTCTCCTTTCCTCTATGTTCCCCTTTTCCAGGTATGTAAACAATCAGACACACTTTGTTGGGCCATGTTTCATTGATTTCTTGTCTCGCTGTCTTTAATCAGGCCTTCCCTGGTTTAATTATCTGTAACTTGTGGTATTTGCCCTGCTTGGATTACTCTCCCACAGGTCACGTCCGCCTCTCACAGGGTCTCTTTACCTTTAACTTGCATTTAATCGCTTTCAACAACCAACACAGATGGCGGACTTTTCTACTTATCATATTGGTGATCTTTAATTTGCAGTTTAAAAAATTTCCTTGAACTAATAATGAATTTGAGAGCCTAACAGTAGAAAAAACCCCCAGAAGAACAGGGGACTAAACGACCAGTTCTGAATTATAGATTTTTTTATAACTGAGCTCCTCAAGGTTATAGCAGGGGCGGTCTCGCATAAATGTGTTTCGCTGAAGCACAGCAAGACTGATAAAGGTGTCTGGGTCACAAAAGCCAGGAGCTTGTGTTACTAATCAGGCTGTTTTAAATACCTCTCTCAATGTGAATCCAATTACTAGCAGCCTTTGTTTGTTCACACAAAGCAGCTATGTTCAAGGCCTGTCTCTGTCTGATTTTAATCAATCCTCTGGGGAAGCGTGTGTGGGAGATGCAGATCAGGACTTGCCATACGTCAAGCAATGATAGGCGTGCGCGTGTGATCGCGTGTCTGTGTGTGTACTTTAGACGCAAGGGAACAGATTTGATTGTGAGTCTAGTTAAATAAAGGTGGTAAAAATTGTCAAAGAATGTGAACTCATAAAAATATTTTTTTAACCCTATTTACCTTTGAAATGTGCTAGAAAGATTCAGCAAACTCTATATTTCTTTTCTTTCCATAGTCATAATTAACGTTTCTCAAACCTAGAGGGATCAAGGCTGGCTGGCTGACTGTGTGAAAAAGTTTTTTTCTGATGATTGAATGCCCTATACACAATCGCTACCAGGTGAGCGTTGGAACACACAATCAGCATTAAAGAGTCAAAGTTAGCCGGTTTTTTAACCTCAGCGATGTGTTAAACCTGAAGTCAGAAGAGGAACGATATGTAAAAGTCTAAAAGAATACCAGGAAAGAAGCTTTGAGAGAGCAGGAGAGAGCAAGACTAACAGGAAGGCTAAGTTGAGCTCAGAAAAGTTGCGGTTGATGCTGGTTCTGGAAATGTTGGCAGCGTTTTGGAAATCTGAGCAAGAAGGCAAGAATCCAAATTTTTTAGGGTTAGGGGTGAAAATATCCAACCCACTCTAGTTCCTTATCTGAAATAGTAAAACCTTATTTCAGGCCAACTTATCCCTCACACAGACATGTCCGTTAACTAGATTAAAATATTTTAAACACTGTTTATCTTTCTATATAACATTACTTAAAGATGATCTGAAATCTGCCAAAATAGGGCCAAAGCTTTACAAAAAAGCTTTTCTTTTTAAAATGATTTTTCCGAAAATAAGTTCAAAAGTTATAATAAACAATGTTGTTCTACTAAGTTTGAGGGCAGAGTTCCATGGGGTTGAGTCGGCTCTAATTGAAAAAATGTTCTGCTTTGCATTTACATTCAGTAGCCATCTTCTCCACAGGCAATGATGTCCCTGACCAAAACCTTCACATCAAATTAAGCCCATCGCTATCATTTATACGACCATTCAATGTCACTGCAGTTCTCCTTCTCCATCATTGTGCCAGCTGCTTTCTGTCAACTAAATAAGCGACAACACAAAACATCTGGACCCTCAAAAGAAACTTTAAGTGGGGGCCCTAAAACAGAACCGGCAGAACCGACTAAGGTTTGCTTTAACTCTGGTGGCGTTTTTTTTTTTTTTTTTTTACCTTATGAAAACCACAAAACATCTATTTTTGGTGTGTTTTTTTTAAGATAATAAAAATATCTGATTGCATAGTAAGTAGCTTTTTCTATGATGTGGCAGTCATAAAATGATCCCGCTGTCGTAGAACAACTTTAATACGCAATGATCCTGTTATCCGGAGAAAACCACAAAGTAATATTTATAGCGGGGATGGCCGCTTGTTTTTTTGAAGCGTCTGCAGATAAATATGTTGCATTTGTCACACTCTTTGGAGTCTATCAACACAACCAAAAAGCATGCAAAATAACTGTTATTTCACTTTTTGACGGTCTCAAAATGTATATAAAGTAGCTTTTTTAAATATAATTATCAAGAGTGAGTTTGTGAGGTTGATTTCCTCTCCCTGGTTCTCATGCCACACTGTCATGCATGTTTTAGATGTTTTGCTACTTCAGCACACCTGATTCCAATTGCTGGCTGATTAACAGGCATTTACTGAACGGCAATCATCTGAATCAGGTGTAATAAAGCAAGGAAACATCTAGAACATGCAGGTTAGTGTGCCTTGAGAACCAGGGTTGGGAAAACCCTGCCCTAGAAGACAAATTATCCATAAAACTCTGGTCAAATATTAGCCTGCGATACTAGACGTCAATTTTGTGCTTTTCCAAACAGCGACCGGTTCCGTTAGCACACTATTTGAGCAACGGAATCCAGTCTGAATGGCAGGAGTGCATTTAATGATTCATGGCCCATTCAGGTTCTTTATCCCTGAGGTCAAGCACACTTTATGAGGTCGTCGTCTGCAGATTTATTACCTAAGTTTCCTCTGACTGCCAATTCTCTGTGCATCTAAACAGGGCCACTTGGAAAAATATGTTTTGGCAGTCTGTTCAAATTACTACCTGGCCGACTGTGCAGTGGTAAAAAAAACTAAAAACAAAAAAAAACACACATATAGATCAAGTCATGATTCAGTGATTTTTAACATGATTTGAAGCTATAAAACAGAACACGTGCAATCTGCAGTGTATTACAAAGCGCTGCTTTTAATGTTTGTCCCCTCATTCTGTGCACAACATTAAGTGAGTGGGAAGCAGAAAACAAGTGCAGAAAAGTCAAACCACTCCACCAAACCTTGCCTCTAATAAGCTGTTTGCGTAGGAGTGCGAGATGTCTTCGACCCTGACCCTCAAAGCGTTACTTTTACATTTCACATGTAGCAAAGTGAATACCACTTCTAGTCAGTTCGGCTCAGCTTTTGTGCTTTGAGCCTCATGAATAGACCCTTAAGTGTGAAAAAAATACCAGCACTTACGCAAGCCGTGAGGAAAATATTCAGTTGTTTGTTTAAAAGAGACCTTATCAAGTCTTCTCCTTTCTTGTTAGATCTCTTTTTATGAGAAAATGGGCCATACAGACAAAAAAACCTGAAAAATTTTCCAGAATGAGCCAGAGACCTCATCTTTCATGTCCAAAACAAAGGTCATAGTATCAGACAGCCTACGTTCAGACTGAGCAGCTAATCGCCGCAATTCGTCATCCCATGTGAGAGAATTACAGTGGCTGTTAAGAGTGCATAATGAATGTCATAAAGTTGCCCTATAAAGTGAGGTTTTGACCAAGACCTGGCAGTAAGTGGGAGCAGGTCCCCCCGTAGATCTGACTGTGCTCACCCTCATGTGGAGAATGATCGCTGGTGGGTTTCAAAAAGAGGGGAGGGGTGCGGCGGCTTCCACATCAGTAATGAGCTTTAATATTTCAAAGGAGGACCGAGGGCCTGAGCAGTGACCGTTTTATTAAAAAAATCAAACGGTGTGACCTTGTTAAGATGAGTGTCTGGTAGCTACGTCCCCTCAGTGGAGCTGCATTAAAGGTGGCTCTTTGCTTTTTTAAGAAGCAGCCACGGCTGCAGATATACGGGGTGCACCAGGGAGCATTACGAGTGGCATTTAATTAAGGAAAAGTAAGCTGTGGGATTTTATAGACTGGTCCAGGATAGCTTGATCTGGAAAGTAAGTGGAATTGAAGGATGCTTGAAAGGCGGCATAAATCTAACACAGCGCTAACTTAACCTTTCTATCATTGTAAAAGTCAGGGTGAGGACACTTAAAGCTCTGTCTGCGGCAGAGCACATTATCTCACTCTGCTTTTTTTTAGCTCTGAAAGAAACCATAATGCAATAACATGACAAATATGAAATCATGAAATATAGGCAGTAAATGTTTTTACTAAGAAGCAGATTAACTTTAAGTGGATCTCGTCAGATTCAGCTGATACAGGTCAGAGGTGAGATTTTATAGGCTGGAGATAAAATCCATATGACAATGATGAAAGGTACCCTGAAAGTTTGTAGTCTTTTTTTTCTTACAACTGATAAGTATATAAATTATGGAATTTAATTTACAACTAGGGATGCACCGATAAAGATAGGTTCTTATATACTGTATCGTATCGGTTAAATTTAACAGATACCATGAACCAATCCTTAAAATGTGTAAACTAATTTCACAGAAAATGTTTATTTTTCAATTGAAATTTTTGTTATGTGGTCATATTTATTAATATTTTATATCGAATTCACCAACATTTGTTGTAACAAACAGAGAAGAAAATAAAACTCGTCTTACAAGTCATTGCATTTTTTTGTGTGGTAGAAGTATCGGCATTGGTACTCGGTATCGGCAAGTATTAAAATCCAAGTATCGGTATCGTATCGGTTTGTAAAAAGTGTTAACGTTGCATCACTATTCACAACTCAACTGTTTTGCAGAATAACAAAATGAAAACACAATTTCAAATGAAAGGTCTGTTTTTTTTATACTGTGCGTGGACCACGAGTGTTGAAAGACTATATTGTTTTTCTCTCTATGCTCTCCAGGAGTCAAAACAGAATTTTTTTTGGGGGATAATTCAAGTGGAGTAAGGATAAAAGCTACACACCAGAAGAGTGAAAAAGTAACATTTCATTTTATACATACGTTTTCACCTGTCAAATAAGCAAAATCTCAGAGACAACTGCTCCCATAGCAACAACATGCACACCCTTTTCATCCTTGCTACATCTTTGAGATTTGGGCCAGAAATTCTGATTTTATTTACAGCAGATGCTAAAGTCATCCAAAGGTAACTATTTAATGTTTTGCAAATTGCCGAAGAGTAATTGTTTCTTTGCATAAACTGAATAAACAAAGAACAGTCCATATGATGTCTTACAAACTTCCTTATATCCAATTAATTTGTTAACATTTTGACATGTTATAACCTCAAACTTCTTTGTATTTTATTGAGATTTTCTGTGATACATCAACAACTTTAAAAAAAAAATCTAAATTGTGATGTCTATTTGTATTTCTGGTATTTTTTACCCAACTATCAAGGTTTCAGATGATCTAGAAATAACTGGATGCAGAACAGGAAAAAAAAAACTGTGTACTGGATTGCTTCCTTATCCATCAAAGGCCATCTGGTAAACGCCACACTGGCAGTTGCGCTGCATAGTGCTTGTATAAAGGAGACACTTCCTTTTCTGTGAGGCCCCAGGTCTTTATTTGACATGTGGCATCCTGTGCAAAGTGAGTCCAACTTAAAAAAACAATAAAATCAAAGAACACACTTCCACAATGTTGCCTGCCGTTGAGCTTGTCGTGTCATTGAGGTTAACAACTCGTCTGTCTCCACTTTGCCGCTTATTTATTTTTCACTAATAGTTTTGTTTAAACCCCAAATTAGAATTTCCATCCTGGAAATCGTTTTGTAGGAGGAAGTCTTCATTGATCTCATTCTTCAAATATTTAGACACTGCTAATTTGCTGTTTGTACATGATTTGATGTCTTTTGAAGTTAAAAATCAAATAATGGTTGCCATCTGTCTGAGTGCTTTCATGGGTTCTGTTCGTCTCAGTGTGTATGCGTACCCATAGGGGACTGTTGATTAGCTAAGTCAGGGGAGGGCAGATGATTGATATAATGCTACGCCAACAACTGCTATAATGCTTATATTACTCAGTCTTTACTCATATCTAATATAATGACTCAATCCAATAACAGAATCTTCCTCCTTAAAAAATTTGTTTGTCAAAGTCAAAGGCACCGTTAATACAATGAGATCAGTTTGTCTTGATGCCATGTGAGTGGCGTTATTACGTGGACCAAAGGAAATGAATGCCTTGATTTCACCAAGGGGTATTACACTGGTTGAAATGGTACGCTACAGTTCTGCTGCAGTGTGTCTGGTTTGTTACAATGTTAAAAAATAGTCATTTTGACGTATATAAACAGAAGGAAAAAAATATCACAATAAATATCAGCAATACATATGATTTAGATTTTATTGGAATATAGATTAGAGGTTGTATCGGCTGGCCCTAGATCACACCGCACAGTCGTGAATAAATGATGAAAACTAAAGACAAGGACCTCATGTCTAATTAGACTTAATGATAGTATTAAAAGTCATACCTATTATACTAGTTAAAGAATTGGTGATAAAGTCAATATTCGATGTCAAAGTATAAATGCAGAATATAGCACTAGCTAAGCTAATGCTATCTTTATTACACACACTCTAGAGTGAGACAAAGTGGTTAACATGATCTTCTGACCTGGGTGCGGTTTCCTTCTGCAGTGTTTTTACCCATACTGTGCATATTAGTAGTATAAAAATGTTAGAAGCACTAAGCAAAAATCTCTGTGCATTGATTAATGGACTGAATTTATTTAGTGCTCTTTGAGTCATACAGACCATTCAGAGCAATTTACAGTAGAACCAGATTCCCCAGGCTCACAAACACAGACATCCATCCACCAATACACTAATCAGTAGGTATATTAATCTTCAGTCAGAGATAAAGATAACGTCTGAACACTTTCGGTGAATCAATAACCCATCCATGATGGATTTGCTAAAATAAAATAAAATGAAATAAAAACCTGGAGCAAATCACACCGAATATGTAGAGCGGAGAATAGCCAGAGGTAATTGGGAGCACTGTAGGAATGGAGCATTAATGCTTTTGTGGGGGAGAGTGAAAGAACGAGCTGATGCTTAGTCTCTAAATGAAAGGAAACAGCATGTTCACAGTTCATTACCACTTCCTTTTTTCTCATTAATCAAACCGCAAAGCACTAAAATGTGTCAAAAAGGAAGTTATTTCTTTTTACCTGAAATGGTGTGTGGGTGTGTGTGTGTGTGTGTATGTTTGTGTGTGTGTGTGCTCCTGTCTAGACTTTAGACTGAGGACCATTTTTCACTGGTTTTAAGCTCATCACCTGTAAAGACTATTTAATACAAAGTGAGGACATTTTGCCTGGTCCCCCTTTTGAGACAATATTACTGAGATCTACTGGTTGGTTACAGAGGTATGCTTTGACTTAACTTTTAGTTAAGGTTAGTGTCTGGAATAGATCGGTAATAGTTAGGGTTAGGAAAAGTCTCCTAGTACTGGGCTCGACACACGGGGAGCAACGTCACTCCTTCTCCATTCATTTTCTATGAAACTTGCGTGGTGAGGCGAAAATCGCCTGCCCTCCTCCAGCCAAGCGACAGGCGACATTCCTGCCCGTGAGATTCTGCGCTCGTAGACTTGCACACGCGGGTTTGCGACGCAACACAAGAAAGTAGAAAAATGTTCAACTTTTGTTGCTGCCACATGGCGCTACAACCAATCAGCGAATGTTTCATTGACTGACCAATAAGCTGAGAGCATGCTACTTCAAATTGCAACCGCTTTGACATGGAAGAACAGGTCTTTTTAGCTGTGTCCGATGTTCCTATATTTTATGATTATCATCCTTGAGGTCCATCATCAAATGATGATATACTCCATGATGTTTCCTTATTTCTAATATTGGATGAATCCAGAGTTGCCTTTTTATTTTCTTAAGTAACGTGAACAGCAGAATTTCTGTCAATTCCAGCAAAATAATCTTAATCTTCATCCTTGATGCTTTGTCTGTCACTGATCACTTTTAAAAATGTCAGAATTGCCGTGAATTTAACAACCAATAGGATTTCTTGGAGACAAGGGATCTGAGAGCACGATGCCGCAATCGCTGCTGTTTATCGCGTCCCGTGTGTTCATTTTCACCTGGGTGGTGACGAGTTTCGCCTGTTGCTGTCGCTCCCCGTGTGTCGAGCACATAAGGCATAATACAGTAACTGAAATGAATGGAACTTAATGAAGGTCCTCGCAAATACAAGCAGAAAAAGAATGCGTGTGTGTGTGTAAAAGTGTAAACAGAGGAGCAGGTTTTGCTATCATAAAATTGCATCTACGGAGGTTGCTTCTTGTATAGATAGTAGACTGTACATGAGGGTATGGAAATATATCCGTGTCCTATGACATCTTTTAAACTGCAAATGTATAGTAGAGCCAGAATATTAAAATTCAGAAATAACTAGACAAAAGTATAACTAACTTTGAGACTTACAGGTAAAGACTCGTTAGATAATAGAGGAAAAGCTATATTTTCCCAAACAACGGTATATAAAGCTGCATATTTTCCATCAACTTCCACTAGAAGAAACACAGATGCTGATACAGACCCTTGTGACAAAATCAGTTTCCATTCACACTGACTGAAACCTTCCAGCCGTCTCCGACATCAGAGAGGCAGCACGAGGAGCCGAGGGAGACCACAACTCATTTATGCCTTTCTCTGGGCTGGTGCTGGTTATTAGCTGGAATCGAATGATCCAACATGCCTGTGCCACGGGCAGGCCCATCGTAGCAAAAGCTGCTGTGTGTATATGGAAGACATGAGGGAGCAAGAGGCAGCAAAAGCAACCTGCAAATTCCATTAGAGGCAACTAAGGATGTAATAAAGATTTGATGGGTCACAATCCATACCTGAGAAACAGTGGCACTCAAATTAAAAGTATTTTTCAACTCAAACCGTGCCCTCAGAGAAGCTTCACGGGGCCCCAGTGACAGACCAGACATTTCCGGTTTCAGACGGTGCCTGACCCTGCTGCTGATTGGATCTGATTATTATATCTCTGAAGCCTCACCCTCTTCATGTGTTCGTCAGATATTGCAAAATTATGTAAAAAGCTAGAAAGCTATTTAATAAATAGATTTTTGTCATTTTACTGGAATCCTGTTTCAGATAAAGTGTTTACTCCAAACATGTACTGAAAAACTTTCCTAAGGAACAAAAGCTGTCAAACAATTTAGCGTTAATTTGTCAAATACTCATGAAGCAAAACTGCAAAACATCCTCATATTTACAGGACTGCTTAGAGCAAAATGCCAACAGGTCCGCGACAGGAATGTAACCTGCTGATACTTTGAAGGTACAATTTTTGCCATCTTCACAGCTTTAGTTAGGAAGTGGAACAGCTAGAGTCAAATGGGTCTGAAGTAAAGCATCAGAAAGGTACATTTACACCTGAAGGCGAAGCTAAGAACAGAACAGTGGTACAGTGGGAAGGGCTCCTAAGAATCTCAGCTGATTGGAAGTGAAACCACCTTAAAATGTGTACCTTGACATTTACACTTATTCTTTCTAAATTATAGTCAGTTGATAGAGTGAGGCAGCCATTTTTGCTTTTCAAGGCTGTAGTTGCTTTTCACCTTCTCTTCCTCTGGCAGTTGCCCCTGTAGCCTCGGTTAGAGCTGGGGCTCATTACTCTCAGCCTAGTGCTTTGCCCTCAAGGCTACACTCTCTTGTCTCCCCCCTTTCCCTATCCTGTGCTCTATGTCATACTGCTAACTCCAACCTTATCTTTTTGTACCACAAAGCTCAATGTTCAATGTGTGCAGACATTTTCTCACAACACGTTCCAGCCATCTACTTCCCATATCAGTGAGTGCAGAACGTAATGCCACATTCTGCCTACAAGTATGACTACGTTTGAGAGCAAAGTGTATACTATGTATTAGGGATGCGCTGATACAGATACTGGTTTCGGGCTGACACTATTCTAATGTACTCATTGCAGGATTTCCACATTTTTAGCATCATTAACTAAACTAATACTGATACCGATACCCTGCAATAATTTCACAGAAAGAGTGTATTTTTTATTTGAAATATTAGTTTTGTGGTTATTTTTATAATTTTTTTAAATCTATTTGACTATCATTTGTTGCAACAAGCAGAGGAGAAAATAAAAACCTGTCTTCCAATTCATTTCAAGTTTTTGTGTTATAGAAGTATCGGCATTGGTACTCAATATTGGCAAGTACTCAGATCCATGTATCAGTATCGTATCCAGGCCCGGAGTGGCTAATCGAGAGCACTCGGACATTTCCCCGATGGTCCGTCTGATATTTGGGCCACATGGGCTGGTACTATGGCAACCAGAGCTGTACTAGTGTGTCAAATGTTCAACTAGACAAATAAGATGTGCTAAAAACAGTATTTCTGAATTATTTTGGCAAAAGTTAAAACTTGTAGGGGAAAATGTTTAAGTAGTCCCATGTACACTGCATTTCATTTTTCCCACACTACCATGGATATCGAGGATACTGAGTTTTTACTGAAACGGCTTGCCATACTGGGCCGGCAACTTGCAGCTCTTCTTTTTTTTTGGGAGCACCTTGACGTTACACTTCAGAGTACTCAGTCAGCGGTGTTTGAAAGGTCTCAAACAGATGACAATTATTGCTCATGTGCAAAAATGAAATCCAAAACAGGCTTGTGGTTTGTGACAGCTTACGAGAACAATGAAACGGGGAAGACAACACGTTGAACTTTCCATGAAAACCACTGTTCCAGTTAGTTTATCAAGTCGATATAAAGTGTGAAGTTGTGGCAACTAACATAACATCCAATTTTAAAAATATGATGCGACAGCAAAAGATTGAGAAACTTTGTCTGGTAGCTCCTAAGAGCAACAAGAGACGACTAGTCTAGTGTGGAGCAGGATTATTCATTGAGTTAATATTATCAATTAGTACTAATAAAATGAAGAGCATGGTGTAGTCCTGCTTTGA
Source organism: Apricaphanius iberus (assembly GCA_028564705.1). Lineage (NCBI taxonomy): Eukaryota > Metazoa > Chordata > Actinopteri > Cyprinodontiformes > Aphaniidae > Apricaphanius > Apricaphanius iberus. Next base: position 2,236,751 of record JAPXFQ010002998.1, read on the forward strand.
AAAGTGCTCTGCAATGCTAGCTGATTCAGCACTACAACAATACAACTGAAATCAACTAATCAAAGACTTTTTAAAATTGGGAGATTTGTAATGAGAATTATGATCAAATTTAAATGCCACTTAGTGTTTTAAGCAGAGCAAAGAGTCTGTAGTGATGAGGGCATTTCTCTTGTCAGTGCACTAGCAATATGTGTGTTAACAAGCAGGCATTAGTTCCAATAAAACCACTTTCTATGCCCAAATGACTGTGACTTTTATTTAAAAGTGAGACTATAAATACGCAAAGTCCAGATTTTAAATAGAATAGAATGAAATAAAAATATAAATTTAGCCTGCATGTTTTGCCATTGACATATATATAATTTACAACACATCCATTAACAATATCAGAATTTTGAGGCACTACGTCTATAATCAGTCCCTGAGTAGCCTGCTCTCCCTTTCACACTTCAGTTTCCCTAAACTCATCTGCTGCACCTGCCACAATAAAAGTAATATTCTCTAAAGCTTTGCTGCATTTATATGGGAATGTGGATGTGAACGAATCCTGAAATTAATCCACCTTGTGAAAAAATTAACCCTTATTTATACTGAAGTGGACATTTTTTTAGAAAAACACCCTCTAAATTACAAGGCTTTACAGAACAATGTACTGGTTAAGCTTTAACATGCAAAGTTATAATTACATGATTTTAATTAGTGATACTCTGTGCCAATGCCGATACCTCTAGCACAAAAAATTACAATGAATTGGAAGATAGACTTTATTTTCTTCATTGCTTGTTATAACAGATGGTGGATCAGATAAAAAATAAAATATTTGTAAAATGACAACAAAACTAACATTTCAAGCAAAAAATAAACATTTAGTATGAAATTATTTCACTTTCCACATTTTAAGTAACAGTTCATGGTATCATTTAACTTTCACGGATACCAGTATATTAGAACGGTACTGGCTTGATACCCGATACCGGTACATGCCTAATTTTAATTTAAAAAATATGTTGTGCTATAAAGTGGGCCGGTCTGAGGCATGAAACTTCAGGGCTATGCTTTGCATTACAACTATGGGTATACCGGTACACATATTCATACAGTGAATTTACAGTATGGCTTTGTCGGTTTGTGTACTGAACGAATACAGCAAAGTTTTCTACCTCAATACAAGGAGATTTTTATGTATGGAACTAAGATCTCAGTGAGAGATTCTGTAACGCAACTGAAATAAAACAGACACCAAAACAGCTCCCAGCTAACATTACACTCTGCTATTTGGGAATATTACAATTACTCATGCAGCCCCAGTAGCGAAAGACAGAATTTTGTCAGCAAACACATCTTTCAACAGCGATAATGTATATAATTCGCTTTGCAGAGGACTGAACTAATCATCTCAAACAATGTCCAGCGGAATGTAAATGTCACTGATAGTGGAAAAAAACAACTGACTTCTACAAGGGGAGCAGGAGAAGCCAAACAGCCCAAACTCCTTATTTTGGAAAAAAATGCTAATTGGCAGAATCCCCATTTATGAGGAGGGATTTTCCCATCAGCTACCCATGCTGCATTCAGGTTTAGCTGGGAGACTAGGCTCCAGCTTAGACTCCAACGTGATTTAGATGTTTTATTCTCAAATATGGCCAAGGTAATATAATTTTTTTAAATGTCAATAATGTCTGCCTCCAAGTGGTCAGATTGTTTTGCATTAACAACCATTTATTGAAAAAAATCGAATCTTCAGTTAGTTCTATACTTTCAACCTTTTTAGATTATAAAATAAAATACACTGTTTAAATTGATTTTTATTTTTTTACAGCTGATCAAAGTAAAAAAAAGTCATGAATAAATTTTTTTTTCTTGATTAAAGAGTACCAAAAACGTACAGAATCATGATTTTTGTGTACCATTACACTCCTCATTACAACGGCACAATAACTGAAATAGGTTGTAGCAATGAAGGAACTTTTAAAAAAAAAACATGGTTGCTGACAAAGTTTAAACATAACATCTTATTGTTTTCTTTTAACAGGGGCTTTCCTCTCTCCAGAACATTATGAAGGCAAAATTTATAATGACTTAAGAGTTATTTTATTAGCTAGACTGTTACACCTGTGCTTTTATTCCATGCAGCTCCTCCAGACTGACCATGGGCCTGTTAGCTGCTTGTCTGATTAGGGCTCTCAGACCAGTTGGTTTAGGACAGCCCTGTCTTAGTAGGTTTACAATTGTGCAATAATCTTTCCATGTTCAGGTGTTAAAATGAAAAGTAATCTGCAATATGTCTAAAGTGTGAGTATATTGTTTTCTAGCCCAACCCAACTTTAAACAGCAAATCCCTTGAGGCCTTCACAGAACAGCTTGATCAATACGGAGATTAAATTACACACATCTGGACACAATCTATTTAATGTAGCTACCACAGCACACCTTTTGTATTTTCATTTCTAAGTTAAATAGAAAACTATGTTTAATTTGCCTTCCACTTTACCAATATGCACCAGTTTTTGTTGGTCTATTAATAAAATACCAATAACATTAGATGTTCAAGGGGTTGGAAAGGTACTTTATAATTACTTTGTAATCATCTGAAATGTATTGAAACCAAGTAAGTTTTAGACTTCAATATAGATTAATACCCTTTATGAAATGGAAGGGTTCAACTTGCTTTGAATATTGCGAGCTAAAAGTAGAAAAATGCAGGTGAATGAAGTGAGTCATGACCCACTGAATGCGCACCTAGTCAAAGCGCCAACATGTGATGTCGTTCCCGATAAAGACTTGCCTCATATTGTGAGACCGGATACAAATTAATAGAAAACGGAGAGAAAATCAATTTCCACCGGCATATGAAAACCCATTGTAAGTGTGAAAGCCTGCAACTAAGGCATATTTGCGATAAACAGACACAAATTGAATATGGTCACAGAGTAAATAGGCAAATCAATTCCATTCCAAGTTAATCTGCATTTTGCTGGGTCTTTCGCCATCTGGCATTCAGCCCACTCAGTCCAATTCACAGAGAATGTCGAGTATCAGGGAGATGAGGAATTCATTCTGAGTTAATAAAAAACAGACGCTTAGTAAAAAAAAAAAATCACCGTTGGTAAGTCATTAAAAGTGCAAGAGCAGCAGCCTGTCTGGAAATGGCTGATCAGCTCCTTGGGTGCTTTTCTCAACAAGAGACCTGGACATGTCGGCCTTAGCTCTGATGAATTGAGCCATAAAGGTGATTGGCTCAGACGAAAGCCCGTGCCTCTCGGGCGAAAACACATCAGCCTGATTTGAATACATCGTCATGCTGAAAAGGACAAACCCGTTTAGGCTGCGAGAAAATGATACACGGGAATAAACAAGAGATTTGCACAGCGGCTCTGTTTGAATTCCTACATCAAACCTGGCTGCAACTGAGACAAACGGAGCCTGTGGGATGCATAAGCCTTCATTACTGTGCAGAAACTGGTTGTCAGGTTACAAATGCAGGGCCTCGGGTGGAGTGTGTGATTTTGTAGCAGAGGCTGCCTGCTAATTACCAACCAAGGCAACATGCCACTATTAAAAACACAACCCTGAGTGTCTGCTGAGCTAATTTGTCTAATTACATCTTTGTAACTTATGAAAAGACCTAACATCACCCCAGAGGCGTGCTTTTGGATTGGGATCTTTATGGAGGGTAAATGAAATCTTTGCAGTCTTATTGGAGCTGCCGCTTGCCTTAGTCGCTGCAAGTTACTCAGAGAATGGGGGAGAATTTCTGGGTAGGTGGTGGGCGCTGCACTGGGTGATGCTGTTACTATTTTTATATCCCTCAGGTTCCTTTCCCCATGGGACAACCACCCCCATTCTGTTGACAAGCCTCCTGTTTATTTTTCCTCATCATTAATGTGATTTTTTTTTCTTTTTCCCCCCTCCTAAATGTATCTGCAAAACCAATATTTGGTGCCAGTTATAAGGCACACAGTCTTCCAGTCAGTGTAATAGATTGTGACGGAGCTGTCACTGTAATGAGGGCCTATGGCAACTGCTAGCAAGAATGTCTAACAGAAGGAGGGGGGTGAGTTGGTGGACCCATTCTGACATGTGTCAATTTACTGAAATTTGAAAGGTTCAATCTGAAAAAAAAACACCTAACAACTTAATTTGAGAGCTTACGTTTAAGGGAAAAGTGTTTTTCAAAGAATGCTCGTTGCCACTTGTTCACTGCTCACGTATGCTGATGAGCCTGTCAAATTCCTTTCTTTGAGTTAAAAAAAAACTAGAGCCTGTACATTTCATCTAATCTTGAAAACAACAGCAACAACATAGAGCACACTAAATCTGTGATGATAAGATATGAAGAGAATAATCATGGTGGAGTTAGTCAGAAAAAAGAACAAACAGGATGATGCCATCTCTAGCCTTCCTTCCCTCTTCCGTTTCTCAACTGTAAAAGCTGCTGTTTGGCTGCGATCTTATCTCTCTTAGCGGTTCATTTTCGGTTTAACAGCTCCCAGGAGCCAGGAAGGTTAGCTATTTTTGGGGTCAGATCTTCTGCCTACGTGGGGATAAGCTCATCTTTCGGCCCTGAGAGGAGTCCCACACGTCAGACCTAGTTTGGGTTCGAGAAAGTGATTCATAATTATGAAACCGTGTGGAGACTTTCACTTTTCACTGGTATAGTTTCAGGAAGAAAACATGAAAAAAGAAAACAAAAAATAAAGATATTTCTTTTGAATTATGAAATAATCAACAGGTGTTTGTGCAAATTTTATATTTTCTATAAAACTTCTGAAAGGGCAACCTGGTAACCAACCTTCACAAACCAGTTTTCACAAATTTGCCATCACAGGATAAAGCAATGTTTGTGTGGTTTTTGTTCCGTCTGTCTTGACTCAACCCACTCACTTGTGGAGATGGTGGTGCACGCTGGCCCAGCCGGAGATGTGTCAACTGAAACCTAGATGCGACCTCAGAGACCCGGTGAAGCCTGCTATCTCTTCTCGTTCTTACTCATCAATGCCTCAACTCTATCTCACTGCCTCTCTCACTCTCTTTTTTTTCCTCCTAATCAGGTGAGATTTTATCAAGCCTTCCCTGTCGGTAACCACTATCTGTTGTGAAATTTCAGACGGCAAAGCGTGTGGGAACCACAGTATCAGTTGCGCTCATCTCGCCCAGCACCTTTACAGACGCGCAGGCGGTTTCTGAAAAGGCGAGAAAAGCTTCACAAAGAGCATATCTGAGACCGGTTTAACACAGACTTTCAGTGGAAACACTTTCATACTCTATTCAACCTTATCTCTCGTCTTCTCTTCCATGTTCTTGTTTACTTTAAACACCAACACTGACAGCTTGCAGCGGTTCACTGCAAGTTTGAGAATTATTTTATTATTATTTTTATCTATTTTTTGTATGAATCTGCTGGGCACATATGTAGAAGAGATGCGAGTTTTGATACAATGACAGCTTGGAAATCCCTATCAGTCAGAACTTTCATAGTCGTTTATTTGTAAGACAAACTGTTGATGAATGCTGTGGTAATCCTCTGAACCTACATTATACTACATCAGAGGTATTCACAGTGAGTATATTCTTCCACGGGCTAAACTGCCGCTTTTCATTCAATATCATGATCAAAGAGACTCTTTACACTTACAACCGAGCTCAGAGATTAGATTTCGTGGTTCCAATAAATAGCACCCAGTATGGATGCAGAGGAATTGCCCGAACTGCTACTGAGAGGCATTCTTTCTGCCTGCTGAAATGATCAAAAAGCTTGAATCTTAAAATGGATGGTAAAATTGATGGTAAAATACATGAGTGAAACTTCTCTTATGGTTTTGGGTTTTTTTCAGAAATTATAATGGGTTTGAGATACAGCAAAATATGTCTGATGGAGATACTTAAGACTGCTCTTTACCAGTGTCCATAAATTCAAAAATGAGATTTTTTCCAATTAGTAAAAGCACCATGCCGAGGTGCTACCATGGTCCTGATAACCTCGGTGTGGAGGCTGTTAGCGAGTAAAGAGGTTCAAATACAGCTCATTTCATTACTAGTGAGTTGCTTAAAAAATACATCAGAGGTAGCAGAAAGTAGGAGTTTATTAAAAAGTTTTAACATTTCTACAGGACCATGATGGTTATTTATACTAGCTCCAGCAGCCAAGAGCTACAGTACACTTTGGTGGGTGCTGCTGCTTTTTTTCATACCTTTGTAGTAGGGCAGGGCAATATATTGATTAGATCAATTTATTGAATTTTCTGTTTATAAAGAATAGGTTTGGAAAAAAATTGAGAAAAGAAAAAAAGAAACATTTACCAATGCAACTCTTGGGTTTCCATAGTTCAAAGTGATGTCAGACCACCCAAGGCCTTCCATCTTGTTTTACAGCATATCTTTATTTGGACTTTGAATCCAGGTAGATTTCAAGAAGGAATGATTGAAAGCATGTTTTAAAACTATTTTCTGTTATTTGTCATTTTTTAAGAATAGAAAAGGAGAAAGTTTTATGTTAAAACTTTAATGTAACATGAAAAAATGCAAGCTTTTCTTTTTAATACATATCATCCACCCCTAACTTCCTTTAATCTCTCTGAAATAGTTCTATGATGTCCCATAACATGCTCAACCTTTGAATAAATATTTTAATCAAAAATAACCTTCTTACATCTCCAACCCATCCCAAGGAATGTTAACCATCAACAAAGAGTGATTTATTTTATATCGTCATATATATCGATATCTTGATATAACTTTTTTTCCATATCAGCCAGTATTACTTTACAGATTGTTTGGTTGTTTCATACTTTTGACTAAGCGATCACGATCCTTTTCAAGTCAGCAAGAACATTTTGTCAATATATGAAAAGTGAACAAACTGACCAAGAAGCTTATTTTAGTCGTTACGAGGAAGGTGGAACATATTACACCAAAGTTGCTCTGTTTTAATTGTTTAACCTTTCACCACTATGCTGATTTTGGAAATGTTTGCATAACGCATCATGATGGGTGATTAATGTACCAGATTAATTAAAACAGCACAGAGACATTACCAAAAAGAAAGACGCAGCAGTTTCTGTCTCAAACAGTGCTCCTGCTGGTCCAAATTAGTATTGTACATCCAAAGGCATAAAGTTACCCTTTCGGGAAAGGATCAATTGTGAAGGCCAGCGCGCTGAAATTCTGGATTTCCCTCCTTCAAATGCCTTTTCCATGGTGAGATTTTCTAACTCTGATGGTTTTCCTTGAACTCACCTTATAAAATATGTTAGCATAGCTAACGCGTGAAGGCTTTGGTGGTGCTATCAGTTGTGTCACAGGCACTTCAATGTAATAAAGTGATGCTATGGGCCCTCTGGCATGAATAATTCAGATTACCAGGTGACCATAAAAACGAGGGTGCAGAAGTGTGGGGAACCGCAGGAATATTTATGTGATTTTTAAGGCACATAGGGTGCCGCTTCAGATGAGTGAGCAATTTTAATTCAATTTGAAATTTCTCTTTCAAATTGAGACAAGACCTTGAGCTCAGGCAGGGAGAATAAAGAAGGAGGCATCAGAGATTGGAGCCATGGTTATAGGGTGGGAGGAGAGAGGAGTGGAAGTTCTCCTTGCCATCCATCACAGTGGCACTTCAATGATTGTCAAATAAGTAGCTCTGTCCAAACCCATCTTTTATCATTATGTTTGAATGAATCTATCTGGGGATCATATCATCTAGCACATGGGAGGGCACTATTTTGTATACATGAAATGAAGATGATATGGAAATGGGATACATGGTAACGGAATGTCTGAGATGGTGAGATGGATTCACATCGCCAGCTAGGAAAACAGTACGCTATTTGATCTGAGCACTGTGAGTTGGACATTGAGAAATGCATCAAATTCTGCTGTCGGAACATTCTGTGAACTTCATGTACACACACTCACACACATATGTTTTTCTTAAGATAAAGATGGCAAGTTGCCTTTTAAAAGTTGTTTGGAAACAGTTGTTGTTTAGCTAAAAATTTTGGAAATACTTGAAATTGTGTCGCTAATGGCTCCCACACACCTGTTGTTGAGTTGGAAGAGTAGTCATCTCGCAATGTGAGAGTGGTGGGGTTGATTCCAGTTACTGCATGTTTAGCATTAATCTGCACATTAAAGAGCAATTGGTTGAATGTGCTGTGATGGACTGGCGACCTGTCCAGGGTGTACCCCGCCTCACATCACTGATCAGCAACAAAAGGCGCCCAAAGTAGCAAAGAATAACAAGAGATCGACAATGGAAGAAACAGGGATGGTTGCAGTGTTTCCATTTGTTATCTGCTTCACCAGCAACTCTTCCAATTTTACAAGTGGCGGTTGTTTGGTAATGTCTGCTAATTTCAACCAGACGGTTTCCAAAAAGATAGCCCAAGGCAGGTACTTGTTTGTTTTCATGAAATGGCCTGGAAAATGGTCATATTAGAGCCGGCCCGGTGAAATGGAGACAGGTGTATACCATGAAGGTGCAGTAAAATTACCCTGAAGATCTAATATTCTAATTAGGCTTATTGAAAATCTGTTGCAAGGCATGGAAACTGATCTGACTGAGGTGGAGCTTTTTTGCAAAAAAGACTGGAAAAAAATAATGGTCTCTAGATGGTTCTTCAGATCTGGTAGAGACACATCTCAGAAGGAGTAAGATGCAAGGGTCAATACTTCTTCAAAGCGTTGACTCATAGTTGACTCATAATAAAAATATCCACTTTGTTATTCACATATATAACTTTTAAATGTTCCAAAAACGTATTTTTTCCACTCACTTTTACACACTTATTAACTACCTTGTGTTTGTCTGGTACATATAAAAGTCCCATAAAATGTATTCTAAGCTTGTGGTTGTGATGTAACATAATGTGGGAAAAGTTCAATGGGTATAAATACTTTCAGTGTACTGTTTGCAAAGCTAAAAACAGAGCTAAATAACATTGTAAATGTGGATGAAAACTCTGGCAAGGACTTAAGAAGACTGTGAAAGCAAAAGCTGTTCAATCCATTCCCAAATTGTCAAGGGGCCTCCTCTATCACAAAACAAACCCACCTTAATCCCCTCTAATCATACTTAAGCATGAGTGTTTTTTTTGTGTGGAAATGTCTAGGTACAATTTGTAGGCCTTTCCCTCATTCCTAGGGTAAACCAGCTATAATCCAGAAATCCTTTTGGCCACAACAGAGATGAAATGTGATGTAGGGAGATCAGATGCGGAACAGTGTAAACACCATGTAAGTAGGAGGAAAAACATTCCCCCACTGCAGTTTACCATGTTTGTTGACAACATGAAATGCATATGATGATGAATTCAAGCAGCTAAATTTTGAAACGTACCAAAGCTGTTATGAAAAAAAGAAAAAAAAAAGTGACACAGATGATTGGTAATGATCAGCCCTGTCACTCGTGTCTCAGAAATTAAAATTACAAGCCTGATGGATGCAATACCGGGTACCAAACTAATGCCATTATTATTCAAGACGGTGCATAACCAAGCAGTGGAATGATTACATTTGACTTGCAATGATTTCCCCCCCGCATAAGAAAACAACAGCTTGGAAAAACAAATAGACATATTCCCAAAGGTAGCTTTGATACTGCTGTAAATAAATCTCATCACTGTAGTGCAAAGTGTTTTGATTTCATTGGAGTGCAGAAAGAGAGAATACAAGTCCAACCCATCTGTCTCCTAAAACTTGCAGGAGGACAGCGCGGGGTAAAAAGTGCATCTGTATCACTCCCAATGCTTTCAGTTGCATGATTATCCTCACAGCCTATCAAATCCCTCTCCCACTAGCTGAGAGCTGCTTTTGGAAAAGCAGGGCTGACAACAGGTAAACACGTTTAAAAGGATCTGACGCAACGTAATGGAAGAGAAAAACACTTCCGTATTGTTTAGGGGCCCTGGTGCTGCACTGGGCCTGTTCAGGAGTCAGCCATTGTCTGGTGTCACCTAATTGGATCAAGGACGTGTGGAGAACAGATGTGAATGGCTGGCTGAGGTAAACACTGGACCAGAAGATGCCAGAACCAAAATTGTTTTGAAAATTTTTTCTGGCTCTCAAGAATGACTTTGAAATACAGCATAAAAGCTTATTTGTCGCACAACCAAGAAGGCCATAAATATTTCCATCCTGATATGGATAAAAGCCACCCTAGAATATTTTTGTTAATTAAAGCGTTTAGTAGTAGATGTACTCAAAAGAAATTTAATAGGCAAGGCAAGTTTATTTGTGGAGCACCATTGATAGAAAAGGTAATACAAAGGAAATTGCATCAGCAGTGAGAAATACATGGAAACTGTAAAAGAAACAAACAATCAAGAAATAGAAAAGAACATGTCAAATGCACATTTAACATTTGTGCATGGTGTTGAATATATAACATTTTAGAAGGTTTCCAGGACTGAGACACAATTGTTGGATTTTTAGTGTCGGTGTTATTGAGTGTACCTGAGAACTCACTATTATGATAACTAGTCTTATATTTTTGGGATCAAAAATATATCTTCCAGTCTTTCCTGCATTAAGTGTGAGAAAATTCTGATCCATTATTTCAAAGGATAAACGCTTATGCCTCGTTTCCAATGAGCGATGTGGCACAGGTCGGTGCAGTTTGGTAAGCTATTTAACAGAAGGTTACACCCTGCAGTTAGGCTCTCATAAGGCAGAATAGAATAGAACAATCCTTTATTGTCCCACAAGGGAAAATTAAGTTTTAACAGCAGCAAAGCAAGAACAGAACAGAATTTAAGAGTAAAAAAAAAGATGTACATTATAGACATAGTTACTAAAAACAGAGTATTGTGCTGTTATTAAAGATAAAAATACAGATAAAGTGGCATACCCAGGTCTTAATGTGCAACAGAGCAGAATACTTAAAAGATGTTAAAAAAATAAACCCAAACCTCTAACATGACGCCATAATAGTGTAACAACAAACATGATCCACTAGTTTATCTCATGCTTGTCCTAAGTGGTTTTTTGCTCCCCTATTCAATGGACTGTGTTGTGTGATGCCATTCGCTCTGCCCTAACCCCTTTGTAACATGCCATCTTGTATGGAAGGGGGTATTTACTGAAGACGGTCCAGTAATGGTATGGGTCAGTTGTATGGGTTACTTTTATTATTAGAAACAAACAAACTATAATAAAAAAATGTTGCCTGAGAACAGAACCTTGTGGAACCCCAGATGTAATCAACTGGGAAACGACACAAAGTTGTTCTCGACTGCCAAGCAAGATCTGAAACTGGTTTTCCACAGTAATAAACAATCCCACCCAACTTTCCAATCTATTATTTGGTAAGATATGCTCAACTGCATGAAATGTAGCACTGAGATCCAGTAAAGCTAAGATAAAATTTTTCTATCCATCATTTTTCAAGCTTAGAATTGCACAATCAACACAGTGGTGTTGTCAAAACCTGAATGTAAAGTACTTTTAAGAGTATTTTGTTATCAAAGGGGTCTACATTTGTTAACTGTCATTTAAATTACCATTGCCTCTGCAGCGCACAAAAATTTACAATAGCACAAAGGCCTCAACAAGGCATTGAACAAGTGATGATCTTCGGTAAAGGACAAATGACACCTTTGAGACGAGTATTCTTGATCTAATTAAGAGATGGCAAAAGGTGTCACTGGGGTCTGATAGATTTCGCACGGCACTCTTTTCTGCTTGCACTGACTTGTCACTAAAGTGTGAAACATTACCATGAACCAAGAGCAATGGAGAGAGACAGAGAGACGGCATAGAACTACTTCCAATCAGGCATCTGCCTCCCCTACGACACAGCTCGATTTAACCTTGAAGAGTAATGAGATCTGACTTGCTTAAATGTTAGCATTCTTAAATCATCAGGAAGTGCCTCCGAGGAGCTGATAATCACTATGCCAAATTGCTGTGCTCGCTAATTTCATTTCTCCCCAGCATTTGCTTGCAGTTAGTGTCGATTATTCAAGAACAGGCATTTAATGTTGCCAGGTCCCAGGGGTGTGACATTAAAATGTAATAACTTGCAACATAAATGAAAACAAAAAAACATTACTTTCCTCCCGCTGCATCATTTTCCCCCTCCTCTTTCCTCCATCAGCTCCCTCCCTCCCTCTTCAATCTCTCTCCACTCCCTCTCCGTGGTGGGTGTTCGAATCTAATTCTCAGCCCATCTGGCAGGCGTAATGAAGGCGGGTCGGGCTTGCGATGCCCTGCTGCCATGGCTCGACGGAGCAGGAGGTTAGCTGACAGATTGGGCCAGGATGAGTAGAGGGGAGTCGCAGAACCTGCTGAGTGAATAAGTCGGCCCAGTTAATCTCTCATGTGCCCCAGCATGAACGGGGGCAATGCCGAACACACGCTGGGGGTGGCAGAGCGTGGGGTCTGAGTGTGGATGGTCAGAAGTAAAAGCATTGAGGGGGGCACTGTCATATTAATGTAGCCATTTCTTTTGTGAAATCTAGCTACTATATATATATCAAGGTGGCAATTAGCAAACTGAATAACAGTCGGGGGGAAGCTGAGATTGACTGTTACAATATTAATCTTGCATTCAAACCGTATGCGTTTTTAGCGTCAAACAACGCTCACAAAGCGGCTAGTTTGACGCCTATACATTTTTAAGCTGAAGCTTGCAAAGCGTGGTTGGGCCTTTCTCTGACGGATGTTTTAAACACTATTGCATCGTGGTTGGCTAGACAACGTTGACGTTAGGCGACGTCACTAGATTGAGAGGCTTTGATTGGTTGACGTGCTGTGTGAAGGATGTCAAAAGTTAACCTAACTGTACTTCTGCGTTGCTTGCGTTTACTGCTTTGCCGCTTGAAACGCACGAAAAGCTTGAAAAACTGATGCGGCCAATTTGCACAAAACACAGCAGAGACTCGTATGCTCCTCTGACGCACCTCTGACGGCTTCAAACAAAGACTTTACATGTAATCTGGCTGCTCTTGATTTTTGGGGAAGTGGGAACGTTCCACAAATGCCTTGCAAAAGTACTCACACTCCTTAAACTGTTTCTTACATTGTCATATAGAAAAAACCTGAGTAACAATGGAAATGTTCTCTTGAGGTCTATGTAGTTTGTTACTTTTGTTACGTTTCTGGATACTCTATCCATCTACCTAGCCAGAGCAATGAGAGTTTTATCAAAAATAGACAAGACATACACAACCCTAAAGTCTATGCTAAAATTAGGGTTTGTCTGTCTTATATTATTTTCCATCTCCTGAGCCTGCTGTGATTTTTTTGAAGGTCAAGTAGATACATTTGGCAAATTTCAAATAACATAACTTCAGGGCAATTTTACCGGACCATCATCTGACGAGGTAAACCAATTGGTTGTTTCTGGTTTTTGTTACACATGGCTTCACCATCAACTCTTCCAATTCCACAAAGCTGGTTGTTTGGTGTTGCCTGCTCATATGATTTCTCTCTGCGTTATAACCAATCAGCATGACTTAACCACAAGTCACACCGAGTGACTCTACCAGGCCCTTCCTGGGTACATACCCCTAGGGTTGAACTTGGTTGGATCCTGAAATGGCCTGACCCAGTAAAGTGGGACACATGCATACTGTGCGGAATGGTGTATCTTTAGTTATCTAATAACAAAACTTTTAAAAGGACTATACATAAGTTTAACCACATATAAATATATACAAGTTAGGGGTAGGACTAGATAAGAAAAATGTATGTAATTAATTACAGGCTTTGTAAATAATTAATCTTGATTAACCACATTTTAAAAGTACAGCAATTGTTCCCCATGAAAAAAAGTAATACTTAAATATGAAAGGATTTGGGAGGATGACAATCGAACGTCACAGGTGTGAATACTGTTATCCTAAAGTGTAACTTAACCCCATGAAAAAGCATCATCCCGCCCCCAGGCAACATTTATAAAACTCTTATAAATAGGCAGGGCCAGGAGACACGGAGGGGCATGGCTAAGTATAGAGGATGAGCATGATGGGGCTCAGTCCTGAAACACTTTCAGGACTGAGCCTAGACTAGGGTTGAGCAGATGAACGATGTCATCGTCCATCGTGATGGCTGACCGACATCACAATGGAGAGCCACCACCGTGATACCACGCCCCCCACCCTGTAACGCACTAATCCTATAGTCTCTTCTATAGTTTAACTAAAAAATTTGCAGGGACTGCTCTGTAAACACTGAGAATATAGGCTAACTAATGTAAGTGTTGCACAGTGGGAAATATTTATACATTTATTTTTTATTTATTTTACATGGTTTGTGTGTTTGGTGTGTTTTGTTTGCATTTGTTTCACTCTGTGAAGCTCCAAGAGAAAAATTTAACTTATCTGGATGAGTCAGGTGGAGGAGCTGCTTTGTTACAGGTGCACAAAACCTGTTAAGCTGTACATAAAAAGAGCTGAGGCAGGACAGCAAAGACTGAAGACCACGAGCGATTACTACGCGCACAACTCCAGCGGCAGAAGGCAGATTAGTACAGTTTCACATGTTTTGAGAAGCGAGCAAAGATCGGCGCACAACTCACGCTATGGCCACTATGAGTCAAGGGTGCACAGATATCGGTGCCTGCCTTTTGTTTTCCAGCTGTTTTTGCCTGAAGGGGGGGAACTTATTATAAAGCTGTTACGTGGGAGAACGACCTGCAGTGAGTTTATTAAGTATAGCTTGGTTGTCTAATTTAGAAGGTAAAGGAATAATGTCCTTTTTTCAGTTTAAAGCTTTGAAAAGGTCCTGCATGATGCCGAAATCCGCGCGCACATAAAAACATGTTTATAATCCATACACATGTTTTTATTTAACTGAGAGTACATATTCTTATACCCCAAAATTATTTCTGCATCTGATCCCCGCCGGGCTCCTTGTTGACATGAAGGGAAGATTGAGTGTTTTTATCATTCTATTCCTCTCGTCTGTGATTGCGCAGAATCCCCTCTCCCACTGAAGCGTATACGCTGCAGCCATCAACATTTGAAGATGTTCGCCTATGTTGTTTAAATCCGTTCAGCAGAAGTACAGGGGTTGAACAATTCACGTGAAGGGAAATATTACTCTGTTGGACCAGCAGGAGATAAAAATGTACCCCCCCCCAAGAAAAAAGAAATGAATAACCAGAAAGGGCGACATCACATGCAGAAGGTGGGGAAATCCCCCTTCCCCCCAGCAAATCGCACACTGCTTATAATATATACGTATAGTAAAATAAGGAAAGTACAGAATTACGTTTTATTCCCTATATTTTAAGTATAGTTGTCATCGTCCATCGTGATATTTTACTGTAAACATGGTGAACTCCCAATTTGGGGGACATCGCCCAACCCTAGCCTAGACTTTTGATTTTATCATTTTAAACATACATTCTCCATGGTTAGAAAGAATAGTTAAATAAAAAACTTCCAACGGGCTTTCAGGAGTACAAAAAATTACTTTAAAATAATAATATAAATAACTACTCTCCAAAATTAGAAACTTTATCAGTACCAGTAACAGCTTACTTTTTAATTTTACAAAAATGAAACAAAAAACTGGAATAATATTATTGGAAGCATTTTCTTTTCACTATAACAAAAGTAAAAAGCAGCAGTCTCAGAAAGATGATAAAAGCTATGTAAACTCAGGGTTTCATTTTCCAAATCATCCTCCTCGGTCAATTTATAGATGCACAATGCACAGCATTGTTGTTGTTTCTGTGTCCATGTGACCTGTGGGTTCTTTGCAGCTTTTTGAACACAGAAACACATGTGCCAGATATATTAATGACGCTCTCTGCTCGTTTGTTGCCATTTTATGAGATTCGTACAAGGAGGCACAAAGGGAACTCATAACGACGTAACAGGGCACCACCTGCAGTCTGTTCAGTCTACGAATGAATCAGAACCAGGCATTAAGTGGCCGCACATGGAGGATGTCAGTTGAGAAAAAGGATGTCGACCTGCATACATCACAACAGTCAGTTTAAGTATGGTCCCCTGATTAACAAGGAAAACTCCTCAGAACCCGAGAGCGCTTGAAAAGCGGATTATTACCTGTTAGATTTACAGCCTCACCTCATAGCCTCACTTGTGCATTGTTGTAATCCACGTCCCATGATATCATGCATAGTCAAATGTTCTGCATTGATTGGAATGAAAACTGCGTTTAAATGCGTAAAAAACAAATGTATTCGATAATTCTTATGTAACAAATTAATTTTAATATTTAATTACATTTACTTAAACAGCGAGTGCTCGGGTCGAACAAACTGATTTCTGGAGTGATTTCCAAGGGCAGCTTAATGCGTAAGGACGTCTTGTACATTCGCTATCACCATCATAAACAGGTGTGGAGTAGGGGGATAACTTTTGAAGGATGGATTCAGCAGAGCATAAGAAGAGAGCGGCTGCAAATCCAGCCCAGACCCCAACTGAACTTAAACAACAGTAAAATTTCTTACCCCAGTTGAAGTCATGTCTGCAAATCTGTAAATTGTGAAGGACGGGACTGACTCAGCTGTTGCTTCTGTTCGTTCGGCGTGAACTCTCATACAGCATTTGTGAGCCCACACATATGGCCTGAGACGGCACTCACAAGCACAAAACTTTCAAACTTCACACAGTCGCTTTAAATAATATATCAAAAGCTCTGATCAGTAATCAGCAAGCGTTTTTAATAAATACTTCTTTACTGTTACTTGAGTATTTTCTTGGATGGCTATTTTTACTTTCACTTGAGTATTATTTAAGTTTCTGGTCCTATTACATAAGACTGTTGCAGCCTCTGAAACCCCAGCAGGATGATATCCCTGACTATATAGCCAGAGCTCTAATTGCAATATTTAGATTTAAGTATATTCATGGCGCAGTCAAAGTTCAGACCTTAATCCAAGTAAGTATCTTTGGTAAGGCTTGAATATCGATTTTGATGACATGCTATCAATTCAGTCTGACTGTTTCTGTCTCCAGACATGCAAATTCTATAGACATACCCAAAAAAACGTGAAACTGTAATTGAAGTGAAACATGTTTCTAAAAAGAATTAACTAACTGGGGCTGAATACAAATGGATGCTAGACATGAGATCATTATTTGCAAATATCTTTGAAACACATATCATTTCCACTTCTTAAAGAACTACCTCAAACCCTTTTTTTTCCATCACAAAATACAACATACAATTTAACACAATGAGTTGTTTTCTGTGTGTAAAGTGAAAAAGAAGAGAAAAAGCTGAACGAGTATAAATTATTTTACAACTTTTTCAACTTTGTCAGCTGGTTACCGCATTACGGTGTTAATGGTTTAATTCTGCAGCTAGAAGGGATAAGAGGAGGTTAAGTAACCAAATAAATAATAAAAAACAAATAAAATCGATTATTGCATTTTAATCTCAGTCAGAGGCTAATTCAGAGGCTTTCTTGTATTACAATGTCACAGAAGAAGTTGTCAGTGAAAATAAGATACAACAAAACATTTCTAATTAAATTGTTAGTAACTTCTTAACGTAGAGGAATAAAATGCAGCATAAGCAATGGAATCCAACGTATCTGTCAAAACTGGGCTTAAGTTCTTTTGGATCTCCAAGTGTTGACCAAGGAGAACAGCATATGGGATGCTGGCACTGGAAATCTACAACCAAATATGGTAAAGCTTCTTTATCAAAACATAAACCCACTGTACAATCTTGAAAATCTACCTGCCGTGTGTGAAACCATGTCATGGGGAAGTGGTGAAGCAGCCAAAGCTATGATGAGAAATATCCAATTGCTAACACCTACATGATTGTCAGGACAAGACACCGAAAAAAAGAAACTTCTCATGTTATGAGATATGCTTTTGTTCTTTAATCAGTCAGCAGTCAAAGGATGCCTAGCCTAAAATTACAGGCTACTTGGTATTGCAACACAGGCAGAAACAGAGAGAAGGAACAGGGAAAGAAAATCTGAATGTCTGACAGAGAAAACTCAGGACTGACAGAACCAGCAGGCATACTTAAGCTGTGTTCTGGACTCTAGAGAAACCACAACACTGTCGTTAACAGTTACTCTCCTCATAAACACACCAGCATCGGCTGGAGGTATAATTGCCCCTGCTTCTCCTGTAATCTTATACTTTGCCTGCTGTTGCTGTCAGACACCTTCTCTGCAGAGAGAGACGGCGTGAGCGAGAAAGAGGCGCAGGAGGAGGAGGGGAAGTGGTACATTTGAGAGCAGGCAGAGCTGGAGCAGGGTAGGTGTTGCTCGTGCATTGTCAGATAAAGCAAAGTAACAAGGGTTGTGTGTGAAGAGAGAGAGAGTGAGAGAGAGAGAAAAAAAACGCACGCCAGAAAATCAAATGAACGTGTGTTGCTCCTACAATCCCAAGAGCAAGACTGTGGGGCTCTGACGGAGGAAAAGTCAAGTTCCCCTCCGTTGAGTGATTAGAAGAAGTGGCAGAACATGACCTACTTAGTAGAAGTTCTTTAACTGTACAGGTTTCCACAAATGTTCCTTGTACAGGCAGAGTTGGGTGGGTGGGGGGGGGGGGTGGGGGGATTTGTACCACTCCCAAGAGGTACAAATCCAAAGATACCTCAAGACATGCAGATTAGCATTCCTTTAAAATGAATCTACCGATTTTGGTAAGAGGTGTGTACATTTTACTGAAAAGCATAACAAAACCCTGGTTTCTCCTTATATTTGAGAGAAAAGAGCTAAATGTTTTCTTTTCTTTTTTTATGTTTTATTTGGTCCTGCTACAATCCTGCGGCAGAAGTTCACCTGACAAAGAAAAAGCAACATGTTAACTCTGCTGTAGAAATGGGCCTGCCTCCGGCTATTCTTAATTTCAGGCTATGTTTGTGCAGTGTTTTGGAGCTTTTGTGGGCTTGCAGGAAGCCCGCAGGCCTTTTGTCTCATCTGTAGAGGTGGGGTTTTTTGCCTGTTGCTCGCAGCGATCTGTTGGTGTGTGAATGTTTTGTTCTACCTCTCCATGCAGGGATTTGGTCACAGGTCATAGATTACAGTCAACGAAGTCATCACAGATACGCCACCGCCCGTTTCATCTACAACTACAGTTAGTGCCGGTCTCTGTGTTAAAAAGAGAGAGTGGTGTGTATTATCATAAAATAAAAGATGCTTTTGGTCGGGGGGTGTTTTTAATTATAATTCTCATTGCTTTACTCTGAGTTTCTTATATGATATCAGAGGGAATGCTGCACTTCTTTAAATCAGGCAAATATTGTAGCTAGCTATGAATAATAAGCCACAGAAAAATACATCTCTACTACTTATTAATCAATCTATAACAAACAAAGCCAAAATATTTTCAAATTCATAACTCCCTACTTTTCAGTACATATGTAAGGGATAATGCCCCGACGAGGTGTCTATTATCAGAAAATAATGGACGACGCGAAGCCTTTGCATCAGACGGTTGCTTCCGCGAAGTCCATTATTTTCTGATAATGGACACTTCGAAGGGCATTATCCCGCTTATACCATGGTCACTTACGAAAGAAATAAATTTTTAATCAATTAATAATACTTTAATGTGTTTTAGAGTTAAAATCACAAGTTTTTTTTATTCTTAGTTGAGTGCACTATTTTATATCTCCCGTATACAACGTGGCCACAGCGAGCCGACCGCGGCAGTTTATCAGTGATGGGAAATGATTCAAAGTATCATTTCAATATTTACTGCTTGTGTGTGTACAGAGGGTAATGCGAAACTTTGCGATGAGTCAAATGTTAAATAACATTGAGTCTCCGTTGCCATTTGAGCCAGCGCACTAATTTAGAACTGTCATCAGGCAATTTGACGGGACGCCTTTCTTAAGTGTACATCATCACTTTTTAACCTGCATCCTCCAGCCAATCAGAATTAAATATTTATCAAGACCATGGTATAATTAGGGTTATAAAGTCATAGTTGGCTATGTTGTGGTACACTCTAATCAGGAGGAAAAAAAACTACTGTAAATATGATTTTTTTTTTGGTCTTACTTTCATTAGCATTAAACAAATAAGCTTGTTTCCTGAATTCTTTCCTTAAACTTCCTGGAATTAATTAGATTTTATGATGTTGTACAACCTCAACAACTTAAAAGAATTGAATTGACTGGAGATTTGACTGGATTTAAGTTTTTTTTTTTTTTTAGATAAAACAGTACAAGCAGATGTAGCCAGAAAAAAAAGTAACATTTTAAAAACAGTCAGTGTTAATGTTTGCCTAGGTTTAAGTAATACTCGTTTTATTATTTTTGGCAAAACCTTTTATCAAAGGGGATTCTGCTGAATCTACATTAATCCATACAAAATAAGTATAAGAGTTTTGGCTGATAAGATGCTACTGGTAGCCATTTGGAAGTCAGTTGTTTTTTCTCTAGTGTTATGTATATTATGCTGTTGAAAGATGATTTCCGTGACAAAGTTCTGCCTCGCTCCGTCTTTCTTATCAACTGTAGCTGCATGAGAATCCACATTCAGTTTCTATGCTCCCCTTAACTTGAAGAAACCTCAAGACCACAGCAAAGCTGCTGAAACTTTGAGTTCCTTTAAAGCAAAGATAAAATACCTGTTTATAGCTGCCTTTCAAAAAGTAATTAATATTAGCTGGACTGTCGTTTTTTTTATCTTCAATATCTTTAAGATATCTAATGTGGTGTTTTATGCTTCTATTGTTAGTTTATTGCTGCTTTTATTTTATCTCCTTATCAACCTGAATTACCTTGTGGTTGAAAGCATGCTTTACAAATACATTTGCTTTTTCTGGCCTTGCCTTAATCTTTCCAAAAAGCGAGGTTGATGATGGCTGACAGTCCTTTCTGTTTTTTTTTGTTTTTTTTTGCTATCATTTAAAAAAAGTTGCGCTATGGAAAATTTCACTGTGCTCTAAGTTTCTCGCATAAACATCGTGCATGTGTTCAGGCAGAAAACAGCTGTATTTGTTTGATACACATGCGTACAGAACTACCAGGGTTGTACTGAAAAATCTAAATAAATGAACCGTTACATACCGTAGACATAAGTTGTATGTATGTATGTACGTACGTACGTACGTACATACATACATACGTACGTACGTAAGCATTGGTGGATGGATGAATGAATACGACACTAAGGAAATAGGACGAGGAATTAAATCTGGACACAACATGATTTTCCAAACGTTTTTCTACTTCTATACCTTTCCACATTTAAATCTCCTGAATTACAAATATTTTTATTTCATGTGCAGGAATCCCTGTCTAAAGTCGAACTACAAAGCAAGACACAATCAAGCAGAAGCAGATTGGAAAGGACAGAGGCCCACCTCGTTATGAACGGAAGCACAATGGACAACGCTTTCCCTCTCTTCACAGCTGAACGGGCCGGTTTACATATGTTTGAATGGGAGTGTGAAACAGTCTGCCTCAGAAATCAGTGTGAACTGTTTGTTCATGGACAGCAATTAAAATCCTAAAAAACTTTAATGACGTGAAACATGTCATGCGGAACAACAGAGACAAAAACGGCAGCATGGTCTGTTCCTTTCAGAAGCTCAAATGCCCCAGAAGGGTGGCTTATGGCAATATCACACCTCTATGGAAATCTCATCTGACAGTCCACAGGAGGCTTTCTCTTCCTTCTGTCTGCAAATGGTGGGCTGCCACTGCATTCATTCCTGTTCTCAGATAGATGTTTGTAATTGGAGCTCTAATTTATGATCGGGCCTCGGTGCAGGATAATGACATGGAGCATTGTAATTTGCTGATGCAAATTGTACGTTATAATGGGAAGCCATAAAAGCCTCAGCATCATCTCAGAGACTTGCCAAACACCCTGAGCGTTCATTACAGCCCTCATTAAAACATCCATGTCAGCACTGGGAGCTCTTACAAATGGAAGCAGCATGTAATTGCTGCTTGATTGTGGTATATGTAACATATGATAAAGTGGAATTACCACTTTATTTGTCTACGGTGTCCGTGAAACTTAATGGTGAGTGGGCCTGCGGTAAACAAATCCTTAGAGCACAGTTTGATTGTTACATTATAGGCCTATTTGTTTAAAGTGGGGCAAATGTGAGTTAGGGGAGAGCGCATCCAGGACAAACTAAGAATCATGATAATCAAGGTTGGGCTTATGGGGATAAAAGTAATGCCTTTACCCCCGAGAGCCTGCATTTCATTTGGACTAACTTCAACTTGGGTGATAGCAGGGAGCTTCATGTGGGAATACATTAACCGGATTTAATATGAGGAAAGGTCATTATTGCTCCTCTTTTTTTCTTACTACGAACGCAAGCCATCATCATGAATATGATCTCAGGGCGGTAGAATTAGTCTAATCCATGGAAGTCACCTTCAAAAAAACATTTGTATTAAAATTTGCTTTGGCCAACAGGATATAGTGTTCCATAGGAGTGTAACAATATATCAAGCTGATGACAAGTTGCATAAGATTAGGCACAATTATGGGAAAACAAATTTTTTTCTTCTTTTTTTTATACATGCAAGGTTTGATGTACATCAGGTGATTCCTTTAACGGACATTGAAACATGAGAACACCAGTTTTGATATTAGCAAGATTGGTTATCCTTTTGTACCAGCAGGTGGAGTAATGTATGAAAAGAAACAAATAAATTACCATATTTTCTAGACTATAAAGCACACCTGATTATGGGCGATTATGGGCGACAGTGGCTCAGTGGTAGAGTAGTTGGCTTGCAATCGGAGGGTCGTAGGTTCGATTCCAGCTTCCTCCAGTCACATGTCGATGTGCCCCTGGGCACATCGACATGGGCCCCCAAATTCTACATGGGCCCCCAAATTCTACATTGTCCTACCGAGCCATGTTGGGTGTCGGTGTATGAATGCGAGTGTGAATGGGTGAATGTGGCTTCAATGTAAAGCGCTTTGAGTGGTCAGTAAGACTAGAAAAGCGCTATATAAGTTCAGTCCATTTACCATTTACCATTATAAGCCGCAACAGCCTATTTTGGGGAAAAAAAAAACACAAATGTGTACATAAACAAGCCACACCGGATTAAAAGCTGCAGCTGTTCGGAGGAGATTGTCGGGAAAGGGATCGGTGTTTGGGGAAGCTTCGATTTTATCGACATTTCAAGATGGTGGAAACACCTCGGCTGTCCTCTCTCAGTGTTCAACCAATCTACAAGAGAGACTGTCATTTTAGGCTATCTGCTTTTATTACCTCTGAAAGCTTTTTTTCCATCTTATTGCATTAATTAGTTTTTCGCGCTGGCGTCGCCAACGCCTCACCATCCTTGCTGTCAAGAGTATGTGAAGCCGCTGGCTCTTTATTATTCTTCTTTAAAAGCCAGATCGACTGCCTCAGTATCATATCTCTTTCTTTCTTTGTTTTCCAGAATGAGGGTTTGTGCATGAAAACTTGCTTTCCCAAACTGTCCTGCAGTCGTAATATCTGTCTGTTCCACATTTGCTTTCATTGTTCACGCAAACTAAAGGCACATTTCCCAAACACATTTCCCCCTCAAGGAGCAATGGGCCAAAAAGTACATTTTGATTAAGCTGTAAAGCTTTTTGCTAGAACTGTAGCTCATAGAATACACTAAAAACGCATGGAAACAAACACAGCAGCCTTTTTGTTGTCGTTTTCCTTTACCTCCTGTCATTCAAAATTGCCAAAAGACCAGATTAGATAACTTATCCTTTCAATATAAAGCATGTAGTTCCCAAACGCTGCATTATCTACTGATTACAGCGAATATAGAGCACTGTTCTGGTGAAACGATCTCTGTTTGTTGCTGAACTGATCAGTCACAGGCATACGCTCTCCGTTGGCAGACGGGTAGTTAGAAACTCGACCTCTACTCCTTCCAGCGTTGCGTAGGTGACGGAGAGGCGTTGCATCAACGAATAATGGCGGTGCGTCAATCAGTCTCCGACAAAACGTAGTATAAACTAGGCTTTACTTGTTCACAAACACTAAAAGGGTCTAGAAGGAAAAAAAAGTAGAAGAAGAAAAGCTTTATTAATTGAGCAGGTTCAAAATAAAAGTCTTCACAGTTGATACTTTCAGTGAAGGTTCGTCACCTTCGGATCTGGGGCTCATAATATCAGATTTGTTATTTCACTGATCAAAACTGCTTGCTGAGTGCAAATGCACATTATTCAGTTAAAGTGATGTTTTTGGACTTAAATTAGTGCTAACTCCGTAGCGGAAGGAGCTATGTAGACCTTCCAAATAAAAGTATTGTGTTCATTTGTAATGTAACTTAATGAACTGAAGAGTGTTATCTGCTGAGTATTTACTTATGGGAAAATGGCAAATTGTGACATTTGATTACAAAGTCCATATCAAATTTAATCTATTTGATGTTGAATACAGACTTGTGAAATCTAAATGTTAAGTTTATTCTTATAATTTGGTTAGCTCCAACTTAGCTTTAGACTGATGTTATTTTTTTAAAGGGGACCACACATTCATTCATCTCCATCCTCACATGTATACCATCCAAATCTGTCCCAGGAAGCAGCTGTGTGGAAATAATAAAGAGCATAAGAAATATAACATTCTTTTTTACCAACCAATATCTTCTCATACTCCCAATGGCCTTAAGTGGAGCTCTGGCAGGTACTCCCAGTGTGAACAGAGTGATGCCACCCTAAATCAGTATTTCCAAAGACACTCAGTGTTTCCTCCACTACAGTAGCAGTCTGTGTTGCAGCGGCATGGTTGAAGCCTCTGACTGAAAACACTCTGCTTTTGTAGGATAGTACCATGAAGAGAATGCTCAGGGTTGCCCAATATTAATAAGAAACGGTCAGCTTTAAGTTCAGAAAAGGTTAACCAGTCAAGTTGTCGTAGACACTGGCTAAAAGATGAACAGGTCAAAAGGGCCACATGTAAATGTGATTGACAAGTTCAAAACAAAAGTTCCATGGAAAGCTCCTTTATTTCCTTAAAAAAAAAGAGCAATGACATCCAGTTTGTCTTTTATTTACACCAAAAATTGCAGTTTTTCAGTCATGTTTAGGAATGTTAAACATGATTAATTCACAGTTAATCTGTGATAATTAGATAAGAATTTTTTGTCCTTTCACAGCCCTAATCTATGTAAGGTGATTTTATTTGTATAGCATTTTCAACAACATGGTAATTCAAGGAATTGGTATGCCTAATAACATGTGATTTTATTTCCAGAAAGTGATTTTTAATTTATTTGAAACAACATAAAAAGCTGAGGATGTGGATGTCTCGAAGCTGAAAGTCTCAGCCTTTAAAGTAGTATTTAGAGCATAGACAACTGGCAAAAGCAATTGCAAATTCATTTAAAACAAGTGAACTGCATTAGAGCTCCTATTTTCAGGATGGGTCATCACTACTTTACAGCGTTGCCTTTTTATTTAAATGACCCCTCCTTGAGTCCCATTTGTGCTTGGTGCTGTTTTAATGCATCCCCATTAGAACAAAACCTGAGCTGCATAGCTTAAACTGAAATTTCCTCTCTCACAGCCCTGAATGATGGCAGGCCTTTATCATCTGAGCTGTGTGTGCTCAGCCACTGGGAAAGGATTTTCAACCGCGCCATTCACCCAGGGCCCCAGAAGCCTGCAGCCTTTATCTGCAGACCCGTTGATTGATGTGTTATGGGACCTGCTGTGGTTAACAGCAATTTTTATCTGTTGCTAGCGGCAACAGCTCAGGTCCCTGGTGCGCAAAAAGCAGCGAGGTGCAGGATCTGAAGTCAGACCACACAGAGGGATAAACAAATAGGTTTTTTTTACAGTGGACAGCCCTTTTTGAGAGGCTCCTGACAGGAGTGTCTCACCCAAAGGCCAGGGTTATGTCAGGGCCCCAGCCGACTCCTGCTGGGCTCCTGGTTTCCTTCACTAATTTTCACCATGTGGAAATTCAGCGGCTAGAGACACCTGCATGTCTCTGAAAATCAAGCTAAGTGGGAAAAACTAGGACAGACAGGGAGAAAAAATCCAATAGGAAAGATATGTAGAAAGACAACTAAGTAAAGATGCACCAATGAGAGTTTTGTGGCAGACTGTCATCTAATGGTTATTCTGCTGCGATTGTAGGCGTCAATTCCGTGGGAGCTTCAGCGTCTGAGCATCCACGGAAAATACCGAGCATGCATATCCTACTTGGGATTAATGGGAAAGATTGTCTGACAAAGCATGAATGTCAGTTGTGATAGACAATCAGCTCTCGATTCTGCGACACTAATGTCAGCAAAAACAAATTTTGCTGAAGTTGACATGTATGCGTCCTGTGATAGGATAAGCACTTGTGAAAGCTTGTAAAACAGCACTTTGCAAAATATGCGACCCAAACCCGGATATTCATTAGTTACCGACAGCTAGCGGTGTGTGTTTTTTTAACCCAAAATGGCTGAAGATGGAGAAGAGATGACAGACCTTTCAAGAAAAACTGGATCTTCTTAGAAGAGGTGGTCCGACCCATTTGCTAGCTGGCCTGTCCCAGCAGGGAAAATGGTTTGTCTGTCACTTTCGAACAAGCAACTGTAAGCTTTACATGTTGCTAACAGCTTCAGAGAAACTCTTAAAATGATACTGCTGGAAATGCCTGTTACTCGATCGATTGCAGTAACACACTTCCCACACCCGACTAAAAGAGCCCACATATGTTGTGCTTACTGACTGGAAAAAACTAGCAATGCAGCGATCCTATATTTATATCCGCATCCGTACAGATACAGAAGAGAATTCTTGATTGTGTATTAGTGAGAGTGGCCCTGATTCATATTGCCGATCTATTCATCTTATACTGTATCTATGTTGTGTGCTAGAAGCAACACGCTCAGCAAAGGCTCAGCAAATGTTTTAAGCTGCAACTGATGTCACGGCGGGGATGAAATTTTCCCGAATAAATGTTTTAGAAGTTCAGGGAAATGTTGTTTCTTATTTTGAATTGATCCTTAGTGCACAAAAACAAAAACGTAGCAATAATTAACACAATAAAATACAGGAAACACTACAGTCAATTGTCTTAAGTAAATCGCTGTTATGGAGAGACTCGGGAAACTTACCAGGGTTGTGCTAAAAACAACAACTGCAGTTTTTAAAATGTCCCGCAGCTCTCCACCACGTCCTTAGAAAGAAAATGCTTTTAAAAATACAAGCGGGGATGGAAAGACGTGCTGGCTTCAGCTCTCAGTCACTGAACTGGGCTCCAGAGTTCTGGGCGCCATCTACACTCAGCCATCAGCGAGTAGCTCTAGCAGATGACCCGGATAGAATCAGCTTTGGTGGAACGGTTTTTACATACAATCTAAACCAAAGGCCTTAGCCATGAATTTAATATAGTTTCATAAAATGTTTAAAAGATGAAAAAGCATCAACATAATCTTTCAATTTAATTTACTACCGTAATATAAACAAATATGACATAATGGTTAATAATAAGACCTTTCTTTAAATTTACTGATGTCACTCAGGTCTCTTGATTTGTTTTTGTTTCTTAAAAACTTTGTTATTGCAAAGAAAATGTGTTTTTCAATAAAGTGTTGAATTTAATTAGTAACTGAAGAATAACAAAATGACCAGGGAGGCCCTTAAAATACTTTTTTTTTAATTTGGTGATAGTTATCGATAATTGTAGATATCGATTAATATGACTATTCCCTTCAGAATAAGGTATTTTTCTATGTCCAGGCCTAATTTGTCATTATAGTTTGAATTCCTAGTTGGACCAAGTGAACAATTACAAAGAGGTTCTGTTGTTGTTTTCACATGTTGGACTACGGCAGTCAACCTACTGTTTTTTTTCTGCTTTTAAGATAATTCTTTATGTTACCCTTTTTGTATCCCTAATAGCAATGACTGAATCTTTTGAAGATTTGTTACTTTTTATTTTTGGGCAAGCTTGTGATTGGTCTATTGGTAAATTATGTATTTTTCCCGTACTTGTGCCTGATTGTTAAATAAATTTGTAATTCAGCACATTTGCCTTTTTATTCGCTTACGTTAAGGTGAAAGTAAAGTACGAAGTTGCCATGCAAAAAAATTTTTAACTGTGCCATTTCCTCCCAATGACACACATAATTGTTTATCGCTATCAGCAGATTATGAACTTCAGATATTTTCAGATATATTCTGTCTCCAACACTGACCTACAAGAAAAGTAAGAAATGTAATTTACTTCTCAACTGCTTCGTAGCATATACTTGCTAGGAAAATGCACTTCTCTGTAAAATTATACTTAATCATCCTATAATCCCTGGGTGTAACATTTAATCCAATAAATTGGTGTTGACTTGTGAAAGTTTTAATATATAACAATTGACATAATTCAGTATTTGATAAATATCTCCTCAAAAAGCCTCATCCCTCAGAGGGAAGCCAAGTCATTAAAGCAAGGCTGTTTAAGGATGTTAACATGACTCTGAGATAGTTGTTTAGCAAGTAGACTCATTTACTGTCAAACATTATTATTTGTCCAATAAAACATGACAACCTGAGCAGGGGAGACGATGAACGGTTGTGTCTAAAAGCCTGAGCATCTGTGCTCAACCAAAACACTCCAGTTGAGGTTTTACTCCCTGACACCATAGAGATAAACCCTCCCAAAAAAGCTCAGTCAGATTATACTGTCACAGACAAAGCTCTATGCTTTTATCGCGCGTGAAAACAAGAGCCATTCCTTGGCCTTGGGTGGTTTCAAACGACCGGGGGTTGGAGACTTAGGCTTAATCACTTCATCTGAAAAGGAGGAGTGGTGTGTTGTCTTTTATGCTTAGCTGAACTACCCCCCCAAAAGCCCCCGTCTCCACCTACTATCTGTCCAGCCCAGAGGAACCGGCAGGATGGGCAGATAGCTGCAGAGAGATTTTGTGACATTTCCTGCCTCTCCAAGGTGCAGAGGGAGATGTTGGGTCTTTATCTTGAAGCCCCAGAGACTATGATAAATTGCCTGAACGTTGCACATCTCTTCTTGAACAGCAATGAGGTAGCAGCAGAGGAAACAATGCCAAGTTTTTGGTGTCCCCACAGCTAAGGTCGTAATAAAGCAACCCAGCGCAGACAGGGAAGCCCTGGCTTGGTAAGCAACTCCCTATCCAAGCCTTCAGAGAGATCTAGAGAGTAAGGATAAGATGTAGCATAGCTTGTCTATTCTGTCACTTGGTCCTCCAATTCTTGTCTCTCTTCAATCTTCCATCACCTAGCTGAATGTCACTGAGCGTTGCCACACAGCATACAAATACAGTGCTATAACCACCCATGTAGCTGATAAATTGTTTTTCTGGAAGCTGCTTTTACTATGATAGAAAAAAAAACACAATTTCACAACAATCACATTTTAGGATATTCATTAGTTCCACCAATTTTCCATCTCAGCATTTGTTTGACTTGCTGATGTTCGTTTTAGCCAATTCACACTTCTCCTGTAGAACCAAAACACACTAACTAAAAATAAGAGTAGTCAATAATTATTAATGTTATGATCAGTCAAATTTTTATCCTTTGTGTGTGTGTGTGTGAGAGAGAGAGAGCAGCTGCAGCAAAACACAGTTTAATTTTACACAGTTTAAAAAAAATACTTGATGACGAAGTTCATACTTTAAACCACTTTAGCACCTATATTAAAGATCAGGAATAAGTGCCGAGCATTATTCAACCAAGCTCAGACTGACACGATGACATCAAAAAAAAAAAAAAATTGGTCGTCAGTCTGGCAAGGTAGCTTAACAGGGAACCATGCAAAAACTTAAATTGATGGAGGACCCGATACTGGTATTAAATAGGTAACAAACATAGTATGGTGATGATCTGCCAAGCAGAAATGAGGTAGGATGTTCTATAACACATAATCATTTCTTGCAGGAATGATCTTAATCTGATGTATCAGTTAAATGTTTTTTTCTTTACCATCAGATAGCAAATAGCTTTTAAGTGATAAGCATTTAACTGTAACTGATGTTAATGATTAGCATCAATGTAATTTAGCAAAAAAGAGTATTTAGTTAGTATAGAGGGACCACTAAATATAAATTTAATTTGTTCCAAAATGGCAATTATTTTATCTGTTTTTAATCTATATTTGGAAACATTTTTCCCCCATTGCCAATCATGGAAATTAAAATAATTTATTCCAACCTGCTAAACACACTCCTGCCAAAACATGTTCGGCATAACAGACTGATTAATTCCCTGACAGATAAAATGTAAAAGAAGAACCCCTGATTGATTTGGTAAGAAAATAACAATAATAATTAATAATAAAAAATTCTACAACTACTGTATTTTCCAGACTATAAAGGACACCTGACTCAGACCCGGCGTCATGGGCGGGCCTGGGCGGGCCCGGCCCGCCCATCTGGAGGACGGGCCCGCCCAGGAAAGATTACACTTCATGTGAATATATTGGCTCAAAACGAACAATAGATGGCGCTCTAGATTACTAATTAGGAGTTTTAGTTTCGGTAAAAGAAGATCCTTTGGCAGTTTGGCACAGCAGCTTGCTAAAATGGACATTAGAGCTTGGTTTAGCAAACAGAAAAGCAATCCCAGCACAAGTAGGGATAATACATCAAGAGGGCAAGTGCAGCCAGAAATTGCTTCAACAAGCACTTCTGCTACGAGCGCTTCTGCACCTGAAGCAACAGTAATTCTGCCACCGGGTGGCAGCAGCACCAGCATAAATTACTGTTCCCAAATCCCATATTTGAGTTCCATTATGTTTTATAAAGAGTTTTCCACGGAGCTTGTTTTCATTTATCTTTAAGGTTTGAGCAAAAAAGGTGTTGATGTGCTAAAATATTTAGTATTCTTTCCAAAACATTGTTTTTTCAGTAGACATTTGTGTAAAGCTGCTCTCGAGTTTCTAGAGTAAATTTGTTTTAAACACAATATTATATATTACATATAGTCCTACTATAGTTTAACACTGTTGATTTGCTTCTAAGATTTTTGTCGTTATTACTATTTTGTTAAACAACCAGGATATTTCATTTCAAAGGCCATATAAACAGTTATTTATTTGCTCGGATTTTAAAAAGTCCTACAATTTTTGATTAAAATGTTTTTAAAAAGCCTATTAAAATTAAAAATGTTTTTGAACCATTTTGAATACAGGTGTGGCTGCTGTGTTTTTGATTAAAATGTTTTAAAAAGCATATCAAGGTTGAAACTGTTTTTCAATAATCTTTTTGAAAAGAAAACGCTAGATTTTTCCCCCAATCTTCCGTTTAGAAAAAACGGTGGTGCATACTTCTTTCCAGCAGGTGGCGAGAATACATGAAGTCATTTTTTACCCGCAGTGATAAAGAAAAAGAAGCACACAGCTAATGCAGCAGCATGCTAACTAGTATTTTTGATGTAAAAATTACGAGAAATGCGGCAAAAAGAAGAATTTACTAAAGTTTTAAGCGGCAGGGCAGGATACAGAGGAAGACTTATGGACTAAGTACTTTATTAAAGACCATTAACTGGACATAAGGATTGTTTTTGTTTGAGATGACTCGGTGATGTGCAGGTGCAGCTAAGAACGGTGAGTTGGACATATTTTTCTTAGAGACTCAGTAAAAATGGTTAGCCTACTGTGTCTTAATTTTTGTTTGCATCTTTAATTGGTATACATAATTTGAATCAAACAATGAATACTCTTAGCTTTCCAGTAAGGTATGTAGAACAAGTTAGTGACACAAAACGGTAGATTTGACACGGAAGTATGTGTATGTAACGTCCACCAGATATATTTATAAACATGCAAAAGGGTTAATTAAAAGACAGTTTACTGAGCCCCCCCAGAAAAACCCACTGCCCCCCCAGGTAATGCCCTCTGGCGCCGGGTCTGACCTGACTATAAGCCGCGCCAGCCTATTTTAGGGAAAAAACACAAATGTGTACAAATACAAGCCGTGCCTGATTATAAGCCGCAGGTTTTAACTTTTTATTTCCATATATAAGGGTCCATGCAGAGGGGATTGTCGGGAAAGTGATTGGTGTTTGGGGAAGCTTTGATGTTGTTAACAATTTAAAACGGTGGAAACAACCCAGCTGTCTACTCTGTGTGTTCAGCCAATCTTCAAGAAAGACTACAAGTTCATGCCATATGCTTTTTTTACCTCTGAAAGCTTTTTTTTCATCTTATTGCATTGAGAAAGTTTTTCATGCTGGCGTCACCTTCTTACCATTGCAAAAGTGCTGCCAACGGTACGTGAAGCCGCTCTATTTCCTTCTTCAGCCTAAAAGTGGTATCATATCTATGTTTTTGTTTGTTTTCCAGATTGAGGGTTTGTGCATAAAAACTTGTTTTAGCAAACTGTCCTGCTCTTGTAATGTCTGTCTGTTCAACTTTGTTTTCATTATTTGCACAAACTTCCTCCTTCATCTCTCTCTCTATCTTACAGTCTTTAAAGGCACAGCATCCTTTGGTGAATTACGTGACCTGTACAATCCATAGATCGAGGAGGCCCTCTAGTGGCTGTTACCTGTAAAAATCCATAAATCAACTGCACCGGATCATAGCCCGCATTGTTCAAAACATGGGAAAAAGTAGCGGCTTATAGTGCGGAAAAGATGTTGCTACTACTAGTATAGTAACAATATTGTAATTTCTATTTATGAGCATTTATGTAGCAATTAAATGGATGACAGTGATACATGTGCTAACTCAATAACGTTTTCATATTGTTTCATAGTGCACTTTACCCAAGTCAGTGATATTATTAGTAGTTTGGGCCAGAACGGCAACTTTTTCTCTGACAATAATGTTTTCTTTTCTTTTAATAATTATGATTTATAAGTGAAAATTGTGATAAAATTGTACTTTTACAAATTTTTTAAAAATAAATCCTGACATTTTTGCCAGATTGTTCACATCTAACTGACATGTTCTCAATTGTTAGAACACGTCATCTTGAAGACATTTATTTATCTCGTAATGGTTTGCGTCCAAAAAACAGTCTCCATACACAAGACTGATTATTTCTTTTTATTTGTGAGGTACTGATCAATTAAAATGGTCCCTCATTAAATTAACCACTGTGATGTCTTGCTGACACTCCTGCACTTATGTCTGAGATACACAGTGTTCCTGGCTCTTTTCTCTATCCTGCCCCTGGTTTTTTCTTTGCTCTCCTCCTCATACTCCTCCCACACCCTTTCAGCCTCTGACCTGCAGTTCCCTGTAGCTCCTCTGACCCAGCACCCCGAGCCCTCCTTCAAAACCATCGTACTGTAAAAACCCAGAGCACTTGCAGATAAGCAGCCCCCAGAAATCAAGCGGACCCTGCAGCAGAGCAGATTGAGTGTCAGAGCTCAGTACCCGTGAGGTGCCTGGAGGCTACAAACACTGCAGATAGCACCATCAGATAGCCGGAGAGGGGAGCCAGACAACATGAAACTTCCTGCCCTCGTTACCAGACCTTGCTTCGCTTGCACAATGCCCCCTCCTCCCACACCAGTACCTCCAAGCCAAACTACACCTCTCTCGCTCTGAATCGCTCCCCTCGCCTCTCAGATAAAGAGAAGGCCTCGTTCCCTGCCGACTTAAACTGACAGCTCGAGCCAAAGGGCTGTGCCAGCTTTTTTTAGAGGTCTTGTTTGTTTTCATCCTTCTGTGAGTGTGCCGACGCCGGGAAGCAGGAATGTGACATGTTCTATTAAAACAACATTAAAAAAAACCAGATTCCACAGAGATCAATGTTTTTTTGAAGTTTTCTTTGTTCGGTACTTTAACTGTAGCCCTTTGAGGCAGATTAAAGATGACAAACCATTTATAGTTGTTTTGTTTGTTTGGGTGATTGCTTCCGAGCGACGATAACCCATACCATATGTCGCTCATTAGCAAAAAAAAGGAGCTCGCTTTAAATAATGCACCTCTTATGAGTTCCCCTCTTTAGCAAAGGACATAAGGGACAACCACTATCTATATCGTTCTGAGACTCGACACATAATGAAAAGGACAGGTGGAGGAGTATAGAGTTATACTTTGACAATGAAATGGTGAAAGAAAGCAAATCAATGAACAGGATAAAAATGGGAAGGCATAAAAATTTCGAGTGCAAAAAAACACTTTTAGACCTAACAAAGTACTTAACTCTCAAACATTGTGCATTTACCCAGTTAAATTTAAATGGTTCAGATCAACAAACTAGTTGTAATAGCAGACAAATATAACCTGAGTTAACAAAGCAGATGTTTAAAAATGGTAATTTTCTTTATTAAGCAGATATAAATCTAATTTTGTTGCTATCCCAACCATCCTGGTCCTGTGTCAAAATAGGACAAGCCTGGGGATCTAAAACAGGGTCCTATCCAGCCCAGATTGCCTGCTGCCATACCAGCAGAATCAAAAATGACTCAAACAGAATCTGTTTGGCAATGTGAAGCAGGCTTAAGATGTCAAAAAGCAACACGTCATGCACCCACTCACAGAAAATCAAGAACAGATGAGAAAGTCATTGACTTTTCTCAAACTGAAAAGGTTTACAAAGGCCTTTTTAAGGGTCCAACGAACCAAAGTGATAGCCGTTACCTACAAACGGAGAAAACATGGAGCAGTGATGAACCTTGGGAGTGGGAGTGGCTGGTCTACTGAGTGTATTGATAAGCAGGAAAGAGACTAGGCAAAATTGAATCTATGGGGGGAGTTTCAATGCTGACATCACTTTGTTTTGGGGTTATGTTTGTCCATTATTAAAATGTTTTTGTTAATCTAAAACATTTGACTGCTACAAAATAAAAAACAGGAAAAAAAATCAGACCATTTAGACACATTTTACCTTCGTTAAGGAAAATTGGATTTATACTACGGTGAACATAGGATGCCCTACTGACAGTTAGTATAGGACGATATAAAATTCTGACTGCCTAATTGCACTGCTGGCGAGTGGTGCAGATCAATGCCAATAAAGCTAGGTCCTTTTCGCCAAGGTAGTGCAGGACACCTTCCCACAATTTAATCATTCAGTCAGCCAGAATTAATGTCCCTAATATCATGATTTCTCCATTACTCTATTTAACATAATTAAAATGTCGAGCGCTGGGGCCATAAAGCGAGTCGTTGGAGATTGTAATTCAGCCGTAAAGCTATGAAGCATGAAAATGTCACTTACCGAGTAGCCGCGGCCTGACAGAGAGTGAGTGGAGCTCTGTAGGGAGAGAGAGGAGAACAAGGATGACCTTTGCAGAGGGTTTCACTCGCTCACATAGACATGATGAAGCAACGTCGCTTTAATATCAATATTCACGTTAACCTTTTACCCATCCTGTCATGTACCCCAAACCTGCACACATCACTCCTTTTACTCAAGCCTGGACAATGGTGGAAATCCAGGGGAAACCTGCCATTTTTTCTGACTGGGGAGGATTTACTTTTAAATAAAAAAGAGAAAAAACAATGCCTGCTAATTTTTGGGCCCTGTTAACAAGCTAACCATGTCTCACAGTATTTTATGAGTTCAAATACTGTAGCAATATGTCCACCACTGGAAGTTTAACAGTACTTATTTAATGAGACCCACAGAATTACAGAAAGAGATTCACAGAGACATTCTCCTGTGACCAGAAACGACCAGCTCAGTTTGTCCGGATTAGGGTTAACATGATACAAAAGATTCAAATTTACAAAACTGATACCAAGAAATTTTGTTTTGATACTGTTGCAACTTTTTTAGAGAAGAAGGGTTCTCTCTTGTTACGACCAACAAATATAATTACAATATCACAAAATTGTAACTTTTTTAACTATAATTAGAGTAAATCCAACAAGTAGGAGAGAATTAAGCTGTCTTTTATAAACATATATAAATAAAAATGTCACTTTTCTGTTTGGCAAAACAGTAAGTATTTTAACACATATGTTTTAATGTTCAAATCCTTTTATCGAAGTTTGAACCAGTGATTCAGTTCTGCAAATATTTGATAATATAATTACTTAGTCTATCTCAGTGTGCCTCTGTGTTTTCATATATAAATATTGACAAATAAGGTATCATTCTATCCTAATATAAATTGTGTGGAAAATCTAAAATGGATTCTGGGGCGTATAAAACCTATTGTGTCAGTGTAAACAAGGAACTGGTCCATATAGATGTATTCAGTAGCAGCCCTGTGTAATATCTATTTCATCTTCGTTTTCTAAATATTTTCACATGTAATAATTAGGTTACACTGGTTTGTTTTGTTGGTTCACTACCTGGAGGTTCTCAGACCTGAACCTCCGAGGTCACATAACAGCAATAACAAGGTCAGCTTTCTATCACCTGAGGAACATTTCCAGGATTAAATGACTGATGACACTAGGAGACCTAGAAAAACTCATCCATGCATTAATATTTACCAACCTTGATTACTGTAACAGTATCTTCACAGGTCTACCTAAAAAAAATCAATCCGACAGCTGCCGCTGATCCAGAATGCTGCTGCTCATTTTATCAATAGAACCAAGACAATAGATCACATCACCATAGTTCTAAAGTCAATACACTGGCTCCATTTAGCTCAGAGAACAGACTTCAAAGTGCTTTTATTAGTTTATAAATCATTTAAATGGGTTTAGCACCAGAGTACATTATCGATCTACTAGCACGGTACAAACCATCCAGACCACTCGGGTCCTCCAGCTCTAGTGTACTGATCGTCCCTAGAACCAGAACCCATCATGGAGAACCAGCTTTTATTTTCTATGCGGTCACATCTGGAACAAACTACCAGGAGAATGCAAAGCTGCAGAGACACTGAACTCTTTTAAGTCTTTTAGACTTGCTTATGAGTAGCTGATCATATTATTGCTTTTTACTTTCTTGTTTTTAATTTTCATACAAATTATTGTCTTGATGACTGTTTTATTGTAAATGCGTTCTTGTACATAAACATTCAAAGTGATTTATGCTCTCTTTTCTGTGTTCTAATTTTAATAATGTAAAGCACCTTGAACTGCCTTGTGTTGAAAGTGTGCTATACAAATAAAATTGCCTTGCCTTTATAGCCAACTAGGACATCAGCTTAATAACATTTTCCTGAGTTAATTTGTAGATAGGAGCGTTGTGTGGTTCAAACCTTATTCGCTGGGAAGTGCATCTCGATGGAGATCAGACCAACAGGACACTGTAACTGGTCTTTCGCTGTCTTTAAAGTTAATACTTAAAAAGATAGTTTTAGCTTACGTCTTCCAGGAGGTTTAAGCCAATAGTTCACTGCTGCAGTTAAGGGAGTTTCATTGTATTTTTCGAAGTGGCTCTAAAACATCAGCGTCAAAGCGTTAGCTTGTAGCATTAGTGCAACTAGCATGTGACATCTTTTTTAGCATTTCCTTTTGTCCTGTCCATCAAAGGAAAATTAACTCTGAAGAGCACTTTTGTGTTTTCCTTGCTGGCAAAAGGGGGTTGCATATCTTTCTTTTCGGTTGTATTCATCATGTTAGCCGAGTTTAAAACTGCCAGCAGGAGGGATACAGTCTGACTATCTGTCACTGCAGCCGGAAGAATATTTGAGTAAATGTAAATGGGTCGTTTTGTAGTATTGATTGTATCGAGGTTTGGATCATTTTGGCTACCCTAGACCTGAATGAAAACAAGCAGTCGAAGACCAATAGTTCAGTCAGTGAATTCACAATATTAGGAGCTATTAGGTCATAGTGACAAAAACCCTCTTCATTGTGGATGGTGTGACTAAGTTAAGAAGACCAGACAGTAACTATTTTCAGGAGCAGTCCGGTGTTTAAAAATAACAAGAAAATAGGGAGGTTTTATCCTTTTAAGATTTTTTTTTTACCTTTTGTGCTGAATTAAAAAACTCACAGCTTTTCAAAAGTAAAGGTGAGAAGGTAAGAATAAAACCCTTTAAATGATCAAATTGTACCTTCTCATAATATAGTTCCTTAACTGAACTTGAAAAGCCACTGAAAATGGGTAAACGCAGGTTAAACATTTTAAGAACTACATATTAGAAATTGGTTAAGAAATTCTACTAGGAGTATATGTAAAGCTAAAAACAAAATCTTTCTCAGCGGTTTATGAACTGTAGCAACATATTCACATGTAGATATTGCACAACATAAAGCGTATTAATGGTCAGAAATGCAAAACAAGCCCACTTTATTAAGGAAGCTATTAACTTTTCCTTTACAGGTACACACACATTTTCTGTCCAAACTGAATAGATTTGGTCTGGGGAAAAAAAGAGATGCTTCTGTTCCAATTTTATTTGATTTCTAAACATATCCTATTGTCAAAACACCAATTTCTGCTCTTATTTTGTGTTATTATTGTGGTTCACACACAAACTGGGTAAATCTTTAGAACAGGCTATAGTCAGTAGTCAGAAGCATGTTTGAGTAGCCCTGTAACATTAGTTCTATTTGTTCTGTTTGTAGACTTATGTTCTTCATTTCTTTGGTTTCAGGAGAAAGTATTTGTTTGGAGAATTATTCACATTGGTATAGGTTGCTGTAGAGCCGGAAAGATTTTTTATCTCAATTCCTTATTTTTAGAACGTTATTATGATGAGTGACCATGACAGCAAGGTACTGTTTTTACTACTTGTAGAAGCTTATTAGCATTACATACCTGAAAGCTAAATCCCAAAAAATTGACTTCATGTATGCAGAGCAGGATGAAAGAGCAAAGCGAGAAGGAAGAATTTGCGATAATCATTTCTTCCATCGTTTGTAATGGTTAAGGACCATTATCCCTTAAGCCTAGTTTATGCTTCTCCGACCGCAAATTTGCACTCAGACGCAGACGTTTTCCGTTTATAGTACTCTGCTCTTCCACTCCATTTTCTATTGTTTGTTCAGCGACGAGGACAGCAGGGGGTGCTAAGTTTTCATGGCGTCTCTGCCTACTATCACACAGCGCCGCTTCAGTTTTTTTCTAGGCTTGTGAACGCATTTCTTCCTCAAGGAGCAATGAACGACAGAAAGTAAGTTTTGATTAAGCTGTAAAGCTTTTTACTAGAAGTGTGGATTATAGAATACTCTAAAACACATAGAAACAAAACACAGCAGCCATTTTTGTTGTTTTCCTACACCTCCTTGTGTTCAAAATTGCCAAAGGAACAGATTACATAAATTATCCTTTCAATATAAGCATTTAGTGGCCAAACGCTGCATTAACTACTGATTACAGCGACTATAGAGCCCCGTTCTGGTGATACGATCTCTGGCTGTTACTGTAACTGACCATTCAGATTCATACACTCTCCGTCAACGGAGACGGATAGTGAAATTTGGGCCTCTAATCCCTGAGTCCTTGCGTAGGTGACGGAGAGCCCTTGGTATGACAGATAATCGCGTTGCATCATTCTGTCTCCGTCAAAACACTGAAGCATAAACTAGGCTTTACTCCAATGTCTCTCTGCTCAGCTTCCTAACCCTATTTCCAGACAGAGATTCAAAGCGGAGCAGCAAAATCAAATGAGGTTGATTAGCAGCGTTAGCCAACAACTGATGGTGTTGTTCGCGACATGTTATTGTAAAATATCGTCTCTGCTGCCTGGATATTGAGCAGTTAGCAACTCATCGGCGTCATTGCAATGTCACACAGCAACAGGGTCTTCAGTCAGAGGCTTGTTCAGATCCATTGCAAGACTGACTGTTGGAGATCCTTCTTGCCCACAGCATTAACCGTTCACAATGACTCTATAGATACTTGAATAATATGAGTTAAAACATTTAATTTCCCACTGGGATAAATGAAGTATATTTGAACTGAATTTAAACAAAAGGAATGCAGACTTTGTTCCAATGCTTTAGCAAAAAAAAAAAAAAAAAGCTACTTTTCTAAATATTGAGCCTTTTTCGCGAAGAGCTTCGTTATGGTGCTTATCAATGAAAAAGTTATCGAACTGTAATACTTACGCAAATGACACTTTGATTAATGCAATTAACCTAATTTTATTATTTTATTTCAATCTATACTGTCTTCAGCTAATCCAAATCATATTAGGTTCCTAAAGCACTTGTTGTACTCTGCAAGACTATTTCTTTATGAATTTATAAATATATTTTGGAACAAACTAAATTAATTTTCTAACGTGGCTGCCTAAATGCTAAACAAAGCAGGATGAGGACGGAAAAAAAGCTGGCTTTTGTTCTGTCCTCTGGCTCTCTGTGTCACAGCACAGCACGAATACCAATCTCCAAATCCCTTCCTCCACTTCCACTTTTCACTGCTTTTATTCCTCCGTCTAGATTGGCAATTTCTCCCCCTTGGTCTCTGGAGGGAACTTTTCTGCAAGAGCAATTTCATCCATAGGTCCACCTTCAATCCAAAATGACCTCCCCCACACCTCCGCTGCCCCTGCCTCCCCTTGTTCTGCACTCTCCCACTGCCCCTCAACTATTCACCTACACCTGCTCTAGGCATCAGCCCT
Source organism: Apricaphanius iberus (assembly GCA_028564705.1). NCBI lineage: Eukaryota > Metazoa > Chordata > Actinopteri > Cyprinodontiformes > Aphaniidae > Apricaphanius > Apricaphanius iberus. The sequence continues at coordinate 2,277,015 of JAPXFQ010002998.1, forward strand.
CATCAACGCCTGTGTGCCCCTCTGATTCGCAGGACAGCTCCTGTGGCGACGATTACGAAGGAGTCCTGCCGCGAACCGGAAAGCAGGCCCTGTGGGAATCAAAAGGCTATTCCCTCTCTGCTCAACCTCTCTGCACCCCTCACTGCCACAGCGAGAGGAGAGCAGTGGAGAGAGTGGGAAACACTGCACAGAAGGCAAAAAAAGAAAAAAAAAATCTGTAAATATATATAAAAAAGAAACAACCAAAAGAGAGGTAGAGTGTGCTCCTATTTCTTGGGATGCTGGCTGTTCAGTAAGTTCAAATCTATATGCATGTGTTTATGTGAGAGCATATGTGCAAAGGTGGAGGGAAGCCAAAGCCATTTGGATTTAGTCTTACTATGTAGAGTTCATTCAACTTGGAGCATTCTGAGTAGAAAGAGAGGCTTATTTAAATGATAATGAGGGACAATCCATTGGATTTAGTGCTGGTGAAGGAGGACGAAAATAGGGGAGGGAAAGGGGGATCCATTAAAACGCCAGCGGTTCATAAGCCATAGGGTCGGCATACAGCTAAACACTCTCTCTTTAAAAGCCATTATACATGGCTCTCAATGGATTTCTGCAGCGCTTAGGACTTCAAAAGGATTTAGAACCCGCCCAGGAGAGGGAGATCGGGGGATGGGGACAGACGAGTGTTTGTATGTGTGGTGGTTAATGGCGAGAGGGATGGGGCGGATGCTGGAAACATTTAAGGGTTAACTAAACAGCCTCGGAGAACAAAAATGTTGCTAAATCTATCCCCTAATCCTCTCCCTATTTCCATGACCCCCCCCCCCCCTGCTTTCTTGACAATAAAGAAAGAGAGAAAGAAAAATGGGAGGGGAGTGTCCAGTCCGTGTCTTTCTAAACCAAGGAGGATTTCTGCCTCTGCGGGGGAGCCAAGACCCAGGCCAATCAGAACCTCTAGAGCCACAATGGGGAAAGCTATGTCGGCCCCCAGTGGCAAAGCGATGAGGACAAGGTAGTAGGATGGGTTTAGGGTGTGTGTGTGTGTGTGGGTAGGTGTATGCGAAGGAGCCACCCAGGTCTTTGCGTGACACACATGCAGTGGAAGCCACCCCTCCTTTACAACCTCACATTTCCCTAATCCTTCCGTGGTTTAGTGGTGTAGCCCCGCTGCACTGCAGGCACAATTACCTAGTCAAAATAAGCAGATAAAGAACCCACCATGGCAGCGAACAAACAACATCCCCCTGCTTTTTTTTTTTTTTTTTTTGGCTACCAAATTGATGCATGACTGTTTTTACAGGGGAGCAGGCGGGTGTGCCTGCGCGCAACATTTGTCTCTCTTTCCTTTGGCGGCAAGACAAGAGAAATTCGTTTTACCCATTGCCGGTACGGGCATCATTAGTCGAGAGCTCTTAATGCTGGGGAGCCACTTTGATGTGCTGGAGCACGTTTTATGAAAATTAGCAGCACTTTCAATGGGGTTTTATATACACAAACACATATATATATACACACACACAGAGGGAGAGAGACAGAGAGAGGGCGAAGGTGTTGTCAGGCCTTAACTAAGTGCAGCACAGCCAGGAAGAATGAGGAAAGGCAGACATATGGAAGGACAGAGGGAGAAGAAAAGCTAAAGACAGGCAGAGAAAGAGAGATGGATGGATCGAGATGCAGAGGCAACAACGATCAGCGTCTGCGCACCATTTATTTGGCAACAGATTAGAGAGACATGCCACATCTAACACCGTCGGCGATTACAGCATGCAATTTTCAACAGTGTGCCCCCCCCCCCTCCTTTCCCCCATCCACAACCATCAGCACAGCCACCGCCGCTCCCATCGCCCCATTTTATTCGTCGTACACCCCAGCCCCCCAACCCCACCCCCATTCCTCTCTCAGTGCTTGTCGTATATCCCTGTCAGAGCTGTCAACAAGCTCCGTTCTTTTATCTGACAAGCCCGCCTCTTCCTCCTGACTTTTTCATTAAGAGACACCCTTTTATACAAATTTGAGAGAAATAGCATGAGGGGAAGAGGGGGTGGGGAGTGCGGTGGGTAGTGTGCAGGAGGAGCTGAGCAACGCAACAAAGAAAAAAAACAAGAATGAAAATTGTGAGGAAAAAAATTAGCCCGGTTGATTTTTATATTGCGTTATCTTTCCGAGGCACTTTTCTTATTCCAGTTAAAATGCTGAATAGTTTAAAACAATGAACCCTAATGAGTTTGTAAATTTTCTGTTTCCATCATTTCCCTCTAACCTTTATATTTCCCCCCTTTTTTCTCTCCCTTCCTTACAGCTTTTGTTCGCTAAATGAACAGTCAGATTTCGTTAGGTTTGGGATGCCCGCTTGACAGCCATTACTTAAGAATCATATTTCTACATTCTTTAAAAATGAGATGCCTGGGATTTTGCATAAATTCTCATTACTTTCCCTGTTTCTAAATTGCATTATTTTATTCCTTATGCTGATGTAATGCTCTGCTTCCACTCTGATTTGCTGCCTACTCTTCTAGCTAAATGGGCTTGCATATGGATGCTGGTGAAGGGATGATTGGAACGTTTCTTTAACTCATTCCATTCTGGGGTAGGCAAGGTCAGCTCAAACTAGGATGAATTGTCTTATCTCTAGATTTAACCAACAGACCAACTTGCTGTTGGTGTGTAACCAGCTTAATAATTTCCTGTAGGTCACTTTCCTTTTTAATGCACTGGAGCTGTATGAGGTAAAAGCACCACGAGCGGCACCTCCTGTTCTCTGATCTCAGCTTCAGTACACTATCAGTGCTGCTGTCATTTGTCCAACATCTCATTTTACAGGAGTCCCAGCTCCCAGTAGGAGGTCTTGGAAAAACAGAAAAGTTCTTGTTCAAGGACTCACCTCGCTGAGGTGCTCCTTGGAGTTGCTCCTTTGCGGTCGACTGAGTTCTTGTAAAGTCTCTTCCTCTCGGAGTTTGACCGGACGTGGTGCCAAAGGTTTGATCTGCCAAACACAAAAAGAAAACAACTATAAACTAATTACACAAACAACCATGCAAACAAATGCGATACAAATCCTGAGAGACAGTCGGTACGCTTACGTGCAAAGGTAAATCAAACTTTATGGAGTATTCCGACTAAGGGCTTGCCCCCTGTTGAGACCCGAGTCCGATTTACATGTCACTCAGAAAATCTAATTATTAAATGAAGTACGTTCTACTCCCCGACAATAGATGGCGACATGAACCCCTACATGTTAGCCTTATAGTGGTAGCCACAAGCAGCACACAGGCAGTAAACAGATGCAGGCGAGAGTGAAGCAGATGGAGTCAAAGCAGAATATGCACAATCACAACGCACCGTCTCTTCGTAAGTTCAAAATTGCACTGATTGGCCGCTTACTTTTGTCTTAGCCGCCATATTCTTCTGATACTACTACTGTCCCTGCATCCGAATCCTTAGTAATTACTACATGCTACGTAGTAACTACGACTCAACCGTTGATGTAGTAAATACTGCATAGCAAATGAGGGAGAAGTAGGCATTAAATCGGACGTAGCACTGCTCCACCATTTTTCATGTCCTTCCACCCGGATGTTTGTGTTATCTTAGGTCGCCTGTGGTCCCGTTAAAAAATAACTTATCAACTTAAATGTTTAATCAGTTGTCAAAAAACAATTAAAGTAATCAGTAACATTGCAATACTTTTACATTTATGCATCCAAATTGCGGTAGTGTCAACGGTTGGCAGTTCCTTGGTAGCCGAGGTCACTCTTCTTCTACGATTTTGGGGCTTCCGTTGCACTGTGGGATAGCGTATCATAGCGTCCATGGGCTAATTACGATGGCAGTAGTACACATCCAAGAACTTTATGCCTACTACTCCAATCCATACTAGACATTCTGATCTACAACATTGCCGGCATACTCCTTTTCGCCTACCACGTAGAAAGTTTAGTAGAGGGATTTGGATGCAACCAAAGTTGTTGTGGATTCACACTTCCTGTCTCCTCACTTCCTGAAGAGGTGTAGAAGCCAAAATTTGGGCCTGCATGGCACGTGTAATCAACACGTGCATCAATTCTCAGAAGCTGACAAGATGCACGTGGTACTTCCACGAAAGACTTGTCATTAAGCGATTCTAGGAAATGTTTTGTTCCCAGCTTTTCTGGCCTCTTCAGAACCAGACAATTAGGCGCCTTCAAGATAAACTAATATCAAGCCGCTGGCCAAGAACACCAGATGGTTCCCGTAAGTGACGCAGTGATCAAGTATAAAAGATAGGGCTCCTTTTAGAGGAGGAGAGAGGGTTTTAGTTGGTCTGCTGGGATCTCAGCGTGGACGTCTGCTCAGAGATAAGGTATGTCAATTGTTAATAGACAATGGATATAGAATGTTAGATATCGAGGTCAATGACCTATGTAGCATTGTATTGAGAACCAAAGATCCAATAAAACCCGGCTGAAGCTACTTTCTAGAACAGAAGCTGTGTTGTCCTGAGTCTTCATTATAGCTATATATCTATATCTATGTTTTGCATGTAATTAAAACCAACAACATTTGGCGAGCCAGCCAGGGTCTGACAGCAGCCGAACGCACCCCGGCTTCAGGGGAGAAAGGCCGGCCAAAATAGATCCTTCTAAAGGTAAAATAATTTTACATTTTCTCCTCTGGTGTCGAAATGTTGTTGGTTTTAATTACATGCAAAACATAGATATAGATATATAGCTATAATGAAGACTCAGGACAACACAGCTTCTGTTCTAGAAAGTAGCTTCAGCCGGGTTTTATTGGATCTTGGTTCTCAATACAATGCTACATAGGTCATTGACCTCTATATCTAACATTCTATATCCATTGTCTATTAACAATTGACATACCTTATCTCTGAGCAGACGTCCACGCTGAGATCCCAGCAGACCAACTAAAACCCTCTTTTCCTCTAAAAGGAGCCCTATCTTTTATACTTGATCACTGCGTCACTTACGGGAAACATCTGGTGTTCTTGGCCAGCGGCTTGATATTAGTTTATCTTGAAGGCGCCTAATTGTCTGGTTCTGAAGAGGCCAGAAAAGCTGGGAACAAAACATTTCCTAGAATCGCTTAATGACAAGTCTTTCGTGGAAGTACCACGTGCATCTTGTCAGCTTCTGAGAATTGATGCACGTGTTGATTACACGTGCCATGCAGGCCCAAATTTTGGCTTCTACAGAGGTGCGTGAGTAAGGGCAGGGGGTTTGCTGCAGAGAAATGCGACTTCCAATCACATTACCTACGTAGAATAGTCTGACTTGTAAAACTCAAGTTCGGTTCAATTCAAGTCGGACTAAGGTGCATACCTGCATTTTAGTCAGATTTTAGTCAGACTAAGGTAATGATTTGACTTTGTCATGCAGCATGTAAATGCAGGGCCTTGCAAATATGCACATTTATTGAATCTTTTCAAACTTTTTCATGTTAAAAGCACAAACCTGAACGTATTTTATTAAACAGACACAAATTTGTATGTACTTCTAAAGTGGAAAAGAAATAAAACAAAAAAAATCATTGTATAATACTACCAACATGTTTACACTGGGGACAATCTGTTCAGGATTATATACACGGTTACTTTTCTGAAACATCTGTTTTGCATTTTGAACGGAGTTAAAATTTGGTCTCATCTGACAATATAATGTTTTTCCACGTGTTTGCCTGGACTGTCATTTCTGGGAGAATGGCCATGTCTCGAGAAGAGTACAGACGTGCCATGCTCTGGAAGCTGTTTAATCTTTAGAATATTGTTGTAAAACCCAACCCTGCTTTTAACTTCTCATCCACGGTTTCCCTGACTTGCCTGTTGTGTTCCATAGTCTTCGTGATGCCGTCTCTTCTTTAATGTTCTAATAAACCTACCTCAAAGTACCATTTTCAGTTTTTTGCTTTAAAAAGGGCATTCTTTTATTCTACACATGGTGAAGAACAAAAAAAGGATTTCACTTGGTGAACATCTGAGTGAAACACAGTGACCATTACAGCCCCACAGAACCAACAAACCAAAGGAACCAAGACTCCTGCACAGTTGTACACGGAGTGCATGGCCTTGCTGTTTCACTAATCAATAATTAGCTATTAATTATCTATAATTTAATATTTATATAGATCAGTGATGGACTGGCAACTGTTGAACTGGAGATCGACACCAGCCACTCCCCCACCCCTGCTTTAGCCTGCAAGCCTAAGCTATTATTGAAAATTGATAGATGGATGGAAATGATTGCACACTAGGGATTTAAGAAAATACTGATATATCATGACATTTTATGTTTCTATTGTACTGACATTCAAAAGCAATATATTGATCTTTATTTTTTATTTGACTTTTTTAGAATTTGAATGTAACCATTAATGTTGACAGGCTGCTGGTTGGTGGCTGTTTTTACCTTCTTCGTTCCTTTGGCTCAATTATACCTAGGAATTAAACAGGAAGTTTTAATTATGAAACAGTTTGGAGTGTTTATAATGATGTGACAGTTTTTCTAAATGTAAATTCATTATATATATATATATATATATATATATATATATATATATATATATCACTCTCCTGTATTGTGATACATATCCTATCACCAGATTCTTTCCAATACGCCTCCCTATTGCACCATATTATAAATGTCACTCAATAAGTCATTAACACATTCAAATACTTAAAATAAGAGCTGCCTTTTAAACAGTGGGTTGTTTTCCTTTAAATCTAGACATTTGAAGACCTACATCTTATAAATCACTGTGCACTCTAAAATGTTTGGTACATCAAAGTCTCAGACTGGCATTCATAAAGCTCCTGCTTTTATATTATTCAATCCAGAATTGATAGCAACAACCAAAATCTGTACATCATAAGTACAACATACACAAGACAACAAAATAGAGATCTGAAAAATATCTTAAACTTGCACCTGTTAAGTAGGCAAGGCAAAGCAAGTTGATTTGTAGAGCATAATTCATACACAAGGCAATTCAAAGGGCTTCACAGTTGCATAAATTACGAAAACAGATAAACAGAAAAAAAAACATCAACTTAAAAAAAATAATTACAATAAAAAGCAAGAGTGCATATTAAATACTTTCAATTGTCATATGCATGGGTAAAAATAACTGTTTTCAGCCTGGTTTTAAACATTGTTAGAGTTGAGGCTTGTCTCACATCCTCATGAACACTGTTCCAGATTTTTTGCCTGAATCTGAAATGGAGCCTCACCGTGTTTATGTTGACTCTGGGAACCACCAGGAGACCCCTCCCTGAAGTTCTCAGGGCCTGGGATGGTTCATATGTCTCTAACATGTCAGAGATGTACTTTGGTGCCAAACCATGAGAAGACTTGTACGCAAGCAGAGCTGTTTTAAATTCAATTCTCTGGGCGACGGGAAGCCAGTGCAGAGACTGGACTAATCTGGTCGTATTTCCTGGTTCTTGTCAGGACTCGAGCAGCAGCGTTATGGATTTACTGCAGCTGTCTAAAAGCTCGTTTAGAGAGGCCAGTGAGCAGGCCGTTACAGTAGTCTAACCTGCTAGAGACAAATGCGTGGATACGTTTCTCTAAGTTTGGTTTCGACACTATTCCTCTGATCTTAGCAATGTTTTTCAGATTGTAAAAAGCTGTTGATGTTATTGCTTTGATGTGGCTGTTTAAGTTCAGGTCCGAGTCCATGATTACTCCTAGATTTCTAACCTGATTTTTTGGTTGAAGACAGAGAGACTCAAGATGACTGATAACACTTTATATTTGTGTCTGTGGGCCAAAACCAATTATCTCAGTTTTGTCTGAGTTTAACTGGAGAAAGTTGTCCACACACTGACACATTATTGCTAGTAATTAGCTGACCGAATGGAAGCATGTACACGTCTAATAAAAGTGGTCCCAAGATTGACCCCTGGGGCACTCCACGGGTCATGGGAATTTTGTCTGAGACACAGTTGCCAATTTTGACAAAGTACGTCCTGTCCTCGAGATAGGACTTGAACCAGTTGAGAGATGTTAGTTTTTCTTACAGTCAGACTGAATGTAGACCATTCATAAATAGTAAATGTGTGTTTTTCCAAAGATACTCAATTAGAATTGGTCTGGACTTTGGAACATTTAACACATGTATCTGTTTTACATATTCTATTTGTAGCTCTGGTTGTATTTTCAGGGTTGTTGTCCGACTGTAAGGGGAACCCTTCATCAGTTGGAATTCCTTCTCTTCCTCTAAAGGTGTACATAATTCTGTACGAATTGTAAAACAAGACTGTACAAGTAGGTGCATGGTCTGTGACCCACATCAATGTTACCCCTATAATGCCAACATGAATGGTTTGCTTTCTTGCAGCCTGTCAGGCTACACAGTTGGCGTTTATCCCAATTCACAGCCAGATGGGAGGTTGGTGAACTCGGTGCTGGTGCAGAATAGCCAATGAAAATGCCTCTCTCTGCTTCTCCATCTTGGAGTACAACAGTGATGACTGTGGGGCGTAATCCATTTGACTAGCAGTGAGCTTGTAGTAGCTCCCCAGGTGGCAAGTGTGGTGTCAGGCCCTGGTCTCCTGATCTCCACTGTAATTTAAGCAGATCACTGCTACAATTAACCTTTCCTGGTAAATATCAATTATGGCCCCCGGCTGGGCTAGAATTAAAAGGGTCATCAGCTAATCTGACAGGTCATGTGCGCTACCACCTGGCTGGGAAAGATGGAGAAAGACAAGGGAGCAGAGAGACAAAGTGTTTGTCTACCCTTGTGCACACTAGCTTACATGCCAAGCAGACAATTCACTTTTAATTACCCTGCAGCTGCCAGGGCCAGCATGCTGATTGGCCAAGGGGCATCAGCAGTCCGCTGAGGTCAACAGTGACCGTGTAGAGGCAAGGTGGGGAGAGTCTGAGAAAGAGGGAGGGGTTTCCCACCAAACAATCAGGGAGTAGTGATGGAAGGAAGATAGACTTGGCAGGTGGCCCTAATCAGGTTTGACTTCCACATCTAACTGCGTCTCCCTCAGCTTCTTTCAGTTTCTCTAGACTAGCTGTCAGCCTAATCACCTCTTGAATCTCAGAATAGAAGGCGACCCTTTTGATTTCTTTCTCTCAAATGGTGCACAAAGAGCGCAACCCACCTTGGCAGGCAGGCAGGCAGGCAGGCAAGCACAGCAGCAGAGACAGAGCTTCGAGGTACAGCCAGTGTCACGTCGGTGTCAAGTGTTGTTGTTGATTACTTTGTTTACCCACCATCAGTATTGCTGACAAATTCCTGAAGGCACCCAAAGTGCTTTCATCTTCTCCAGGGCCCTAGGGGTACATTACCATGTCTGCAATCAATTTGGCAATTGATCAGAGCAAAGCTTCTAATTAGGCATCTAGGTTAATGATGCAGCGTGCAAGGACCATTCCCCAAGCTGCAGTTCAGTGGAACAGAATAACAATTGATCTAGGCAGGAATTCACATACTCTGACAAAAGACTGCCAATCCTGACTGCATGTGATTATATAGGGACCAACTTTCTGTCTGGGGAGGTGCTTAATTGGCCTTGTGCTCTCAGTTTTAAAGCACTCAAGGTTCTTTTTCTTTCTGTTTAGCAGGGGTGTACAAACACATCTATTCATTGAAAGTTACATTAATTATATAAAACAGGCCTTTAATTTGAACCAGATTCTAACTTCAGTGTTGTTAGCAGCTAACACTTAATCAATCCAGCCATGATCTATGCAGTTTATCCTCAAAGGATCTGCTGGTTGCCTATCTCAAGGGTCATTGGACAATGTCACGAGTCCATCGCAGCACCTTACAGTCATAGTTTTGGACTGTAGGAGAAAGCCGGAGTACACTAAGGGAACCCACACATGCACAGGGAGAACATGCAAACTCCATGCAGAAAGAGCCCAGGATGGGATTCGAAACAGACTTTCTGCAAGATGACAATGCTACCAACTGCGGCTTAACTTACAGAAATTTGTAATAATTCCCAGTTTAAAAAAAGTAAAGATGGGCAGTTTTTGTATTAAAGATTTGAGGAAGTGTCTCCATTAAAAATAATTCAAATTTAATTAGTTTGTTTCAACTTTTATCTCAAAAATATACATTTTCATTGAGCATTTACTTTTCTAACAACAACATACTGGCAAACATATTCACAAAATACTACCAAATTAATAAACAATAAAGATCCTGAACTTATTTTTTGTTTGGAAAAAAACATTGCTTAAATAATTGAAATTACAATTGTTTTTAAATCCCTTATATTATAACTTAGTGTGAAACATCATGTTTCACATGTGTGCATTCCAGAGTATATTTAAACTGGCCCATTAACCGAAACAATGCACAAAGATTTTGACAACACTCTCCCCCCGTACATCGTCATTCTTTAAAAGTTCTGCCAACTTTTGCATCAGTCTGTAAGTTTACATTTAAATTATTGCCCCAGTCCCACTAAATTCTGACTTATGAAACACATGTATACATCTTAGTCCAGCTAAAGTTGAGCCAACTGGCCTGCTCCTAATCGAGCCACCTTACCCAGATAATGTGGATAGAAAAAAAAAAATAATATTCTGAATGTTTATGACATTCCAGGTTAGTCAAGCTGTTACTGGCCTGGTCACTCCCCTTTCCGCAAGTAACGGGACTGCAAAATTTGGTGTAGCAACCGTACAACAACAACTCGGCATGCAGATTCTGAAGTGTAACACATTTCAAACAGCACAGGACTTACAAAATGTAATGTGCTGTAGTCCATTTCTTTCATCATTGTGCATATCCTGATTTTACTCCATCAGCTTAGGTATTTGTTTAATCTTTGTGTGACGCTGTAAGCCAACCGGAAGAATGCGACACGGACATCTCACCCCAGACCGTTGTGGCGTCACACACAGTTCATTCAGTAATTTGATTTACTTATATAAACATGTATGCACGGCAGTGGCGGTCCTCGACCATTGTGTGCCCTAGGTGAGCTTGACTGATGGCGCCCCTTGCCCACGAAAAAAGAAGTAATGTCCAAAGAATTGCACATTTATTTAAATAATGATAGTATAACAACAACAATATAACAACATGTGCAAAAGAATAAAGCTGTTCAATAATAAATATACAAAAAAATAAACTTTTAACTTGAACAGTAGTGCAACATCTGAGAACAAAAAGTGCACACTAAAGAATTCAAACAAAAAATAAATAAATAAATAAATTAACAATAAAACATTGTGTGCAAAATCATAGACTGTAAAATGGGATTCACATAAATACACTATGTACAAAAAATATTTTTGTAACCAATAATTATGTCAAAGTATTGTTATAGATAGAGATGGCAGAAACTGTTGAAAAAAATAGACATAATTTTTATCTTCTCAACGCATATTTGGCGCCCCTCACTAAGTGGTGCCCTGGGCAAGTGCCTATGTTGCCTGTAGGAAGGACCGCCACTGATGCACGGATAAAGGCTCCCATTCTGGTTAAGATATAAAATTGCTTATTACAATAGCTCAGTTTAGATCTGTCTGTAGACACTGACAGTATTCAGGCTGGATTTTACTGCCTGAGGTTCAAAATGTTAGGAAAAGAGCCATAACTTTTTATTGCATGGAATATTTTCCATCAGAGCACAGAGTTGTTTCGATGATGCTGCAAAAAAACGGTTTGAACTTCTTACCCAAACTGCAAAGCAAAGTCACGTCTGCAGTAGGCCTCCTTTCATGGCAGATAAAGTCATATTGCGCATTTATCAGCAGAGTGAAATATGTGCTTGGGTCATTCATGCACATTCAGAGGTTTCACTGTAACTCTGGAACCATTTGAAAATACTTCATTTTTTACAACACTTTGGTTAGGTTTTATTCACTAATGAGTTGTTTAAGAGAGCCGCATTTGGAATTAGTTTTTATTTTTCCTTTTTATTTAAGGTTTGCTTTTAAATAGAGATATGCTTAAGAAGTAGCGGGGCAAGGTTAATCAGGTTAAAGTGATGAATGTGAGTAGTTGGTGGTTGTGTTTTGGGAGGGTTGAACATGACAGCTAGGACTTAAGTCTATAGATGTTGAGTAGAAAAAAAATCACAGCTAAGTAAAGGCTTGGCTTTTACATGAATAATGTACTAGAAATTAGCTCCATTAGTCTCGGTATTGAACATGTCTGCAGTCTGTCTCTGGAGGCTGCTGCTTTGTGCTCTTTAATTATCTTCAAAGGACCCTCCAGCATCTTAATTTCCCCCCTAGTTGAGTAATGCTGGCTGAGGTCTCTACATTTATAATACTCTAACCCTGGGTTAAGTTACAGAGACCCCCTGTGAAGTGCAGCCTACACAAGGCATAGACAGAGACAGCGGTGGTTCACATCAGAACATGCTCGGCTTGACTTGCTCTCCTTTTTCCATTCCTTGCTGCCCTTGCAGTGTCAATCAATCTGTAGCTTGTCAGCAGGGAGCTGGCTGAAGGCTACTGGGTGATGCTTTGTTGTCCTGTTCCTTTGATCCTCCCTCCTTCTTCACTTTGCAGGGGGTGTAGGGAGTGGGTGTTTGGGGGGGAGAAGTGGGCATCAGAAGCCTGTGTGGTCTCCCCTTTTTATCCGTCTTGGATCAGAGAGGCTGTTAGTTCTGACCTCACTTCTACCCTTTCTTCTCCAGCTTCTCTTCCCTCTGCCTCAACTCTCCTTGGCTGCCATCACCTGTCATTAGCGCTGAGGGGAAGCTGTGCCTCCTTCTTGTCCTAGTGTCAATCCTCATTACTTTAGGATCTTGGACCCTGCCCTCCCACCTGCTCCTTCCTTTGAAGCTCCCTTGATGCTCTTCTTCTTCAAACTACGATGCTCTTCTTTGAGCTTCCCTGGCACAGGACAAGCAAAAAGTGATTCAGGAAGGGCTGAAGATGACGGATACAGATCATTTCTCTAATTTGTTCTGAAAAGTGTCCTGCGCAAAGGACCCTCACCTCTATTAACCCAGTGGCAAGCTGCTGCTGCTGCTGCTCAGGGAGGCATCAGCGGTATGTGACTGTGTATGTGTGTATGCGTTTGGGCGGCCCAGTGGTGTGGCAGGCGGAGACACCTCGGTGCTTAGTGCCGGGCTGCGGCACCAGCTCAATCTATTGGCTCATTATCCCCCACGCCCAAGCTGGGGCACAGACAAGTGCACTTTAGGGCCGCAGGCCAAATTGATTCATCTAGCTTCATTTTGTTCAGGCACAGAAGAGGCAGCTGCTTGGAGGAAGGGGGAAGGAGGTATAGATGGTGAGAGGCAAAAATGGCCGAGCCGGAGAGCTGACGTACCGAAAGGTAGCGTCGGGAGAGTCAACAGTTTGTGGGTGTGTTGCTCACCTGTGCGTCATAGCGAGATCACTTACAAGCACTTCTTTTTTCCGTAAGTTAGCACAAACAACACCTCGCTTTAACTCTTTAAGCACCAAAGTCGACAAGAAACATTGCTGATTTCAAAAAGCCACAGCTGCAGATATTCCGTGTCTCCAAGTTTAAATAATGTGTAGGAAATTTTGAGGGACGCTGTAGGAGATGGGAAAATTACATAAAAAATATGTAATTTTAAATAGATTTTTTTCTTTTAGATTATTTTTTTCCATTTAATTTTAGTATGGTTGAGGTGAAAGAATAAGATTTTGCCTTTTGAATATGTTTTTGAACTATGGTGTTTTTTTAGATCACTAATTGTGGTATAAAATCAGCCTTACAATAGAGGGGGCTTCGAGCGTGTGCCTTTCAACGTTCTGGACTCAGCAGGGTTAATATCTGCTCTGATTGAGCAGGGCCTAGGCGGGCTGAGCTGCAGCATGCGGTGAGCGCTCTGGGCCAATAGCAGCTCCGCTACTAAGTTTAAAACAGCAACAATGATACGTGCTTCACTTTAGAGTCTCCAAAGGTCTCCATTAAAATTTTTTTTTTTTTAATCTAGATTTTGCAGTAGTCGCCTTTTTGAAAAAGCGTCGCTAAATACAGTGACATGGTCGCTATGTTGTCAACACAGTTTCCTTCGTGTTACAGATTGGACGGGTTGAAGTCACATGATTATAAACGGTAATGTGACTCAACCCTAACCAGCACTACAGTTGGTATCTTAAAGGACATAAGCACTCCTAAACTGATACACATCTTATTTTTTTTAAACTACCGAATTAACTATTAAGAAACACAGACAAATTGTCATAATGGTAATAAATACTGGTATCTGTACATTTCCGATATACTACCCAGCGCCCCTGGAAATTTTGGAGCACACAGAGTTTGAAAACCAACCCCACGGTCAAAGTTACGAGGGCAAAGTGGTTTCAATCAGAGCATAAACACAGAGAGTTTAAGAGAGATAATATTGAGAATGCTGAGAGGTCTGTCCACCACTGTCAAAGCTCTTTGTCAAGATTCTGATCAAGATGTTCATTCCAGTGAGAAAGAAATTGACGCAAATTTTGTGCATACTGAGGGGGTGTTGACAGTCTGCAAGCTGCACATACTGGGCCTGATGTTTTGCTTAACTGCATTTTGGGTGGGAGGATGGGATTTGTTGAGAGTAGCAGGGGTGTCGCCACTAGTGAAAGAAGTTGTGCAAATGCAAAAACTGTTGTTCTGTTGCCACCCGGCCATCGGGCGGTAGTAGCAAGGCTGGAGGATGTCGGCCTGGGGATTGGCCGCCCGGGACTTCGGTCTGCTCACGGGCCTGGCGCGGCATGTCCGGGGTACCCGAGTCGGTGGTGCGCCGGGTTCCGGCCTCGGCCCGGGGGTCCTCGGACGCTGGCGGTGCCTGGGGCGTCTCTTATTGGCGGGGAGGCTTTTTACCATCTAGCACAGGCGCTCTTTTTAACGGGGTGCGCTTGGGACGGGAGGGGGGAGGGCGTTGAGGGTGAGGGGGGGCTAAACTCAACCTGGGTGTCTAGTGACATGTGTTTTGTTAGCAGTGTGAATGTTGGGGAGGATTTAGGTATGCCCCTGGCATGGGGGCTGGTGGATTGCCGGGGCCCCCATGGGGCTCGGCGGTACCGCTGCCGTGGGCCCCGACTGGACGTGCTGGGGCCTCCCACCCCTGGTGGATCGGGCCGAACGGGGGTGCCTATTGGAGTCAGCAGGGGAGCTGGCTCCCTGGGGTTGGCAATGGTCACCCCAGTTATTTTCTCCCCATCCCCATGCCTCTGTCCACCTGCTCCTTCATTCTACCATTCACAAGGCCTTGGGACGTGGGCACGTCACTGGGGTGCGGGATGGAGCTTCCGTCTTCGCTACCCGGTGGCGGCCTGGGTCCCGATTTTATTGAGCAATTTAGACACTACACTTGCAACATTTACAGGGAACGCACATGTAGGGACCTGGCGGTGTGGCGCCACAGGCGAGGCCCCCCCGTTGGGGGGCCTCGCCTGTGGTGCCGGCACCCACTGGTTAAACGCATCTAGACACTGAGGGCCCGGGGGGGGAGATGGGGGTACCCGGCAGTATTCCCATGTCCCCCCCCTCTGTTTTAAGTGCACATTAGAACAACACGCAACAACACCACATTGAGCTGGGGGAGAGAGGCTGGGGGGTCTTTCCACACCCCTGTTCGTTGGACCATCAGGGGTCGGAGCCCGGATAGAACATCACGCCGTCTGGTCGGGGTCCTGGGCTGGTGGGCTGCTCTTGCCGGTGTGGGGGCCTTGGCGGTCTACTTGTCCCCGTCCTGGTGGGCAAAGGGGTCTGTCTCCTGGGTGCAGGGGCAGGGTTCTCTACTGGGGCGTCTGTCCCTGGGCCTGGGAGTATGGAGTATAGTGTACGTATGGGGGGTATGAATGAGGGTATAGCGTCCTTTTTTCGTATGTCCTGTATTTGTAAGAATGTGTACACATGAGAGGGAGGGTACGTATGAGTGTCTCTGTCTGTCTATGTCTACCTGTCAGGTTGGGTGTTTGGCTGCTCTCTGGCCTGATGCATCTTCTTCCCTCCCCGTCACTCCCCGTCGGTGATGGTTGCTCCTGCCCGCTGGTTGATGATGACTCTCGATGCATGGGGCTGGGGGTCCCGGTTGCGGCCCGGCTCGGTCCTGGTGCATGTCGGGCGGGTCCTGGGTGGTCCGGTGTGTCGGGCGGCCGCTGTTTCGGGCCGATGTCCTCCTTGGATTGACTGGGGCACCTCTTATGGGGGTGCCGGGGTTGTAGAATAGGTTGGTGCCGTCCGGTGGATCGGTGGGGACCGTGCCTGGCGCCCAGTCCTCCTGCCGGTTCCAGGACTTCAGCTGGCTGGTCTGTTCGCCTGGTGGGGCTGTCCGGCATTGGCTGGGCCCCTGATCTTGGCGCCCCACGTGGGGCGGGATCTGGACCCTGGAGCTGGAAGATCTGGATGTCCAGGTGCCGGCTGGGCGCGGCCTGGGGAGGGCGTACATCCGCTGTGGCTCTTGCTGTGGCTCCCTGGCGTGTGGATGTGTGGGGGCGGGCCGGGTTGTTGGCGGTGGGTACTGGTCCGGGGTGGCGGCGGCGTGTGTTGTCCGTCGGTTGGCTGCGGGTCCTCCTTGCCTGCGGCGGCGGCGGGGGGCCCTTGTCGGCTGGTCCCTGGTTGGGGCCCCGCTGGGGGGCGGGGTGCCCCTGGTCCCCGTGGCCTCCGGTTCCTGGTCCGGGCCCGCCCTGGCGTAGCCGGTTACCGGCGGAGCCCGTGGGCTCGTCACTGCGATCTCTCGGGCCCCAGCATCGCGGCTGGTGGGTGCTCCCCTGGGACTTCCATCTGTTCCTCTCTTGGCGGGTGATCGACCCTGCGCTGATCCGCCTGTGGACTCTGTACTCTGTGGGACGCTGGATGCATACATCTCTTGCCTCCTCCATGTCTGTGCCGATTCCTGTAGGACGGATTGACGGTTCCTTACACCAGCTATCAATCACTTGCATGGGGAAACCTTATTCAGACCTGCATGCTCGCACACACATAGGTGTGGGGACATAGGTGAGGACGGACATATCTTAAGCTGAGGTTATCATCATTAGTTAGTTGTTCACAGGAGCTTACCAGAAACATTTGTATTATGTTCATTAATCAATGCTTGTGTGTAGTGAATGTGTAATTCTTTGTTTATTCTACCAGATCCGAACTATTGGTTTGGTTCTGTACAGTTTGTTGTTTTTGTTTTGTATTACTGTTTCTCTGCCGTCCGGCAGAGGTGGAGGACTGAGATGTTTTCTTGTGTTCTTAATTTGCCTCCCTGTCTTGTGTTGTCGGTTCGCCCCTCTGTTGGTCCGGTCTCTTTTCTTCACCTTCTTCCTTTCTCCCTTCTTGTCTCAGTTTAATGTCCATGACGTCAGGAAATTGAACCCACAGTAATCACTAATAAAGATTTTTCATACATATACATCAAGTGGCGTACTACAGCGAAGCTGTAATACTTTGCTTGGGAAAGTAAAACTGTTGGGCTTGTACTTGGTACTCAGACAACAATTCTGAGTAGCATACTGCTGGACAGGACACGTTAAAATAAAAAAAATAAAAAAAATACATTAAAAAATGCAAAAACCAACGGAAACAGCAGCAGAAGCGGTAGAAACCGTGAGAGAAAATACACCACTAATAGAGGAGTCATCATCAGTGGTTTTCAGGGTCCCGCTGTTAAAAAAGGACGATGATGGCTGGGTGTGTTTTAGGGATGAGGAACGGTATCACAAGTAGATCAGAGGCTTTGATGAGCCTGTTGGGTATCAGCTCGAGAATTCGCAATCTAAAAAACCCCAAATGAAGCTAGAAACACACTCAGAGCACAAAGCCTGTCCAAGGCAACTTTTTTCTTTAGAACATGAAAACATCCCTTTAGCAGCTGAATTAATAATTTTATCATTATTAGTTCAGCAGTTACTCACAAAAATGATTTTTTTGGCAATATTGATTTACCAATCAAATTGAATCAAAATCCACCAATATCCTTTTGAGTCATGTTGCCAACGAACAGACAAACTGACAAAAACATAACCTCCCTGGCAGAGGTAACAAACAAAAATGGTAACAAGTAAATGTAAAGAATAGATAAACATCTATATGAAGGTATGCAATCCAATATGCCAACCATCTGGTGGCATCATAATATGAAACTTAGAAGACTTATATTGCTCTCATCACAAGCTTTGGGTCATAATTAAGATTTTTCTCATTTACAGTTCGGTTTCATCTCTAACTGTATTCAAGCTACAGTCTTTTATAATAGGATCTTTTAAACTGTGATCTCAAGATTTAATATTTTATTTATGCACAAAGCAACGCATGAAGATGTTGCTGAGCAGCATAGCTCCCTCATTGGCAGACTGCTGCATCCTAGGCGTATGAAGGGGTGTTATCGCAGTTCCTTCTTTTAGTCTCTACAACCAGAACTTCTCCCAACAAACCTAATAATATTTATCTCCCTGCTGTAATTTATAATCTTTGACTCGATTTAACATTTCTGCTGCGGTTATTTGCACATCTGTTTTTCAGAGTTTATATTCTTTTAAATGTTTTTATTACAAAACTTAACATGCTCATGATCATCCTACTCAGCTGAACATTAAAATCTGAGTATGCCCATTTACAGTACTTGTTTTTGTAGTTTTTGTCCTTAATGTACAAATTATTCTTAAATCTATTTTTTTAAAATATATCTTTCTATTTTTCTTGTATGAAACTAAATGCTTCTATTACTTGCCACGTTTGCTGTTGTTACAGCTAAGTTTCCTCTTTGTGGGACAATAAAGGATTATACTATTCTATTCTTCTAAATCAGACAAACAAACAAAAAAAATGTGGGGCCTGAAGAGACAATCAACATCGAAACATACGCTTACTCCCTCAATAAACCCTGCAGATGGGAATTAGCCCAACGACAGGCTGGTCGATTTATAGCAGAGAAATTAAATGGATTTTTACTTTTATTTTGATGAGTCTCTATGTACCCATAAAGCCTTTTAATCATTCATTATTCATTGAGTTTGTCTTATAATAAATTACCAAAGAGATAGAGATACACATTTTAGACAAGGCCCGAGATGTCTCCCCTGCTCCACTCTGAACAAGCCATTGGTGAGTTACTGGCACTAAACGTAAAAAAAGTCCATGGTTTTAAATAAATTACATCTTAAAAACCACTAGTACTTATTTTTTTTTATAAAAGTAGTTTTACAGGTCCTCTTTAATGCTTTACAGTTGTATTCTACTGTTATTTTTATTATTTTCTTTGTATTAATAGTTCTTGACGTCTAAAAGCCTAATCAGGGATTTGGTCTGTAAATGAGCTTTCGGGGAAAGGGCCAATAGACAGTACAAAGGTTTCCTTTAATTGTAACATTGTTTTATATTTTGTCCCTGCTCAAATAATATATTATTACTAACATAATAATTTGATTGTCTGGAAATAGTTTATGTCTTAATAGAAAATGGAGATTCAACCATTGCCTTTCCAAAGAAAACAATGTTCTAAAACCACAAGCTACAAGCAGCATTTCTGTCAGGCAGCGGATTGGACGATTTGCTGGGTTGAGCATCAGGTACAACATTATGATCACCTGCCTAACAAAACATGTTAAAACATGTCTGGCCAATGGATGGGTGGATGGATTTCACACCAATTAAACCATTTTAAAATTGTCAATGCTGTTTGGGAATTTTTTTATGACTGTGCAGATGATTGAATATAAAAAAAAGGTTTAAATTGTTTTAATATTTAGACAGTCTAGGGTACAAGATGGGCTTGAATGCATCATGAAGGAGCAGATGGTGGAGAAGAATCCCCTCTGGTGAGGGACACTCGTCAGGACAGTATGATAACATACTGGTATCATCTCGTATGCCGTGCAGCAGTTTGATCTGGTTGACTGCTGCAGGCGGCTGGATTTGAACTTCAGCTGGTTTTCCTCTATTACCAGGGATGCTTACATTCAGCTTGACATTGTTTCAGGTGAGTAATTTAGTCAAATGCAGAGAGAGCTACATACCTTATTGCGGTTCTAAAATACATAAGCTGACATAAGTTCTGGTTCGGTTCACCTTTATTTCTTCAAGGCAGCTGCAATATAAAACTTAATTTTCTCCAATATTAGAGCTTAGATAGAGCTGGGAGCCCTCTCTGCTTTGTTTTGGTGTCACTTTTGAAATAAAATTGGTCACAATGTTATGCCGCATTGGTCTAAGAACCCTTTTAACCTAAGACAGTTATATTTTTTTTCTGTAAAGATAAAAATGGAAAAAAAGGATAATGTTCTGCACAATAAACATATTTACCTGCTCGACAGCTAAATGATGTGTTAATAATTAATTCATTATTGTTTTTTTTGATTAATCAAAATCAACATAACATGACAGAAACGCTAGATAACATTATCATAGCCGTAATCAATAGGTTGTGTTACTTTACTGGCAAGAATAGTTGTTGCTTCTCTGATTAAAATAAACGTGACATAAAAGTGAAATAAAAGTAATGTGATAACATTGTGCAGTTTACTTAGATTTTTTTTTTGCTCAACATGTCATAAAGACAACTTATTGGCTTTCACTGTAGTTTATCCTACTATGAGAATCCCATAGAGGGTTTGCCCTACTCGGAACAGCATCACATTTGCAACTTGAGGTTGTGAAATCCCAACAAGATAGTGTTCTACTACCGGCGATGACAATGGAAGCTGGAGTCAGCAGATTAAAGGCAACAATATGTACAAAGAAGATCTGGTGTAAACAAATCAGAGGGTGTGACCTACAAGCCACTTGGCATTCGTCCTCTTCTCAAACCTGCTGTACAGAATGCTGCAGAGTGGAAAGCTGTTAGGGCAGCCAGCACGGCTGCCCATCGGCGCAACAAAGAAGTCAACCTGAAAGCGAGGGTCTGATTCGCAGCCAGCAGAGACCCCAGGAGAGGCTGACTGTCCCACAGGGCCCCATCCAGAACAGATGAACAGGGGAGGAGGAGCCATCCCTGCGGGCACCAGGTCTCTGCAATCACTCTCACCATATGCCTCCTAGGGGAACGAGGGAACAAGGGGGAAGGGGAGGTGCACCTGCTACCAAACACTAAACCATCCTTCACCACCTGTCCTGAGGGTTCACTGACAAATGCAACCATCACACACACACACCTACACACACAAACCGCTCACCTGTCAGCCTGAACTGCAGGAACAATATCTGTCCCGCACTGATAAGCAGAAGACCGCAGAGCAGAAGCCCCTCCCCCCACAGCCCCCTCCACTTGAACATCAGGGACGACAAACACTCAAAGCTACGAGCATCAGTTAGGCCAGGGGTGTCAAAATGCTAATAATGTATTGGTTACCGCTAACCTTATACACTCTTAACTTGACAAATAGAGGTTATCCTGTTGTACATTTAAGCAGTTTACAAAATATGTACGTAACTCTTCTTTTATTATTCTTCGAAACTTTTTTTTTTACACTCAATTTAAGGTGTACTTTAATTTGCATAGTGAAAGTACACAAAAACTAGATAAACTCAAGAAAAAGTCTAAGGAAAGCAATGTGCCTCTGTGATATTTAGTCTCAATGAGGACTGAGGTTAAATAATCATTTTAATGTTCGCTGCATCTGTAGTTTGCAATTGTGTAACTAGTTCTGCAGATATGATTTTCACAGTGTTTACAGATGGATGGGAGAAAGTGAATTATACTGCATGATGAATTAAAACTAGCTTTACTAGAAAATAACTGTTAACTTCAAGCATTTTATTTCTGTTGTATGTTCTTTTATTCATGGAGAACAAAGCATGCTATTTTTTTATGCTAAAGCCTGTAAAAGTTCATAAACACTCGTTGAGTCATTGTCTGTCTCTTCCAAAGAAAGTGATGTTACGTGAACAAATGCAAATAAAGAATGAAAACACTCATTACACAGAATTTAATTGTTTTCATATAAAAAAAGATGAGGCCTGTCAATGTTATTTTTATTAATATTATTATCGTTATTATGGGATTTAGCTTTGCAAATTTAATTTGGTTCAAACATTATCAAGTGGCTAGTTCTGTCACCAGCTTCGCTGGAGCAGAGACTTGGTGCATCTCTCATCTCTTTTCTGTAACAGGCTGCAACACTTAAATAGAGAGATAAGGCAGACGTAAACACTCTTATCAGCTGATCGCAGTCTGTTGCTGGGACAGCTCAGTGAGCCAGACAGATGTTGAAATGGCTATATTTATGACGACTACGAACACAGATTTTCACAACTTCAACTCAAAAACTGTTACAACATCAAAGACGCTATTGTTGCCTGCAAATTATTAGTGCCTTAAGATGTACAGTTTGTTATTTTTGTAAAAATAAGTAGTTATTACTAAAAAGATCATCTAATCAGGATGTTAAGGCTGATTTCCTATCTGTGTTTATAGAGCTTTGACATGCTGATACTGATTTGAGCCGATTCTAATTGACCTTTAAGCGATTTACTGGCTTCCGTGAGGTGAGTGATCATTGATTTAAAGTAGGAGATGAGCAGACACTGCACCGTTGTGTGAGACAGCAGTAAGTGTGAAACATAGGTTGAATAGATTTAAAAACAAAAAGAAAATCATAAAATTAAGAAAATGATTTCTGAGTTGTCATTTTAAAATGGCTTTGGTATCTTATATTAGTGTTTAGCAAGTTTCTGGTAACTAGACCTGTTATCATTAGCAAAACAGCAGATTTCCGCTGGCACTCCTTTCAGAATGTAGACACTCACGTTAACGCCACGATTTCCAAAAGGCTACCAGATTTTCCAAACCAATTATGTTGGATAAAATAATTGACATTTTACAGAAAATAAACTTCCTGTTATCTACTGAAAGTCTTGCTCTCTCTCGCTCCCTGGCAGTCTGATAAAGAACGCTTGTTCTGTTTTGGGGACTGATGTTGTGGCCAGAATAGAGGAATAAGTATATATGCATTCTTTAACTCACCCATCCTAATCCTAAATACATTTCAGCAATCACAGTTTAATCTCACAATGTGCTGACTAAATCTCCTTAATCAGCTCCTCTTCTTAGATTAGGTATCACATCATCCATATAGCAGAACTCAGCTCAATGTTCTTGGATCGGTGTGTTCTGCAGATGCCCAGTTGTTCTAACATCCATCAGACAGAGATGCAGAAAATTATCACTTAGTTCTAACATGTTTGTTCAGTATAATAGTAACATACAGTCACTAACCCAGTTACAATCTAAAAAAAATATTTTAAATCTAAAAGCTTCCACATAACTACTGTTGAACCTCTGCAGATGATGTTGCAAAACGATTCTTCATAAAATCAAGAACATTATGGACAACCCTCCAACCGTCTTTAGTAAGGGGCTTCTTCAGTTTTGCTGTAACACAGACGACATCAGTAAGTCCTACCTGCCAACATCCATTACAACAACTTCTTGAATAAACTTAAATAATATGAGTTACAACAACACCTAATTAACCTCTTGGATGAATAAAGTATTTTTGATTGTGAATGTGTCATTTAAAACTTCTAGTTTTACATGAATTTTTTCTTAAATATAACTGGCTGAATATTCTTCACTACCAAGTTTGCAATAGTGATAAGTGCACATAATCGACCATTCTGCTCAGCTGTTCTGCCACCTCTAATTATTTTTTTAACACTTGAAAATTATCTTATTAGCAATCGAAAAAATTACAGTTCTCAACGTGTAACATTCACACTCTCTCCACAGTCTGCACTCGACAACTTTGTCACCGTCACACATACTTTAAGAAATGTTTAATTTCCTCTAATGTAATTTGAAATAATTATCAGACGAAGCCGACATAAGTGCTGCAAAAAGGTTCCTTTTAATAAGTCCACCCAACTCTAACACATCTACACGCCTCACAAAAACACACACACCAACACACCCTACAAACACACACACACAAGTTCAAGCTAGCTATCGTTCAGCTTGCAATAATTTATACACAAAAGATATGAGTGCTCTCTAAAGGAAATGAGCAAGTGATAAAAACAACTACAGCTGATGAACAGACTAACTTTAGACTTTTTCACCAATTTAGGTAAACCATGCAGATACCTTAGTTAGGTTTCGGTTAGGGTGGCGTTCCTGTCAATCAGCCAGCCAGTGAAATCCAGTGTTTTGAAGAGGGAATCATCTAAAAGGTGCAGGGCAGTATGCCTCAAGGATATAAAACTAGGTACTGGAGTAAAGGAAAGCTTTTATTAATGTTTACAGAAAACTATTTTATAGTAGAGTATATATATTCAAAGATACTTTATTGTTATATATACAGTATAAATATATATATATATATATATATATATATATATTGCACTACCCATTTTATATTTTATATCTATATATATATATATATATATATATTGCACTACCCATTTTTTTGTCTGTCATTTTGACTAGCAGAGTTAAAAAAAAAAATCTGGTCAGTCTATTTTTATCTATCTTTTTTATTTTGGTGGGGGTGGGGGGTTGGAGTCATGCCTGTCTCCACAAATCATCTGACGAGTTAATACCTATTCCATAGTATCTATTAAGAATTATGTAATCAAAACAACCTGATCAAAGAACTACACACAAAAAGGAAATTAAACGCTTATAAGAAAACCTTATGCAGTTCCTAAACGGCAAGGAGCACAAATGCTCATCTTTTTTTACTTTGTAATCTAATAGTCGGATTGTTGCAGAACTTATTGTCATGATGTTTTTTGGGATTTTTGACTTTGACAGAATAGATTACCCCTCACAGGGATTTACAGTAGCTTTTGATTCTGAGGCAGAATCCCGCCTCGCTCCTGCACTGAAGACTGCAATTAAGTTAATCACTTCAGACAAAAAAAATTAACATGAGGAAACATGTCCCCCATTGTAGCAAATTCAAGTTCGAAGACTCAGAACAAACCATTTCCTGACCCGTAAACTACCAGAGGAAAGCCAGGAGTTGAAGGAGCAGCAGGCGCCACACAACACCTGTCTTTGGCACACATCGGGCTCTGTGGAACTGGGTGCACTGGGATGGATGGACTGGGAATCTGTACAGGGTCTACCACGCCTGTTGACCACTGGTGATATACACCAGACCCTGTGACCTTTAATGGAGAAGCAGAATAAATAATGGGTGGCATTTATTTACCTTTACTCCGTGCATAAAGTTGAAAAAACCTTGAGATTTTGTTCTCTGAACACTGTTGGTTAAGGGGCAACCCTGGACGTTGTGTAATTAGTGAGGTTTAAATAGTTATTTTTCAACTTTGCACACATTGCCTAGTAAACTATGAACCTTCCAATCTGTGCCAATCTAAGGCAGATGTTGGGAGGAATATTCATCAGGCTCAGATTGAGTTGAGTAACAAAACCCAGAACAGTTCTTTAGAAGCTAGTAAACTGTTGTCTGCATGAATAAAATTAACTTTATGTTAAAAAAGGAAACCTTAACTCTAACTTAAAGCGATAAAAAAAACACTTATTCCAAATACTGAGATGAAAACATACAACAACAAAAATCTAATTTGTATGGTCACACTGTGAGTCAGAAGTTATCTGCCAAAACTAGGAGATAAGGCAGAAGTTCAGAGAGAACCGCAAGTTTAAAGGATAAAGATGAAAAGGGAGAAGTTTTAAGAGAAAATCAGAAGGAAGGAGGAGAGAAGGTAGTCAAAAGGTAGTTTGCAGGCAGAGAGAGAGCAAGAGACCAGGAGAAGGAGCCAGAGTGCTCTTGGCTTTTTAATAGAAGGCAGATGCAGCACATGTAGAGAATCAGCCTCGGCTCGGCGGTGCGGCTTTCCTCTGATGTCTGAGAGCTCGGAGCACACTTTCTGCCCTCGGAAAACTTCTGGGACGTTATCTCATTCCTGCACAGCACACACTGCTAGTAAATTCTGAAGGAATGTTATGTGTTGGATGAGGAAGAGGACCCGAATGTGTGTGTGTGCGTGCGCGCGTCTGTCTGAGTGTGTGTACTTAAAAACTCATTTGGATTTATTTGAATGTGTGCTGCTTGCATGTGAGGTAAAATGTAAAAATACACAGGACACACCATAAATGTTTAACCGGTTGCATATTTTTTTTGGCTTCAGCACATTCCAGCTAAAACTAAATCAAAGAAAGACCGCCCTAAGTTTCCACTGGGGGAATCAAATATCTAAGTGTTACCCTTTAGTAGACACTAACAGTGCATACAGTCAAGTGGATAGTTGGGATGTTTACATGGATTTGTATTTGGTGTTAAAAAGAGATCCAAAGAAATTAAATATGACACCTACAAACTTCGACTTGTCGGTTTCTCTAGTATAAAGGCTTGAGATAATCATAAAACGCTAGTAGTTTTTATTTGTCTTGCATACTTTTAAAATCCCCAGACAGGAAAATATCTTGGATTACCTCAGAACTTGGTAGCGTTTACTTTAACATTTATTCTATGTAAAATGTTTGCAATGATTTGAGCATGATACAGGACTAAACAATTATTGCTCATACTCCTTGCAATAAAAACTCTAAATTCTAAATAAGGGATGTCTAAAATCGGCGCAAGCTCAGGGGCCGCATTCATGAATGAACTCGTGCAAAAAGGTCTTATGTAGGAGTTGTCGTCTAAAACCTATTCACAAACGCACTAAGAGCTACTTTTACTCAGGACAAATTCCAAAACGTATGATAAGAGTGACGTCCCGATGCTATGGAAAACGTCATTTCCTATGTATGATTAAATAGACGGACTGCAATGTGACTGGTTGTTGAATGACACGTGTGAAACCAGGAAATGGAAAACTTAAATGTCAATAAAAGCGTAATTATGAACAGCGCAAATAGCAAAAATAATGCATGATGACATATTTGTTTTGGCCACGAGACTCACACTTTATTCAACTTACACACAATAGCCTATTTACAGAGAGGGTGAAGTTTAAAAACGAAAAAACGTGAAATGCATCATACTATGTGACAGACTGGCTTCCTATCCAGGGTGTACCCTGCCTAACACCTGCTGATAACTGGGATAAGCGCCAACAACCCCCGCGACCCTGAATTGGATGAAAGCGGTATAGATAATGGATGGATGGAAGCATCATATTAAGGGAGTGATTGCAAGTAGGCTGGGATGATGAATAAGAAGAAAAGGGAGGCATGGGTGGAAATTAGCAGAAACATAAATGCATCTTATCCAGAGGTGTCTCGAACGGCAGAAGACTGTGAGAAGAGATGGTATTCTCTGCAGTCCCAGTGTCGGCTCGAGATCCCCGCGTATAAAAAGGATGCTGCTGCAACAGTTAGGCAATATCCGTCATATAGGCATCCCCACATATGTTACATGAATTGGAGAACGTGCACGTTTTCTTCTTTTTGCAGTGGGAATAATATATAAAGGACAAGACGTAGCCGGGTATCTCACAAAACGGAGATATTTTTCTACGGTTTGGCCTTTCATCCACATGTAACCGCAGATTTTCAGCACCAAAAACGAATTTTTTCAAAAACTCCAGCCAAAGTGGAGATTTGCGTTTTCTCTGTTTTCAGTATACAGACGTGGAGAAAATTGTTGGTACCCTTCATTAAATAAAAGAAAAACTCATAATGGTCACAGAAATAACTTTAATCTGACAAAAGTAATAATAAATAAAAATTATATAAATGTTGACCAATGAAAGTCAGACATTGCTTTTCATCCATGCTTCAACAGAATTATGTAAAACAAAATGCATGAAACAGGCCTGGACAAAAATGATGGTACCCCTAGAAAAGAATGAAAATAATGTGACCAAAGGGACATGTTAATCCAAGGTATGTCCACTAATCAGCATCCTAGGTGTCTACAATCCTGCAATCACTCAGTGGGCCTATATATAGGACTCCATGTAGTCACTGTTTTGTTTGGTGACGTGGTGTGTACCACACTCAATATAAACCAGAGGAAGCAAAGGAAAGAGTTGTCTCAGGAGATGAGAAAGAAAATCATAGACAAGCATGTTAACTGTAAAGGCTATAAGACCATCTCCAAGCAGCTAGATGTTTCTGTGACTACAGCTGCACATGTCATTCAGTAATGTACGATCCATGGGACTGTAGCCAACCTCCCTGGACGTGGCTGTAGGAGGAAAATTGATGACAGATCAAAGAGACGGACAATCCAAATGGTTACAAAAGAGCCTAGAAAGACTTCAAAATAGATCCAAGCTGAACTTTATGCTCAAGGAGCATCAGTGTCAGATTGGAACATCCTTCGCTGTTTGAGCCAGAGGACAAATCATAAAATTAACCAGACTGGAGTATGCCAAACTACATGCTGACGAGCCACAAAGCTTCTGGGAGAATGTCCTGTGGACAGATGAGACAAAAATGTAACTTTTTGCCAAGGCACATCAGCTCTATGTTCACAGACGGAAAAATGAAGCATATCTAGAAAAGAACACGGTCCCTACTGTGAAACATGGGGGAGAAAACCTTATGCAGTTCCTAAACGGCAAGGAGCACAAATGCTCATCTTTTTTTACTTTGTAATCTAATAGTCGGATTGTTGCAGAACTTATTGTCATGATGTTTTTTGGGATTTTTGACTTTGACGGAATAGATTACCCCTCACAGGGATTTACAGTAGTTTTTGATTGTGAGGCAGAATCCCCGCCTCGCTCCTGCACTGAAGACTGCAATTAAGTTAATCACTTCAGACAAAAAAAAATTAACATGAGGAAACATGTCCCCCATTGTAGCGAATTCAAGTTCGAAGACTCAGAACAAACCATTTCCTGACCCGTAAACTACCAGAGGAAAGCCAGGAGTTGAAGGAGCAGCAGGCGCCACACAACACCTGTCTTTGGCACACATCGGGCTCTGTGGAACTGGGTGCACTGGGATGGATGGACTGGGAATCTGTACAGGGTCTACCACGCCTGTTGACCACTGGTGATATACACCAGACCCTGTGACCTTTAATGGAGAAGCAGAATAAATAATGGGTGGCATTTATTTACCTTTACTCTGTGCATAAAGTTGAAAAAACCTTGAGATTTTGTTCTCTGAACACTGTTGGTTAAGGGGCAACCCTGGACGTTGTGTATTTAGTGAGGTTTAAATAGTTATTTTTCAACTTTGCACACATTGCCTAGTACACTATGAACCTTCCAATCTGTGCCAATCTAAGGCAGATGTTGGGAGGAATATTCATCAGGCTCAGATTGAGTTGAGTAACAAAACCCAGAACAGTTCTTTAGAAGATAGTAAACTGTTGTCTGCATGAATAAAACTAACTTTATGTTAAAAAAGGAAACCTTAACTCTAACTTAAAGCGATAAGGCTCGGTTATGTTCTGGGGCTGATTTGCTGCATCTGACACAGGGTGTCTTGAATCTGTGCAGGGTACAATTAAATCTCAAGACTATCAGGGGATTCTAGAGAGAAATGTGCTGGCCAGTGTCAGAAAGCATGGTCTCAGTCGCAGGTCACGGGTCTTACAACAGGAAAATGACCCAAAACACACAGCTAAAAACACCCAAGAAGGGCTAAGAGGAAAACACTGGCCTTCTATGAGCCCTGATCTCAATCCTATTGAGCATCTTTGGAAGGAGTTGAAACGTGCTGTCTGGAAAAGGCGCCCTTCAAACCGGAAACAACTAGAACAGTTTGCTCATGAGGAGTGGGCCAAAATACCTGCTGAGAGGTGCAGAAGTCTCATTGACAGTTACAGGAATCATTTGATTGCAGTGATTGCCTCAAAAGGTTGTGCAACCAAATATTAAGTTGTGGGTACCATCATTTTTGTCCAGGCCTGTTTCATGCATTTATTTTTTAAATAATTCCGTTGAAGCATGGATGAAAAGCAATGTCTGACTTTCATTGGTCAACATTTATATAATTTTTATTTATTATTACTTTTGTCAGGTTAAATTTATTTCTGTGACCATTATGAGTTTTTCTTTGATTTAATGAAGGGTACCAACAATTTTGTCCACGTCTGTATCTGCGTGTGGACGGTTGAAAACTGAGTTTAAGAACCGTAACGTCACTATCCACAACAAAAAATGCTCCAACATCACTTGTGCGATCTGTGTTTACTCAAAAAAAAAAAAAGCATTTATGCCCTCAGAGCTGTGCTGCGTGCTGAAGATAGAAGAAAGAAAGTTATTCTTAGCGGATAGGATTTGGGAGGACAACTGCCCCATAATGCTTTGTCACGTCTATGAATGTGCTGAAAAAAACATTTATCCGGTTACGTGTGGATGGAGATTTTTTTTTCAACGAGCGGAGGAATTACTTTTATCTTAAGAAACTAGGAGTCCTAAATTTAGGAGTGACACGGCCACATTTTTTAGGAGTTAATTCGCCAGTTACGACCTACTTTTAGCCCTAAGAATCTTTATGAATACGGCCCCAGATGTTCAGTGCAAAAAGAATGATACCCAATGAGTTTGCCCACGTTTTTCTTAATATTTCAATTTTACTTGAATCTTTTGTAACACAAACCAGTGCATGACTGTGAGGGAAAAATGATACATCGTTTTGTCTCGCAAAAGAAAATCTGAAAAGTGTGGAGAGTGTTTGTGATTAGCAATCAACACTTTCTAAGACAAACCAACTTTTACTACAGTACACTCAAAGTATTTTGGAGTGTGTGGGTTATGTCTCTCCTGGCTTCACACCGATAAAGATGGACATTTTCACCATTATTTTTCGCTAGTAGTTCAAGCTCAACTAATGAGATACACAGACCGACTGGTTTCTAACCTGGAGTCACAATTAATGATGATTTTCAAGGAATTCTGTCTTATTATGGAATTTACTGAATTTAATACACTGCTCCCGTGTTTGCTTTCCTAACTGGCCCTATCAAAACTGCTGAGCTTGGCATGTTCTTAAAACATTGCTCAATGAAAATAGTTCTAGCACATAACTTTAGCGGAACACTCCAGGGACCAGTTCACACCCCTGCCATCAGGATGGAAAAAAGCCCATTGACTATGATGTTGGGTATTGGCTGTGTATAGATGTTACCCCCTGCATAGGCATCTGGTGAAAAGCCAGAGTCAACCTCAAATATTTTGCATCCACCAACATGTTTCCTCCCAGGATTGCCCTGTATTTTAATTTAACACTGACTAGCTTCCCTGTCCCAGCTGAAAAGAAACAAACATTCCCATCTCAAGCCTTGGTTGATAGTAATACGAAGTGTCAGTTTTGCCTAACACAGTCAGTGTGTTCACAAGCCGTAAGAGAAAACTGATTGCCTTAATTCAACCGATTCGACTCTTGAAAGGCATATGTACACCTGAGTCCGGCTGAAGTCGACCTTAACTTGCCTAATGTTAATTTTAATTGAGCTATCAAACCCAGATAACGCAGTTAGAAAGCCCAATTTCTCTGCATGTAAACTCCAACACATCTTAGCCGAGCTATTAGCAGCCTGGGTACTCCCCCCTATGGAAGGTGGCGAGACCATGATAGCGGAAATAAAAACACTGCAGTGAGCAACGACAACCAGTGTAACACAATCAAACAGTACAGAGAAAAATACTGTGCTGAAGTCTTGTTGTCATCCATATCTTTACTCATAGTGAATATCCTGATTTTCATCAGTCTGTTTCACTGCTGTCAGCATTTGTGCCCAAGGCGCAATGACTTTTCTTGTAAATTGCCTTGAGATTACATCTGTTGTGAATTAGCGCTGTATAAATAAACCAAATAAATTTTAATTGTTTAATATAGGTGCATTTCTATTATTGGAGTTAGTAATTTGCCCGGACTTTCCTCGTTGGTTTAAAGCTGTTAGCTTGTTTCTCTCATGCATTATATCTCCATACCAGAAGTGGCTCTTTAAGAAATGGTTTGCTATGTTGATATAGACTGCTTCGCCACAACATTTTATTTTTACACAGCTGATTGCCTGGCGAACAGTGTTGGGCATCTTACATTAAAAAAGTAATTAGTTATAGTTACAAATTACTTTTCCAAAAAAGTAACTGAGTTAGTAACTCAGGAAAGTAACTGTGACCGTCAAATATTTTTACAAAGACATGAGGAATAAATAACACCATATACATTGTTTTAGAACATTTGATATTTGAACTTGACTCAATAAGATTGAAGCTGTATGCAGAAATATCAAAAATATACAAAAAGTAAATATTGGACATAAATAATCACACACTTTTCATTAAAGTGCAAAACTAAGAAAATGAAATAAAGGAAAATCTGTCCATTAAGTTTTGCCAATCTCTATATCTATGATATTGCACAGTAAACAGCACTAGCCGACTGGTTGTAATAAGACATTTTAAGATTGATATGGTGTTACCTGGGCACATGACCTGGAAGCTATTGAAGAAAAAATGTAAATATTACATGAAATGATTAATATAAAATATTATATGTATTCAAATATTACATTTTTTTTATTTTTATAAATTGGTATGTCCCAGGGCTGCACGGTGACGCAGTGGTTAGCACCTTCTTGCCTTGCAGCAAGAAGGTTGTGGGTTCGTATCCCGGCATAGGGTCTTTCTGCATGGAGTTTGCATATTCTCCCCGTGCATGAGTGGGTTCCCTCCGGGTACTCCGGCTTCCTCCCACAGTCCAAAAACATGACTGTCAGGTTAATTGATCACTCTAAATTGTCCTTAGGTGTGGGTGTGTGCGTGCATGGTTGTTTGTCCCGTCTGTCGCTATGTGGCCCTGTGATAGACTGGCGACCTGTCCAGCGTGTACCCCGCCTCTCGCCCGTTGACAGCTGAAAATGGATAGATGGATGGTATGTCTCTTTCCTTGGGTGACAAACAACGATTTATCAATATTTTTGGGCTTATTTTGTAAATAGATCTCACAGGTATTTATTTGAGTATGGAGATATATCGAAAACCAAACCAAAACCACCGCCGTCAGAAGTGAGCCTTAAGTGGCAATGTATCTGCACAGTTCCCGGTGAGATGTTGGAGAGAATCACCTCTTTAATGACACTAATGTCCGTCAAATATCCAACTTAAAACTAACTTCACCGCGGTCTTACAGAATGCAGACAGGGAGAGCGGTCAGGGTATCCGCCCATCCTGCAATCACCACTGACACCAGCTCTCTCTCCCTGCAGCTGATTTGTGGAAAGCAAAACACCGCTGCGCGTCTTTCAGCCACACTGTAGCAACGTGCCACTTTGAATCTCTAGTAATGGTAACGGCATCGCAACAATAGGAAAAGTAGTTAATTAGATTACTCCGTTACCTAAAAAATACTAAAACACCGTTACTCCCAACACTGTTGGTGATGTCTCCTCATTTCCATCAGAACTACAACCAATCAGCCTGTCTTAACCGCAGCGCCCACCCAGCGATCCTACCGGGCCATTTGACTCCACCAGTCAAAACCACTTTAATCAGTAATTCAATTTTCTGAGAGACACGTAAACTGGGATAAAGGATTTCATTATGCTTAAGGCATTAGCTAAATTTTTACAAAAAGCTCGATTTAGATGCGTATCTACAATTAATATACTGAGTGTTGTGCATGTAGGCCAAAGAGTTTGGTTTTGTTATCATTCTTGCCATGTAGCAAATTTGGCAAATGACTTTATTTCAATAATTACCTTAAGATAAGTGTAGTGCATGGCTAATAGTTGTCCTATCAAGAAATTCTCCCACCTGAGCAGTTACAATTTGCAGCTCCTCCAGTGTTTCAAAGGGCCTCATGGACAATTTATGAGGTTTTTAGTTATAAAAAATATAATAATTACATCAAACAACTATGCAGAACTTTGTTTTGGTCTTTCAAATCTCCAATAGTTGCTTTAAACTTTCTAGCCATGACAAGACTATTTTGCAAGGCATTGCTGAGAAGATATTTGTCAAATTCAAAACATAGCCTTAAGGCTACTGAGGATGAGTGGAGTTCAAAAGAGTTAAAAGTGACAAGTTAGTAAAGGCAGAAGAGCCATCCTAACGTCCAAAGGAAGCTATAGACTGAACCTGAATAGTGGACATTGGAGGGGCAAAATTGCATTATTGTAAAATTCAATAGAGAATGTTTTAATTGAGTTGGTACTCGTCAAATAGGAGAGGAGTGAGCTTTAACCTTCAGGTGAGCAGATAGGCAGCAGCAGTAAGAAGAACCGAGCTTTGCAGGAAGCTTCCTCCAGCATGTCATTTCGGTGTTTGGCTGTGACATCTGCATCTACGCTGTCAGTCTCTCCTGACAGGACTAGAAGAGTCAAGTTGCTGAGGAAGTTTAAAAAGCAGAAAGAGCAGGAAGAGGAAAGGGGAAGCAGACAAGATCAGAGGATACCAACGCTTTGGATTGGTATGGAAATCAGGTCTTGGAGAGAAAAAAAAAAGAAGAAATGATGAAAGGCAGATGGAATCAGCCGTCGACATGACGGCATCCAGCCTAGAGAGAACAGATCTACTGCTTCTGCAATTACATGGCAGCATTTGCATCTATATGATCCCTCAAAATGCTGACATGTGCTGGGATTTGGGCCTTGCTGAGAGCATGTGTGGCTGCGAGCATGTTCATGATGTTTGAAGATGTGGCAGGCACTGCTTGTTGCACTGCATGCGCACTACATTAAATGCAGTCGCAGAATGACAATCACACCTATTCTGTTAAGGATAATAATGACTAAATAAAATTACAGGGGGATTCACTCTACATTCATAACAGACACTCATCTGTTTCAAATGACCAAGAATACAGTGGGAAAACAAAACTTCATAAATCGCCCACCTTTCCTCTATAGCCATTAAGGCCTGAACGCCACGATGCGATATGTTAGAAGGCTTTTCATTTATCGCAACATAGCAAAATACAATTTTGATGGTTGTTGCTGTGGCCAACCTTATCATCCAAAGATCAACCATCTGTTTATAAAGGTGTAATTTAGAGAAGAAGTTATGAACGAAGACGTGTTAACCTTATCTATAGTGGCCCTAATAGGTAAATGGAAGTTATTTATTGCATATTATTAATATCGATATAATATATTTAGGTTCCAGTTTATTTTTCCATTCGTAGGCTACAGTCTGCATTCTATTAGAGAAAAGAAAAAAAGAGAACAGTTCAAGTAAGCTTCCACATTGAGCCGCTGGATTTATGACTATTACTGCCTACTCTCCCTTTTTTTAATCCCACCCACTCCCGTAATATCGGTTTCCAAACCCACCCACTCCCACGGTCACATAGGTGTATAGGCCCACAAAAAAAAGCCATTTTATTGGAAACAAAGAATGAATCCATTCAACAAAATCTGCTGAGAGAGGAAACTATGACTGCAGTTATAATCATATCTAAACTCGTAAATGGTAGTAAAAACTAGTAAAAAGTATATTAACTTTGAACAAAAGCTTAAAAATAACTGAAAACCCTGCAACACAATAAAAACAGTACTCACATTCATAACTGAGGTACTCCACATG
The DNA here is from genome assembly GCA_028564705.1 of Apricaphanius iberus. Lineage (NCBI taxonomy): Eukaryota > Metazoa > Chordata > Actinopteri > Cyprinodontiformes > Aphaniidae > Apricaphanius > Apricaphanius iberus. The sequence goes on from JAPXFQ010002998.1 coordinate 2,312,292, forward strand.
TTAGAGGTGCCAGAAGACTCATCAGATTTAATTTGGACACAGAAACTTCTGTTTTTAAAATAGGACCTGACCCCCTCTAAGGCTTTGTCTATATTCATTAAGGTAACCCAGCTCTCCAGGCGACACAATATCATTTGGTGGCCCAGTGTATCGAGGACAGCTGTTAGGTCCAACAGAACCAAAATAACACTGTGATGGCTATCTGTGGCTAGGAATACCTCTTAAAAGTGCAGACTCTGTGCTGTTACAGTTTCTAACACCAAATAGGACTACCTCAAAGATAACGTATTATTCTAAAAACAATTAAAGCCGTTTTTCCGTTTTTTTAAAGTTTTTTTTTTAGGGTGAACAAAAAAGATTCGAAGGCCACTAGTCATTTTAAATGATTGTAATTCCCACTCCTGAACACCTGGTGCTGACGCCCAGACATGTTTACCTTTAAGCATGATGAACTGGTAACTGAAACAGCGAAAAAGATTCCCATGAGAACATCTGAGCTTCATCTCAGACCTGGACACCATACACAATGCATCTCGCTATTCGGGAGCTGTCACGATGAAGAACTGTTGTACTTTGAAGCACATCTGTAACTTTGGCTGACAACAGAGCATAGTATCAGCTCCCATTATGCACAGGTGGAGTGCAGCTCAAAGTAAAGCGTCCAGGTCACAGCAGGTCAAATGTCCCTAATAAACTGATAGCTTTTTAATCTGCTCAATGTGTGGACCAATGAGGATTGTCTGTTCAGTTTGTTCGGATTGAATATTAATCTAACTGAATGAAAACAAAATTTTACTGATTATGTTTACCCCTCTTCTCGCCTAATGACTGCTAGAGATAGGCACCAGCCCCCCCGCGACCCTTTGAGGATAAGCGGAATAGATGAAGGATGGATGGAAGGATTGAATGGATATGGTAATAATTTTAAATTGACACCAATGATTACCCAAATTCAGAAATAACTTTTCCAGTAGCAATTTTTTCCCCAGCGCCTGACATGAGCCCCTTTCATTCAGAGTTGATGACTCATATGTTGGGTTACCTACAAAAACACACTTCAGGTTTGGTTGCTTTAGCAAACACAATGTTATGTTTCTGAATCTATTTTGTAAGGCTTTTGGTTTGCAGGAGAAGAAGAGGAAGGAGCAGCTGGAGACGGGAAGGAGGGGGTGAGCGCTGAATGAGAAATCAGGAGGATTTATGGAAGCTACTTGTCTAGAGAAGCGGCCTGGGCAACCTTGGCAGGGTGAAAAGTCAGGGGCTTTGGCTTTCCAGGGCACAATAGTGCCAGGGTAATTGTGCAGCAGTCTTGACCTTGCATTGCTTAAACTTGCCCTCCTCTCCTCATCTTTTTCCTCTTCCCTTTTTCTTGTGGAAGCTGAAGATGAGGTGGGACCTGCTCTTAGCTCTAATGATGTCAGCTCCCCAGAGGATTGACTGTGTCTGCTGAATCTAAACAAGTAGCCTTCAAAGTCTTAGCCTGGACCAAGACAAACACACACATGCACTCAAACACAACCCAGTAAACACAAAATTATTAAGTGGTGTCTTCCTTGGCTTTCTGCTGTTATATAGCTTTGTAGTCCAGTTATGGTACTATAATGGTATCTTGACACAGACTCTACAGCAGACTTTCAATTCATTGTATTTTTTCTACTAACCTGCAGGTATTCTTTCTCTGTACAGATTATTTGTCTTGGGCACTTTCATTTGAGTTGTTGTAAATCTGTAAATAGATTTGTAAAAGTAGTGCAGATTTCTTAAACTTTGGAATAGTTTTAAGTGCAAATTATACTGTTCATATATCTGAGAATTAAAAGACCTTGAAAATAAAGGATATGTAGTAGATCAGATTCCCCGCAAAGCAAATGACACTATACATCCAAGCACAATCATTTATAACAAAGTTTATAAATTATGATCTTGTAGTGTCTTTGGATTTGTGTCTCAGATGTACAGTTTTTTCTCAAATTTATAGACAAATACCCTCACTGGACACGTCATTGTGTACACCTTGCTAGTACTTGGTTGGATCATCCTATACAATCAGGACTGCCTTTAATTTTCATGCCATGGATTTTATAAATTGTGAGAGGAATTTCTCAAACATTTTGGTACATATAGATACACTACCGTTCAAAAGTTTGGGGTCACCCAAACAATTTTGTGTTTTCCATGAAAAGTCATACTTATTCACCACCATGCGTTGTGAAATGAATAGAAAATAGAGTCAAGACATTGACAAGGTTAGAAATAATGATTTCTATTTGAAATAAGATTGTTTTTACATCAAACTTTGCTTTCATCAAAGAATCCTCCATTTGCAGCAATTACAGCATTGCAGACCTTTGGCATTCTAGCTGTTAATTTGTTGAGGTAATCTGGAGAAATTGCACCCCACGCTTCTAGAAGCAGCTCCCACAATTTGGATTGGTTGGATGGGCACTTCTTGCGTACCATACGGTCAAGCTGCTCCCACAACAGCTCAACGGGGTTCAAATCTGGTGACTGCGCTGGCCACTCCATTACCGATAGAATACCAGCTGCCTGCTTCTTCTCTAAATAGTTCTTGCACAATTTCGAGGTGTGTTTTGGGTCATTGTCCTGTTGTAGGATGAAATTGGCTCCAATCAAGCGCTGTCCACTGGGTATGGCATGGCGTTGCAAAATGGAGTGATAGCCTTCCTTATTCAGAATCCCTTTTACCCTGTACAAATCTCCCACCTTACCAGCACCAAAGCAACCCCAGACCATCACATTACCTCCACCATGCTTAACAGATGGCGTCAGGCATTCTTCCAGCATCTTTTCAGTTGTTCTGCGTCTCACAAACGTTCTTCTTTGTGATCCAAACACCTCAAACTTGGATTCATCCGTCCACAGCACTTTTTTCCAGTCTTCCTCTGTCCAATGTCTGTGTTCTTTTGCCCATCTTAATCTTTTTCTTTTATTGGCCAGTCTCAGATATGGCTTTTTCTTTGCCACTCTGCCCTGAAGCCCAGAATCCCGCAGCCGCCTCTTCACTGTAGATGTTGACACTGGTGTTTTGGGGTACTATTTAATGAAGATGCCAGTTGGGGACCTGTGAGGCGTCTGTTTCTCAAACTAGAGACTCTAATGTACTTATCTTCTTGCTCAGTTGTGCAACGCGGACTCCCACTTCTTTTTCTACTCTGGTTAGAGCCTGTTTGTGCTGTCCTCTGAAGGGAGTAGTACACACCGTTGTAGGAAATCTTCAATTTCTTAGCAATTTCTCGCATGGAATAGCCTTCATTTCTAAGAACAAGAATAGACTGTCGAGTTTCAGATGAAAGTTCTCTTTTTCTGGCCATTTTGAGCGTTTAATTGACCCCACAAATGTGATGCTCCAGAAACTCAATCTGCTCAAAGGAAGGTCAGTTTTGTAGCTTCTGTACCGAGCTAAACTGTTTTCAGATGTGTGAACATGATTGCACAAGGGTTTTCTAATCATCAATTAGCCTTCTGAGCCAATGAGCAAACACATTGTACCATTAGAACACTGGAGTGATAGTTGCTGGAAATGGGCCTCTATACACCTATGTAGATATTGCACCAAAAACCAGACATTTGCAGCTAGAATAGTCATTTACCACATTAGCAATGTATAGCGTGTGTTTCTTTAAAGTTAAGACTAGTTTAAAGTTATGTTCATTGAAAAGTACAGTGCTTTTCCTTAAAAAATAAGGACATTTCAAAGTGACCCCAAACTTTTGAACGGTAGTGTATATCATCACAGAATTCGTGGTGCTTTGCCTAATTAACTTCTGTGTCACAAATCTCTTGTTCCTGAGATTTGGTGACTATAGCTAGTGGTGTAGAGCTCATTGTTCAGAAATAATGAATGATGATGTGAGATTTATGGAGCACTATCCTGTCAGAAGTAGCCTTCGCAATATGGGTACACTGCAATTTTCATTCCATAAAGTAATGGAAAAAGTTGGGGAAAATATTACGGTACTGTATACTGAAGGTAGCCAATGAAGGCCATTTGGGAGAAAGGGGCTCAAAGTGTGACTAGAAACCTTGTCACACATACATGACAGTACTACTGGCAATCTTTAACATGAGGCAGGAACGAACCATGGGTTAGTGTTATTTATGTCCAATATGGATCCTAGCATCTGAATGTTGCAGCTGGTACTCATCAGAACAAGCAGCATTTTTTCTGCTAATTTCTGAAACGCTTGTGTGAAATGTAGCCTCAGTTTTTTTTTTTTAGCTGATGGGAATTGTAGTCTTCTGCTGCTGTAGTCCATCTGCTCCGATGTATGATGTGCTACGTGTTTAGAAATGTTCGACATTCTCTGACAGTAACTAGTGGTTATATGAGCTACTGATTCATTTCAACTTGTCTTATCTCACACCAGCCTGCCCATACTCATCTGACCCCTGACAACAGCAAGGCATTTTTGTCCACACACAACTGCCAACTTAAGGCTATTTTCAGAATTTTTAACCTTTCTCTGTATACTCAACAGATGGTTGTGTGTAAAAAATCCCAGTGCATCAGCAGTTTCTGAAATACACAGATCAGCCTGTCTGGCACCAACAGCCAAGTCACAATTAAAGTCACTTAAGTACCCTTCCTTCATCCAGTTGTGTTTAAACCTAAGCTAGTCATCATTGAGTTGCCTTCACGCAATGAAGTGCTGATATGTGACTGGCTAATTCATTTGCTGTGTTAACAGGTAAATAAATAGGTAAACCAAGTAAGTTGTGAAAGTACGTTTTTACATTGCTGCCCCTCAGCTTAATGGATTCTTAGTAACTTTGTTTGGTGACGTTGAACAAGGATGTTTGCGAGAAATAAAATTTATGGATGATCAGATTTTCAACCTTCCAATAACAGTCGTCGTGTCTAGTGTTTATATAACATTCTCCTCAGATAGTCCAAATTTTGGGATGTAACAGTCCACAAAAATTGTGGTTCGCTATGTTTTCTGTTCACTTTAATTCACCCTAGAACTGACTGGAAATTTAGTTGAATTTTTAAAGTAAAGTTATTTAAGGATAAGTGGGTTTGGCCTCTGACTAAATCAGGGTCCTGCAACCTGCAACTCCAAGTGACTATTTTGACCCCTGGACTGACTGGATGGATTCTACAACCCCTATAAAATGGTCAGATGTGTTGTTTAAAATTCAAGTTTAAGACAATTAGCAGAAATTTAGGAATAGAAAATAATTATATGTTAATAATACAGCATACAAGAAGTACTTGAATGCATCTTAAAAGCACAGATGTAGAGAAATACCCTCTGTCAGGACGATACCTTGACAACGGTGGCTCGTAGGAAGAAGTTGGTCCTGTCACCGGTGGGTTACCGGAGCTATCCACACCGTTGTGACCTTGGGCAAGATACTTCACCTGCCTTGCCTGGGGGTAGTGTTCACTTGGGTATGGAAGCCCCGCTTCTGCCCCAGGCCAGCTACAATGTAGCTTACCACCATCACAGTGTGAATGAGCAAATGAATAAAGGTAGTGTAATATGCTTTGGAATCCTTTGACTTGAAAAAGTGGTATACACATGCAGGCCATTTACCATACTAGTGTGTTTCATCTAGAATTTAGATTGGTTGAATGGTGCAGACAGGTGAATTTGAACTTCAGCTGATTTTTCTTAAGTCCCAATGATGTTTACATTCCACTCGAATATTTCAGGTGACTAATTTTGTCGGATGCAGAGCAAGTTTTGAAATTCTGATCTGATTCTGATCTTCTGATTCTGATCTGAAGTTACATACCTAATTGCTGTTGAGGAACATAAAGTTTTAACTGTGATCTGCCTTTCTTTCTCCACAGCAGCTGCATGAGAAAAATTAATCTTGGCTTAGTAATACCTGGTGCAAAAGAACATTCTATTGCACAGTTAGTTCTGCAAATTAATATTCTGCATGTGTTTACGCTTAAAATATTGCTATATTTGTTCGGTACATGTGGTACAGGACCGAGCTGTACTGATTAATCTCAGGGGAAAATATTTCAATTTAGCAGGTTAACATTTGGAAGTGTTATTTCAGAACTAATGGATGTAACACAATCAATGATGCCAAACAAGAGTAGAATAAGAGCTCTTAGATTGGCTCATTCTACCCTTTGTCCTGCTGCTCTATTTCTAACATCCTCTGTGAATATAAAAAATTATCCACTTGTGCAATATGTCCCAAAATGAATGTTGGAAAAAAAAAACGGATTCATTTTGATATATTGCTTGTTGATGAGATGTTCAAGATTAGTTTTGTAAACAAATAAGTAAACAGTACCGTTTCTGCCTAACAGCTAGAAGGAACCAGTCAGTTTTCAAAATTATACACACAACATTGCAGCAACTGGTTTTAAAAGTTTGCTAAAATCTTAAAGTAGTTTGTTCAAATAAAAGGTAAGACCACAAAATAGTAACCATGTTCCTGACACCCATGTCATACTGGTCTATATCTGCTTTCTGTTTCAATACTAAGCATTGTTTTGATGATAAAATAATGATAAAATAAAAATATGATCGTCATTTTAACAAAAATCTAACAAATGCAGTTGCGTCATTAAGTAACACACATGAATTATACATTTAAAAGGGCTCAATGTTATACCAAATTCATGGTGTAATATCGGTATTATGGTATTTAACGGTATTTTTTTTTTCATACAAGACCGTTCATATCCGCATTATAAAAATGTGCTTTAAATAGCCCGTTTTACTGCCATATGGACTGCATCATATTGTTTTTTTCCAGACACAGGTGAATGATATGAAAATAATTACAATGATTATGATACTGGTAGACATTCTTGATGTTCTAAGGCTGACTATAGTTTTTTTTATACCTCAAGTTGGTGCAAGCAACAAATTACATTTTCTAATTGCTTTGCATGTAGTACTGAAGAATCCTGCTAGGGGGCAGGGTATAGACTCAGACCGGATTTTGCCAAAGAAGAAGTAAAATAAACATGACAACTGTAGGTGATTATTAGCCAGTTAATATTTAGATAACAACAGAAAAAAAAAGAGGGCATAAGTATCGTTAATGGTATATAAAACATATTTACCGTTATTTTTGATTTCTTTCCTACTGGTTTTGCCACCGTTGACCGCGTTTACCTACAGACGGTCAAGTAGTTCTCAAAACTTCCCCGTACTGGTTACTCTCAATAGCGTTTTATAAAAGGTATGCCGTTCGGTTCTCGTCTGACATTTTAAAGCCGATAAACTTTTTAAACTATAGACGAGGCTCCTCTTTTTTTGTTACTGCTTCATCAGAATTGTGTGCTTTGCTCCTGCCAGCAGCTGCACTAAGTTAAAAACGTTATCTTCTACACTGTGTTGAAGAGCACGTAGCAGTGAAATTGGTCCTGGCTGAAACACTTCCCCTCATTAAACGTTCCGGAAGTTGTATGAAATATTCACCGGTATAGGGGTATATTAAAAATTCATATCATAACGAAAATAAACACCGGTTTTCGGTATTAACCGGTATACCGCCCAGGCCTACTATACCTGTGGTAAAAAACTGACCGCCTTGCGGCAGCCTACCTCATTAGCTCTTCTTCCCAGATCTTCCCAGTGCCACACTGCAGTCCAAATCTGGTCAGTAAAACTGTAAAATATTTCTGATGTCAACACTGAGGCAGCAAACAAATTCTACTCGAACCGTTGTTCAGTTAAAAGGCTTATGTATATGTTTTCACAGACAAACGACCTGAGATTGCTAAGCTAACGTTAGCCAGGCAGTTGACAATACACCGCGATGTGTCCGCCTTCTCCATTCATTGCCGCAGGACCCGAGCATAAATAAACATAAACAAGTTCAACTAAACACAACTGAATTCCCCCCAGCTCAGATGCTTTCAGATACCCAAGCAGATCCTCAGAAGATATCTGTGGGTTATGACCTGTGATTTTTGATGACATGCCATGCTTTCTTTGCCTTCCCCAACACAGCTTAGTAATATTTGTTCTGTTGTGGTCTATCTCTTCATCACCTGTCATGCTTTTTGGCAGCAGGGAAGTTTTGTATTATCTTGGCTGCTCTTTCAATTGTATTACCATCATAATTATTCCCATGAATCTGATAAGCACTGTAATCAGTTTTATCTGCGGGACAGCCTTTTTCTTCGCTCTTGCTTTTCTTGTTTAACATGTTGAACCACACATTATGCCAATAACTCTGAGACTGCCAGTTGCTAAGACAAAGAAAGAACATTGAGGGTTTTTGAGTGGTAAAACTAACTTTAAAAAAAAGACTGACATTTGAAGTGCGTAGCATTCATTGTCTCTTCATCATTGTACCTACATTAGGCTGCAAGTGAATCATTTTTCCTTGAGGATGATGTGATGGTAGGAAAAAAAAGTGGCAAATCTCCAAACCTGAAGCTTTAATGGGGTAATCCAAGTCTAGAAGTGATCCTAATCTAGAGTGGTCAATATATAATAAATATGGTCTAATGAAAAAACAGCCTTGAACTTAACGGCATGGTCATGGGTGACCAAGGTTCATCTATGCATGCTATGAGAAAAGGATACAAGGAACTGTGGAACACACAGTAAAGTCCTTCAGCAGCGCTCCATAGAGATTTGTTTTTATGACAGCGATGTTACGCCGCAAGCCTTGAGAGGACGACAGAGATCAAATATCTACAAAGTTACAAAGTGTGTCTCTAAGGCCGACATTTAAAAAAAAAAAAAAATTGAAAAACGGTAACAAAAAACCGAAGCTTTTTCTAAAACAGCCGGTTTCATCACTTTGCTCTCTATCAACGTCCCTGTCTCCATGGCATGATAAGTGATCATTAGAAGTCAGTGAGGAGATCTCTACCTCTCTACAGCAAGAAATGTTTTGATAGCCTTGTGAGGAAGACAACTGTGCAAACATTGTAGGGGCTAGAGGCAGAAGCCGCTTAGACATAGGCATGCATGATGGGACACAGGAAAAAAGGAGCAAGATAGTCAAGCTTTTGTGCAAGATTGGCGATAGTAAAATATAAATAATATTAAAAGATTGAAGCCTCATCCTTGTTCATAGAAGGAAAAAATTGTTTCCAAACCAATCCTTTTAATACGATGCGAGAGAAAGAGAATGAACAGACTTTGCAGGGCTGTCAGTTTCACACTTGTTGCAGCACACTGCTGGTCAGTTAGCTGAATGACGGCAACAACATTTTTACCATGCTTACGCTAAAAGAGACTGAAGGGCAGAGCATATTACACTGATTAATCAGCCAATAGTAGCTTGTGACACCCAGCGATACTCTATAAAGGGAATTTTGTGAGGTTCTATGCCATATCATTCCTTAAGACTAAACGTTAAAGATGAAAAAATAAATAACCAATTTCAGATATTACCATTGAATTTACCAATATTTCGTATTCTTTTAGAGGCAGATTGAAAAACGGTTCAACATTGACTAAATAATAAAACACTTCCTTTAAATTTTGTTTGAAACATTTTCATAAATATGTTGACGGAGAGAGACTGTGGTATTCTTACTTAACCTCACACATAGGTTCATTATGACATGAATTTTTAATATACCCCTATACCGGTGAACAGCTCGGATAACTTCCGGAAAGTTTAATGAGGGGAAGTGTTTCAGCCAGGACCGATTTTACTGCTATGCGCTCTTCAACACAGTGTAGAAAATAAAGTTAACTAAGTACAGCAGCTGGCAGGAGCAAAGCACACAATTCTGATGAAGTAATTCCAAAAAAGAGGAATCTCATCTATAGTTTAAAAAGTTTATCGGCTTTAAAATGTCAGACGAGAACCGAAAGGCATATCTTTTACAAACGAATTTGAGAATAACCGGTAGGTTAAGTGTTGAGCGCTGTTTGACAGTCTGTTGGTAAACGTGGTCAACGGCGGCAAAACCAGTAGGAAAGAAATCATTAATAGCGGTAAATATGTTTTACACACCATTAACGATACTTCTGCCGTCTTTTTTTTCTGCTGTTATCTGAATATTAACCAGCTATTGATCACCTACGGTCGCCATGTTTATTTTACTTCTTCTTTGGCAAAATCCGGTCTGAGTCTATACTCTGCCCCCTAGCAGGATCCTTCAGTACTACATGCAAAGCAATTAGAAGATGCAATTTGTTGCTTGCGCCAACGTGAGATTTAAAAAAAATTATACATTCAGCTTCAGAACATCAAGAATGCCTACTAGAATCATAATCATTTTAATTATTTTCATATCATTCACCTGTGTCTGGAAAAAACAATATGATGCAGTCCATATGGCAGTAAAATGGGCTAATTAAAGCACATTTTTATATTTTTCATTCTTACAAGATAATGTAGATATGAACGGTCTCTAAAAATACCGTGATATGAAAATTTTGCCATACTGCACACCCCTACTCACACAAATGTATTTCTATGCCAGATACAAAGGCATGCATTTTAGGAATAGGGCTACATATGCTACCCTAATAATCTCCTGATTCCACACCTAATGACCACAAACATTATAAATGGCTGTGGAAGTGTTGCAGCACCTTAGATATGTGCTGGATCATTTGGCATAGCATGTACGGTATATCTGAAAATAAACATAATGCCCAAGTGTTCTTGAACAGACTCTTACACACATCAAAAGCACACACACACACACACATGCTAAAAACAACCAAAAACAGGCATCTGGAAAACATCTAAGTCAGCGACAGGCCTTTGTAAGAGCTGCTGCAGTCCAACTGTGAAAACATGTCAGTGAGGCTGAAGAACAGTAGGGTGCCATGAGGACAACAAGGGAGGTGTACTGAACAACTGGAAATAAGTTAGGACTACCTGGTGAGTGACAACAGGGACATTAGGTTATCCCACCTTAACCTCTCATCCTGTTATTTTCTTGTACTTTGAATCCTGCTTAAACTGAAGTGGTAAATGCTAAAAGCTCAAATTAATTACCAGTAGAGTGCAAATTCTGAAGCTGTTCAGACCAGGAAGTAGGAACAGGACCAGTAAGTAGAGTCACAAACTGCAGTAAAATACAGCTAAAATCGAATTACAAAAATGCAAAACAAATACAAAGATTCAGTTTAAAATCAGTACATAAAACCCCGAAAGCTCATAAACAAACATAAGGCTAGAGACAAGGCATGGCCTCTCAAACTGGTCAAGTATTGGAATGATCAAGATCAATTAATTCTGACATCAACATCTCCTAAATATTTACATTTTTATGTTCTCCACCATGTCATAATGGCTGCGTTCATGTTTTAAGATAAAATAGTCATCCCCATATATATACATACATACAGACCAAAAATTTGGACACCTTCTCATTCAATCAGTTTCCTTTCTTTTCATGACTACATTGAAGATGATCAATTAAGAGCATCAAAACTATGAATAAACACATACTTTATGGAATTCTTTATGTACTTAAACAAAAAGGGTGCAGTAACTGAATACATGTGTTATATTTTAGATTCCTCAAAGTAGCCACCCTTTGCTCTGATTACTGCTTTGCATTCTCTTGAGCTTCAAGAGGTAGTCACTGGAAATGGTTTTCCAACAGTCTGAAGGAGTTCCCAGAGATGCTTAGTACTTGTTGGCCCTTTTGCCTTCACTCTGCGGTTTAGCTAACCCCAAATAATCTCGATTGGGTTCAGGTCCGGTGACTTTGGAGGCCAGGTTATTTCACAATTTCTGTACAAGGACTACATAATTCCATATGTGTTCATTCATAGTTTTGATGCCTTCAGTGTGAATCTACAATGTAAATAGTCATGAAAATAAAGAAAACCCACTGAATGAGAAAGTGTGTCCAACTTTTGGCCTCTACTGCATATGATTTTTTCCCCCACTTCCGAGGTAATGAAAACACATTTAAGATTTTAATATTTATTTAGAAATATGGTCAATTAGAAAGTATGTTTATACCTGCTTAAATGTGAAGAAAAAAAAGCAAAACCCCCCCCCCACAAAAATATATAGATGTTATTGTAGGAAACTTTAGCATGACTAAATGTGATACTAATCATTGTATAGTGTAAGTAAGCACAGTTCTATGAATATGCATAAACATTTTCAGCATTATCTTTGTTATCAGTCCTTCTTGCAAATATTTATTTCAAAATACATCTTTGGTCAAGATATGGGGCTCGTTGAAAGGTGATGGCTTTATTGCACTTATATTGCCCTTTGATTGAGTTTGAGACGATCTGTTTGATGGAGAATTACAAAACCGGGAACTATTAATAGTTTGCTAAGGAATTCTTTAGGAGTTAGTGCGCGGACGTAGTGCTCCTCGTATTATTACGCCTCACAATATAGTACCCCTTTTTTATCCGCTGAGAAAATCGACATTGTACATTTCTGTGTTAATATACTTTTTAGTGTAACACTTCACGTAACTGTATTTAAATAGGAAAAACGTGGAAGAGTTTGGTAGCTTCTGACGGGAGCTGATTTGGAGCTATACAATATGTGGAAGAGGCTGCGTTTGTGCTCCGTTTGCACGACAGAGCGCACAGACAAACACCAGACAGGTACATATCAACTACTCTAAGGTAAGGTAAGAACATATGTCAGTATGTAAAAACAGTGAACTATTCCTTTAATGTGTTACTGATCTCATGAACGCTTCAATGTCATGGAAAAGGGACACCACCTAAATTGAGGATAGGGATGGGAGAGCTTAATGTCCTGGGTCTAGAACCAGTTGACCTTCAACACTATAGAGTATTCCTAACTTGTACAGTAATATCCCACAATATATGACTGACATTAATCTGTAGGAGATTGTACATTAGCCCTTTGATTGCAGCAAATGACTAGTGCATGGGTACTGCGGTCTGTTGGTGGGATCTATCTTTTGAAATGACAGATGTCTGGGGGATGCATGGTGTCAAGAGGAGCCTTAGTAAATGGCGGCATGTGTCAAGGTCGCCTCTTCATTTGTCTGCCAGTTGGATGGTGAAGGGCCTTTGCATAGAGTATATATAGGACTGTGGCGACCTGACAACCTCCCATGGCCCTGCAAGCAATAGGAGCCCTCCATCTTGTGTCACGGTGGGAATGTCTAAGACCGGTGTGATACAGAGAAAAGTGGCCTCTCCTCCCTTTCAGTGTCTCTCCCCACATCCCAAAAGCATCCATCACAGTGTTCCCCAGCGGGGCGTGAGTAACAGATCGACTTTCCACCAGAGCGCTAATCAATCTGACTCTCGCCGTCTCTCCCTGGGAACATTTATGGCCTGCCATAAACCAGGCCTTTGGGGCATTACAGCACCTAGTAATCCTGCTAAGTGAGCAATATTTCCCATCTCTGGGGCAGCAGTTAGACGGGCTTGGCCATATATAGCAGAGTTAATCTGTGGCCGTGACTCCTTGTCCAACCTTCGGTAGCCACAACCCCACTGGGGCCAAGTGGGAGCCACCCAGTGGCCAAGGTAAAACAAAAATAATGAGTTGGCCTCTTGTAGAGAACACACTGGATCACCACCTCTGCCTTGTTTCCCCTATGGCACTGCTTTGATAGAAAGAGCCACTAAGAGTGCAACAATCAATCAAGGAGCATCCCGGGCTCAGTTTCTAACAAGTGCATCAGTGTTTTTCCCTCTATAAGCCACTAAGTTCATAAACTATCTGAAAAACACTGTTTGTCACGGTGTTCGTCAGCCTCAGTAATAACACAGCCTTTAGTTCATAGGCAGCTTATATAATAGATTAAGACAAAGCAGAGATTGTCAAGCAGTAATAACAAACAGTACAGACACAGAGCAAAGGCCAATGACTTTACAACATGTTTTTTCTATGGTATGAAGCCATAAGAAAAAGATACAAAAGGCAAAAATCTGGCTCCATTCTTTAAAAGTTCCTAACAAGGTCAGGAAGCTCTTCTCAGAGAGAAGTCTCTTTCCCTTTCAATGCTAAAGTGCATGATGATGTGTGAGAATTTCTTTGGAACATTTTCAAACAAGCTGTTTTCTCTTAAGGCACCAGTGGGAGTTCCATAAGTTAAAACACAGATGATAGAAGGAAAAGCTAGCCTTAGGTAGTGCATTGCCAGAGGCCTGCAGCTACCACCCTCCCCTACACCAAAACCGCCACGGCGAGGGCTGATCCCATTCTATTTTATTTTATTCCACCCATCATGCATCAAAATGTCTCCCCGAGGTATCTCACTTTGAACCGAGGCCTCTGTCTAGCTGGAAGGCCAAGTCTCTCTATCACAGTACGGGTGCCGGAGTCAAGGTTTTCACCCCGAGCCCATAGCAACCCTGTTCAGCTCAGCCAAACCCCCAGGCTGCCTGCTTGTCAGTCAGGAAAGCTTGCTGACTTTTTCAGTAGCCTATTTGGTTCAGGTCAGAAACCTAACACTGTTTTCTCATACAAAGCAGGACTGAAGAATGACAGGTGTCCATGGAAACCAGATTTGTACACAGGTTTCTAGTTGTTTGAAGACTTTTAGAGGATTGGTTACAAGTAAAGCTCGTTTTCTAGCTGCTGCCTTATTTGTCGGGGGGGAAACAAAAAGGATTAAAAGCATGGACAAAATAAAAAATTATTAACTCTTTATATTTTGTATCAGCTTTATTCATGTGACACTTAAGTAGTTATACCCAGATAGCACACGTACGTCTTGCCGACGTCGGCCCAAGGATGGACGTCGGCCCTATAATTTTTACCACCTGTCAAGCATCGGCCCAATGGGCACATTTCTCATACATAGCCCCTGCTCATCAAACATCTCTGCTGCGTCGGCTTTAAGTCGGCCCCAGATCTACCCACACACGGAAGACCCCAGAAGGCGGGACCTATCCTGTCAGTTGCAGTCCAGGGGTGTCGTTGGTGTGAATTTCAGAGTTTCAGGTAAGACACAAAAAAAAGTAATTTCTTGTACTCTGTGAAAGTTAAACGTTTCCGGTGATATATGCACAAGTTTTTCTACAGCCGACACCAATGAAAGGTTAGTCCTATTGTTTTTTCCTCCATTGCGTTATCTGGTTGGAAAAAGGTAGAAGTGTGCCGATCGGCTGTCATATTCTGAAATCTTTGTTTCGACATCCTGTTCTCTTATCGCATATAGGTTAGGTTACTGTCGGCACATATCTTGTTGTACGAAGTCAATGTGGTTTCTAGTATCATAGAAAGGAGACTGAAACTGAACCTCCTTTACACTAGAACGGCCACTAAAACTGTTTGCTTCGTACTGGACGGTTCATGCCTCCGCGTCTTCCATTCATTTCTGATTGTGGACATTTTGGTATTATTCCACTGATACCATGGTCATTTACGAAATAAATAAATATTAAGTCAATTATTATTACGTTAATATTGTTTTTTAACCTTTCAAATTGTAAGTTTTTCTAAAGAAACGGCTGAGTGAGCTATCTGCCGTTATGATGTGTTGCCAAGGCAACCGCTGTTACGTCAGTCAGGATGTGTTCCCCCACAGTAATTAGTTATTAAAAGTAAAAAGTATTATTTTTTGGATCATCATTTTTTAATAAGTAGCCTATTGGTCAAACAACCAAACTGTATCACATACTCAAATGTTTTTTATAAGTTGAAATATTTTCAACTGCAGCAAATCAGCAAAAATCCAGTTAAGATTGTCAAAGTAATGTGTTCCAGATTAACTCAGGCATATGTGAAAGACATGAATTTACATTGTGTGGTAACACTTGATTTGTTCTCTTATTTTCCTCAGATTGCAGAACTGGCCATAATTAGGGGGAAATCAGTTTTAAAAAGTGTGGCGTGTATGCCACAAATTGTTTTCCCCTGATCTTGCTACCAAATTGAATTGATGTGGGAGGGGACAGAAGTGCACATATTTCTGTTCATTGCTCTGAAGGGTTTTAATTTTTTTTTTTTTAAATCAAATGAGCATTTGTCATACCTGCTCCTCTGCTTCCATGTTCAGCCTCACTAGCCTACTGATTACCGGTCCTGACATAGAACTCCCACAATTCCTCTGCTCAAGCCATCATGGGTTGCACAGCGTCCTCATCATTACCCGTATGTGTTTCACCTGTGATCCATCCATTTATACTTTGTTCAGGGTCTTTGTGTAGGCTTTAGTTGATCGTCAATTTTCTACTTGTCTCTGTATATTAAATCCTTTCGAGAATACCTGCATTTATGTCCACTACTGCTTCAATCCTGAATTTTTTTTTATTTCTAGTGGTTAATGACTAACTCTAACACTGACCAGCTTAGGTTTAGCCTAACTCTTGTTTTTGTTTTTTTTCTTGCAGCATTGGTTCTTAGAAATGGGGCCTTTCCACAAACCACACAGGCTGAAGTGGAAGCAGCAATCCAGAACTGGCTCCGGCTGAGCAAGGATAGGGTGGAAGGGAGAAGGCTGAGGCCAAGGACTTTAGAGCTATAAGTAAGTCTTTTGATGAAGTTAATGCTATGATTTTGACTGATACAAAATCATTATTTTTGAATTAGAATTTACAACAGCTAGCCTTGTGATAGCCTGGCAACTTTCCAGGGTTTACCCTGCCTGTCGTCTGCTAATTGCTGGGATGGGTAAGCATTTGAATTGGCTGAAACTAAAAACAGGACAATATTGTGTGCTATGGAAAAATACTTATACTGTTTCATTTAATGGCTGTCATTGTTTTTGTTTATTTCCATAACATCACACACAAACACCTTCTACACACACAGATGCATACTTTCTAAGTGTTTTTTTTTTGTTTTTTACACAGCTCCGAGTCCCTCTGCTGTTCTGGCCGCTGACATCTCTTCTTCATCTAAACTCTTTCTCTTCCTCACCTTCTTGAGGAGCAAGTAAAACACAACACCCATGTTCGTCACATTTGGGCAGATGCCATGTTTTGGCCTCAAATTTTGTTGTTATAAATAAATGAAATATGAATTTCAATTGACTAAAGTCGTATTTATTGAAATCTTACAACAGGATTCAGCTAGCTCAGATGGTCATATAATGACTGGAAGATTGACGGTTCAAATCCCACTCCTGGGAATCTGTTCCTGTGTCCCTGGGCAAGACACTTCACGCTCTTTTCCTCCAGTAAAAACATAGCTGGTTCATGATTGACTATGAATGATTGGTGGTGATGAGTCTGTCCTGGGGTAGCAGTATTAATGTGAGTGAATTAATAGTGCATTCAGTAATGTAAAGCGTGTTTGGGTGTCTTGAAAAGCAATATTTAAAACTGATGCATTATTATTAACATAAATACAACTAATGTATATTTAGTATATGTAACATAAGGGATTTTAGTAAATGGAACATAGTGGTGTTCCAGAAATTCTACATAATGTTTAGTAAATTCAACATAGTAACATTAAGTAAATTCAACATAACTATACATGATGTTGCGCTTAATTAAGATGGTTTGCTGAAATTTAGTCATCTGGTATTTTTCCTATTTAAACAAAATAGTTTTGTGGGACTGGCTGACGTCAATTTATTATTTAACTCTAATGTTCTATTTCTTTCAGTGCGTCTCTCTCCAGTCAAGCATGCATCCTTCCCAGTAGCCAATCATTAAACACCAGCTGGTGTTGCTCACACAGACTAGAGTTTGCCATCTTACATTAAAAAAGTAATTAGTTATAGTTACAAATTAATTTTCCGAAAAAGTAATTGAGTTAGTAACTCAGTTAATACACTGTAAGAGTAATTAGTTGCTCAGCAAAGTAACAGTGACAGTATTTCTATTACATACTTATGTTCTATAATATCTATAAGGTAAAATATTTTTACAACTGAATGTTGTAAAAATGAATAACTGATTGTTAATATAAAATACTCTATGCAATCAAATGTCAAATAGATAGTTGTCTGGTTCTTTGGATGTAATAAGACATTTCAAGATTAATTTGGAGTTACCTGCAGACACATGAACTGGAAGATAGACGATCATATATTTTACAGTAACATAATATGATGTCACGTGCCACCGGTGTCTAGCAACAATTTATTAATATTTTGGGGTTACTTTGTTGGTAGATCTCACATGTATTTTCTGGGATGTAAGGAGATTTATTGAAAACCGAATCCACCGCCTCCAGAGCGATGATGCAGCTGCTTTATTAGCGCAGTTCTCGGTTGGAGGGAGCATCCGTTTTATGAAACGAACGTCCGCCTACATTCAACTTAAATCTAAGTTCACAACTAAGTTTCTGACAGCATCCAGACAGCGAGAAGACTGCCCACTTACAAAGCAGAAAGCCTGACGCCGCTGCGCTTCATTCAACCATGATTTATTGATTTGATATGTAAACATATTGGTTTGTAGAATATTGTATGCTACCTAGTTCAAAAGGCCCGACCTAAATGAATAAAGGTCGTATTAATTAATTATTTATAGGCTAAATATATGGAACGCCTGGCCGCGGGCGCCCCTGCTTTCATTGATCGCCGAGACGTCGGGTGGTGGTCGTTTTCGATCAGGGCCGATGTCTCGGCGATATCTTGCCAATGAGCAAACGCTCTCCATACAATGTCTCGGCGATAGAGCTTGATGCATCGGCAAGACGTCGGCAAGACGTACGTGTGCCATCTGGGTATAAGAGGATACTGGTAATCTGTGAGTTTGACACCCAAGTGGTAGTGAATGTTAAGCAATTCAACATGTGATTGATTACAATTTAGAAAGCTACAATGTGATTATAAACAGAGTATTGAAGTAACATGAGCTCCCCTACACAAACATAAAAACATACCCTAACCAGGGTATGCTAACCCTATCAAAGAAGGAAGATTAACACATGAACACATGAAAACAAACAAATGAAACACATGGAAAAAATAAAAACAAATGATCATCAGTTCTCAAAAGCAAAAGGTAGTGGATCTCTGCACACGGCAAACTAACAAATAGTTTACCTTATTCATAGGTAAGGAATAAGTCCAAGAACTTTCTTTTTTTTCTGAAACTAAAAATAAATCAATTGAGTGACCTGCCATTTCTCTGCGACATCCTTATAAAACTAATTCATACTCTATTTAGACGTGCATTCCAATCATTCATCACTCTTGTCTAAAGCATACAACATACATAAGCAAATGTACAGACTTATCTTGTTTTCAGTGATTCATCACTTCCGTACATGGTGTAGGGATTACTTTTTCAGTGAAATATCTGAATGGGTTCTGCGGTTACATGCTTTCAGATTTTGTCTTTTGTGTTTCTCAAAATTAGGTCATAAATTAACATCATTATAGACAGGGATTGACACTTGTTATTTATTCAGAATCATTCATATATGCAACTTAATGGGTTGATTTACCCCTTAATCGTTTGTAGATGCCAACTATGATGCAGCCATTTGCTGTTAATGATACAACATGCAATACTGATGTCTTGGGGTCAAATTGGAGTACTGCTGTCCATGAATAAAAACAACATAGTCTGCTCTCAGTCATTCACCTCCTCCCCTAGGTAAATTTCCTGGAGAATTGCCAGACTCGGATCAGCCAGGGTAAACATGACGACTGTATGTAGAACGGCTATTTACCAATAGCCGTTCTACATCAAAGAAGTAAAAGCAATTAATATGTGGAGTAACTATTTAACATATGGACCATCTCATCTGGAGCCCAACATTTCGGTCCATTTTCTTAACCATATGGAGCCTGTCTGTACATTTTTTTCTTTGTTGTTTTATACTTTTGTAGATTAAAAAAAGAGAAATCAATCACAAATGTACAAAAAAAAAAGGAAAAAGAAGTGCATATTTGTGTCTGACAGGTAGGTGTAAGAGAAGAATGGAGTTTTCCCTACAGATATGTTAGCACTGTATGGTCTACTAATCATAAACCTGTGATCAACTTCTAGCCTTGCGTCAAGAGACTTTAACTCCCTTACAGCTGGAAGACAAATAAGAGCCATTGAATGTGTGCAGGGGATAATGCTGCAGAAGGGGAACTGGAGAGAGGAAGGAAGGAGGAGGAAAGATGACATTCTTAACAGTGACAGCGCTGCTGCACACAGAAAACCTTTGCTTTATCTTTCTCAACAATCAGTCTAATTATGTTCATTGGAGGAGACCAATTAATCCTCCATTGTCAGCCAGTGGCTAAGTGTTTCTGCACCCCTCACACTACCACACACAGACACAGCAGAATCTGCAATTAACACTATCCAAATTTATTTAGCGCCACTTGCCTCAGCTTCTGACTCCCTCCAATTATGTCTAATCAATTGCACCAGGAGGTGGCGGGGTGCAGTGAAGTACTGGGGAGGTCAATGTCATTTGCTGTGACAAACCCCTCTGCGCCACCCAAAGGCCAGATGTGTCACTAAGGTTGTCACGTGGAGGGACATTTAAGGGTCTGCTCGGAAAAACAAACTAATATTGCATCTGACCCAGTGCAATACTGCACTGTCTTATTCCCCTGTTGGTGGTGTGAGAGCCACACGAAAAGGTTAAATCAAGCTTTAAAGCTTAATGAACAAACATGTCAGGTCCTGGCTCAGCGTCTTACATTAAATGCTGCAAAACGTTTGCATCTCTTCAGAACTGCTAAACAGAGATATAATCAGACACTGAAACTCATTGATGAAAGCCATTATAGAACTGTCCGCTACTTAACGATTCCCTACTGCTCATGTCCAAACCTGGGATATAAACTAGGAAGCATTGATCTATAAAACAGAAAAAAAAATGTTGTTCATCTGTGGACGTAGCCAGATCAGACCAGCATTATTTATAAAATGTGATAAACTGTACAGTAAGTGCTGCTTTGAGGATCAGCATTCAGCTGGCGGTAAACACAGATTCCTTGTTCTGAGAGAGCAGATGTTTCCAGCAGCTGGACAAGCTGCAGCGACAAGACACGAGTTACTGCCATCATGTAGACAAAGATTGTAACTTGTAACTCAAGTATGATTTAATAATGTTGCTTTAGTTTACAGATGACAATACAAGACGTGCAGAGATGGTTAGGGTTAGATTTATTTGCCAATAACGGTTCTAGATATTTTCTGATCCAAATCATGTAAACGAACGAAGCGTACTAATACTGCAGCAGATAAATGCTTGACACACTTTTTAAAGACTATCAATGCAGACAAAAGTTACTCTTAGTTATAATCAATATGTCATTTTTAGAGCTGTATAACAATAGAGAAAAGGTCAACACATGTTGAAGGGTAAATTTTCTCTAACAAAGCTCTAGTCTGCTGCTATCAGCATGTGATTTTGTCTAGTTTGGTGATTTTGTGTTTTCAGGTTCAATAGATGTGTGCTTCAAGGTTGAAACCTTATTGTATTAATATTTGAGACTTCCATCTAGAAATAGGAAAGGAGATTACTTGAGCTGCTCGGTGGTGTCAGAGTGGACTATTAAGACTGCTTGTCCCATCAGGTGAAAATATTTGGATGCGAAAGAAATGAAGGATCTTCCACCATTTTATAGCTTGTAACTTTGGTTTTTATTTTGGGTATCTGGTAAAAAAATTAAACACTGACATTGAAACGGAAAAGATACAAATAATTTTGGAGGTACCATGAGAACCACTGGGACAAGATTGTTTTTTTCCAATAACAGCAACTAAGTCACCATTTGCTTCACAGCATCACATTTGCATTAACATATTTTTAACCAGCCTGTACTGCATTTCATCATCTCCAGCTGAAAAACCTAATTATTTAGACTGATTGAACCTCAACTGTAAAATTATATTCTGACTTAACACTACAGCAGGGCAACAATACTGTCTGTTCTGTTATGGAACAATTTCTTACTTTTCCACACGTAACTTTCTATAGTTCTCAGTCATCTATGTGCCTTCACTATGGGATATTGAGGAAGGGAAAGGAAGGAAGGAAGGACATTTGTAGATTAATCAAACTTGGATTGGATTATTCCACACATCTTGTGATGTGACAACTTTCATTTCAACAAAAAAAAAAGAAGGGGATTCTTAGTATGGCAAGGTGAGCAATGCCGGCCCCAGCAAGATTTGATTCCCAGACTCCTGGAGAGTGTTTGATGATAAGTTGATTTTATTGATTCATCGTATTTTCTGTTTATGAAAGTTTATGTTTTGGAAAATCGAGATTTCTTTCTTTTTTTTTAACCAATACACCACCTTGACTTCCATATCTCAACCTCACCAGGGCCTACCATCTTGTTTTACAAAGCTTCTTTACAGCTTGTTTTAGTTGGACTTTGAATTCAGGTCAGCTCTGACACAGGGTGACAGAAATAAAAGAAAGTTTAAAAAAATATTTTTTGTCACTTGCAATTTCCTTTTAAGAAAACACAGGTAGAAAAAAAATCTATTAAAACTGGAAATCTGATTTGGTATGTCAAAAATCTGAGATTTAATTCTTAAACTATAACACCCAGCCCTATTCCCTGGTGAAAGTCACGCACGCTTACCAGTCAGCCAAAGGGATATCCCAGTGGCCAAGTAGCCAGAGTCCATGATCAATCGGAGGTATAGTGACAGGAGCCCCACATTGTCATATCAGTTTTCCTAAAGTTATGCTCAAACTTAATTTCATCTTATTCTTGCGAATCCAGTTTTCTTGCCTCGTCTTCTCAGACACCTCTAATATTTCAACTAATTTAGATCTTCTCCTACCATTAATAATATATTTATGCACCAAATTAACAACTAACAAGTTACAAATATTTATAAAAAAATATATATATATTTTTAAGTGTAAAACTAATTTTGTTATTAGCCCAGAAAAAGGAAAATCATGAAATGGTTTTAAAGGCATATTTCTCTTTTAACACTGAAAACAATGAAACAGGACATAAAAAAACACCACAGTAGACTAGAACATGTAGTTACACTTCCGAATTAATTGTTTACGTTACATTATGAATCTGAACTAAATGTATGATATGCTGATAACATTAACTGCATATATCAGAAATATGTGTTATTTTTTAAATGTCAAAATTGTACCTGAATGAAAGATTTTAAATACAAAGGTGGTACCCATATACACACTAATACTGTACCTCCAGAACATCCCTGTTGGCGTTAGATGCTGGACTGGCACGAGGCACTCTTGGGTTGAATGAGTTAATACAATAACTACACTCTGATTTGAAGAGAAAGGCTCAAATTGCACAGAATGATCTGCAGCGTTTTCTGGTGATTAATGCCATGGCTAAATTTCTACAATCAGCTGACATTAAATAAATCTGAAGCTGAATTAAGTGATTATGAATCTAAAAGAGCCTAATTGTTGTAACAGTAGTCCTTTCATATTTTTGGTTCAGAGAAACCCCGTTAACAGACTTTCATTGTGTTATCTTTGACAGTTGCAGTAGTTTAAGCTTATGTCTTATTGATTTTCTTGATTGGTGTGTGTTGACATTTTAAGTAGGATAATGACTGGAATTTAGCAACCACAATCCAAACAGCATTTCTGTATACAAGTACACATTTTCATATTCACAACTCAAAGCCTCACATGATGGTTTGCGTAGCAACAGTGGACTTGCGCGGTGGAAAAGCAAGCTCAGTGACTGGAATAACCATGTTACACACTACGCCATGAAACGCCACTAATATTTAAAGGCTCACTTTCAGGACTGAGGGGCACAGGCACACAGGGTAACTGGGCTATGGTTTGTTGCAATCCGACGGTGAAAGGAACATTTGGAGTGTTTGGATGTATTTGCTTGTTATTCAAACCTCACCTGAGCATTTTTTTTAGCTCAGCATATTTGTGAGAATGTCCGCCGACCCAAACTTTTCGCTAGTTTTTATGAAACGTAGAGACGACTCATCATATAATGCATCACAGATAATAGAATCCAATTGTACAATATTTTCAGAGGGTTTTATATCACATAGTGTTTCTGCGGATTCTAGCACTGATTCTCCTCTTGTCCAGTCAGCTCTTGTGAAAGATCGTTTTCCCTGGAATAAACCAAATCGACTAGGAGTGACCTCATGCTGACACATTATTTAGTGTCAGCACTGTGGCTATCAAAAGACCAAACCTGATAAAAATAAAGAAATAGAAAGAAACTAATACCATCTGATAGCTAACAATTGGAACAAAACATCGACTGGTTCATGAGAACTTACTGGGTTTCATGAGAAACCAGTAAGTCACAGTTCATCAGCTGCTTTCCACTTTTATAAACACAGAAAAAAACAAAAAAAACAAAAGACATTTGTTTAACTTCATTTGATGTTAATTGCGAAATTCTTTACACCATAATAAAAAGGTGAAGACATTAAAATCCCCCTCTTCTTCTACTGATAATGGAATTTGCAGCAGTTGAGTGATAGCTTACACCTGATAACAGGTCACTTGTAAAACTCGAACATTGTTCTTCTGTTCAAACTGCACAACCGTTGCTTGTGGATTAAACAAATTTTCTCTCCGCTTCATAGAGTTACTTGTATTTGGCTGGTGACTGGATTTACATTCCATTCATGAACAAGATGTTTTGGTCTGTTGAAGCTGGTCTGCTGATGTTAAGGGTTTAGGCCATAATGAAGATGCCGAACAGTATCTTTGCATTTATTTGAGTCATTTGTGCCCGGGCTGGAACTCTTTAGAACTTCTTGATTTGATATGAAATGAAATACACTCAACAAAAATATAAACGCAACACCTTTGTTTCTGCTCCCATTTTTCATGAGATGGACGTAAAGATCTAAAATTCATTCCAGATACACAGTATTACAATTGCTCTCAAACATTGTTCACAAATCAGTCTAAATGTGTGATAGTGAGCATTTCTGCTTTGCTGAGGTAATCCATCCCACCTCACAGATGCTGATCTGACATCATGATTAGTGCACAGGTGTACCTTATACTGCCACACAATAAAAGGCTACCCTGGAATGTGCAGTTTTGTCTCACAGCAAAATGCCACAGATGCCACAAGCATTGAGGGAGCGTGCAATTGGCATGCTGACAGCAGGAATGTCAACCAGATCTGTTGCTCGTGCATTGAATGTTCATTTCTCCACCATAAGCCGTCTCCAAAGGCTTTTCAGAGAATATGGCAGTCCATCCAACCGGCCCCACAACCGCAGACCACGTGTACCACACCAGCCCAGGACCTCCACATCCAGCAGGTTCACCTCCAAGTTCGTCTGAGACCAGCCACTGAGACAGCTGCTGAAACAATTGGTTTGCATAACCCAAAAATTTCTGCACAAACTGTCAGAAACCATCTCAGGGAAGCTAAACTGCATGCTCGTTGTGCTCATTGGAGTCTTGACCTGACTCCAGCTTGTCGCCGTAACAGACTTGAGTGAGCAAATGCTCACATTCGATGGCGTCTGGCACATTGGAGAGGTGTGCTCTTCACGGATGAATCTCGGTTTACATTGTTCAGGGCAGATTGCAGACAGCATGTGTGGCGTTGTCTGGGTGAGCGCTTTGCTGATGTCAATGTTGTGGATCGAGTGGCCCATGGTGGTGGTGGGGTTATGGTATTGGCCGGCATCTGTTATGGACGAAGAACACAGGTGCATTTTATTGATGGCATTTTGAATGCACAGAGAAACCGTGATGAGATCCTGAGGCCCATTGTTGCGCCATACATCCATGAACATCACCTCATGTTTCAGCAAGATAATGCACGGCCCCATGTTGCAAGAATCTGTACACAATTCTTGGAAGCTGAAAATGTCCCAGTTTTTGCATGGCCAGCACTGGACATGTCACCCATTGAGCATGTTTGGGATGTGTTTGACCAGCGTATACGACACCGTGTACCAGTTCCCACTAATATCCAATAACTTCGCACAGCCATTGAAGAGGAGTGGACCAACATTCCACAGGCCACAATTGACCATCTGATAAACTCTATGCGAAGAAGATGTGTTGCACTGCATGAGGCAAATGGTGGTCACTCCAGATACTGACCTGTTCTGAGTCCCCAGACCCCCAATAAAGCAAAAAACTGTACATTCCAGGGAGGCCTTTTATTGTGGGCAGTATAAGGTACACCTGTGCACTAATCATGATGTCAGATCAGCATCTTGATGCGGCACACCTGTGAGGTGGGATGGATTATTTCAGCAAAGCAGAAGTGCTCATTATCACACATTTAGACTGATTTGTGAAAAATGTTTGAGAGAAATGGTAATATTGTGTATCTGGAATTAATTTTAGATCTTTAAGTCCATCTCATGAAAAATGGGAGCAGAAAGAAAGGTGTTGCGTTTATATTTTTGTTGAGTGTACATTTTATTTTCAGTAATCCCTTCACTTTGTTTTGGTCTGACATTGCAGGAATCGTGCTCCGTAGCATTTGCCCCTGCTTCTCAATGACCGTCAAAATGGTCTCCGGTTCTGTACAGTAAAAACTGAAAAAAAGGTTCTAAATAGATTTGCCATTTCCAAGTTAGAAGGCAGCTTCCTGGGTGATCTTTTTTTTTCTCCCTCCAAATATCAGTCGTTAGTGGAACCATCTGGCAGGGTTTCTAATGTTTGATGAGGTTAAACCAGGGATGCCAAAACCTTTTCCCTCAAGGTCCCAAAATTAAACTCTAACCGAGGGACAAGGGGCCAAATGTAATATTTTACTCAAAACACACATACTAATAGTAAAGAATGGCAAAGTACTTTTATTTATTAAACAGTTATTTAAGATGCCTTTCTCTGTAAATATCAACATAGCAACAAAATGAAAAATAAAACATATTTATACATTTAAAACATATCTAAACTTTATTTGATTGGTTTAACATTGATGTCAGTGAAAAAATAGTCTTCCTCCCTTGCTTTTGTCTGTGTACCACTGATGATGCTGCTCCATGTTAATAATAGCTGCTTAAGCTAGCAGCCAGCATGGTACCCTGCAGACTATGGAAGTATTTTGATCCAGTGTTTTGCGGCAGCAAAGACTCAAGGGATATTTTGTAAATTGATCAAATATGACAGTTTGTGGTCTTATAAACTGAGCAAATGTAAATATCTACTCTACGTTCCTTGTAATTAAAATTTTACCTAATTTATGATATTTCAATTTTAATGTAACCACCATGAATGTGATATCCAGGGCACCACATGTTGGGTCAAATTGAATGACATGGGGTTGGGGGGAGGTCAAATTTGGGCCATGGGCCCCACTTGGTGCACCCCTGGTTTAAACAAAATGGTCAGGGTAGCATTTTGTCTCAACTATTTTTTCTTTTCATACACACTCAACCACATTATCCTTTTGCCAAAATGTAAGCAGAAAACATTAAAATACTCAAGTTTTAAAGGGCCTATATCATGCAAAATGACATTTTTTCAGTTTTCAACATTCTGGTAGTGCAATTTTCGTATAAAACCTCGCCAAACTTGTTTTTGCCGTCACTATGTGAACCGTCGGAAGTGCTCGAGGTGTCCGCACCGCCTCTTTGGCTGCGTGGATTATAGGACTTTATTCTACATTCCTAAAGAAGAGAAGCAGGATCACTTCCAACAACAAAGACACCTGATGGACAGAGAAGTAAGTAGCTACATGCTAATGTGTGTTAACAGCATTGTGTGTTTAATAAATTGATCTGTAGCATCTCAGAATGTTTAGTAAACGGGTGCAAACAACAGCCATGGCTCTTTTATATACTGGGCTGGACAGTTTGCTTGCTGGACTCAGCAGTGGTGTTTTGGGCTCCGTCTAAAGTCTGAATGGGCTCCACTTAACCTTTGCTCAAACAGTCAGAGAGATGCTGTGCTCACTGTGGTGGGGAGGGGGTAGGGGGAGGGGGGGTAGGAGGCGGGATTACAAAGCAACAAGGCGTTCTACTTCCTGGTCCAACAATAAATCCAGGATACAATTTAAATTTTAGGACCAATTACAACTATATTTCTATCCCAGATGTTGAAAGCTGTAGAATAGCATGATATAGCCCTTTTAATGGCTGCATCTCAGTGCATAAAAAAATACTCTTATTTGTTTTAGCGGCAAGAGGACTTCAGGCCACCGACTTTCATTGATAACAAATGTTATGACGGAGATCTGACACGTTTTATGCTCAGTGTTCCACGCTCTGAATTATACACCACGTCTCTTTCAGTTAGAGGTTGCAGGTTTTATTTTTAACTCAAAGCTAACATCATCACAAGATATCGATTGATGATTTAGAAACAATCAGCTCCAGCATCCTTGCAGTAAAGAACTGTTTTGTCAAAAATGTAATATTTGTCTTCATCCAACAGCTTGACTGAGGGCTGTTATTTTCTTTTAACCATCGCCCCAAGGATGATTGTAAACCTGGCGTAAAACACGGAGATGTTCAAATACAGGCCTGATTGGGTTATACTTCAAATAAGCCACATGTATACATTAAGATTTATGGGTATTTTTTCAAATTTAGAGGAAAATTACTAAGGATTTGTAACTTAATGTATGCCAGTAGCAGCTGCACATACTCCTTGTGTGACTGAGACAGCTGCAGAGGTCAGAGGTTAAGGGTTCAAACGATTACTGGCAAATTCAGTTCCTGTGGAAGATGACCATGGAACAAGAAATGCCATTTCTACGCAAGTTGTTGCTCAGTATCAGTATCAAATAAAACCCTGCTTTAACAACCAATTACGTTGCTAACACTGGGTTATTAATTAAACTAAAGGAGACCTGGCTAATTCAGCTTTGTGACCCCTGCAAAACATTCTCACAGCTCACTGCACCACTCAGATATTATCCAATCAGTGCTGCAATCACACACTGCTAATTGGGTATTTTATGTCTGCTTTTCACTGTTCAACTTTTAGCCTGGCCTTTGACTTCAGTCATATGACATATGTCCCAATTACTCTGCCATGTTTCTCAGTGTGTGGTGTCTAATAATGTGAACATACCCAAAGCAATTTTGAAAGACTGTTGTGGTCTTACTCGTTGGTTTCCTTCCAAAATTACAATTATATTTCAAAATAGTAACATACCTTTAACAGGAGGAGAATTTCTCCAACTTCCTTAATTAAATACATCTTTCAAATTTTCTTCACAAAAGAGCTTTTATCTTTCTAGTTTTAGCTGGGGACAGTGAGGCACACTCTACTATTTAAAACCCAGCCATGGTAAATCCAGAGTTTGCTTTACAGTCAATGATGGAGAAAGTGTCTGGAGGCATAAAGGTAATGGTAACATTGTTTTAGTGGATCAATTTGCAAGTATAATGCCTTGCAAATGTATTGACACCCTCTCTCAAATTTCGGTCATGCTATAATCCCCCAATTTTCATTCATTTTCTTTAAATTTTTGGAGACAAAGCAAAGAAACTATGTTTATTTGTGAAGCGGAGAGAAAAAAATGGGGAAGCACTAATACCGATACTGATATCAGGGCCGATACTGTTCTAATGTACTTGTATCAATATCATTAGTGAACGATAGCATGACGTAAAACTTAAAATGCCGCTACTTTTTTCCAGTGCTTTGAACCTTGTAGCTTTTAAATCTGTTTATTAAATCTGCTGTTTACTAATGGATTTCTGCAGCTAATGGCCCTACAGGACCTCCTCGATCTATGGATTGTACAAGAGACGTCACCTTAAGGGATACTGTGCCTTTAAGAGACTGGAAAAGAAAGAGAAGAGAAGTTTGCACAACCAACGAAAGAAAAATGGAACAAACAGACTTTACGAGAGCGAGACAGTTTGCAAAAAACAAGTTTTTATGCACAAACTTTCATTCTGAAAAACAAACAAAAAAATAGATATATCACTTTTAAGTTAAAGGCAGTTGATCTGGCTTTTAAGAAGGAAATAGAGCGGCTTCACGTACCGTTGGCAGCACTAAATAAATATTGAGACGTTGCAGATGCCAGTGTGAAGAACTGTCTCAATGTAATGAGAGGAAAAAAAATATTTAAGAGGTAATAAAAGCATAGGGCAGATGGCCCGAACTTGAAGTCTTTCTTGAAGATTGGCTGAAAACACAAAGAGGACGGCTAAGGTATTTCTACCGTGTTGAAATGTTAATAAAATCGAAGCTTCCCTAAACACCAATCACTTTCCCGACAATCCACTCTGCACGAACCATTACATATGGTAACTAAACATTAAAACACCTGTAGCTTATAATCAGGTGCAGCTTTTATATGTACACATTCATGTTTTTCCTTAAAATAGGCTGGCACAGTTTATAGTCTGGCAATTACGATAATCAGTGTGACCATAGAAATTGAACTCACTGTTAAGTTATGTTTTAATAATGGGAGCTAGTCACCAAGTCACACAAGGATGGGTTTGAATTCATTTATAATCTGCCTCTTGTGTTTACTTGTGCTGTCTTTGACAAATATTTCACTTTTTTTAATGATCTGTAACATTCAACTGTGACAATAAATAAAGAAATGAATCAGGAAGGAGGCAAATACTTTTCAAACCCCTGTAATATCCTAATTAGCATAAATACGTTCGAATCTGCCAATCAACAGTGCTTTACCTCTCCTTTAATTAAAGATTGTGTATTGGATGGTTTATGCACATTACACTAAGACTACTACACTCTAAGCTATCAACCTCATTTGACGAGGTCACCCACATAAACCACATTCCCATCTGGATTCAGATCCTCTTGGTCTGTTAAGGCTGTCTAACCCCCTGTCTACCACGGTAACCCTTCTGCCTCAAGGTACCCACACACTGGTGTACAAAAGCAATCTCTCTCACCAGCCAACCTCCCCTCTCTTTGTTTTGCAAATGGCCTCTCCCACATCATTTTACATACACACTCCAAACCGCTGAGCTCTGGGGACCATCCAGGAAGTAATTGTGGCTTTTTGTGCGTGTGCCCCCCCTCCTCCCCACTTCCCAGCGTCACCCCTCCTTCCTCAAAGGAGCCGCGCCCCCTTGTCAGCTGTCATCATATAACTGCCTGCAGACCCAGGGGCCTAATGACAGGATCTATAGTACATGAAAACACAATTAAAGCCCTTGGTTCAATTGCTACTGTGTGAATAGCCTTTAAAGGAGAGGGAAGTGGAACAAAACACATGGTGTCTACTTGAAGGTACATAATACAGAACAATAGCCTTTAAATCATGTTCCATGAAAACATGGTGTCATTCTCACAGAGAACATTTTGAATATATCACGTTTAAGCGGGCCTACTCTCTAATTTAAGGTTGTGCCTGTCATGGCATGATTTCTGTGTTAAAAGGACTTGTTTACCCCTGCATTACAGTGCTGTGTTATCGAGTGACAGGAAGACATATCTGATCAATATAACCTTAAAATTCAAAAAGCAGTTCAATGCCTTTTAATTATGCTCTTTTTACGGCATTATTTTGAAGGCACATCAGGCAGACGATATAATTCATGGCAGGATGTGTTGATGAAACCTGCTAAGCATCGACTGCTGGGGTTTATTCTTGGAA
This sequence comes from Apricaphanius iberus, assembly GCA_028564705.1. NCBI lineage: Eukaryota > Metazoa > Chordata > Actinopteri > Cyprinodontiformes > Aphaniidae > Apricaphanius > Apricaphanius iberus. Next base: position 2,343,559 of record JAPXFQ010002998.1, read on the forward strand.
ACGCTGAAGTATCTGCTGTTAGGTAGTCAAAATGGCAGAAAGAGAAGCCTTGCAGTCTCTTTTTCAAATGGGAACAGTGACCCCCAATGGACGAGACAATAAGCTCTTCCAAAGGGTTAACCACCAGCTTGTACATGTATGTGCAATAACCAGCTAAAGCAGCAGGGGTCACTGTTGTATCATGCGAAAATTGGGCTTCGCTGGAGGAAAAGCCGGAAATACTCGTTTATCAGTGACAAAACCAATCTCATTCACAGCGTTAATGCCGTCCTTTGATGACCCCTTGACCTCCACCGCCCACCACATTAAGTGAAAGACTATTAAAACATGGGCCAGGGGTGGCTGTCAACCCTGCTGACATAATGACCTTCATGAACTAAGACATTTAAAGACTTGACAACCTAGAGGACACGGTAGGCAGACATTTCATTACTATCAATCAATGATGATCACAAGCAATAATCTACAAGCTGATGAGCTAAAATCCTTAAAACTAAAGGTTCCTGTTTAATTTGTACATAACACACATTATATGTACAATTTTATTTCCAAACCTCAGTAAAATGCATAAAGATATAAAAGTAAGCAAAGCATTCAAATGCAATGCACTCTTCAAAATCAACGCCATTCTACCTTAGGACGATTAAATGAAATAATTTGATCAGATACTAGTTGCAGTGACGGGGAGGGAATTATGTAGCTGTAAATAAGAGAACAACAACACAAATTAAGTGTAGAATCCTGCAGCAGATCACATGGGGACAGAGGGATGGCCGGTCCTACATTCTCTCAGGCTTTTCAAAACATTTACAACCCCCCCTAAAATTTTCCATCTAAAACCTACTCCCAAACTAAATGACAAACAGTAAATCCTAGAGTCTGTGGGCATGTAATAGTTTTGTAAACTTAAGCAGTTCTAGAATTATACATCAGTACCATAGTTGGGACACATCAAATATACTATACCAATACAGTTAATGTTGTAAATAAAGGAACTATAATAATGAAGCATTCTGCACAACCACTGTGATCTACAAACACAAAAGCTCTCCTCAAAAAGTTATTTTATTTATTCACAAGAGGCAATCAAGACAATCTTTCAGCCAAATTACAAATACTATTAGCCTTTCACTTTTGGTTATCACCATATTCTGCCTTTCAAGAGTTCACTTTCTTTTGGTTCTGAACTTCTTAGATCCTCTGTACTTCATTTATTACCTGCTTTGTTTAACTGATCTTGTTCTTTACATATTTTTTTTCATTTTTCTAGCTAGTCATTTAGCATCAACATTAAATGACTTTTACAGTAAGGATCAAGGGTGGTACCTCAAAGAAACAAACCTCTATATTCAGTCACTAAACACTACTATGTATTTTTATCTAGCTGATGAATGAATATGACGATAAGTAACCTTTGAGGTACTTATGCAAACATTTTTCCCGGCACTGTATCATATCATGATGATCAAATAACCCCGTAGCAATAATTTACTACTTAACAATCCAATAGAAACACGGCTAGTTCTGCATCCATACATCCTGTTGTATCTTTAACGTCTCAATCACAGCGGCTGACCACACAAAACTGAAAAAAACGAGTAACCGTTTGACAGAAAAGATCTTTCCGAGCAGTGAAGGGAAATAAATATTCTCTGACCTGTGTTTTCTCCAATCTTCAAGCCCAGCCTCGGTATGACTAAGCGGTTAAGGAGCCTTCTGCAGCAGTGAAGCTCCGGCAGCTTTCAGCTGTCACAGCCCAGCTCCTTTTCCCTGCTACTTCTGATAGTGTCTTCATTGGTTTCTTTGGTGGATCTGCCATGGCTCAAGTCTTCCATGGGTTTGTTTATATTATTAGGTAGCGCGTAGCATACTGCCAAAATGTCAAACTCAGTCAGTACATCCGGGGAAACGGACCACGGGTGAAAAGTTAGCTAGTGCGGTAATCAGCAGGAGGACCATCCCATGTAGTGACAGCTTCATAAATAAACATCAAAAATGGTGTGTCTCTAAAACATTTTGCAAACATGTGTGTTTATGGTGTGAAAGTTACGGAGTGGCTCTTTAAGTAAGTAAAATATAACTAGGTATTATAATGAAATTGAGTCAGTAAAGAAGAAAATGGTTAAATAACTAAATAAACAATGTAGTAAGTAAACAAGTAAGAACTTAAAATAAGTACATATGTCTGTGAAAGAGTAATTAAGTAATTAGGTAAGTACTTATACATACATAATTAGTTAATAACTAAGTAAGTAACTTGGTAAATAAGTATGTTATTAAGCAAGTTAATAATCCAGTATGTCAGTCAGTCAGTATAAGGAAAGTGAAGTAATGAGGTAAGCAAGTAAAAAGTGAGTAAGTGCATGAGTACATACGTAAGTAGGAAGGAAAGTAAAAAATGAAGTAAATAATTAGGTTTAACCCATGTAAGTCATTGACAAAGTAAGCAAGTCAATTGGTAAGTAAGTAAACTTATGTACTTAAGTAAGTAAGCTAATCACTATAACAGTTAGTGATGCATTAGCTCAGTAAGTAAACAGGTAGGACAAAAAAAAATCATTAAATAAGCAAACTAGTAAATAAGCAGCCAAGTGAGTAAGTACATAAACAAATAATGGACTAAGTTAGAAGTAGTTACATACTCACATGTCGTTGTATCCATACACAAATAAGTAATATGATACATAGCTAAGAGTGTAAATAAGAAAAAAATAAGTAAAAAGCAAAGTCCTAATCAGTTTACAAGTATTAAAATAAAAAGTAATAAGATAAGTCTGGATTTAAGTAAATAAGTAAATTTTTAGGTGAGCACATGCTTATCTGCATATACATGACTACATAAGTAGGCTACCTGATACTGTTATTACTTGAATAAATAACTAGGTAAATCAGTAAGTAAGCAATTATATATACTTACAGTATACCTAAATATAACTGGGTAATAAGGAACTGAGAAAGTGAATATTTTACACAAGTACTCAGGTGAATGAGATAGTAAATAAGAGAATTAATAAATAAATAATAAAGCAAAATGTATGTGAATAAGTACCTAAATGAATAGATACAATATATAAGTAAATACAGTATGAATGAAACAAAGTAGTGTTTTTCTTAAACAGATGAATGTTTTCTTCAGATGTTGCAAGGATACTATACTAGGATACGTTACTGAGGAGGGTAGCAGTGGTCTTTTAGGATCCCTGAAGTGTACACGTAACTGAAAAATACAATTAAAAACCAAATCCCCATACAAGTTGTCCTATAAGGATTTCCAACCAGGAAAAGAAAAGTACACTTTTTCTAATGTTTTTTTAAACCATAAAAATTAGCCATGACGCTAGCTAGACCTCTCTTCTTCGACAGTCAGCCCCCTATACCTGATTGACAGAGGAAAGACTGACTTCAAATTTATACACTAATTTATTGCTAGCCAAATTATCTTTTTCAAAATGTAATATTCTATAAATTAACTCAACTGTAATGAAAATATTTATTATTTTTTGCATAAATCCGACCATATAAAGAAAATATGTGAGAAAATGTAATGTTTTAATATTACACCTGTGTATAAAGAAGAAATTGTGTACTTTTTTTATTCAAAGGTTCACTGGAGTCATGCAAATACTATCACAGCAACTCTTCCTTATACCTAGTTCCTGTATCCAGTTGCACATTTTGGCCTGGGCTTAATGAAGATGAAATACAATTCAGGACATTTTGCCAAGAGACCTAGTTTCCAACTACTTGCTCCCTGTTCCCCAGAGAGCTCAGTGTGTCGTAGAGGCAGTTCAGCTTCAAAGCAACATGGCACCCTCTGTGACACTTCAAATAACTAGTAGATGCAGAATGAAAAATCTTTGTCAATGCTAAACTGTTTATGTCACATAAACACACAGTCAAAAGCAATAATGTATACTGTTGGACTCATATTTTAACGGTTAATGTATTTTTATTTTATATTTATACCTTTGTGAACATCATACTTTTTTAAAACGCTCAACAAATAAAGTAAAACTCAAATGAACTACAGTTGAAACTACAATAAGCCATGTTGTAGTAAGCTTTCGAAGCAGATATAACACCATAGGCTCCCGAGGTTTTCTGCAACACACATTCCACTAACCCACATACTCACTAGACATTACTGTAAGACAAACCCCAAAGATACAGTAAATCATAACAGCGCAGGATGTAATAAAGCGTCTCTCCCTGTTGTCTGCTCTAGTTAAACATCTACCAGGAGCAATATATGTGTTGCTATAGCTACACACTCCCCAGCAGATGCAAAACTGGAGTATGATGTAGCCTGAGACATCCCACTTTAATAAATTACATGAAAAAAATGCAATCGTGACAAAGAAGTGTGCAAAGTGCAGGGAAACAATATTCTGAGAAACTTACGATAACTAACCCCTGCCTCACTGGTTAAAAACCCAATGAATATTTGAAAAATATTTCAATAGAATAGCCTGCAAAATTGACCATCATCCAAAACAACATGCATCATCCCTTCCCAGCAGCACTTTCAGTTCTTCAGAATTTCAGAATTATAAAGAATGATTATTCCCAGGACTATTTATCCCCAGACTGGTTGCTCTGAAGTAACCCTGCTACATTTTAATGCTGATGACCTGTTCAACGTTATGGCATGTGTGTGTGTAAACCTACAGTCCAGTAGTCCAACGGGCAACCTTACATGGCCCGATATTAATCACTGTGCACTGTCCCATTTAATATTCACCCGGCTAAGCACAGTGGGTGCTGAAGTTGTTTGGGGTTAGTCAGTCATCTTTATGCTGAAAATGTGTGTTGTGTTTTAGGATCTCTCCTTCAATTTTCTTTTCCAAGAAAGTTGCAGGTGTAGCTGAAAGCTGATCAAATCCAGGGAAAAAAAACATGTAGGAAAGTAGAAGTAGGAAGAATTAATGAATTCTGATTTGTCGAAAACACCTCAGGAGCAACAGACCTCACATCCATCCTGACAGAAAGTCGCAACAGAAACACCTCAAAGTTTTACCCACTGTTCAAATTCAGCCGTCTGAGGCCGTTTCAGACTGGAACCCTGTTAAGATCCGCACTGTCCCCCTGAGACGAGAGAAGCGGACACAAAATTTGTCTCTGGCCTCTCACCACCTCTATTTGTACACCCATGGAACCGTTCTCTCATCTTTCCCAGCCTTTCCCCTCAAATCCCGAGGAAAGTCAAACACAGGCAGCTCCAGTGGAAACCCACTGGGACGAGTCTGGCTCCTCCAACTAAATCCACATCGGTCAGGCTGTCTGCTGAGCAGAAATAGATTGCATTTAGGGAACCTGAAATTGCAAATTGAGAAAGGGATATACTTCCAGAGACTTTTTTGTCCATGAAAACCCGTCCACTGTATCAATGGAATTTTATTTTATTTTTCATGTGCAGGAAAAGATACCTTCATATCGTTACAGTCTAAAAGTCACAAAGAACACCAGTGAGAAAAGATGTTATTGTATCAAGGGAGGTGTTCATATTTTGTTTATGGTCCCCTGAAAATGGCTATCTTCATCAATTAGCTTTTTAAGCCCTGGTTCACATGGCAGGATATTAAGCTGATTTCGGCCTGGTTCTCCCCCCTTCCGACAATCACAAGGATGCCCCAATTATCGGGATCGTTTAATCAGATTTTCCCATGATGCCTGGTGTATTGAGAGCGCTCGGAAGAATGTCAGGGACGCTCTGATCGCAAATCGGGGATATTCAACATGTTGGATTGTCTTGGCCCGATATCGCAGCATGTATGATGTGTTGCGATGACAAATGAGCATGCACCCTGTCTAATGCGAGCTGTACCCAATCAGAAAGCGAGGTGACAGGCAGCAATACACCTTAGAAGATATCTAAGTAGCTGTCTCGCATCATTTCAAAGAGAAATGCCCCCATTAGGTCGGAAATTTTACTCGGATCTCCGGATAGTAGACCGAGTAGAGTGGGCAGCTTGGAGAACAAAGAAGGCTGCGCCCGTAGTTGAGATGTATTTTCTTTGTATTTGTACAATGTTGGTCATTAAAGAATAATTTCGAAATACTCTTACACATTTGACTACATTTCTGCTTTAAATCTGGTCACCAATTTATACGTTGCACGGCCTTGCTGTGCGTGCAATACAATGTAGAGCACAGATGTCAAAGTCAAGGCCTGCCATGGCCATCGATAAGCCCCTCTAAACTGTAGAGGACCATATACTGTACATAGAACTCTTATGTTCTATTTATATGCACTTAAATGCACTTTTATCACTAAAATCAGTGTTTGAGTATCCTAAATCACATCATTATGAAAAGATGTTCAGTATCATTTAATTTTAAGAAGTATTTGTTGAGACAGATATTGATTCATATTTTACCGGTTTGTTAAAAATAGTTTAATCAACACTTTCTGCCACAACCGGCCCTTTAAGGACTTTCATTATCTTTACATGGCCCAAAATGGAAAAGAGTTTGACATCTCTGCTGTACAACTTTCTTTTTCATGCTGGTCTACTGAAGATACTATGTTGCTAGCAACAATAGCAATGACTGGCCTGCCCCTAGACAGCTGCTGCCCGCAAAGCGTCCACGTTCTTTCTGACTTCGAGTGCAGTGAGACAAACTGGAACACTTTAAGTGAGGAATTACGTCACGTTCACGTGTACAGCGACTCGGACGCCCGAGTATCCGAGACAAATGGAATGCAGCAATAGACCACAGACTATTGCCAACCATTTCTTCCTCCTCCCCTCCTTGTTTAATTACCCTGAAGTCCCGTTATATCTCATGAGGTTTTGTGGGATTAGCTGAAAAAGTGTGTGGGTAAAATCTGTTGGTGTTTGGTGTCTCGTCATCGCCACACGCTGAACCACCTACAGTGTTATATCTAACTATATAACTTTTTATTGCTATGTACAATCATTTTAACCTCTTAAGCCCAAAGCGGTTTTTCTTCCCCCAAATGTGGCATAACTACACTCTGGAAGGCTTGTAAAAGTTCTAAAATGTTCAAAGTACTGTCATATAGTAGGAAGGTCTATGTGTATACCGTGAATGTGAAAATTCTCAAGAAAATCATGGTGGGCAAATAAACATCAGAAGTAGTAACTACTCACTCTTATTGACCTCAGACCAACTGAAGGTGTCTGTAATAACAAATATTTGAAATGTGAAAGTTAAAGCACTACCATGTATCTCTTGCTCTCGGGGTCCCCCTACAGTTGGTAAAAAGGTGTTGTCTTCTACTGTCGTAAAATCTGTTATGGTTACACCAGGGGATTCACGTGCATTGACAAGTGATACCCTCGAACGTTGCAGATTTTCACGTCTTGGGCAGCCTTAGTTGCTTGTCAAATGTCTTCATCCCAGGTACATTGTTGTTTATGTCAGCATGTCATATATACGGCGGCATATATATAATACTTACTAGTCCAAGAGAATAATGGCCAAGTCCACATCGGTCGAGCACCCCTCATCCTCCTTTAGCTCACGCCAGCGAGTAAACGCTCGACCAATATTGATCCTCGTCCGGCCCTTTAGTTTGCCACTCTCGCTTTTTCTTTTAAAGTCTCCTCTGACTTCGCCTTCTTCGGTTTGGTTGCTACTTCGGACATTACAACTTGCTCACTCAGCAGCCGGCAAACAAATGCTTGTTGGGCTCACGTGGGTTGCGGAAGTGAGCTATGCCGTAAAGCAGCAGTTGAGTTTTGTAGTTCTTTTTGTGCACAGGTAGCTACCCGCACCCGAAGTTACATAGTGTCAGTGAAAGCGATACAGACCCCGTCAGGCTATGGCATGCGTGTCATTCAACCTATTTTAAGTCGATGTATCATCACAAGGGTATTGGAAATATATTATTAATGTTGAAAAACCACATGGTGTTGCTTTAAATGTTACTCTAGGAGGCATTCCCCAAAAATGGGGGCTTGCGGGCTTAATGGGTTAAAATATTGCCGTGTGAACCAGCTGATACTTTCTTTCCTGTCTTGACTGATTCCATTATTTTCCAAGCTTTTTAATACATGTTAGAGGTGAACAGTAGGGGTGAAAAAAAAAATTGATTCACAAGAGAATCTCGATTCTTTGCGTAATGATGTTGAATTGATTTTGTAAATAAAACAAATTATTTTCAAAATCTTTTTCTTTTATTCATGCAGCCCAGGCTTGGAAAAAAAGTTTAAGTTCACATATTTAGCAGTTTTTTTTAGAAAGTCTTTACTTTCATTCAATCTGTTGTAAAGGTTTAAGATGTGGGAAGTGGAACATTCAGAAATTACATATCTTTTAAATACTATACTGAATTAAAAATCGGCAATATTGAAGAATCTCAAATGAGATTTAATCGGCACTTACAAAAAAAAGATCATAAAATAATTGAATCGGGAGCAAAGCATATTGTCTCAGCCCTACAAATTGGCACTTTTTTTTACTAATAGTATTGATTGTGAATTGATTCTGAATCGAATTGTCAATCCACAAATCGGAATTGAATCGTGACTTGTTTTAAGATTCACATCCCTATTAAACGGTGCAGCAGATTTCTTGATACAGTAGTTTAGCAGAAATTCAAATCTACACAAGTTGTGAACAAAAAGCAGCAGAATCCAGAAACATCACTTCCGTAGGCAATGTTATGTTGGTAAAAACATAAAAATTTACAACCCAGTTTGATGTAAATAAATGGTTCAAAAGGAAAACAAAATAATTATTTTTACTATCTGATGGTCAAAGTAAAGAAGACAAGATTTTTGGGGGAATTACGCGAAGATCTTTTTTTTGTTTTTACATTCTTGATACCTATCTTCCTTGCATGGAGGCATGCTCATCATCGTATAGCTGATGCGGCAAAGGAAGATACCCACTTTGTAATCCTGCAAGCCTCTGCATGTTTCAAGTGCTGCTAAGCTATTTTATCTGTCAAGGTCTATTAAAAGTCACGGTCACTCACCCCATTCTGTTGCGGGTATCTAAGGATGCCCATGTTTCCAGAGACACACTCACAAACACCCAGACATACACAATCACTTGCTTCTGCATGCAATGTGCCTGCAGACACCTCTGCTACTTTGTAATTATCCACTCATCTGATATTGCTTCTTGTCAAATTGCGGAGTTAACCTGATGAACAGAGGAAAGACATTTTCTATCAAGCTTCCACTTACAAGCGTTCAAGCACATAATTACCTTAAGGTGTTTAGGATTTATTCAAAGGTCAACTGCATTCTTAAAGGGAGACTGCAGTGAAGCTTCAATAATTAAGAAAATATTGAGGTAATGTGATAAATACAAAAGATATTCCTATCCAAACTGATTTAGAGAAACTAAGATATCAGATGGACATGAGAATCAAATATATTTTTTTATGTTTTAACACTCACTGGAAATAAAGTTATGACTGAAAGAAAAAAGGGCTCAGTTTTCTAAATTCAGTGTAAAGTGTTTAGGTAACAAGGAAGTGCCAACACAGGAAGCAGAGGTGGGTAGTAACTAGTTATATTTATTTTTAAGAGTAGTTTTATTACAGCGTTCTTGTTACTTTTACTTATATCATGATCATGAGTATTGCTACCTATACTCGAGTAGAGTTTCACTGATAGAAGAACAGACATGTTTTAACAAATAATACACCAGACAAAGACCTACACTTTAATGAAGTAGAACGACTGCCTCTACACAAGCTTTGTTATTGTAATGTAATGTGTCTGAAAAATATTAACTTAGGAAAGTATTTTGCTGGTTCAAATTTGTTATTTATAATTAATTTATCTATTTGTAACAAATTGTTTTCATTTCAGCCCTTATATACCAGAATTTACCCATATTTTTTTGTGATTGCATAGTTTAAAAAAATGTAATCTGATATAACTTAGTACTCACGTAGTCTTTTTACCAAAAACTTTTTTTACTCTTACTCAGGTATTACTTTTAATTGAGTGAAAAAAACCACAATGAAGTAATGCTACTCTTACTTCAGTTCAGTTCAGTTTTTGGGTATTCTACCAACCCTTGGCTATAGGGCGCTGTAAGACTAGTGACTGTCTTCTCGTGACAAGCAGCAGCTGTTTTTTCAGGGTGCCTTTTTGGTGTGTTCCATTTGTATTCGGAACTTAGGAAATTACAACTTCCAAGTTGGTAAAATCAACTGGACTGCCTCTTCAAAGTCAGACTACCCACTCTGAAAGTCTGAGATTTATTTCTTGCATTGATTTCGAGTTTTAATAAATCCACTCCTCGCAACAACAATAGTAGCTGTTGGGGAAATGTGTTTATTTTACAAGACATACTAGTAAAATCAATGTTACATATATAGCATCCAACTCTGAACTAAACAAAACAAAAGTTTGCATGTGGAAAGTACATCTTAAATCAATGTCTGTGAGAGGAACTACCAACAATGTCTACCTGAGCATAGCATACTGGAATCCCGACTTGTGAAACGACATTAACTAAAAACGCTGAATAGCCTGATGTGATGTCAAAACTCAGCTCTGAGTTTCAACATATGAGGTAATTGGAACACACACCATTACAGTTCAGCCCAAAAATATTCATACTTTAGGCATTTAGTGGTTTAAGTAATTGTTTAGGTTAACCTGCATGTTTCTTCTGACTGAAGGTAATTAGTTCATTTTTTGAAGCAGCCAAAACTGAGTCCTGGCATGAAGCTGCATGAGAATGTGTGGAGAACGCTTAAGATTATGGGGACATAAGCTGACTAGTATTGACACCGTAAGAAGGGTTTGACTGCGCTAATGCAGTCAAATCCTCTGATCCTCTGATTACCTCAATAGGAGTATGTTTGACATACAATTTGTTTGATCAAAATAGCTGATTAAATGAAAATCATTAAAATTTAAATCTTGAAATCTGTCAGTGCTACGAATGACTTCAGGCTTAACTAGCAAGTAGATGAAGTTACTATTAAACCTATACGTTTCTGTTTTTCTCTAATCATGCTTCTGTAATCATGTATTTGGTATCATTATCACTGAATTATGTAAAGCACCTTGAATTGCCTTGTGTTGAAACTGTGCTATATAAATAAAATTGCCTTGCCTTGTGTTGGGGTCTGGTCCATCAATATGATATAAAAGGGCTCTACAAATATGACGCCAGCATTCCAATAACGCGTTCCTCCCTTTCGATCACTCCAAACCAGTGAGAGGGCTGTCTGCTCTCTCTCTCCCTCTTTCCAAGCTGAGCACTGGAAAAATCTGCCCGGTGGATTGGCTGGAGCGCCAATCCATCAAACCCGCTGCAGTTCTCTGCAGCGTGAGTGGAGACTGCACAGAGAGGAGGGACGAAAGACACCAACCCAGGGAGTTTAAAAGCGATGGATAACTATCTATCTTCCTCTTCCAGCTCGTTTCTACAAGTTGGCAAGTTCTCCCAGAACTTCAAAGGAGAGACCTCTTTTCCCTAACATGTGTTTTTGGATTTTTCCCCTTTCTGCAACCAAGCCCCTTCAATAGTTTGGCTGGCCCCCAAACTATTTGCGCAATGCCCTGAACCTCTCTCTGTCTTTTTATTTTTTTTCATCCCCTTTTTGCGCTCCGTTTCCCCTTCGCGTTTTTCCGTCGCAATTTTTCTTCTACACCTGGAAGCTTCCTCTTTAAAGTAAGACTGTTCTCGTTTATTTTTATTTCCAACCTGGGTGGAATGAATTAGAAAATTCTGTTTGTAATTTTATGCATGCATGATTCTTAACTTCAAGTGAGTCTGCGTCACTTGAGCGCTCTGTGGTGGAGTTTCTGTGCTGTGTTTGTATTTCTATTTACAGGTAAACTGTGAGCTTTTTTGTACAATTGTGTTAGAATAGTTATTGTTTAATAGACAAGCAGTGTTTGGATTGATTGCCCGTGGGTTTTAACAACGTCACGGCGCTCCTCTTGAGTGGTAGGCAGACACCGAGAGTCGTTGCTGTTCTCTTTTTACTCAACCTTTTTTAAGTTTCTTTTTAGCCAAAGGCTAATCTGGTAGATGAGCGCCACGTGGTCTCTTTGTCAGAAGAGACCACCAGGCTTCTTGCAGATCATAAAAGATCAGCCATAAAACATCCCCCCTACTTTCGTGTGTGTGCTTGCTTGTAGACGTTTCTCGCATCTACGCATGCGTGCGTGATCCGACGTACGTATCTACGAAGCGCCTGTGACACGCCTAAGGAGATGTCATCACTGGAGATGTCATCACTGGTCGCCATATTGTGCAGGTCTTGGTATAAAACGTTTTTTTTTATTTTAGTTGTGTTTTTTTAGAATAAAGTAGTTAATTTAAATCAAATCTCTGGCTTCTTTTATTCTGAGTGTGTGTGTGAATTATTCCAAAGAATTCATGTCCTTCATATAGGATCTTCCTGGTGTAATCACTAATAATTAATCATTATAAGTGAGATTATTGGTTGATAATTCCCTTTTGATTATATATAATGTTTTGTTTCTAGCCCAGAGGCTAAAATGGTCCCCGGATTAAAGTTAATTTACAAGTTAATATTCTTAACATAACCAGATAGACGGGCTGCACGGTGGAACAGTGGTTAGCACTGTTGCCTTGCAGCAAGAAGGTTGTGGGTTTGTTTCCCGGCCCAGGGTCTTTCTGCATGGAGTTTGCATGTTCTCCCCGTGCATGCGTGGGTTCCCTCCGGGTACTCTGGTGCTCTCCCACAGTGCAAAAAACATGTCAGGTTAATTGATCTCTCCAATTGTCCTTAGGTGCATGGTTGTTTGTCCTGTCTGTCTCTCTGTGGCCCTGTGATGGACTGGCGACCTGTCCAGGGTGTACCCCGCCTCTTGCCCGTTGACAGCTGGAGATAGGCACCGGCCCCCCCACGACCCATTAAGGATTAAGCGGTTAAGAAAATGGATGGATAACCAGATAGATCGTAACAATTATCAATTAATTAATTATTTATTTGATGAATTCCTCTACACTTGCCTACTGATTTATCTTTTTAAAGAGCAGTTCTCTGTGTCTGGGGAGATGCTGGGTGCTGACATCTTTGCAGTCGTCAAAACATCCCATTAAAATAAAGTTATTTTAACTTTACTGGGAATATTAACAAAGACTGACATCTATGGATAGTAATATCAACCCCAGAGGTCCTTCAGTGACAGACTGTTGCATCCTATGTGCATGAACAAATGGTATTGTAGGTACTTCCTCCCAGGATCTGTCAGACTCTTTACCACTGCTACCAACAAACTCAATGAATATTTACATTCTGATGTATTTGCAGTGTTTCGCTCAATTCAAAAACATGCATGCTGTCATTTTCTACATTGCTGTCGTTTTTAATGCATAACCACACATGTACATTCTGCTATTACTTTTAAATTATCCTGCTCAGTTTAACATTTCTCGAATCTCAGTATGCCCCTTTTCTATTTTCAATAACCAGACGAAACTATAGAGCTGTAATTTTGCCCTTACTGTACATATATCATTATTTTTCATTCAGTTATTTTATATTTCTCTTTGTCTAAATGCTTCAATTACCTATCTCTTTGCTGCTGTCAGAGCTGAATCTCCCCTCTGTTGCACGATAAAAGATTATTATATTTTATTAAACAATAAACTCCACAATCATTTTGTTACAGAAAATATTGGTAAATCATGTTTGACCGACAGATATGGAGCACAAAACTGCTCCTGCCCCTACTACCTGACACATATAATGATATAAGTAATGCTCATTTATGACAAACAAACTCATCACGGCTTCTTTATCATCAACATGAATGGATATAATATGTAATAATAGCTAATGAGGGCTTTGTTCCATCAAACATTACATTTGATACAGCTGCTAACTGTGTTATAGAGTACTCATCTACCTTTGAGTAGATGAGCCCACTGAATTAATCTGCTCTCATCCATTATTGAAACAATTCCACAACAGCGTGCAACAAGAAAAAAATAGAGAAAGTTAGTAAGCTCAAATCTGTTTTATGAAGATAATGTGCTGTATTTCTTTTAATTTTTAGCCATAGACTGTGCATGATTCTGTCCTGTTATCTGGAGGATAATGCATCATATTACAGATATTTTAGAAATCTATAACAATTTAAAGTGTTTTAATTCAGAATTTTATAATAAAAGATTAAGCCATTAAAACATTTTACAATAATTTTGTAGAATATATATGCATATTTTATGACTATTGAATGACCTAAAAGGAAATCAGAAATCGTTCTAATGCATATCGGCAGGTCAGAGCTTTATAAGTCTGTTTCACATGAAAGCTGTTACACAAAACGTTGCAGGACAGTAGTATTCGCAGAATGATATTGTGTGTACAGCAGCTTGCAGGTTAGCCCTGAACCATGCACTGCTGCACAGTCAATGCCCCAGCTTATCTTATCAGTTTCCAGTTGGCTTGCCCCTTATAAACACACCTAGATATGAGACTCGGGAAGTAATCTAGAGCCAGCAACAGAAAGGAAAGGGTGCGTGGCATGGTGGCGGCTTTGTGATAGCAGGCTGGCCTAAAAGTGAGAGGATGAAGAGGCAAACATCAGGTACAAACTAACAACTATGTCCACAGGTGCTTTCTTATGCAGGGAACAGCACAAAACATAGCGACGATGCTGAAGGGCAGGGCTAGTCAGCATTATGTTTTATTCATGATCCTGAAGGTCAATTACATGCTGCTGGATGTGATGTAACCTGCTTCTCCTACAGCGCACGATGAAAAAAACAACAGGACATTTGGATTAGCTTCTGGACATAGAAGATGAAAGCTAGCTCCTTCATTTAATTAATGGTTCCTTCATTCCTTCTTTAAACCCCTACATTGCTTCCTCGGTGGGTTCTAGTTTGGCCTTCTCGGTTTGTTCTTTCTTAGTTCACTGCTTCCTTAACCCCTTTCTTCTTACAATAGTCTCTTTTCCCTTCGGTTTTTTCCTTTCATAGTTTATTCTTTAGTTCTTAAACTTGTTTGTTGGATGGTTCCATAGTCCTATCTTCTTTATTTTAAGCATTCCTACCTTGGTTCTTTTAATTTTTTTATTTTTTCCTACCTTGTCACAAATCACAAAGCTGTTGCCCTTCACCCTTACTGGCCACGCCCACTTCCCCATTGCTGGCTCTGATTGCATCCACCTGACAGCTCTCTATTTAGGTGTCTCAGGCCCTCAGAGCCATTCCAAGATCGTCTGTCACCTGCCACAGCTGTCAAGCCATTTTTCATGCTTGTTCCTGTGTATTGACCAAGCCTGTCCTCATACCACTGTTTCAGCCCTTACCCTGCTGGTACTGTGAGTAGCCTTCTCCCCTCTACTGAGTATTTGTCCTTCTGCCTGACACCTGACCTTTCCTTTGCTTAACGGGTTTTTGGATTTTGTCTACTTCCCCTGGATGGATCTCAAGTGCATAACCCTGGACTGTGATTTTGACCAGACTGTTTTGGACCGAGGGATTTTTGTTTCTCCTCCTCCCTGAGAGTGTCAGGTTATTTAGTTGAATTCCTCCCCTCCCTAGAATGAAGTTCCTTTACTGTCGAGAGACCCTTCCCTCTGGCTCTCGCCCGTCAAATGGTTAAAGTGTTCCTGGCGGGTTAACCAAATCTCCAGAGGAAACGAGTTGCTGCTTCACCAGAGAGCTGGAACCTGAGACCAGAGAGACTCTTTGGACAAAACACATTTTTTTCCCCTTATTAATCAAAGTGTAAAACCTCCTTTGCGTCCTTACTTGTGTACTGGGTTCAGGTAGTACAGTAACCTGACATACCTGCTTAGATAAATACAAACTAAACATTTTTTCCTTCTTTTAAACCATTCTTTACTTAGTTACTTCTTTATTTCCTTCTTTGTTTCTTTATTAGTTCCTTCCGTGTTACCCTCTCAGTTCCTTCCTTGGTTCCTTCTCCGTTTCTACCTCAGTTCCTTCTCAGCTCCTTCTTTGTTCCTTCCCTGGTTTCTTCCTAACCTGTTAACAAGCTTAATTCTTTGCAAAGGAGGTTCAAACTAATCATCAACTGTAGTTAATCCAACTTTAACTGTACTACAGTACTAAAGCACCAGGAGAACACCAACGCAGGCATCGAGGAAACCTGACACGGAAAAAAGTACGGCTGAGATTTTAATTAGAAGTTGAATAATTTAGGGTAGAGTTAATTTATTGCATATGCTGCAATGATTACTCATTATGCTGCTTACAAAATTAATTTGAGCATCAGAAAGCTGCTAGTACCCTCCACAACGACAGTATATATAGAAGTAACGTCGTCAGTAATATAGTTACTGGCCTTGCCTGTAGCAGAAAGTTGTCATATTGCTTATTAATATTCTTGGTCACACACACTTTTTCAGCAAAACTAAAGATCACAGCCAAACACATTTTCAGCCATGTTAACTTTCTCAGGAAATCTTATCTGAGAAAGATATTTTTCGTCTGTGGTGGAGGGCTCCGGGCTACATTGCCTCATTATTTGCTTTGGCTTCCTGACTACATTTCCCCTCTTATCCTCAACAGCCCTATAGTGGATGTTGGCTTCGGACAAGAGCATAAAAACATCCGCCATTTAAACAAACTGTTAACACATAAATGAGCTATCTCAGTGGGACAGACTCAGACTCTGTGGGCTCAGCAGTCTGCTTAAAGCTTAGGATATTGGCAGTCCTCTATCGGCACCAGCAGAAAGCCACTTACGCAGGAGGGAAAATGGGGATGGGATTGCAGTGCAAACCCACCTGAAGGCAGCAAACTATCAAGTTTGTTTATGAAAGACAAACGGTTCAGGAAGCACATGGATCAGTGGTAAATAAACATTTCACGGGGACCTTCTTAATGACAGAACAAAACTGCAGTGGGCCTGATTTCCCATCAACGTCCCAACATGACTGTTCACTCGTTCTCATCTGTTTCCTTCTTTTGTTGCATTAAGTTAAATGAGCAGAGGGATACACTCCCAAAACACCCTTTTTGTCAGGATACATTTGCAGTGCCTGTCAAAAATGTTCATACCCTTTGAACTTCAGAGGAAGTTAATTGTTAAAGGAAAGTCACAAGTATGCTGGACCCCTGGTAATAAGGGAGGTTAGGGACCACAATAACTAAATGGGGACCACAATAGCTAAACTCCACAAATACTTGAGATCCACTCCAAAAAAACACGTATAACTGCCTATTTTTGTCGTTAAAGAATTAAATATACCTTAATAGCCATTAATAAGCACTGCGGAAATGATCTTAGCACTACTGCAGAAGAAAATATCAAGGCACTTCCTTATCTGCAGTCTTAGGGATACAGCCAATCAGCACCAAGGGAATTGAGGGGTGCTCCTGGATTGGGTACATTGAAAACACATAAAAATTGAAGTCACATTAAGACCTGTGGATTAACACCTGCGAAACTGTCAGGTAAAAACAAGCTATTTTTTTCTACTCTGTGTATAAACAAAAGAAACTAGTAAGAATATACGTAGTAACGGACACAGAAGGAGCCTACCAAAGATCTGCAATTTCTGATATGCCCTAAGAAAATATTCGCAAAAGGTACCATTTTTGTAGTGACTTTTAACTGAACCGAGATCCACTGTGTTTAAGGTTTTCTACAAGCCATGTAGGGGACACAAACATGCGGAATACATAGAAAACACTACCTGTGACAGAAAACTAGCTTCCTGAGCACAACAACCCCGACTGTGAAACATGGTGGTGGAGGTGACATGTTGTTGGGGATGTTTTTCTTAAGCAGAGACAAGAAAGCTGATCAGAGATGATGGAAAGATGGCTAGACATCAAAGCAATATTTGTAGATGACTTGTTAAAAGCTGCCAGTAACCGGAAATCAGAACGGTCCACTTTCCAACAGAACAAAAAAGTCAAGTACATGCAGACAGAGAAGTAATTGAATGGTCTAATGTGTGTTCACACTGCACACAATTAGTTTTGAGGCCAAAGCGTATACATTTTTAAGCTGAACTTCTGCTTTGCTAGCTTTTGGTACTTTCCCGCTTAAAAGGCAGGAAAAGCTTGAAAAGTTGACGCAGCCAACACACCCAAAAGCAATCTGACGCCCCTCTGATGGTCTCAACCATAGACTTTACATGTAATCTTGTCGCTCTTGAAGCTGACGTTTGGGGTGGTGTGAACACACCATAAGATCAGTGGTGTCCATAGTCGGGCCTCAAGGACCAGTGTCCTGCATGTCTTTTCGACGTCACCTTAGGTCAACACACTTGAATCAAATGTCTTGTTTATTACCAGGGCTCTGGAGAAATGAAAAACATGCTGATGAGGTAATTTTGACTTTCAAATCAGCTGTGTTGGAACAAGGACACATGTATAACCTGCAGTACGGCAACCCTTGAGCCAGAATTCTAGCAAGAGGTGACATTTCAATATACTGTCCCTAGTGACCACTCCAGAAAACTAAACAGGTGAACTTGTTCCCGAGAAACATCACTGAAGACAGCAAACCAGCGATTTTACAACAACTGACAACAGTCAAACCCACAATGACACTGCATACTGCAGGCCTCTCTGCGACCTCCAGGCTACACTTTAAACCTTTACTGGCCTTTTGGAAGCATATATAACTCTGAAGTAAACACTCACTGTTTTGTTCTTCTTGGAGTAGGTCTTCTTCAGCAGCCGTTCGTTCATCCTCTCCTGCTCCCGCTGAGCATGGTGAAGGAAACCGTTCTCCAGAGGATCCACCACCGGCTGGACATTCTCTTCCTCCTCCTCCTTGTCCTCCCCTTCAGTCTTTTGCCGCTTTGCTATATTCTTCTCCTTCCACCACTCCTTCTTCTCCTTCTTCATGACACCAGTCTTCTTCTAAAGGTAAAGAAGAAAAGACTGTCAGATTTAGACAGACGATTGGGATGCATTTGTTCATGAATCCAGAAATAAAAACGATATCTATACACAGTGTGATCAGGTATAAAAAAATGTAAAATTACTTCAGCATATACCTGGTACAGGAATTTATAAAACATTATCAATAGTCTCCTGGTAAATTAAAATTTAATTCAAGTGTTTCATATTTTGTCACATCACAACCACAAGTTTCAATATATATTTTATTGGGATTTTAAGTAAACGGCAAGTAGAAAATATATTTTGGCAAATTGTACAATACTGAGAGTTTCCAAAACAAGAGCACCTTTACCCCAGTGGCGATATGGTGAAGTATGGGGTCATGACATGGAATCATGTTTGACTCCAATTTCCACATAGAGCATCTGATCTGCACCAAGTCACCCCGTGAATTAATGCAGGAGATCTGAATGTCTCATGTAGCTGTGCTAAAGGGCTCATAGATTTTATAGAAGACATTTGTGGAACAAACAGGATCAGGGGAATATTAAATATTAAATTTTTTATCACTAGTTCAAAAAGGGTGTAGCTTTAATATGGTTATAGATAAAGGTATACTGTGAAGGAGAAAAATCTTTGTTATGATCCTTAAGTTTGGAAATTCATACATCTAATTAGCATGTTATGACATCATCAGGCGTTGGCAATATTGGATACCATGACCTTTTACAGTAGGGGTGAGCGATATGGCAAAAATAGAATATCATTATTTTTCAATTATAGTATCATGGTTATGATTTTATCACGATTTTTTTAAATGATCTCCAACAAACTTAAATTACACATTAAAGATGAGAAAACTTAAATAAATAAATTAATTCAAATTAGGGGTAACCAACAGTGCTAAATGACTTATATGTCTTTCCCACACCATAGATGATAGAAATGTATGGAAAGTTCTGAATGAAATTTATATATATTATATATATATATATATATATATATATGCAGCTGCAAATGTAGTGGAAGATGTATTGTGCAATCTATAATACGGCAATTCACAATGCTCATACAATGGGGTAAATGCAGCTTTAACTGGTTCAAATGTTTTTTGCAGAATGCTGATATTATAAACAGGCACACATAAAGCTGCCTAATAAAAAAGTTAACAAATTGCTGCTGCTACATAAGATAATGAAGTTGGACTGTAGTGTAAGCAGTTCTAATTATTCTTCCATCCATCCAAACATATTCTTAATATTCCCTGAAACTCTCTTTGTATTTAGCCTACATGCGTGGAATGGCGGTGTTTTGGGGAAAAAAGGCAGCTGGCCAACTGGTAGCGCGGATTGTTGACCGTTTGTGTCGTAGGGAGTACGTTTTGTGGTCGTTTTTGCCAGCGTTTGCTGCGTGGACACCGCTGCAGCTGCAGTAGTCACCGTTATAGCTTTAGCTGCAAGCTGGCTCTCATTGTATTGTTTGGGATACCTTCTCTTCAACCGATTAAACAACTTTATAATGTTCCAACCACCCGCCTTGACGCTCTCCTTGCAAACTTTAAAAATTATGTTGGTTTGCTGTTTGTCATCTGGTACAAAACCAAACCAGTTCCATAGAATTGGTGAGGACTTTCACATTGGAATGAAATCCTTATTTACATTCTCAGCCGTGACAGATGCCATGCTAAAAGTTTGAATCAAGTCATGAAAGTATACAACATGAATTTGGAAGATGAGACAAAATATGCAACTTTTCTTGGCTAGCTGAATGCTAAATGCTATGGGTGGCAGAGAGCTAAGACCGTACCCTGAACACACCATCTCCACAGTAAATTAAGGTGAGTGCCTTAATCTGTGGAGATTCTTTTCTTATGAAGGAACAGGAATGCTCAGAATTGATGTGAAGGTGTGTGGAACTCATTATAGAGCAACCCTGAAAGAAAAGCTTTTAAAAGGCCACAAAAGACCTGAGACTGACATAGAAGTCACCTTCCAATCTGTATTAAGCCAAAATTTTCACAGATGTTGGAAATCTGTATCTATTTATTCATGAGCATGTGCAAGTATGCTTTGTCTTACGAGTATAATGTGTTTCCTACTGAACATGTAGTTCCTCAGACTTGTGTTTAATAAATTTAATCCAAATAATTGACTTCAAATGCAGATATACACTATCATTTTCTATAGCCGCAGCAGATTATTTGGTAGTCAATACAGCAGTTAAAATGTTAAATGAGTTGATGGTTTAGTCAATGGTTTTAATCATGCCCTGCTTTCTGCGGCCACACCTTTAGTTCAGAATATATGAAGATGCTACATTATCATTGAATCTTTGAAACTCATCTTGTGTGTCGGATGTTTGTCTGAAATGTTTGAATATGACACACTGAATTAAACTCACTTTATAGTTATACAGAGCGGGTTTGGCACACATTCATAAATACCAAAATTAAATTAAATTAAATATCTCAAATACAAGTACATTTACCACATAGTGAACAGTGGAACGGATTGTGGTATGGATGTGGAAGCAAACCTCTATCTGCATGGGAGAAAATCCAGCTAATGCGGCACGAATAATAAAATACAAACAAGGATTTTTTAGAGCTTTGTGAAGTAGGTTTTGGTCCTGCTGAGGGAAAAAGCAAAGCGTCAGGGCTGGGTGTGAGGTTGCAAGGAGTACTTTTTTACCCTGGGATAATGCACAGCTTTAGCAAGATACATATTAATAGATAAAGTACAGGGCAAAAGTTTGGACACACCTTCTCATTCAATGCGTTTTCTTTATTTTCGTGACTACATTGCAGATTCTCAATTAAGGGCATCAAAACTATGAATGAACACATGATATATGGAATTACTTTATGTACTTACACAAAAAAGGGTGATATAACCGAATACATGTGTTATATTTTAGATTCCTCAAACTAGCCACCCTTTGCTCTGATTGCTGCTTTGCATTCTCTTGAGTTTCCAGAGGTAGTCACCAGAAATGGTTTTCCAACAGTCTGAAGGAGTTCCCAGAGATGCTTAGTACTTGTTGGCCCTTTTACCTTCACTCTGCAGTTCAGCTCACCCCAAATAATCTCGATTGGGTTCAGGTCCGGTGACTTTGGAGGCCCGGTTATTTCACAGTTTTTGGAAAGGTACTAAATAATTCCATATGTGTTCATTCATAGTTTTGATGCCTTCAGTGAGAATCTACAATTTAAATAGTCTTGAAAATAAAGAAAACGCACTGAATGAGAAGGTGTGTACAAACTTCTGGCCTGTACTGTACATTCAATACATTGAATACATGTAAAATCTTGCATCCTTTTCCATTAAAATTATAATCTGGTCATTTTTTTAGGCAACAACTTTTGAAACAGTTCAAGGGATCAGAACTTTTCCAAAGCAACGCATAGGCTTTCTTTTGCAAAACCCTACTTTCATCACAGTTCTGCGTTCACACCAAGTGACAGGCAGATCAATGCCACGCTCCTGTTAGATATACAGTCTTTAGCATTTCAAGGATATTCCTAAAAAAACCTTGAGATGATTGTTCTGACAGATGCATGAAAAGCAACAGCTAACGGCGCCTTCGAACAAGAACAACACAGACGGATGTAAGACGGATAGCCAGACTGGCAGGAGATAAATGTGTTAAAGAAGGGATGGTGGGTGTGCCGCAGCTGGCAGACAGTCAAGTGCACGGCCCTTTTCACTTCTGGCTCTCACAAAGCAAGAAAAAACACTAAAGCAGGGAACCTCCTCTTTTAAAGTCATCTTTAATCCTGTAAGCAGCAGAACAATACTGAACTGGAGAACATAATCACTTTATGGCTCAGATTTAATGAGCTTATGATATGAAGTGCTGCTTTATTGCACACTGGATAAAATATAGCTGCTTTACAGTTCAACCATGACCAAGCAGTTCCACTTTTTAGCTAATCAGTCATCTTACATTTCAGCTACAATTCTGCACTGAACTAGTGTATGTTTACAGGATTTCAAAAAAAAAAAACATTTAGTACATTCTAATATTCCACTCTGGGTTGTTTGTTTTAACCTCCTCCCCAGTATATCCACTGAGAATTCCAAAAATAGGCAGACAAAAATATTTTCACTTCAATATGCTGTTTGAGTTGCTGGAAGGTTTCCAGCTGGTTCTCTTTACAAGAACCTGATGTGACTGTGCAACACACAAATCAAATTATCTTAGATCCATAATTTCCTGCGAGACGGCAACAAGTCTGGCGGAGATGTCAGCGATCATCGCTATTAGCACAGTTTGACGTTCAAGCAAAGCAAAGACCCGCATTCAAGTCGAAATTATTAAAGCTTGCAATTCATTCTGAAACAGCAAATGTTGGAATCAGTATTATTAAAAGATATTAGCTATGCAAATGTAGAGCAGACCTAGAAAGTATAAAATATCTGATACATAGATATCTTGCTATGTAAGAAATCCAATTGACTGTGTAGTTCGATTTAAGAATAAATCTGTACAGAGAAATAAAATAAAACAAAATAAGCAGGTATAAAATAACCTGGTAGTGGTCGACTAAACTTTTAGTTTAATTCAGAATTCCCAGTTCGTTGGTATGAGTCTACTAACAAGCCACATTTAGACTTAGCAATAATTTTTCCCGTTTGTTTTGCAAATGTTCTTTATATAATTAGATTCTGCAAGCTTCTCTTTTTTACACCCCTCTCCGGATGACCCTCAGATTACCAGATTTTGTTTTCTGGACTCTTCTTACACCATTTTATAACCTCACTTTTCTTCTGGAAAAGTCATTGTTTTTTTATTTATTTGCTATGATAGTAAGAAATTACATCCTTTTTAATCTTCATCAATCTACCCCCCATTAAATTTTCTGGTATTTAGAATAGTTCATTTTTACATTTATGCTGATCAAAGAAGAATGATCACTTTTAAAAAGTAACCCCATAGCATTATGCTGCTTCTGTGATTGAACGCCCCATTGAGGCAGTGCAGGTGATGGGAGACGAAAGGACTCCGGCTAAAATGCAATCACTGTTGCTGAACTGGAGACCCCCTTCCTTCCAGCAGCCCAACAAACTTAATTGTTTTTATATGTCTGATGTTATTTTCACATCTGTGTTGTTTGCACAGTTTTCTTTCTTTGTCACTTCTTGTAAACAGTCTGTTTAATGACAAAACACATTAATTTGAGCAATATCGAATTATCCTGCTCAGTTGCAAATTTCCTGAATCGCAGTATGGTATTTTTAATTAGTGCAAAGTATTTTAATATTGTAGTTACTGTACGGTTTAGTATTATTTATTTTTTTAAGATGGCCAACATTGGTTTTGTATAAAACATAACTTTTGTAACAGTCACAAAAATAAATAATTTTTGCTTTCATCAAACTGTGAAAAAATCCCCCATAAGTTTTTTGACTATTTGATCAGGTATGTATGATTTCATTGGAAATCATACATACCTGATCAAATCTCTTGTGAAACCTTTCTACTTGAAGAATAAACTTATTTTTATACATTAGAACACAATGGGTGCCTGACAGAAGCTCCTGCATCTCCTTCAGTAATACTTACTGGCCTCATGCATCCTTCCTGATTATGCTTTTCATCATTTTTGGTTAGATATCCATTCCTTGAAAATATCACTACCATCCCATATTTTCTCTACTTTTCTATAACTGCTGCATCGGTTGCGTATTGCATTTTGACGGCTGTATAACATTTTTGGCATACTTCCTACAGCTCTATTTTATTGATTAATATAATTTTCTGTTTATGAAGATTTATTCGTTGGAGGATCTGGATTTTTTTTTTTTTTTTTTTACTAACTGACTCCTTGGGGTTCAGAGTGATGTCAGCCCGCCCAAAGCCTACCATCTTGTTTTACAAGCATTATTTCTAAGATGGTATTTATTTGGAATTTTATTTCAGGTCAACTCCCAGAAGAGATGATTGAAGTAAAAGCTAGTTTTTGAATGTTTTTCTCTTTATATAATTTGAGATTATATTTTTCATCCATATTGCCTTGCCCCGCTACAACTCGCTATGTTTACAGACACTGCTAAAAAGATGAAGGAATGCTTTACTTGGTAACTGAATATTGACATTATATTCCTTCTCCAGTAGGGGGCTCTGTGACCGGATAAGAGGTAGGAAGAAGGAGAGAGATGAGAAGAAATGTGGTATGTAATGAATGGCTGCCTGACATCTGGATACAGGTTCTAGTAAAAGCAAGCTCAGTCTCTGCTCTTTTTGTTAAAAAACTGCCAGAGCAGACATCCATTTACCCCTATAATTTAAAAGGTAACATTGGTATATTTTTTTAAATCACAACATTAACACATGATCAATCAGACAGCAGAGGTCAAGGTTGCACACGCAGATTTATCAATGAATGTGTTTTGTGAGCTAATGTTATTTTCTCATAGGGATTCTGATTCATTCTTGACTAAAATTATGACAACGCATGGCTAACCCCACATGACTGCAAACTCATGCTTCCAGCATCTGTCTATAATAACCAGCACCCCCCCACTTCTTTTTGACACAAACACACACAGACAACTTTTTTTTTTCCGTAGGTGTGGGAAATAAAAATTTGTTCAAACATTTTTGGAGACAGACTGCGATACTTGCAGCATTTTTGCTATGCAAGGAAAACACTTGATTACTTGCATACTGTGCTAATTAAAACAGTGCAAGATAAAAGATTAAAACCACCAAGGCTTTGTGTTTGAGGAAGCAATTATTGTATCGTTCTTTTCATTTAACTCTCGTGAAATACATTTTTAAACACTAACAAACAGTTTGCACGCAACCCCCCCCGCGCTCACAGTTTGACACCACTTTGACAGCGTGGTTAAACATTATCTAGCTGACATCCCAGCAGCACAAAGCAGCACTTCTCACCTCATCTAGAAACACAATCCTTTCTCACGAGGGACCAGACGGTATTAACAGGCAACTTGTCATGCCATTCATCATCTGAAGGACCATATTTAAAGAGCTGTTACGCCAATGGATATAATAGGACCAGGATTTTTTACTCTGTTAAGTCAAATCTAAATATCAAATAGAACAGTCTGTCAGAGATGATGGAGGGCAGAATTCTTTCTATTCAGATATTAATACAAAACATGGACTTTGTGCAGTAAGTCCCTGTGGATATTATATATTTCAAAAAACTGTAACACTAATGGTCACTGCACTGACAACTGGACATTTGTAGTTATTAAAATCAGGCTAGTACTTTTGTCATTTAACACAATCTTTTTTTACCATTTGTTCTAAAGAGATGCAAAGAACAATTGACCACTAATCAGAATTTTTAGCAAGTAATCAATAACTCACGAATCCAAACTTTTTTTTCAGTCAGTTGTTCCACCATTTCTGTTAGTTCTGATAGTCGAGTAGACTCGATTCGATTGGGGACCAAATTTGCAACAATATTGTTTTTTGTTTCGTTCTTGCTAGTGCAGTTCACTTTGACACTGCACTTTGTCAAACGATTCAAACCTTTTGAGCAACATATTTACCTCCTTGCATGTGGTGGCGCTGCACCAAAGCCCACTGAATGCAGGGACACATCTATGTGCCGTCCGCTGCTCTTGCGGGATCAAAATGACCCCGTTCACTCTAGCTGATCAACAAGCCACGACTGTGGGAGGGTTAAGTGCTCTGCTGTCTTTTGCAAACATTGCAGCAATGGCCTCAGCAAGAGCAGAGAGTGAGGCAAAATTGGTATTCAAATATGCAATAGAAGTGCATCAGCGATGATTTCAACAGAGTTTTTTTTTTTTAGATTGACACGAATTTTATGTTTTTGGTCCGTTCAATTGCGCAATCAGACATTCACACACAAACCTGACATGGTCAGAGTAAAAGCAACACTATATGGTTGCAGAAGTTGTTATTATAGGAAAAACCAACACAAGTTAGTCAGTATTGGTAAAAGTTAAAAACTCAAGTCAGACGAGATGAAGAAGCTATTATTTAGAAACCTGTACTTTATAGAGTATGTCGTATGTATGTATACAGCAAAGTTGAAAAGCTGAAAACTGGGATGGTTGTATGAAATATCATTAAGTTACATTTTCCTGAAACTTTTCCTACATCAAAATGTTCCAATACTGTTTGTGTGCTTCAGCATCTTAACCTCTAAAAATTTACATCAAGCATGGACATCAAAGAGACTGAAATTAGCCTGTGCTACACTTAAATTTCACCAACTATTGCATCTAAGCAGACCTTGGTAATTGTAACCGAGCACACACTGATACTGCAATGACAATGCTAATTAAATATATAGTGCAGCTCTAGAAAGGATGCACTTTTTCAAAGGAATAACAGAGGCTGCTGGTAGTTAGTACTGAACATGTATAACCTGTTAAGCCCTAGGCATCTTTTTAAAGACATCTGTCCTGAAATTACATGCCCAAAATTAAACTACAAGTGTCACTTATATTACTAGCTGAATGTAAATGAATGATATAAAAAAATTCAGCCATTTTAAATTTGTCTGTTTTTTTCCATAGCTTCTCCTTCCCCACTCATAACTTCCATTAGACAGTAATTTTACTCATTTAAATTAGTAAATTTAAATTAATTAATTGAACTAATTTAATTTAAAGTATTTATAAGAAAATAAGAGTGAAAATACAACTAAAAAACTCCTCTGTGTACTCTGGTCGTCAAAACTTTCATTTTTCCAGTGTAACATTGTAAACAACAAATGGCAGTTTCTCATGAGTCCACTGACTAATTAGGATAACTGATGTGTTCAACGAACCATCAGAGCCAATAGAATCTGGGAGGGTTCACAAAACTTATCAAGTTAACGTCATCCATCCAAACACAGGAAGTGAAATGTATTTGCCGTAAAGCAGAGATGCCCCAGTCCAGTCCTCCAGAGGTACCATGCTGCAACTTTTAGATGCATTCCCGCTCCAACACATCTAAAAAAGATGGCTGAATGTCCTCATAAGTATGTAAGTAAGTAGCTCTGCAGGGGCCAGGTAATGAGCTATTCATTTCATTTATGTTTGGTGGAGAACGAATGGATCTAAAAGTTGCAGGGTGCTCGCTTTTGAGTATACAAGGATTGTCATTCCCCCTGTAAGGCGAGGGAAAGTCACGCTGCACTGTAGTAGGAAAAAAGCAGAAAACAGTCGGTGATCACATTAGTGTGACAAAGGGACAACAGATTACAGGAGCCGAGTGGAAATATTTACTCTAACAATGGATTATGATAATGAAAAGCAAAGGTTAGACTGAATTTATGTTTTTGGCTTGGGATAAGCCTTGTTCTTCCTCTTCTTCAACTGCTGGCTTAGTGAGTTTTGCACGTAGAGAGGTGATACTTATGCCGTTTGATGAAGCAGAGTTTGGGCGTTCATTTGAAAGGTAACATGTGTGGGTAAGACTGTGTGCTGTCATTTAGACATATATACCAGGGGGACTTGGGCTGTATGTTAATAGATGTATGTATTTATTGTATTTCTCTTGTATTGCTCTGGATGATGCAACGTCTTCGCAATTATCTTTTTGCCCACCTCAAAGAATACCTGTACATGTTACCGTAGTTATTTTACGGATACCCAGCAGGAAAAAAAACAAACCTAAAAAACCTGACCTTTCTTTGATCTAGCATGGCAGCGGTTGGACAGAAACCAAGCAGTGATGAAGAGGTAGCATAAAATGTGATGAGCCAGAGTAAACTTATGACAGAGAAGAGGCACAGAGAAGAGGATAAAGACGAGTGACAGTGTGAGTGCAGAGCAAAGATGGGAGAGTAAAAAGACACTAAGAGGGGGGTGGGAGGGTGGGTAGAGTGTCCTCAGAAGGGAACAGGAGAGATCACTCAACCACTTTGACCTGATCATGTTACCCTGGCAACAGAACTGGTACAAGCTGCATGGGGAGGGAGCATGTGTGTGTATGTGTGTGTGTGACTACGACTGCATAAAGCCCAGCACCCAGGGTCTCCATGCCGGTAACAATTAACTGTGGGGATGTTTGATTTATCCTGCGGTCTTGGGACCAATTATGGAAACAGATTTACCTCCCAAAGGGGAGTTCATGCATTCTGAACAGAGGAATGTCAGCACTCCTGAAGCCGCTTGCAAAGGGCAAAGGGCCATATTAAGACATGCATAAACAAGAGGGTGAAGGAGTTTCTCACAAATAGAGTCTGGAGTAAGAAAAGTAGACATTTTGAACGAAGAGAGGTGCAGAAAGAGACATATGGGGCTGTCTAACGCTCACGGCCAAGCTGTCTCAGCTGCACTCTCCTCTTTCTAAGGCCTGTAATTATTTAAGAGACACAAAGAGCTCTGCAGGATACACCTCCCTTGACAATAAGCAGTGTCACAAAGAGTTTACAGTGTAATCTTGAAAATTACCCTCCGTTGCACCAGAGCAGAAACTAAACTGGCAATTAGGAATTTCAAAACAACTTTGTATTTTTCATTAAAAGCTAAATAAAATAGATCACATGGTTAAAAAAAAAGTAAGTGCCGAATTTGAACCAAGACACTGTTCATGGCTATAATAACAATACATAGAAATAACACTCAAACACTATCTTGAAACCTAAACCCTTGACTATCAACTTGTGGGGAAAAAAACTAGTTTGAGGTGTCCATGAAAGCTAAAATACAGGGTTTCCTTTGAGATCTACTCTGAAGGGACTTTCAATGTTTTTCAGATTTTTAATTGGTGTGGTGAAGACTTTCAATTCCCCTTACAGCAACATAACTTTTAAAAGCGCCTTTTTAGGTCAACTTCTTCCGACAAATTTATTTATTTTGCACACAATATCACTATATTGTTATTAATATTATAACAGCATGGTAATATTGTTACTAAACAGGGGGAAAATAGTAGTGTACTTTATTTTAAGGAAATGTTTATCTTTTGACTGTTTCCATGGTTGATATCTATAGTTGTACACCACTTTGACAAAAAGAATCTTATAAAATAAATTTAACTGAAATATTGAAATACCAATAGTGCTAGTTTAATGTAATGTATGTTCACCATTTTTTCTCAGTATAACATGACTTACATAAATGTTCACTGATCACATAATATAGCATCTCTTTAGGTTATTCATTGCACTTAATATAGCATCACCTGATATGAACATTAAACAATAATGGCTTTGATCTTTTCATTTAGTAAGTATTGAAATTATGATGGAATACTGTATTTTCTGTTCTGCAGCTTTTGTCCCCCCTAGTGGCTGTTTTGTGTGTTGTTTGTGTATTGTAAGGACAAAAACGAGACTAAAATGCATCTTTTTTAATACTGTCATAAAAACCTTCACCTGTAAAAGCCTCATAATGGGATGGAGAATGAGGCTTATTTGTGAATTGATGCAGCCCTGCAGACTGATCTAAAAAGTTCTAAAAGCCACCAGGAACAAGAGCCATCTTTAATTGGTCACTTTTTACCACATACATATTTATTTGACTGTCTGTCTGCTCTGGGCGTATGACACAATATTAAGCAGGGATGGAGTATTAAAGTCGTGGACTCGGATTAAAGTCCTGACTTTAGTAACTTTTCAGGGACTTGTGAGTTGAGTTGAGCAGCACGTCGACGATTTGCACTTGGACTTGCAACATCAGGACTTGAACTTGGACTCGGACTCCGGCACAATAAATGGCAACTTTTGAAGCATGTAGCCAATGCTAATGTTAGCTTTTTATATTAGATCAGGTTACTGTACAAATGTAATAACTTCTTGGAACCTTTGTAAGTATAGTGGTAAAATGTTGATTATTATTTGAATTTTTTTTAAGCATATTTTATTGTTTTGTACATGCAACTGTTTTAGAGTGGTGGTAGCATGGTATCATGGCAATTTCTTTTTAAATAAAGTAAACCATGTATGGCTGCCATTGTTTTACTCTAATAATCTACACCCTGCACTCTTGTTTTACTTGCTCTCATCTGATAATGCCTTAACCTGGACTAATCCTATCGTACTTGAACTTGCACACGGACTGCAAGACTTGGGAGTGAATTGGACCAGAGAGATGGTGACCTGACTACAACACTGATTTTCAATCCCAACTGTCTTTGATGTTGTTGATCTCTTTGATGTTTCCCCTCACATTAACCCACCAATGTGTCATTGTCGTTTGACATTCCGGTTCTGTGCAGCTATCAGAAGAACTTTTGCAAGAATGTGTTGAGTTACATAGCCGTGTTGAGTTATATTCAGGGCCACCTGTGTTTTTTCTGTCTTTCAACTCTTAATGTGGAAGATATCTAAAAGCTTGGCTCTTTAGAGGTCCCATTTGTTATGTAAGCTGCGATGAAGTGCCATTTGTCACACCACTTCAATAGTGTTTAGCTCCCTTTTAAGCTGGCTGCAGACGGGTTGTTTAGATTTATTACTCAGTTGTTGGACGGATTCTGCACGCATTACAGCTCTCCTGGCATGCCAGATAAATCTCCTTTACTTGTCATGGTGTCGACTGGATTGATTTAATCATGCAACACCAAGGAGCTTTTGGCTGGGCCGTCCATGAAGCACATCGTAGAGAACGCAGAGCTGACACCTGTCTCATTTTGCTGTGAGCTACATTAATTCCGATGCTGATTAATTTGGAGCATATTTCCCCCTGTGTTCTCTCAAAGCACATAATTAGATGGTTGTTAACTTGAAAACAAATATTAGACCAAAATTTGCGCCAAGAAGCTCATCAGGCTGTGAACAACAGAGAGAGAAGTTTCTACAGTGTATCGTTGTTGTTGGCTGGAAGACATATTAAATGAATCACTTCGCTTCCCTCTTTTTTACATGAATGTGGTGGGGTTTTTTTTCTTTTCAAATGTCACTTCAGAGTATTAGGCCTAATTTCTTTTTTAATTTAAGCGGTGTAGGTGTTAAAGAAGAGCGGAGGAATGAACAGAAGGTGTCAGCAGGTCTTAATGCTACTACAGTCAGTGCATTTAGATGTAAAATGAGAAAGTCGAGGTATAATCATAGTGCGACTGAAATCCAAGTAGAGTTGGAGTAATCAGAATAATGCATCCAGATAATTACAGTGGAAATCAAATTTCTCTGCATCCCCCTGTCCCCAAACTCCCGCACTAAGTGAAGAGATGCTGAAGTGTGAATAAATTATAACTTGGTGAAGAAGATGAAGAATATGATGGTAAAGTGCATTATTGGACTGACAAAGAGACAGGGCCTTGTAATTGTGTATATCCTGCTTTTTTTGCACTTCATTCAATAATTCGAGTTTAACATGTAAAGTGACACATGACTCTAAGTATGGCTAAGCCATTAGTCCAAGCTCAATTTAGATGTGCATGTAAACTTAGTGAGTGATACAGTCAACTAATACACAGTCATCCTACTTTGAATTTTAATAGTCCAGAATTTTATTTGATAATGCATATCAAAGAATTCCACTACATTTTTATGTAGATTGTTATAGCAATGGCTTTCAACCCCCAAGTTTTCCAATTAGTTGTCATCCTGTCAACATATTAGCCTACCCGAGTTGTGCATATCTGCATATCCTACAGAGTTACCATGGGTTCCTTGGCTGTTTCACCAATTACTGCTCTCCTTCCCAGGCCTTTTAGTTTAATTGAATGGCCAAAACTCAGTAGGTTTACAGTTGCACTATTCTCTTTCCTGTTTCTGATGATGGACTGAACACGATTTCTATAAAATGTTCGAAACCTATGATATTGTTTTATGACCTACTTTTGCTTTGCACCCTCACAGAACAGCATCATGTATACCGAGACAACATCAAACAGGTAAAATCATTTCATTAATCAGGGAACTTCTCAAGACAGATTGCATCACTGAATTTTACCAACAGGTATTGAAGTAAAGGGAGATTTTAGAAGATTTTTTTTTTCCTTATTGTATTGGTGTATCACATGAAATCACAATAAAGCACACTTCCTTATTGTGTTTATGATGATAAGATATGGAATACTTTAAGCAGTCAGGTCCATCATAGGAAAAGATAGATGCAGAAAACAAACAACCATCTACGCAAAGCCCTAACACTCAGTTGGAATTAGATTGGTCAGGGAATGCTAAACTTTTTTGAAACTGCTCCGAACTGCCTGGACAAGATCACCAGAAGCTGCCCAGTATGAGCAACAAGCAGCTCCAGCATAACGCTCCTGCATAAATGAGATAAACTAAAGAGATCAAACAGCAGAGAAATAATGATTAGAATCTGCTACTGCACTTACACAGCTGGGACTTAAACAGCTTCAGTTTGCATATATTAGTCTTCGAATTGTGTATTTAAGAGATCTGTTGATCTTTCCTTTACGCCCAAAGTCCAGTTGCATTCCGACTGTAAACAAACCATACTGGGGGATCAGTGTTAACTTCACTTTCACACAATGGACCATGTAAATAAAATAAAATGCGGTCTAACCAGCTCTAAAAAAAAGCCTAGCCTAGCCTATCCCTTAGCGTGCTCATTAACCAAGCATTTTTTTACCCCGGGATTTTGGACCATGGGAGGTAGTCTTTGTAGGAAAA
Source organism: Apricaphanius iberus (assembly GCA_028564705.1). NCBI lineage: Eukaryota > Metazoa > Chordata > Actinopteri > Cyprinodontiformes > Aphaniidae > Apricaphanius > Apricaphanius iberus. The sequence goes on from JAPXFQ010002998.1 coordinate 2,376,842, forward strand.
AAAAACAACACAGCAACTTTAAACCAACAAAAACCTAAATGTATAGGATGTAAGAGTGAAAGTAGTACTCAACAATGCAATTAACTCCTTGTTAAATTTGTAATTTCTCTTAATCTAATTGGTTGATTGTAAAACTTATTGAATGCATAATTATGAGCAGCTATTTGTTTCAATTTTTTAAATACACAATTAAAGAATGCAGAATGTGTTCTTTGTAGTAATGCCGTCAATACATATATGTGTAGTACAGATCATAGTTTATATGAAAAGCATATGAACAACCTTTTTTATTCAGTTGAAATGGGAAGCTTGTTCAATGCCAGACGTTCTAGGGAGTAAAGAGCATTAAGAATAAGTTGAAATGTAAATGCTGTGCTTTACATCGGTTAACGTTTGCGCTGAACTGGCCAACACTAATTGAGCTGTTTGTTTCAGCTGTCTGACTCATTTGCTCAGTCTCAGCTGCTGAGCGCTTTTGCTGATGCTGCTGCGTCTGATGCATTTCTCCTCGGACTGCAAGCGTGCATTCACAGGCGCTGCGTTTTATTGTTCTTTACAGCTGGGTGCACTGATCCCTGCAAACACATGATTTATAGCTCCCAAGCTGTCAAGCTAAAAAATTTACGCTTAGCTTCAATGAAAGGACTGATTCATTTTTAAGCATTCGTTGAAGAGGTTTCTGGCAGTTGGAAACACTTGCAGGTAGATGATAAAAAATTTCAGATTTTCAGAGCAGAGTTCACCTGCTACTGGTATTATAACTCTATCCCTTCTGGGTTTATCTAGAAACTACTTGATAGAACATTCACCATAAGAGGGGCCTTCTAAAGTGGGTTATTTGTTCTCTAAATCTAGATTTTTCTCGGCAAATCTTAGAGATTTCCACAGCTCAGCCCACATGCTTCAGCCCAAAATATGGCCTGGTGTCATTCCTAAGGTTTCTTCTTCCTTTATATCATCCCGAGAGGAGAAGTGTTGCCTCGGCAACAGATATTCCCCCGTTGCTGAAAGTGAATTACACAAAGTCTAGTAAATACACTGTGTTGGTTTCACACTGTCAACAAATCAGCTGAACATATTTTCAGCACCAACTGTTGAGTAGGATCCTCATGGGTGGATCTGCTAAAAACACACCCGGGACTTTAATGGAAAGCTTCTTCAACAAGAGAAGGGAATGAGTTTTGAATATTAACAAGTATTTTTTCCCACATCTGGATTACTGACAAATTTCTGACAGTAGTTCCAAACAGATTACAAAAACGAGTTTCCTCCTCACTGCTGACTAACCCGGAGGTGTTTTGACAGAAGTTGAATTTTTTATCATGTCCTGCTGTGAGCCGAATCCATGCGCGGAGTTGGCTTTGTTCTCACAGCAGGGTGTTGACAGTGCAAAGAAATCCCAGACGGAGACGACAGGATAGGGAAAAAAAACACACAGCTCTACCAGCCGCCTCATAATGTATCACTGCAGTCATGGTAGCACCTGTCTAAACTGTAATAACCATTTTTAAATTTAACAACCACACACTTGTCTTCATTCCTCTATAGATCCAGTGAAGATGGATTGTCTTGAACATCAGTTTAAACATAACATATTGCTCAGTTAGAGGACAAATTCCTGTTGGTTACTGGATGAAAACCGCCTGGGCTAAAGGGATGTGATGAATTCTATTCCTTAACTTTCCCGATGCTGGGCTGTAATAGCGCTGCTCAAAGCAATTTCCCTCTTAGAGTAAAAGCATATTTGTGTTTTAGGAACAGCCTTATGCCCCATGCCAGTAATCATAAGATCTAAGTAGAATGCGGTGGGTATGTGTTGTACATTTATGAGCAAACCACAAAGAAATTAACGGGACTGATGGAGATCACTGACCTAGTCATTGTGTGATTTCATACACTAAATCGTGCTGGAATAAAAAGAAGGCATAGAGTAAAACTCTATTCTGCAGTGTAGAGAAGGAATTATTTAATAGCCGAGGCACTCCTTAATTAAAAATGTCTTTCATACAAAAATGACATGTCCTAACTGGACCACTTTAAAGTGCCCATGCGTAGCGGCATGGGGCCTTCTTCAGGGCATGTTGAAGCAAATGTAAAACTGATCTTATAAAGGCAAAGATATACAGGTGGAAAACGACACACAGGTAATTACAATCAATATTAAAGGTCTGCAGGCAATTGCTAGGACACACCTCTCACATGTGTGTCGTTTTACTTAACTTAATATGAGTAGAGATACACTAAGGAACTAGAAACTAGTTAGCTATTTCTGTATCATTAAAGCCTAGTTTATACCGCTCCATCTGCAGAAGTGCAGAGAGAGGCAGCGCCATCACCTGTCGTGTCAGCGGTGCTTGATCACTCATACAGTGAAGCACGGAGTAGAGCCCTACTTTTTAAACTATCCATAGAATGCAACGTGAGCGCAAGTCTGTGATTGGTCGCCCCAACATCAGCCCAAATTATTTCACCAGAACAATGCTTTACAGTTGATGTAATTAGTACACAATCCAGTTTTTGAACACTAGATGCCTAGTAACTCCTAATATGATGGCTAATCTAACACGTTACTATTTCAATACCAGTAATCTAATTAAAGTTACTTGTTCAAGCCACTGTGCATAACTATTTTTGTTTTTTTCTTGAGAAAAAAATATATATTTGGTATTTCTGCTAATTATAAGTATGGATCTTCTCTCAGTGCTTTTCCACAAGTGCAAAAGAATAATGTTAGTGGCGATCCGAGGTAGTGTAGACCCTCCTGCGACCTACTGACTTCTCATGGGGCCGCACAGGTAGTAAAGTAAAGCTAACGGAGAGAAGCACCTTTGTTTTATTTTGAAAATTTCTGGATGCCGAGCCGTCTGACTTCCTGTCCTCCCCTATCCAAAATGTCAAAAGGTACACGTTTCACAGGCGTAGCGCATAGAAAATAGGACTGCGGCGTACATTTAGAAAAGTGCTGCGACATGACGCCCCTGTGATGGGGCAAACTTGTGCTGCTTCGCGTCCGGTGGAAAGGATTATATTGATTAAAGTGGTGGCTAAAGACGTGCTGCTGCTTTGACATGCTGCTGACGCGTCCAGTGGAAAGGAGGGGTAAATCTCTCTGATTCTGGAATACACTGTGTGCATGGAGCAGAGAGCAGCCAATGCGTTAACTTTATTATTTTTGACAAAGAGAAAAAATTATTTACAACATTCTAGCCTAATAGTAATTAACTCTGTAACAGCCATAGACTTGATATGTATGTAGTTTTTCACCCTTCATTTTGTCAAAGACGCATCAGGAATCCATGCGCATATTCCTCCTCGCTCTAGCCATGGAGCAGCTCACAGCAGCGGTACAAACTCCTTATTTGAACACTGCTCCTTGCGCCTGTTATGAATTGCTCACACAACCTTAGTAGAACACCTGCAAATGGAGGACAACCCACTGGTGCAAATTTTTAGCGCCACACGCAATTGTAAGGCCATTATAAAGAATCTTGATAAATCGGGGTCTTAAAGTCACAATTTTCCCTGGTGTTGGGGCATCAAGAGATACGCAGCTCCTGCTGTCGTCTTAATATCTAACAAACATATTGCTTAATAGAAATCCTCTGGAAATCAGAATGCCAATTTACTTTTAAAACATATTGTTAGTATGTCAAACCATTAGGTTATTAAATAATTGTTTTTTATTTGCTATACACCTCGTATTGAGATCTAATGGTGCACTGCAAGAATTCTGTTGGGAAGGGCCGCTTTTGGGATTTTTTTCACTTGAATAGAAAGTTTCTTGTAATAGAGATAAAGACATGAAGGAGTGTCAAATTTACATTTTAAATTAGATATTATTGTGATACCAGTATTTTAATTATTCCAAACTTGAGGACATTATGAAAAGAAATAAACTCTGATTACCTGTACCAACAAACTTATGTGTCTCATAATCGATAAAGACTGGGAGTTAAAAAAAGCTATTTTAAGCACTTTTCTTTTCTAGGTTGTTTTTCAGTCAAGGAAAAAAATAATTTCCGAAACCTAAAACCAAACCTGATCTATCCTCAACAGCTATGCTGCTCTTGTTCAGAGACATTTCTTTATACATATCTTCTCTAGTGTTTTTTTGGTAACCATAGTGGATAAGGATTTTGCCTCTACCATAAGTTGTAGTTTACAACACAAAAGAGCATATCTTCTGACTTTCGTCTGCATGTTTTAGATATTTCCCTGCTTCAGCACACCGATAGCTGATTACCAGGCTTTTGCTGAACAGCACTTATTCAAAGCAGGGAATTGTTTAAAAATGCACGGCAGTGTGCCGTGAGGACCATGGTTGAGCAAAACTGTACAATGGTACTCTTACTGAAGTTTATCTTTAAGTGAAAATACCAAACTAGCCCATGCCCAGTCTGTAATAATGAGTAAAAGATATGTGCCGTTTGACTGACAAGATGATTTTAAACTGAGCAGTAGGATGGGTCATCAATAAAGATAGAGTAAATATAAGAGATAATATTGGAGGAGAACATGGGGCATGACAGGATGAACATATTTATCTATCTACCAACAAGCACAATCATATGAGCAGAAACCCATAAGGACAACAGCCTCACTCTCATCCCTCATCTGGCTGCAGATCCTTGACCAGGGCCCTTGTTTGAAAAACCAGAGGTCAAACCGTAAAGCAATTACACTGGCAACTCATCAACCAAAGGCTGACAGCAATACAATTATCTCCAGGCAGCAGCAGCCCACAGCAGACAAGTGAGCAGGGAGTGGGGGTTGTGTTTAACCCTGGACGTAACGCTACTCACTGTATAATTGCACCCTGCCGAGTGCACTTTAATCCTGCATTTAACAGGTACAGGATCAGATGGAAGGGAAAGTGAGAGACAGTGAGAATGGGGCTAATTAGGTCTTACCTTAAACCCCGGGTTTACATCACTTTACCAGGAGGAAAGACACAGAGAGAGCTACATCAGGAGAAAAAGATAACTCACCAATCCACCTGCTACCTAGACAGGAAGACAGACCTGCCTGCTTCACTGCCAAAGGGTGTTAATAATCAGTGGGATTATGAGGACAAGACGGAGAGGAAGAATCACTACTCCGTCGATGATCAGATTTGCTCACACATCTTCTCATGTTATATGAGAACAATCTGGAGGCTAAAAATGTTCTAACCCATGATCCCGTTTTTACATTATGAGAGAAAATTTGGGAGAAATTTCAAATTGTTAGGGAAGCCCAGTGGTTTCCAGTGGTGTAAGAAAACATCCAGCTCATGAGACCAGACTATGCCTACTTTTGTCTTTATGGAAACAAGGCAGGTTTGTTGTGGTGCTTTGGTTTGTTTCAAAGAATCTGCAGTCCGTGTATAAAGTTTCAGTCTGGGTTTCACAGGTACATACTATGCAATAGGAGTCACAAAAAAAAATCATGCATTTCATCATCGTGTAATTCTGCTTTTCTGTCAACATGACAATGTAACTACAGAGCAACTTCCATCCTGACTTCAAAATAAGTTTCTGCAAGGTTAAAACACCCAGTTTAATATTCAGGACTCATTAATCCACCCACATAATGCCTTAAACTTACTTCAGTCAATGAATCCACCTACTATGCATCTCTGTAAGAGAATCTTCACTTCAGAGAGAACTATCAATGGTGTTTTAATCATGGGATGTATGCAAGATCTCATCAGATGGCCTGTGTATTCTTGTGCAATATTTTGATATAATAAAAACTGTATATTTCATGCATTCTGTACATAATTGCAACGTCTTTAGGGCTGATTAAGCTTGAAATCTGCATTTTTACTAAGTCAGTATGTGCCTGTCAGCGTGTATTTGTGCGGAATTGTGCCCATATGAGAGTTACAGAGAGCGGGTATATAACAGAAATAGATGAATGTGTGTGTTAATGTCAAAGTGGCATAAATATGTATTATAAAGATTGCTTGCAGAATCTAGATAAGCTTTGAAATATGTTACATAAGTGCAAAGCATTAAACCATATTGGTCCTTCTGTTCACAGTTTTTACCTGCAGTGCTTAAGCAAATCCTATGAGGCTGAAAGTCAAACAAGGCACAGATTAAACTCGCCAGAAATCCCCAGATAAATAAAAGGGTGATTAACAGGCACACAAGTGCACTCCGTGCTTTTATACACACAGCCTGTGATACACAGTTTGATGTATGAATTAGGTTTACTCTCTTTGAGAGAAATACAGTTATTCCCAGGGATCTGTATGATCTGCTAATTATAAGTATGGCTCTTCTCTCAGTGCTTTTCCACTTAGTCATAGCAAAGGTTATTAACCATGTTTAATTCCAATCTGTTTCTAAAAAGCTCTTCTGTGCGGCAAACTGTAGCTCCGTTATGATAAATAGTTTTCATTTACCATACTTACCTCCATCTTTCCCCCTTCTGTAAATATCGCCAATGCTTTTATTACTTCAATGACCCAATTTCCCATTAGGGAACATTCGTGTTTTATCTTTATGAAAGACTGTCTTCCCTCTAAGCGGACTTCATTTTCAAGTATAAAACGGCAATTACACTGAATTCAGGCAATTACTGGCAGTATATTTTACTCTGAAGGGTTTTCACAGCGTAAAGTTTTCAGTGTAAAGAGCTAGGATCCATGGTATTTAACAGCCTTTTATGGTGGTAAAATATTTTCTAGAACGCTAAATCAAACTCACATATTTCTTTATATGAACAGAAATGGAACATCTTGAAGACAGTTACACTCGTGAAGCTTTTCTTGGACGATACTGATTTCGGTTTTGTTTAATATACTGTGCTCTCACCTGCCAATTCAGAGCAATTTTGACCTATTCTGATTGGCTTTTTCAAAGGGTGGTACCAAATAAAAAGTTTTCAAAAGTTACACAATTGTAACTACACAAAAAAAGATAAATGAGAAGAACATATCTGATAGTCAGGTGGGGAAGAAGGAAGCGTTATAAAAGATGCCATACCAAACAACTTGAAAGAGGAAGAAGTTGACTTCATTTGAAAATTAAAGTAGCATGTGAAGTTTATAAGAAATCTGTGATTAAAATAATGATAATAAAATAACTGTCAAAAAGATATCACACTATTTTCACCTGAAGTTTACATCTCTAGCCATGTCTGTGAGGCAGTTATACATTTTCAGGCCTTCTCCAGAGAACAGCTGCTGACCTGTCAGTCACCCAGTGGGGCATGTAAAAGTACAGCACTGCTGGCCCAGCCAGGAGAGTCCAGTGGGTCAGAATGATGACTCATCAGCCACTGTGGTGTCAGAGCAGTGGTGCGAAGCTGACTTGTTACCATGGTGCCGAATCAAGCTCCACGCTGCTGTGATTTGACGTGTGGTGAGACAGGGCTGGGATGTTAACTTAGACCGTTTTTAGATACACATTCTGGAATGTTTGTGGACAATTCCATTTGGCCTTTAACCGTAGTTGACTTTTCAAATACATTAGTTTTTATAGAGAAACATTGCCTTTCAGCTGCATTCACACGGCAACAAATGTACCAGAATTGATCCTAATAAAAGTCTTGGGGGGGGTACGTATGCATATATGACCTAAACACAGTGTGGCGGGTGTATAAATGACATTTCCCCAAACAAAGTCATTCTTGCAAAGATGGTTGAAACAGTGGAACTCCTCACAGGTCTCATCCTTGTGATGTGTACAATTCTGTGCACGAGGATACACTTATGAGACATAGATGTTCGACATTGATGAGTTAGCCGAAAAGGGTCCAGAAGTTGGCTCTCAGACTCGAAACTTAAATTGGCAGCAAATAGGCTAAACCTACAAAAAAATAGGCCCGATCCACAAAAAAGCTGTCTAGTTTTGTAATAAACCTTGGAACATCTTATAGGTCAGATGTGGTCATTTTAAGTAAGTAAGGCAGAAAAAAATTATTCAGAGTGGTACATTTATGCATTTATTGTCAAGAGGTAAGAGTCATGAAATGACTCGTCTCAACCACTACAGCCCTATGATAGGGACAGGGCAAAAGACTTTTATAGTCACTAGGGATGGGCCATAAATAATTTTTTTTGAAGATGTGAGTTTTGGAAAATCTTTTTGCACTACTTGGACGTCCATATCTCAGAGTGATATCAACCTGCCCACCGCATACTTTACAGCTTCTTTTAGTTGGACTTTGAATTCAGGTCAGCTAAAATGAAAGCAAGTTTTTGAAGATTTCTTTTGTCACTTGCGATTTGCAAAAAAAAAAAAAAAAAAAAAAAAAAAAACAAGCAAAAAAAAAAAATTTGTTAAAATTGAAAATTGGAATTGGTATGACAAAAATATTGAGCTTAAATTTTTATGGCATATCACCAAGCCCCAATAGTCACCATCAGTTATCACACTGCAAAAACCCACTAGATAAATAAACTTGTCTTTAGTGAAAAATTACTAGAAACATGAAATATAAATAATTTCTAGACAGAATAAAGCTAGAAATAAATGAAAATAAGTAAATATTTCTATTTTGAGAAATACTATTTTAAATGGCATCTTAAAACAATTTTTAATTGAAATAAATGTAAAATAGTTAAATTTTAGATATACAGACTAAATAACAAAAAAAAACATTTACTTGAAACAAGTCTAATCATCTAAAACATGAAACTGGAAGCTAGCTTGTAATGCTCAAAACAAGATGGAGATGACAATTTGGATAGATTTAAGACAGTAAATCTTGCCAATCTACAAGGAATTTGCAGTGCACAACAGCACCATTTATAGTCACTGATTACTTGAAACCTGTATACGGAACCACCAGTAGTTGTGGGTGTTAGGGACCACAGGCACCCATGAATAGCTAAAATCGATGAATACTTGAGACCTCCTATAAACGCTAATAACTGTCTATTTTAATCATTCCACACAAAATGGAAACCATGTTAGGACTTTAAATGCAGCTAATATCTACAGTCTTCCTCATCTCTGCTATTGGGATACATCCAAGCAGCGCAGAGGGAAGTAAATGGTTCTCGTGGTAGCGCGTCAAGAAGTATAGAACCTATGTAGTTCAGCTTCCCCAAACTGAATTAAGAATAAGAAAATATATATGCTATATAAAAAAAAAACATGGATGGGTGAAATTTCTGCAGTTATTTCAGAATTTCTTTCCGAAGAAAAATCTCCAAATCGCCGAATCTGCGAATACTGCATAATGAATAGATAGGCTCCACTGTTTTTTTTGTTTTTTTTTATGATCTTGCACCTGCTCTAGACATAAAAACCAGTTGTATTCCTGGAACCATCTTGCAACAGTTTTCATACTCCTCCAAGTTTATATTATGTCAAGTTACAGGGTTGACAGAGAGATACAACAAAATAAAGTTGTGAAGAAAGAAGTAGGTAAGGACAGTGATCCATCCATCTATCCATCCATCCATCCATCCATCCATCCATCCATCCATTTGTTCTTGACTAATCACATTTAATATGCAAAAGAAACTCTATGCACTCGAGAAAATTAGGTTTTCTATCAAATGCAGCACATATTTCCAGAGATTCATGGTTAAAACTACATACCGTCACTTTAAGCAGAGTGCAAATTGCCTAAATCTTTATGTGCCAGAATTTTAGATAATTTTCAAAATTATCTGCAAAGCTGCTATAGATATTCCCCAAAGACCTGTGGCTATAATTGCAAAGAAATGTGATGCTGCAAGGTATTGAATCGAGAAGAGGGTGAATACAAATGGATGCCACATTTTTCAGATTTTTTTTAATTTTAAAAATAAATTTTGTTAAAATTTCAAAACTATATTCTACTCTGTTGGCCAAAAACATTATACAGAAACAAGGACGTGTAGGGAGTATGAATATAGTTGCCAAGCCTGTCAACCTGACCCATGCATGTAAAAAAAATCTCCACGTGATGGGATGCGTGGCCTTCTTCTTCCACCACTGAGCAGGTTCTAACAGCAGCAGTCTCTCTGCTCCCCCTTTAATGAGGAGTGATCCATTCACCTCCCTGCTGAGGAAGGACATATTTATATAGCTCCTGCTCGCAGGCCGCGGGAGCAGAAAAACTGATTACAGAAGCACTCTGGTCAAATGTCAACAGAACCGACGCACAAGTGGCATAGAGACACACATCAAACGCAGCAGCTAGAGTGTGAACAGACGGCTCGCGCTTGGCGAATCGCCTGAAAACAAACAAACCGTTGAGTTAACAAACAGAGGAATTTCCTCACCGTCGACCCTTGTTCAGCTCCAGTGGAGGACCTAGTTTTCCTTTCGTGCAGCACCTTTAGAAGTGGGCAAGCCGAATCAAGCGTTTGTAATAACCGAGCAGCTCCTGAACCTGACGCCCTTGCGTGACAGGTGAGTGAGTTTGTTGCACTTGCAACAATTTATTACCCCGGGAGAAAATTAAGAGTCAGAATCAGAGAGCAGAGCTAGGTGTGATTCATCTTGCTGCCCACATGATGAAATAATCACAGCCGAAAGGCGCTCGAGCGCAGCGGGGGGCATTGGGGAATCTGCGAGCTTGCAGGCCAGGAGTAGTAACTGGCGAACATTAGACGGAAGAGAGATTTGGCCGACTGTTTCCCAGTCCAAGTGAGAACAGCCTCTTTTCTATGTGAAATTTCAAAAAGGACATGTGACTGTAGAAATCGAGTGAATAGAGTCTCAAATCTGCTCTGAGGTTGCACAACTTGATGCGTCTTGAACATCCACAACAGAGAGGAGACAGTGAAGGAAATAAGTGAAAGCAGGGCAGGTGAAGTAAGCACAGAGATGCACTGAAGGTGAAAAGTCTGGGCAGATGCCAGATCACAGACAAACTAGGCACAGTGACAGTTTCTGTTCCCCAGCTGCCTCCAGCCAGCTGTCACAGCAGATAAACACAATGGGTTCTCCTCTTCAACAACAACATGCTGTAATCAGGAATTGACAGCTGACTCTGTCACCCAACTCCGAGGAGGCTGAGGGAAAGGATGCTGTGAGACAATTAGCAGAAACAAATCTCTCCTTCCTCTGTAAAAGAGAAAACTCAAAATGGTTTACATCATTCCGATACAGATAGAAAAAAAAAAGGCACAAAGTACTGAGAATGAAAAGAATACATGCATCTTTGGGGGTCTTTGTCCTACACAGTTATGGGTTTAAGAGATGTTGACCTATCAGATATCAATAAAGGGGGGCAAGCTAAAATGCAATTGCTATAGAACAGTGGTTCCCAAACATTTTCTTCTGGGCCCCCCTTTTGGTTTACATAACACCAAACGCCCCCCGCGCAAATTCTCTCACTCACACACCTTGTCCAATCAGAGTACACTGCAGTTTATTTCACTTTCACCCTTTTATTAAGAAAATTGGATGAATTAAGGGCTGACTGCAATAAACAACGGGTTGCATAACAATAAAATACAACCTCAAGTAACAAAACAACAAACAGTCTTACCAGTGTAAAAAATGTAAGGGTAAATTTTTAATTGTAGTCTGTACAACAGTATTTTTGCTGTCAGTGTAATTTTTTCAAGCATCTTAACAATGTAATGCTTTTCTTTTTTAATTTTGTTGTAACAAAATTCCACACTGTGATCCATTCATTCTTTTAAAAGAAAGGTTCTCTGTTCAAAAAGGGATAATAATTATGAACAACTCCCTGAGAGGAAAATAAATTAAAATAAAGGTTTGTCATAAAAAATGACTTAAATCCTGCCATCTTCTCAGTGACTGGTGTGAGCCTGCTTGTTGCTGCAGATCTTCTCAAATCTGGGTTTTAGTTGTGAGACTGCCACCCTGAGTTCAGTTTCAATGTCCAGCTTTGACCATTTTGCTAGCTGTCAAGTAGTGATTTTGTTATTTTGTTTATCATTCATTTGTCTCGCGCCCCCCCTGCAATGGCACGACGCCCCCCCCTAGGGGGCGCGCCCCACACTTTGGGAACCACTGCTATAGAAGATGGCTGTTCACAGGGTGCCGTTTCCATTTTAAAAGGAAGTTGAGTGGAAGGAAAATGTGTGACAGAAAAGTACACATGCAGCATAAATGACTGTAGCTATAATGGGAACATTCAAAAAGTGTGGGCTACTGACTGGTGTCACCACACCCAGATGTATCAAGGATGAGGTTCTCTCAAGGAAATTTCAATCAAACGCAACTGGACTTGGTAATTTGTCTTGGAAGACGTTTCACCTCTTATCCAAGAGGCTTCACCAGTCCCAGCCTGGTCAGCGGCGAGCATGAACTGATGAAGCCTCTTGGATAAGAGGTGAAACGTCTTCCAAGACAAATTACCAAGTCCAGTTGCGTTTGATTGAAATTTCCTTGAGATAACCATGACCTGGATGAATGAGAATATTCAAAGGCTTATCAAGGATGAGGCTACCAACTCAATAATGGCCGATAAAAGGTATAAGGTAAAAATTATATAAAATTAGCAAAAGGTAGAAATTGTGAAAATACTGGTCCACCACGATTGTGCATTTTGATTATGTCATCCAACTGTGCCTACGTACTTTGGTCAGTTGGTACTGGTCTGCATAGAATGAATTAACAATTTACAGTATTTCCTATCATTTATTATCAGTGTGTGAACCCTTTTTTATAATGATCCAATTCTCTCCTTTACATTTGTAAATAAATCACTCTCACTCCAATGAAGATGCTTGTTTCAGTCACGTGATACATCACTGCTAAAACCAAACTAGCAAAATTTGTGGAAAAAAAAAGCTGCAAAAACTATCCAGCTAACCAAGTCAAATTAAAATGGCAGATTAAAATACTAGATTATAGTCTAAAGTGTTAAATTAATTGAAATAATCTGCCAAAGTAGTAAAATAATTCCACTTGGCAAGATTTCTCAAAATAAGACATATATTCTAAAAAGTAAGATTAATAATCTAACACCTTCTCCTCTTGCTTAGTATATAAATCTCAAAACAAAATCAAAAATACTTTTAAGCTGGAAACAAGATTATTTGACTTCATTAGATGGACTGTGTTTGCGATGTTAAAAAAAAAAAAATCAGTCCTTGGGAAGTTTCTGTGTGAAGGGGAAATAGTCCAGTAATGCTGCGTTCACACCGCACAGTTTGTCTGCGTCAAGCAACGGACTCGACGGATTAAGTTTGACGTATGTAATTTTTGGCTTGCAAAGCTCTCTTCTGAGCAAAAAGGAGCGCGTGGGCGGGGCTTCATCTGTTGTCGCCTGAAGTCTGTGTTTGAAAATAGTTTCACTGGACCCGCGCTTCATTCAAGATACGTGTATAGTGACATCACTAGAGTGAGACGCTCTGATTGGTTGCCGCACTGCTTTAACTGTGTTGGGTCCGTCAAAAGTTCCGCTAGCTGAACTTCTGCGTTGCTACGTTGCAGTATGAAACGCAAGTAGTGTTGATGGAGCCAACGTACACAACGCACTGCAGAGACTTTGATGGACCTCTGATGTACTTGACCGTAGACATTACATGAAATCTTGCCGCAACTGACGCTGCCATTTGATATGGTGTTAACGTAGCGTAAGAACTATAAGCAAACAACTTTCAAGGAAAAAGAAAGCTAAATTTAATAGATAATAACAGGTGTCTTATTTCAAATATGGATTTAAAAACAGGCTCAGGGCTCCCAGTGATTCAGCCCTAAGGTGAGATATTGGCTCAATGATACAACAATACTGACACTATTGGTCTGTGGTCTGACCACACTTAGATCTGCTACTGTCATTCACCTGCACATCTGTGAATGGAAACCTGCTGCTGTTCTCATGTTAAAAAGGATGTTTATCTTTTCATAGTTCTTTTATATACATACAGATTATAATATTTATAAAGACTTTAGCCTTATAGCTCATTCTTTTTATTTTTATTTATGTTAAATGTTTTATGTGCACGATTGTACCGAGAAAAATTCCTAGTTTGTGAACTTGTTCTCAAACAATGGCAATAAAACCAAAACTGATTCTGATTCTGACTAAATAATACTGCTAATAAAGTTGCAAGTACACACTGGATTTATATTTATTATTATAGTTAAAAATTGCCCAGTTTAATTGTCAGTCGTTTCATTTTATTTTGTTGTATTCTTCCATCAAACCATAAAAACAGAAAATGCTGACTTCTATCGAACCGCGAACTACTGCTGTAGAAAACATATACCGGTACACACTTTAGGTAGACACTTCTCTATTAAAAAAAATTAATAAAAAATTCACAATCTGTGTTATGTCGTATTTACATTTTCTAAGATACTTGATGTTGGGCTTTATTACCTGTTAGCCAGAATCCTCAAAATAAATAAAATGAATGCATCCTTTTTTGTTAATGCATCCAAGTTTGCTTTTTGAATTTAATTAGTGGAACAAATCAGCTTGTTGATGATATTCTAATTTATGGAGATGTATTTGTGTAGTCTGCGCTCAGTTGTCCTCCATCACAGCGGCGTGGCGCGCATCCTGTGACACAAAGTCCATCACTCTGGCTCTGACTGCCAAGAGTTTGATTTTTGCCGCATGGAAATGCAGCCTGGGGAAGGACTTTATGTGGAGAAAAATGCATCCTCAGCCTCCAAATCACTCACACTGCCAGGTGTGGATCGGTGTGCTGTGTGCTCGCAGGGACTGTCTGTTCAGGTTTTTCACCCTGAAATCTGCCAGCAGCAGTGCGTCCAGGCCTGCCAGTAAAGGCCCCTGCCTCGGCTAACCTAGACTTGTGTGTCTTTGCACAACAAATTTTTTTTACAGCGCCTATAAAAACTAATATAACCCCGACACACTTCAGTTCAAAGACCATTAAATAAAGTGAAATACATATCTTCACTAGCTCTTTTCATTCAGCTCCTCCCAGCCTCCCTCAGCCTGGTTACTGCCATCAGGGCATTTGCTTTTAAGAGGTCTATTCCACTCATGTCGAGTGACTTAATATTCAAACTGCCCTGTAAACGACTGCAGCCAATCCTGTCCTCATTTTTTTTAGCTGAGTAGCACCTCATTCTATCCCTATTAAATCCTCCGGATGTAAATGTACCACCAACTCCCACAGTCCCTTTTATTGCAATCTGCTCCTTGTATTAAATAGAAATGAATAGCTTCCTCCCAGGCCCATCCCATGCTGATGACTCTCAAACCATGTCGTAGTTAATGTAGACATATTTTGACGTATCCTTTTTTTCACAGCTCAAAAAAGAGTTAGAACAATGGTGTGTTATACGTAACAAAGCATGTTTTTATTCAGCGAGAAAAGGAAGAAGATATGAGCATGCTGACTGTTATGATGAAAACTTATTGAGAAGTACACACAAGGATGGAAAGTACAAAGGTTTTCAGCTGCAGAAAACTTTGGAGTGTGGACTCAATAATCTTAGCTTTCAATGATGTATAATATGTATATTAACCATAGACTCTATATATAGATAGAAGGAGTTTTTTGGTTTCTGAGGAGCTGAATTGAAACCTAATGGGCGGTCCCCACTAGGGCTGCACGATAATGTCCAAAAAAATAATCACGATTATTTTGATCAATATTGTAATCACGATTATTAATCACGATCATTCATCCAGTCCTGTAAAATATCTATTTTTAATGCACCAATTTTTAACTTTTAAAAAATATTTTTGAAAAATAAAACTTTAGATTAGAATAGATGATTAATATATATATATATATATATATATATATATATATATATATATATATA